>WPIO01000064.1:1627500-2312500 GCA_009760855.2 Cristatella mucedo | reverse complement strand
TGTTGCTGCCAACCAACCGTAGACAAAACTATTAAATAAGCTGCTCGTTATTCTTTCTTTATTGCCTATGGTGTAATAGCTCTTGCCGACATGCCACTATAGAATAAATTTGTTTTATTCGGAGCTGGTTGGACGGTGGGTGAGCCCTGCTTCCTCTGTAAGGTCAACCTGCCTTTGATTGTCGCTATCAAAACCCAATAAATGATGGCACTCTGATAGAATTGATTTGAGAAAATTCTGCCAATTGTTGGCACGGTTTAAACCACACTTACACAAATACATTTATTTTATTATCTTGATATAAATGCAATGCATACAAGTCCTGGTGCCTCTCCCTTGTGTGTCTCCAATACACATTTGTCTGCAGTCTGCTCATTGTTATGGACCACCAAAGACTTCATTATGAAAGCCACACATACGTCAGCTCGAAAGATTACAGTTTCAAAAAGTTCACAAGGAATGGAGCAGAACCAATGACTCAATCTGTCGTCGTAATGTATGGCACACCTCATTTTGACAAGTGTGCAATGCTGATAAGTATTGTATTGTATTGTAAAAAAGGCCGACTATGACCAGTGCAGTCTTAGCTGTTCAGCCGAAGCATAGCTGTTGCATACTGTCTGCACTCAGATTGTTACTCACACAACTCTTATTATAATTACCAACGTAAGCTGGAACAAGTAGTATCATCATTGAAGGGTATCACTACAAGCAATGGGAGTATACTAACGCACTAAGAGTGAATAAACACATTCCTGAAATCTTAAACGCTGCTCCCTCTTCAACAGCATAGCTCTACAATGTGTAGCTCCGACGTTGACGACCCCCTAATGATTCGCGAGCCTCTGTGAAGCAAATACAATCCAAATTTGCTGCACTTCGTGGACGAGTGGCAGCAGTACCTGGTGACATTGTTCCGGCGTTAACAGGTGCTGTTGGTGTGTAGGATCTTAAAAACGCCCCACTTTTATTTTAAATTATTACTCCGATGCTACTGGGTAATGATACGCTTTACAAATTATATTATTCACTGTGATTTACAATGCTTCGCGTGAGGAGTTACAAGTGAGTCCGAATGAACGCATTTTCTCTGTAATAGATCTGACAGCATAGGATGATGTCTGACAACATTGAATGACAATACATAAGTGCAATCGTATTTGCAATGTCTCGAGAATTTTATTTGGGGTATCTGAGGTAAGAGCATTGCAATAATGAATAGAACTGTGTTTTGCATGTTGGGAGCAGAGAAAGTGCAATCCTTTCATTCGAAAGCAGATTAAAAATATAGCTCATTTGTCTAGCGCCCTAGGACAACGTATTCTCTGTTCAGGCGCTTCACATTTGCCACGAGGCTCAAGCCCACTACTTCGGTCATCAAATACGTTAACCTAAACCGCTGGGCAGCTTCGGCGTGCCCATGACGGTGATCCCCAATACATTCTGGTGTTTATCTCAAGCTCAAATAAAAGTAGGGAGTTTATTCGGTAGGACTACTACTGCTTTCGACAAAATTACTCACGAATGTTGGAAAGGTAGGTCCCGAAAGCCATCCCCCTAACCACGTTTTGTTCGTTGACATTGAGCATGATACCACTAGCCATGTGTTCATGTTTCCTTTACAGCACATTGAAAGTGCCTAGAAAGAGACTGTTCTCTGCGTGCGCTATACAAATGTTATTATTATCCCTTGGTGGAATGGCTCACCACCGGAACAAAAAACAGTAAGCGTTTGAAGCCTAGAAAATATGTTCACTGTGATCAATTTTACGGAGTCGGTTGAAATTTCAGATTGATACTTTTCTTTAGAACGAAGAACAGGCTAACGGCAAACATCGGGACGATAACAGCCGCCCACCCTCAGGTAGAGGGGGAGGGGTGACATCCACGAAACTCGGGAGCCGCGGGCGCCAGAGAGCGTCTGGCCATCTAGATTTGAATAAAAACGCAAGGAGTTTCATGTTTTAATGCACCATTGTGTAATTCCCGCTCATTAGCTGTGGTGGAGCTCAAAACTATCGCACGTACCAACAAACCACCACAGGGCAGAAAGGACGCCCGGAGGCGACCGGAAGTAGGCTTGCGTTTTGCCCCTTTTTCATTAGTCTATTGAATAATTTGCAAAACTATGAATAAAATTTGTATTTAAAATATATATTAAAATATTTATATTACTTATATATTATATATTCGTGGCTTTGATTACGCCTCTATTATATGTCTAGTACAACGAGGCTAGTACTTCCTTCTTGTTCCGGCTGCCGGAAAGTGCAGGTTCTCTCTAAGAGCTAAGGCCTAATCGGCGACTTGCACTGGTATTACTTGTCATCCTGACCTGCCATTTTAACCATGAGTTCAAACGATGAATTGGCCTGTGTCTATGCAGCCCTTATTTTGGCGGATGATGGTGTAGCCATAACGGTGAGTGGTCTCGCTGATGCCGCTGCTGTCGTCGATTTGCCAGCGGGTTTTTTTTCACTTGCCAGTATTTTTTAGGCTGACAAGATCAGCACCATTCTGAAAGCCGCCGGTGTCACCGTCGAAAGCTACTGGCCCAGTAAGTTGCGTTTGCCGTTGCCTAGCGTGTGTAATATGTCGTGTTTTGTTAGACACGAAATGCCGGCGAGCGTGCATGCATTCAGCCAGTAACTGAAAGCCTGTGTTGCATTCAGGTCTATTCGCCAAGGCGTTGGATGGTGTTAACGTGAAAGACATAGTTGGCAACGTTGGTTCCGGTGCCGGCGCCGCCGCTGCAGCTCCGGCCGCAGCACCAGCAGCAGCTGCTGCTGGTGCTAGTGCCCCTGCAGGTACGTGCTATTCCGCGGAGCAGGAGCGTTGCTCTTAGCTGTACTTAAACGTGTGAGTAGTAATGCTCGATTTGTCACAACCTCACGATCGAGCACGACACAGTTTGCTGCCTCGCGCTTAGCAGCACGTTCTAAAAGGTTAACGCTGCATGTGCGACCATTCTTTACCGCGTGCGATCTGGTCACCGAACTTTTACGCTTGTGCAACTAAGGCTGGGAGTTGCAAGCAGCAGTATTAGCTTGCTGTTGAGCTGACTCCGATTTGCTGGGTAGTTCGAGACTGCTAGCCGATCGGGCTGCTCAACCCCTCGTAAACCATCGAAGGATTCCTCATTGCCGTTATGCTTTGTCGCTTGGGTTTTATTACAACTTTTTTAATTTACTTGTGTTTTTTGTCGCCAGTTCATGCTGATACTGTACACCTTTCTTGCTCAGCTGATGCAGGTGTTGTGTATCTACAACATGTTTTACTTTTTACAGCTGCAAAGAAAGAAGAGAAAAAGAAAGAAGAGTCCGAAGACGAAGATGCGGGTGACATGGGTTTTGGCCTTTTCGATTAAAGTTTGGATGAACACTCTGCTCAGCTTTCTTGCTGCAGTGCGCTGCTTGGCGACGAACCAACGTTTTTTCTGGGGTGGTGTTGGATAGGCACGAACAGTTCTTCCAATATTCTTAGACGATTGTGTTTCTTCGGGCACTTGCATTTGCTGTTTGGTTGTTTTAAAAGGATTGCAATTCGTGCATTTACTCTAATGCATGTGTGCGAAGTGCCAACAAGGGTGTAGTTCAGCCTGGGTAGGTTTTTGTCGTGGCAATACGGTCTTGTCTAGATTAATCCGTGATTAAGCTAAGTGCTAGCCACTGGATGTCCAAATAGCTAGTTAACTATATCTTACGAGTTTTGATTGTGTTCTCGTTACTAAGTGTCCTCAAAAAGACATTGATGTAAATTTTTAACCGGCCTTTGTGTAGTTAGCAATTTAATGAAGTGAGATGCTGGTTTGACTTGTAAATACAGACCTAGCGCTTTCTTTCTAAAGGTTGTCTAGTGGTTCATGGAGCATGACAAATATATCGACGTGGGCAAACGTTTTGAAGCCTACGTTGGTGAGCACTCCCAAGTTGTTGATTCCGGCTCTTGTATAAGCCAGGAGTGTGAATGAGATTTAAGGAAACAGGCAATGATACATGACTAATAGGATTTTTGTATGATAATGATAGCTTAATAATACAAACACCGGCCTAACGGCATCCTTTTGTTGTGGATGCAGAATAATCTTAGCTGTGATCACATGTGCACTGGATAGTAAATGCCTAGCTGCAAGGCTCGAATCAACAAGTTGGTGCTTTACATATGCCACAAGATTTGACTCAACGAACGACCTTGGTCGTAACAGTCGAGCTTTACCTCTGCATGTTAAGTGAGGGTTGCGTTCGTGGACAGCTTGGTTGAAAATAGCATTTCTGTGCAGTACCGATTTATTTCAGTTCAGCTAAGGCTGTGGCGCTAAGTTGTGATGTAAGACGCTTCGATTTAGGCTACTAGTTACCCTAGGAGTTACCTCCAACAGACAAATACAGTTAGGTGGCTTCGTCGAATCATCGTTTCAGAGTTTCAGGGTTCTTCACTTATGTTACCGCTGCCAGATTAGCATGTATAGTAGGCGGATGACGATGACAAGCAGCTAGTTCATGCTGTGTGAATTACTGTCTTGGCCCACTTTTAGTGGACAAAGATTTGACCTGCCTCAACCTCAGGCAGTAATTAAAGAGGTAATAGCACCAGTTGTCGACATGAGTACTGGACATCAGAATGTCATTCAGTCAGGTTGTCTAGCTAAGTTTTGCCCTGTGGTTCAAGTTACTTTCACCTTTTCACAATCATTGTCCAGTCATTTGGATGCTCTCATGCTAATGGTTATGAAAGTGCTCCAACATGCGGTCGAGTTTGCTGACGTAATTAATTTTACAGTGTTGACAATGAGCTGCAAAGACACTATTTGTATTTCTTTTATATCTAGAAGTAACCGCTGGGCAGAAGTCATTTGTTCACTTGCCACTGGTTCATTATTGGCTTACTTGGGACTGGCTGACCCTAGTCAAGACATGTAGTAAGCATCACTAGATTTGAAGCTAGCACTACCACTACTACGTGGGTAAATTCGGTTTTGGTAGGAAATGCATGTTTCACGACCAAAATAACCATCCTACTAGTTCCGGTATGTTAAGTAAATTACATTTAGCAATTGGTTCTGCGTTGTACAGCAAGAATTACAAACGTTGAGCTAAAGGTAATGCTATTGGTGCTGAAGCCACATGCAATTGTCAAGACCTGCTTTGGGTCAGTCTAGGGTGGGGAACGATGGGTCTACTTACTGACCTCGATTCTGGCAGGCCAGTGAGTTGGTGTTGTCCAGCAACGACTTCTTACCAAGCTGCGGGCACTGCTGTGGAGCTCGGTGATTATACGCAAGGTTGATCGTATTAGGATGCTTTTGTCAGCATGTCTGTCCCAAACCATGTTATACCACATCAGCTCGATCTTGTTGTAACCTATTGGCCATTCAATGTGATTGCTTGCTTATCTTCTGCTGCGTTGGCTTAGCTGGGCCAGATTAGCCAGCAGGCTTACAGATGCCGTACAGCTAATAATAATAGTACTAATGCACTTGATAAAGCGCCCTCAGAGAACTTAATCTCCTTCTAGGCGCTTTACATTTGCTGCAAAGTGAAATGCAATTGAATGGTGAGTAAAATCATGCTTGAAAAACAAACAAAATTAATAATATGGTTAGGGGTGACATGCACAGGGTCAGCATGCAAATGTGGTTAGTGGCAGCATGCACAGTGTCAGCATGCATAAGCACATCAAGGACGAATCACAGGGACCCACTAAATGCTGTCCTAAATAGGTGTGTTTTTAAGTTCCTTTTAAATGTGGTCAGGTCACGGGATGTTCTGACACAGGTCGGGAGGGAGGGAGTTCCAAGCTTTAGGAGCATACGAACTAAATGCACGGTCTCCAAAGGATTTGACGTTTGTACGGGGTATTTGTAGACTGTTGTATTCCGAAAAGCCGGGTGGTACGATGCTTGGCCTGATGGGGGAGTATGTCGGAGTGATAAGCTGGAGCAAAAGAATGAAGGGACCTGAAAGTAAGCGACAAAACCTTGAAGTCAATCCATTGCTTGACTGGTAGCCAGTGCAGGTCGGCGAGGAGTGGAGTAATGTGGGAACTGCGAAGCTCATGACAGACAAGACTAGCTGCCGAGTTTTGCACCAGCTGCAATCGCCTGATCGCACATGCCGGTAGGCCAGTAAGCAGTGAGTTGCAGAAGTCGAGACTGGATGTCACCAATGCATGGACCAACTTAGACGTGGTATCCTTATCTAAACAAGCCCGAATTTTAGCAATGTTATGAAGCTGAAAGTAGGCAGATTTGACTGTGGAGCTGATATGGTCGTCTAACGAGAGGTCGCTTTGGAATATGACACCTAGATTTCGAGCTGATTCGACAGGAGATATGCTGGCAGAGCCAATTTTGAGCTTCAGCCTTTCCAATCTCTGAATCACACTGGGTTTGCCCATTACTAGTAAGTTAGTTTTGTCATCGTTTAGTTTTAGAAAATTTGCTGCCATCCATGTGCGGATGTCATCAATGCATGCAGCAAGTGAGTTTAGAGAATTTGAGGTGCTCGAAGGCTGTGAGGGATCAAAGAACTGAGTGTCATCTGCATAGAAGTGAAAACCTAGATTGTGCTTGGCAATTACATCAGCAAGAGGGAGAGTATAAACGGTGAAAAGGACCGGACCTAGCACAGAGCCCTGAGGTACTCCATATTTCAGAGGTACTTCAGATGATCTTTGTCCATTCACGTCAATACTCTGGAGTCTCCCACTGAGATAGGACCTGAACCACTGCCGAGCAGTGCCAGTGATGCCCAGGCAAGATGAGAGGCACTCCAGAAGAACTTTGTGATCGATCGTGTCAAAAGCTGCCGAAAGATTGAGAAAAAAAGCAGAGACACTCTACCCATGTCTGCATTCCTAAGTAGGTCGTTGTATACCCTAAGCAATGCTGACTCTGTGGAGTGATTAGCTCTAAAGCCAGACTGGAACTTACTAGCAAGGTGTGAGGTTTCGATATATGAGTTCAGCTGGTCTGCCACTACCCGTTTCAGTGTCTTTGATAGGAATGGTAGAAGGGAGACTGGGTGGTAGTTGCTCACGTTGTCTTGGTCTAGTGTTGCTTTCTTGAGAAAAGGCCTGACTACAGCTTTTTTGAAAGATGCTGGGACATGACCAGAGGCTAATGACATATTAATTATGTTAGTTATGCATGGCAGCAGCAGATCAACGCAACGTAGGAGCAGGACAGTGGGAATAGGGTCCAGAGGGCTTGTCTTCTTTGATTGGGATACGAACTTTAGGACTAGATCACTAGTGACCTGCCTAAATGCAGACATTGAGGTGCAGCGAGGAACCGAGGAACAGCATTCTAGTGGGGAGGTTGTCATCACAGGGATGGATTCCCTGATCTTGTCTATCTTCTGCACAAAGAATCGAGAGAAGCGATCGGCTAGATCATCACAAGGATCATCGGGTAAGGACCTAATCTGGGAACGGTTGAGGAGATGGTTTATTGTTGACATCAGCATTTTTGGATTGTGCATCTGTGATTCAACAATGTTTCTATAGAAGCTAGACTTGGCCTTTGCTAGGATCGATTGGTACGACATACAGTAGTCTTCATATGCCTGTGGATGGACAGTTAGTCCGGATCTTTTGTTTGCTTTTTCACGCTTTCGTTTAGTAGACGTGGCTAGTTTAATGTCTGCGGTAAACCATAGGCTCTGTCGGATCCTGACGAACTACGATATGTCGTGACCTCACGCCTCTCTTGACAGTGACAAACAAATCATCGTCTTCCCGCCGCTTCGGCTCTGCTTTCTATATGGCCTGCTGTCGTCTTGATCGGACCTCTTCGCCATCCCCTCGGCGTTTAACAAGTGGGCTAGAACCCGACCGTGTGTTTAAAATGACTGCATCATGCCTTACATAATTCAGTGACCATAATCTAGACCGTAGCCCTTTCATGCAACGTAGCTTAGTAGTTCCTGGAGTACCGGCCGTTTGGCAGAACGAGAGGATCTGAGTTTTGATGCAGCTTATTTTTTTTCATCTCGGTAGTCGTCTCGCCGTCTACAAACTTGGTCTCTATGTATTCACATTAAACTTACAGTATTGGTTCTTGAGTTTTCTCTTGGTATGTAAAAGCTATCTTTGTCACATATGCACGATACCTATTAGGTGAACGGTAAAAACGGTGGGCATGAAGCGCCTGGTCTGCCGGCCTGAACAAGATTACCAGAATAATCACGGGAGGCTATAGATAATGCAGCTCGTTGATTTGAATCGATTTGCTAGTGCAGCCATGAATTTCATCGCGACCGAGACCATAATAGTTGTCCGCTATTGATATACACAATCGCCGTCACACGTGTCACCTTTGCTGGAAGAGCTAGGATGGTTGCCGGTTGAGCAAAGGATACAGAGCAAAGTTCTTACGCTGACCCACAAGGCCCGCCACGGCTTGGCTCCTTCGTACCTAGCTGAACTGCTGCATCAGTTTCAGCCTATTCGCGCCCTCAGGTCCTGTGTGGACAATAAATTAGCTGTTCCATTCCTCCGCTTAAAGACGGTTGGCGACGGAAGCTTTAGCTCTGCAGGTCCTAGACTGTGGAACTCGCTTCCACAATTCTTACGCAACGACATCTACTATCCAACTGCCGACTATGGCACATCTTTTTCAGCGGTCCTGAACTGCTACTTCTATGCTACTCACTACCTCAACTGCTCTCCTGACTCTGCTATGCTTCCCACTTTCTCTTTGTTGCGTAAGTCTGTTGGCTACCGAATGCGTACCGAAAGCCGCTTAGACTGTGAGTGCGCTATACAAAACTCTCCTGCGTAACACCCACATGGTCTTTATGACTTTGTGGAGTTACTGACGGAGATACATTACATTACATTACATTAACGAGCATCCAGAACTACCTTATGACAACACTTTTTCAGGGAGTCAGCTAGTTCCGGTGTCGTGGTAGTACTCGGACTCGGCCTGGTCAGCGGCTACTCCGGTTATGAGGAGCCTCAGTTGGCCGACCTAGTGCACTCGAACGGCTGGCAGATTCCGAGCTTATAATTATAATAATTGTATATAGCATCTTAACAGAGCTATTGTCCATACGCACATGGAATAAAGAAAGGGCGCGAACATGTATAAGTAGGCGAGGAACAATGCACACGGATCGAGCAAATACTGTGAGGACCACCTCTCTCTCTCTCTCTCTCTCTCTCTCTCTCTCTCTCTCTCTCTCTCTCTCTCTCTCTCTCTCTCTCCTCTCTCTCTCTCTCTCTCTCTCTCTCTCTCTCTCTCCTCTTTGACACACTCGCATGCGCTTGGTGATTTAACAGTGCTCTTCCAACTGAGTACGTACGCGGGCGCAGGCAGAACACCGAAGCTGGTTCGCAGAAACGTATACTCGCGCCTGGGCCTGCAGCGCTGCCCCAGACACAGCTGCTCTCCGCCAGGTTGGCGTTCTCTCCCCCCGCGAGACGGCGGGAGGACAAAGACGGCCTCGGATAAACCACAGCCGTCAGACCACAGCCGTGCATTTTTGGCCTGTCCATAGGCCACTACCGGTCTGCCTGCACTTGCGGTACGCCGGCTAGCCCAGCGATCTGAGCCATGCACAGAGAAGCACAACGCGCATGCACACGCACGCACACACACAGCAGTTAGCGCTTCATTCTGCCATGATCCTATTGCTTTTCACATTGCGTGCGCGGTTGATACATTGGACGTATATTTCCTACTGCCTGGGCGAGGTCTGGCGGTCAAAGTGCTGACGTCATTGAAAGTTCCGCGAACGTCCGTCGAGCCTAGGGAAGTGAGCTCTTTCAAAGTAAAAATTTACAGTACGCACACCTGCCTAGTCATGCTAATGTAACCCGTTCGTCATTTACTTTAGCATTAATATAATTCATTGTGCTGGTGAGTATTGACCGCGATGAAAGCTTATTAGCCCTCTTTTAAGTCACAATGAGCGAATTGTCTAATCTTACAAATTTACTTAATACTAGTGCTAGCTTGCTTATTGCTTAACTTATCACATGCTTAGATAAAAACAAAGCCAAGCTGGTTCATCCTGTTATGAGATCTCATCCCAACTTCTGTAACTCAGTACCTGCAGGTCTTCATGTCTGTGCAGTAAGACTATTTTAGTTGGTGCAACACAAATCCAGCTAGAATCGTACGTCGTGAGCTTCGCAGTTGCCGCATCGCGCCACTTCTCACCGAGCTGCATGGCTTCCCTTCAAGCAGCTTATCACATTCAGAGGTTTTCGCCACTCATTTTGAGGTTAATTCTCTCGCTCAAGCTTACCTATCCGAACTACGAGCTCCCAATCAGGGTAGGCATGGCACCACCCACTCTCCCGGCTCGAGTCGGTTTTGTGCTACCCTGTTTTATCCAATCCTTCGGAGACGGTGCCTGAAATGACGCACGCTCCCAAAGCTAGAAAAAGCTAAAATGCTGCTGCTGCAAGTTCTCGCGGCATTTTATCTGCGCTCCGCAAAGTAGCGTTTTGCGTGCGACTCCTGCTGAAATTCTTTTGCAAATTTTATCACTAACCGATCGACACGCTTCCTTCCTTTACGGCATATGTAAGTGCCTAGAAAGAGGTGTAGCTCTCTAAGAGCGCTATGCAAATTTGCAAGTATTGTTTATCATTATAGCTCTGTGCTCGCATTTGAGCCGATTCTAGTTAGTGATAGGCATTCTTTCTAAAGAGAAACTTCCGGCGTCCGACGAGTACCGTCAGAATTCGAAAAAAATTCGACGAGACCCTGGTCGTACGTCGTTTATTTGAGGAAGGTATGTGAGTTAGTATTCTGTATCTAAAGTACCGCCCTTAATTTTTCTGCCATTAGATGAAAACCAAAAGGCTAATTTTTGGTAACCGTCTATTGGGGCAAATAGACGCTCTGGCTAACGGAGGTTGAAGCAAATATTCGCTTTCCGTTGCCGCCAAAGCCGGGTACCAAGTCAGTGGCTAAACGTACTGTAGCCAATATTTCGGATTCTTTGTTTTAGCGTTGGTTTACTTAACGATAAATATCGTAAGTGTGAAAGATAAAACAAGCAAGACGTCGTAATTAATAACCAGGGCTGTTGCCGTTATTGCACCCTAGGTAAGGAGGTTGCTCTTCATGACATCGGCCCGTCGTCGTGGGTTCGAACTCTGCGAGGTGGGCGATCCTTAAGTGCCGCTGCAAGCGGTTACGATAGCCTTTAAGGGTATTCTGCCGCTATACAAAGAGGCTGTTAAATCAGCTCGTATTTTTTCTCATGATTTGCGGCGCATGTTTAGCACTTGCTTTGCAAGTTTAGAAACACATTGGATTCTAGCCTGTAAGCCAACGGCTGTAAAGAGATAGCCTATACCATCTATTTATAATCCACTAACAATTTCTTAAGTGCAACAGCCCTCACTTTTGCATCATGCAGTTAGAGAGCTTCCAATAATCCAGCTATTGCGAGTGGAGGTCGTCTGCGCACTCGCGGACGATTCCTCGTAAATAAGCAAGTATGTTTTAGAGTTTATGCCATAAAAGCCTCGAAAAATAATCTCGACTATAGCCTCTCACTATTTACAGATAGATAGCGTGCTTATGCCGATATGCCTATTGAGACATCCTCCCCTCAGGAGGCGGGCCGCCTGACGGAAGCGCCGCCATCGGATTCACCGGAAGCCCAGGAGTCATGGATTCCGGACGCGGTGACACACGCTGATTATCCCCCTTGGTCGGTTGCTGGTTCTGGCTGCGCACCTTGCGAAGGATGTCCGGCAGGCACAGCTTGCATATGACACCAGAACAGTATCTCGGTAAATAAAAATTGATCCAAAGTATTGTTTCTCGTCAAGTATGGCATGTTGAGATCGGTTGCTACATTTTCAGCCAGAGACACCCTTTCAGCTCCACCACTGTCGAATCGACTGTGTTGTTCTTCTAGCTCTTTTTAATTATAGAGTGCAGTCTTAGCTATTGATTGAGAGTTCACGCAAATTTATATCTCTTGCATATTCTGTACGCGTCTTGACTACTGTAAACCATTGTTTCCTGCGGTCTCCGTTCCCCTTATCATTTGTCATTCCTGTACGCATCATCGCGCATTCGTGTGGGTATACTGCACTTTCCGAACCCAATCCAAGTAGGAAAAAGCGTGTTTAATGATTAATTATTTTGCCACTAGGAGAAATTCGTCAGTCTGAGACTCTTGGCCGGCTAGTATAAACGAAAACGGCTCTCTTGGTTGCTTTCTTTCGTGCATATGATTCTATCGTGTGTATGGGGAACGTAGCGCTTTTATTTCATCGATCAGAAGTCTTCTCTTGAGAATTTTTTTAACGCTGTGATAAGGAAGGCGATCACACGCTAATGAAAATTGGTCTAATGCATAACGAGATTTCGTATTTGGACATTGTATGATAGATGTGCGAGCTACCTTGGAGTGTAAAAGGCCTTCGGTAGTCTACTGTAAACGACTTAAAGGTTTATTAGGTATCCTTTTTACATTCACCCTTTCGTTATAGCTAGTTACTTAATGTATACCCAATGAACTGTGCCGCTTCGTTGGGCTAGTGTAATTGACTCTGTTCTTATGCAGCACATCATCACTTGCTTGTCTACATCGAAGATGCGGTTGCACAGCTATTGATTCACAAGGAGGAAAACCCCAAGGTTGAGCCAATCAAGTTTTTTAGTGATTAGTAAGTAAAAAGACGACTTAAGAGATTGGTGTTCCGAAGTTAGTTACTATACATGAATATTATTACCTCCCTCCCCCGGTTTTGCATTCATGTTTCGTGTTATTGATTGAATCACATCTGTGCGTTCTTTGAAGCTTTTCCTGTCTCCGAAATGGAAACCATACACTGCTCCGTGACTTCCTGTTCATCATGGCCACACCACGGAACCGTGCTTGCTTTGTGAGCACTTTCTATCGCTGCTATGGATCAATCGGCAAGAAAGGAGGTACTCAGTCAACGAGCGACCAGTCTCTTCTGAAGTTTTGGCGCTTCGACTGTGATACAATAATCTGATAAGGCCCTCAGTATTACCTATTTTCACCCCGTTGTAGATTTGCTAAGGACCAGAGAGTATCATGCTCTCGTTGGCTTGATATGCAACAACTTTCCATATGATCTCATACAGAGGGCAGAGAGGTAACAGAACTTGGTATTGATTAGTCGTCGCATTGGCTAATATTGTTATTGTCGACTAGCCTTTTTATTTGGATGCAAAAAATATAAATGTACATGTTGGTGATCTGTGTTGATGCAGCACTAAACACCAAAGGATTATTATGTCGTTTCGTCCTCGGGAACTGAAGCCACCACGTCCGACATAGGAGACTAGGGCAGCTTAGGTTGATGTGTTTAGAGCTGCTGTAGTGCACTGCTTGTTCTCGATTAGCAAAATGAAATTGCATTCAACTAAATCTCAATGGTTCGTCAGTCGGCTTCTTTGAAAGACTGACAGCCAGTAGGCCATGCAGTAGTGTTCAGACCTCATGAAGTATTCAGTGCTCATAGAGCAAGTAGCCGATTTTTTTTAGTGTGGTCAATATTTGGTTAGTAGCTAGGGTGTTTGCATCCGGGGATGAAGTGTCTCAAGCCGACAATACGTTTTTGACTCTCTCACCTGTCTGGTATAATCGGTTTTTGTTGCTTTCTGGTAAGGTGTTCACTGAGCTTTTGATTACGTATTGATCGATGAGGTTTTTTGATATTACATTGTAGGGTAATGTTGCATCGACCTGGTCGATGATGGCAGCTGCCAAGACTCGTGCTAAATAAATCCTCGATTCATTAATAAAAGTTAGAATGCCTCAACGGCCTTGGCATAGGGATAAGGTACATGTAATTAACGACCCAAGTCGTGTTCCTCACTGAAAGTGGGAGCGATAGGCGCTCTTCTGTTGCTGTATACGTGAAGCCGTTGAATTACCTCTGACATTGACTTTTTACAAGGTACCTTGTTTGCTTATGATCCACGAGCTATGAATAAATCTGATGCTATAGTATAATGCTGACCTTAGCTACTGTTGGCTTTTGTGTTCCTGGCCTCAATATAACTGGCTGACGGCCAGTGACTGTCGGTTGTCGTTGATCACAGTGCCCAGCGATAGTACATATAATGTAGCAGAGGTGTACACAAGCTTTTGGGCATGCTGACCATAGGGTCTATCTGTTGAGCGCAGTATTCTGGGTAAGAACTGCTGTGGCAGTGCGAACCCAGAAATCGAGTATGCTATATTGTTGGTGATTACACCGCGAGTTTCATCCTGATTTTCTCAATGATGCTTTAGATGCTGCCTGATATACACGAATACATGCAGTTACGGGTTATGAGAATTGATCAACGTAGCTAGGACAGGAGTCAGATGTCACACACACAGCAACACACAAGGAAACATTTTTTAACAGAGGGTCACAAATTTATGTCCAGCATTTCAGTCATCTCCTGGCACTTGGGGTTGCCTGCATCACATACAGAGTCTATGCCTCCCGACCTTGTCATGGCTGTCCCTATACATAGGGATAGCCTATAGGTGAATGTGTGCTTGCTACGTCTCTCTCACTCTCTCTCCTTCACTCTCTCTGTAACTCAGAAAAGCCTTGATGACTAGGCACTGGGTTTTTTTTAATGTTGTTTCCAAAGCCCGAGCAGCTGTTGATGTGCAATCGGTTGGTAACAGCCTACATATCATCCAGCAAGCAGACCGTGAAAAGTTTAGCAAACTTATGAGGGAATTTGAAGTTGTAATTACCATAGCTGTAGCAGCCAATGGCTGATGGAAAGTAAATCTCAGACCCGGCAAAAGAAGAAAGAACATAGACCTCTGGATGCGAGCTTCGAAGTATAGGATCTGCAGAGCAATAGCATCATTTTACTAACAATCGACAAAAGCATCATTTTGCTAACAATCTTAAAGCAAAAGACAGGGAAAGCTAGTTTATCATCCACAGATGACAAGAGGGTGCAATAAGGCTGAAACTATGTAGCAGTTGAGCTAGGTTGGAGTAGCCAAGCCAACTTGTAAGTCAGAGTAAGATTTTTGGCTTGTGTCTACTGTTTGATCAGGAACCATCTCAGCTTCATTTGCAAGGGAGACCTTTCGATCGGTGCCCAGTGTTAAGGAGCTTGCACTTTACGACCCATGATGGGGTTCGAGTCCTGCTGCAGGCAGTCCTATATTGCCTGCTGCAGGCAGGGTAATAGCTGTTAAGTTTCGTCTGCTGCTATATGCTATATCTAGCCCAGGAGCTAAGGGGCTCGCTCTTCACGACCCAGGTCGTGGATTCGAGTCCTGCAGTGGGCGATCCTTTATTGCCCACTGCAAGCGGTGGTGATAGCCGTAAAGGCTACAGCTATATAAATGGGGCTGTTAAATCAGTCAAGCTTAGCTTATATACATAAAGCTGTTGAATTTTCCGACCCTTATTCCTTACTTTTTACCATTTTAAAAGACACACGACCGGTTTTTCGTGGATTCAATGACCAACCTTGCCTCTGTATCTGAGACTAGGTGTAGGGCCTGGAGCAATTATCGACAGTCCTGCTTAAAAGTTACAGTTGTCCAGCCTTTTAGGAATCAGGACACTAGTATGCTCCGTGGCTAGATATCTTGCCAAAGTTTCATCTGGTGATGTAAAGATATTGCTCCACAGCCAACACCCCTCGTTCGACCAGCACTTTAAGCTTGGATTTTGCTGTTCTAGGTAATTACCTCCGGTCTCCTTTCTTTACCTTTTATCAACGATTGTAGAAAAGTGCCACTGCTACCTTGTGAATCACATAGACAAGAATGATTTATCAGGAGTGTTTTAGTCGATATTTAAGCAGCACCATGCAAAGCAAGCTGCTCACCTCCTTGAGGTGCCTTGTAGAATTTATTTGAAGATTTAGCGAATCTTTCTATGCCTACCCCATCGTTAGGCAGGCGCTAGCTGTGTTACTTTACAATTGAGCTGTAGGCCCTCTCTCCCTCTCTCTCTCTCTCTCTCTCTCTTTCTCTCTGCTCGGAGGCTTTGTAGGCGCTCTGATGCTTCTCTGTTGATGCTTCTCTTCTCTCTCTCTCTCTCTCTCTCTCTCTCTCTCTCTCTCTCTCTCTCTCTCTCTCTTTCTGGGGCACAATAATCTCTGTTGGGATGAGGTGGGTAAAACAGCGGGTGATATATGCTGCATTCAGCTGCTCAGGAAAGCGTTATTTGCACCCAAGTCGATGCTAGCAGCTGGTATTCCAGGACCATCGGCAGCAGTCGCCAAAAAGCTGGCCGCTATTCTGCTCATTCACCGATATTGATCGCTCATTCGCCGATCGGTTTTAGAATCATACTAATTGAAGATGCCACAGACTGTTTGATCTCCTTCTCCGACTTCATTTATGCTTTTCAGACGCAGATATATTACCACGGTGAGTAGCATACATGCTCCACAGCCGTACTCGTCCACCTCAGCCCCCCCAGCCGGATTAGTGAAAAGCGATCGCTGCTACTCGAGCAGCTTCACCATAGATGTGTCTCCTTCGGTCGGCGTGTGTTCTAGTGGCAGTCGATTGTGGTCACGAGAGGGCTGCAAAATATTGGCACTCGTGAACAAGCCATGACCCGGCAAACTATTTTCACCCGCTGTTATTAATAATAAATAAATAAATAATTCATTTGTATAGCGCCCCAAGAGAACTTAATCTCTATCCAGGCGCTTCACATATGCGTCGGGGCTCGAGCCCACGACCTCAGCCAGACCTTGGCCAGGGCAAGCACCTTAACCGACGGACCAAACCAGCTCTTGGCCAACGGCAGGCAAGCTCCGTTTCTCTGCTCGGTCACTGCTTCCCTCTCACTGCTTTGCTCCGCTCTGTGGCCGGCTCTTCGCTCACTCTGCACGCTCGGCATAATTTCTTTTCTTTGTTTCTTTTCTTTGGGGGGCTCGACTAATGCAGAGTTCATCGAGAAGAGCTACGAGACCTACCAGCTGCTCATCCAGCAGTCGCACAGGAGCCCGCGCGATGCCGTCGTCGTCCCGTCGACGACGGCGGAAGCCGTCTCCACAGCAGCCGCAGGAGCAGCGGCGGCGGCTCCGCCGTCTGGCCCCACGATGCGCCACGTCGTCCACGCACATGCGGCTAGCGACAGCATCGAGGCATCGGCCTACCTTAAAGCTCTACTGGTGCTTGCCGACAAGCCGGCGGCTACCTATAGGTAAGGCCCGCTGCCGTGCTCCGGGCACAGCAGTGCAAGCGTGGAATCCCAGTGAGGAATCCCGCTGCCGTGGCAGCAGGATTCCTCACTGCACCGACGGCCGCCGGCCGCTGATGACCACTTGCCAGCAGCAGTGCGAACACGTTTGCTGCGGTTGCAGCACTCCACCGGCAGAGGCCATGCAAGACGTCCTGGCTGCTGCCAGCCGGGTCACATTCTACGAATTCCTGGTCGGTATTTCCAAAAGTGAAAAAGTCAATACAGCTATAGGTACTCGCTGTTGTGCGAGCATCCGGCAACGTCCTCCTTTGCCAGCTGGCCTGGCACCCCACGAACATCCGGTTCATCTGCTCAGTGTTCGATCGCTTGCATCGGCAGCCGCATCGGCCTCGGCTGGCCAATAAAGCCGCGTGCGACCCGCTGCGGCCTTCTCGACGTGCAGCTTTGCCTTTGTTGCAGCTCTCTCTCTCACTCTCTCTCTGCTCGGCGGCTTTGTAGGCGCTCTTCCTGCACCCGGCGATCTGTACAAGGACATCGAAATGTAAGCGCCCGCACCCACGGCACCCACTCGCACCGGATCGCTCACGCTCAAGCACCTGCTTCGCATTTCGTGACGCCCGACTGGATGCCATCACAGACGAGGCTGATGTCGCCGTGCCGCTGTCGCACACCTTTCTTGCAGGTATGAGCCCGTGCCGGTGCTGCAGCCCGGTGAAGCTGCTGCCGTTGCGGGGCAGCAGCAGCATCAGCATCAGCATGCTGCCGGCTCGGAAGCGTCGAAAGCGACAGGGGCAGGGTCATCGGCGCCAGCAGCAGCAGCGTCCGGAGCGGGGCACCGGCCGGCCAGCAGTGGCAAGCCACGAGCAGCAAGGAAGCAGGCGGTGGCAGCGACCAGGCGGCTGGCAGGGCGCGGCAGCCGAAGCAAGGGAGCCAGCGACGACGACGACGACAGCAGTGACAACTCCAAGACGGACAGCGATGACAGCTCGGGCGCCTGAAACACCGGATGCGTCGGCGCTTTGGCCGTCGTCGTCGTCGTCGGCGGTCCTGCTGGCTGGCGATTCTTTTCTTGTGCTAGTGGCATGGCGCGAGGGAGACGAGGCAGCGGATCAGTGGGGGGGAGGGAGGTGACGACCGCCTTCAACTCGGGACGGCAGACTTTGCTCTCGGCAAGCCGTCGCCGTCGCTGGATTCGACGAGTCAACCGATCGCTCGTCGTGAAGCGATTGCACAAAAGCACTGAAAGGCTCCGATCTGCTGTGTGCAATGCGGTGTGCAATGGTTCCACCCGCTCGGTGCCTTCAACCGCTGGCCTCTACTTGCCGGCTGGTAGTGACATGCGATGTACTATGCGCACGAGTCCATGGGTGTCAAGGAAAGCTGATCTTGATCGCAACTTGCACACTCAACTCACTTTTAAAACCTGTTGTATCGCAAATGGTGAATGTGACCGAGCATGCTCGATCATGTGCCGATCACAGAACACGTATGTTTGTGCCGAGTTCCATGCAGGCTAGGCCTTTCGTGCTGTCAAAATACAGCCACATCGAGACATTCGCAAGCGAGGTCATCGCATTTTTTGTGCTCTGAGACCATGTTGGGGGTACGGCGTCGATTTACTCGGTTTTGAGCTTTTTAAGCGTGACGATGACCCCGAAGGTTTGTCTAGTATGTCGTAAGCACAGTTATATATGCTGATATTTTTCTGCTTGGCTTCAGTGTTTGCCAGTAGTCAGCAGTCGTGGTGGTGAGGCTATCGCATAAGGCTGGGATAAAAAATTTGTTACTCGGGCCGCCGTGCTTGTTAGTTGCCAACTTCTTTCGCACAGTACGCGAATCTTTGACTTTTTTGGACAACATGAATTAATCAAGCCAATACACGGATTCGGGATGCAGGTTCATGTTGCAGGTGCATACTTTTACTCCAACCCATCATCTGTGTGGCGGCCATCTTTGCCGGATTGGGACCGTTAGTCTCGACTGTTCCCTATTGGAGGCACAGAATTCTGTAGCCTGCCCTTCCTGCATTTGGCAGACGCTTTAGCTGAAGAATTCAGAGCTTTTTTCAATTCCAACTTGAACACATATCGCGGCATCGGACTTTTAGCCAAGGTCTCATTGGTAATAATTGTATTTATCTTCTGATGGTTTAGGGCCTCGTCGCCTAAAGGGATTTTGGGTGCTACATATGTGAATCTCAGGTTCACGGTTCATTTGTGTATGGCTATCCTATTCCTATGCCGCAACGGTATATATTTAAAACATAACCAATTTGTAAAGCAACCTAAGAGAGCTTAATTTCTATCCAGGCGCTTCACATTGCCCTTGGCGAACGTCGTGCTGGGTATGGCTCACAGACTGAGGGCCGGCTGCAATTTTCTGCTGCTCTGTATTTGACTCTGACACTGGGGGTCAATGCAAGAGGTGACAAGTGTCTTGCCAGAACTTTGTCTGAGGGGCCCAAATTATCGACAGGCATCAACACATTTCCATTACTTCCGGTAGTGTCAAGCTTTCGGTTGAGCGTCGGGTAACATAGTCACTACACTGAAATGAAAGTGCAGGCATGATGGCTGGCTGTTCACCAGAAAAAATATTCAACTTTCTCACGGGACTAGCAGTCACATCGTGGTGAATCCGGTGAGAAACCGATGGTAAAATGGTGCATGCAAGTTTGCTAAAAGTCCTACTGCTGCAGTACTCGGTCGACTCGATATCTCGGCCTGCGTTTTCTACCGAACATTTTTGATGGGCTAAAAACTAGTTACTAATTAAATTATTTATAGCACTATCGTGGCTAGTGCTTCGAAAAGAAATATGCTTACAATGAGAAAAAGCTGCAAAGAAAGCTGAAAAACAGATTTGTCATGAAGCGCTAACCAACGGGAATCTGAAGCGAAAAATAAAGTGCAAAAGTCCAAATGAAGAAGTTACCCGTTCGCTGATGGAGCTGTTCTATCAAATGCTGCAGCAAAATGCTGCGATCAATGGCCCATCGATGAAGATGAAGACGGCACGGCACGGCACGGCAGCTACCCGTGATGCTTGGTTGTACGTAATTGGTTCCAACAGAAAGTGGCTTGAGTGTCTTTAAAATGGGCGTACTGTTTATAAAGATTAGCAGTGGAAGAGCTGCTGCAGATCGTCGCAGAGTCAAAAATTAGATTTCCAACGTCTTGCCCACCTTGATTGAAAGGCTAGATGCATCCGATATCTGCAATACCGACGAAACAGGCCTATTGCACAAAGCGGCCCTCTGCTGACCCGTTAGCTGCCACTGGTATGCCTCTCACTGATGTGATTGCCAAGCACAATCTAGGCTTTCACTTCTATGCGGATGACACTCAGTTGTACCTTTGCTTTGATCCCTCCCAGCCTTCGAGCACCTCAAATTCTCTCAACTCACTTGCTGCATGCATTGATGACATCCGATCATGGATGGCAGCAAATTTTCTAAAACTAAACGATGATAAAACTAACTTACTAGTTATGGGCAAACCTAGTGTTATTCAGAAATTGGAAAGGCTGACTTTCAAAATTGGCTCTGCCAGCATATCTCCAGTTGCATCAGCTCGAAATCTAGGTGTCATATTCCAAAGCGACCTCTCGTTAGACGACCACATCAACTCCACAGTCAAATCAGCCTATTTTCAGCTTCATAACATTGCTAAAATTAGGGCTTGTTTAGATAAGGATACCACGTCCAAGTTGGTCCATGCATTCGTGACATCTCGTCTCGACTTCTGCAACTCACTGCTTACTGGCCTACCAGCATGTGCGATCAGGCGATTGCAGCTGGTGCAAAACTCTGCAGCTAGGCTTGTCTGTCGTGAGCGTCGCAGTTGCCACATTACTCCACTTCTCGCCGACCTGCACTGGCTACCAGTCAAGCAACGGATTGACTTCAAGGTTTTGTCGCTCACTTTTAGGTCTCTTCATTCTATGGCTCCAGCCTATCTTTCAGATATACTACCCCATCAGGCAAAGCATCGTACCAGCCGCTTTTCGGAACCCAACAGTCTAGAAATACCTCGTACAAACCTTAAATCCTTTGGAGACCGTGCATTTAGCTCGTATGCTCCCACAGCCTGGAACTCCCTCCCGACCTGCATCAGAACATCCCCTGACCTGACCACATTTAAAAGAAACTTAAAAACATACCTATTTAGGACAGCATTTAGTGGGTCCTTGTGATTCGTCCTCGATGTGCTTATGCGTGCTGACACTGTTAATGCTGCCACTAACCACATTTGCATGCTGACCCAGTGCATGTAACCCCTAACCATGTTATTCATTTTGTTTGTTTTTCAAGCATGATTTTACTTACTATTCTATCGTGTATCACTTTGCAGCAAATGTAAAGCGCCTAGAAAGAGATTAATTTCTCTGAGGGCGCTGTATCAAGTGCAATATTATTATTATTATTATTATTACTGGTACTCGACCAACTGGTGGAAAGAAGAAAAAACGAATGACTGCTTCCTCTCTGCAAAGCTATTGGCACCGAAAAGAAGGCACACGTAGAGGGAAATTTGCAAACCCGTGGAGCCTTCAAACTGATCGACCGCCTTCTATATATTTCAGCAGCAGCATTGTTTCGATGAACAGTCAAATTTGGGCTGACACCCTTTTTTAAGTTTGATAGGGAGTTGGGCAGTCGAAAAATCATTGTTTGCAAATGACGTCACTGCTTGTCACAAAGAAGAAAGGCAGCTCAAGAATATCCAACTGGTGTTTATATTATATTATATTATTATTATATTATATTATGCCACCGAACACAATATCTCTTAGACAGCCGCTGGATAGTAATCATCCGAACCGTGGAAGTACACTACATAATGCAAGTGATGCGGCAGATGCTTCAGGCCATCGAAGAAGGACGCTCAATTATTGATTACGCAAAGTCAATAGATGTACCAGTTGCCTTGCACCCGGTGAAGCAGGTGGGGTTGCTGGTGTCGCAGGCTACGGTCCAAAACTGTTTCCGAAAAGCTGGCTTTTTAACTGTTGGTTCGGGCGACAACGAAGCTAATGTTCTATCGATTCCAAGAGTGGCTACTGAGCTAGGAGAAACAGTCACGAAAGAAGATTTCGAGGCTTTTTTTTGACTTCGTTAATGAAGTCTCATGCAATGGCACGTCAGCCAATGCTGAAATTTGCGAGCAAGTACAGGCAAGCATCAAACTGGGGATGACAACAACACAAAAGACTTGAAGATATGTAGTTGCTGGAGGTACGCAGAGTAACAAACAAAGAAGCATTACATGCACTCGAAACTGCTCCTCATTACTTGGAAGCAAGATCTCACAGAATACTATTCAATTGCAAATAAGATCAGAGAAATAGCATCCCAAAATCGCATCCAGCGGAAAATTACAGATTTCTTTATATAACCAGAGCATTATTTTGTGTGCCTTGATTGTTTTACGTTGCTAAATTGACAATAAAGAAATTCTGTTAAGTTTTAAGCAATATTAGTCTCACTCCGAAAGTGGGAATACTCCGCATATAAAAATGCCTTTTTGCGGGCTCGGGCCTATTTTCATAAAAGGCGTCTACTGTGCCACTTAGCACTTGGTCATGCTTTCTTTACAGCAGCAATCATGTGCCTAGAAAGTGACCCAGTTCTCCGATGGTGCTATACGAATGTATTATTATTATTACTCTGATATTAACTGTTTGGCCAATACGTTTTGTACCTTACCTGCGATCTCCATTAAGAAATTCTCCGAGGTTTGTATACACGAAGCGGTTATCTTAATTAAGTCTAGTAAAAAGAGCTCGTCATGTGAGGATCCTGTAACACCCCTCTCCGGTCTTCACTGGCGGACAAAGTTAGTCCGACCACAGCTCAGGTTTTCCATGCTGTTCTGGATAAATGTGCTGTTCCAAAGTTTTTCAAATTGGCCATTTGTTGACTTATGCTTACACAGCATGAATTGGATCCAGTGATCTTAGCAAGCTATCAGCCCGTTTTCCTTTCGTCAAAGAATTTCGAAAAGATCGTCGCTAAGATGATTGTCGAACACAACAATAACAGTAATGAATTGTCAGACAAATATCAATCCGGACTCAAGCGACAACGCTCTACTGAAACTGCTCTCCTTCTTGTGACCAACTACAGCCTAAACAGCAACGATGGTTGTAATGTCACTGCCTTGGCCCTGCTTGATCTATCAGCTGCGTTCGACTCTGTTGATCACGACATCCTATGCAAACGATTGAGAACAGCGGGCAGTCGGTATTGCAGACACTTGCTCGGTTCAAATCATACTTGTCCGATCGTGTTCAATCCTTATCGCGCGGTCACGTCCATCTAGCACCTGTCACATTCGGAGTTCCTCAAGGGTCAGTTCACGATTCGTTCCTGTTCTCCATTTATAACGAGCCTTTGGTAAAGGGGATTCTCGCCAATGGGATCGGCTATCGCTTATATGTTGACGATACTAAGCTGTATTTGTCATTTAAACCATCGGAATCTGCTGCAGCGACTGATAAACCGAATACTTACCTTGCAGGCATTTGATGCTGAATGTCAGCCAATTTCCTAAAACTCATAAAACCGAACTCCTATTCACGTGCCACCATAAGTAGGCAGCTGGGCTAAAAGACTTAGCTTATCTAATTGGTGATGCTTTAGTGCAACCTTCATGTGCTCGGACTTGAGGTGTTTTCTTTGATAACAGCTTACATTTTGAATTTCATCAGGAAAACTGCCCCATACCTAGCTATCACGCTGCACCTTGCCTAAGATTGAGGCCTGTCCACCATGGTGGCTTGCTAGGTATTTAACTAGCCTCCTAGCTCTGTCCAGACTGGCCTGCTGCATATCCGTTTCAGCTGGGGTACCAAAAAGAGCTGGTGATGAATATGGCTGCAAGGCTAGTGAACAAATCTCTGAGGTTCGACCAAGTGTCTCCTTTGCTGAAAGAGCTGCAATGGCTCCCGATCTATCAATCGAGAGTAATACAGAGGAATACATCAATACAAAGCAAAATTCCTACTTTAACCTAGATGGCCCACCTTGGTTTGGCTCCTTCATACCTAGCTGAACTTTGGCACCAGTTTCAACCTTATCTTGCACTCAGGTCCTCTATGGATAATAAATTAGCTGTTCTATTTCTAAACTTAAAGACCATTGTGCTATGCAGCTTCTTCGACTGTGAAACTCAATGCCACATCTCAGGCAGAAACATCCCCCCACGCTGCTGTCGATTGAGCACATCTTTTTCAGCGGTCAGGAGCTGCTACTTTCATGCTAATCACTTCGTCGACTACCCTCTTGACCTAACTATGCTTCTCACTTTCTCTTTGTTTCGTTAAATGAAGTCTATTGGCCAACGCATGCACACAGAAAGCCGATATATATATATATATATATATATATATATATATATATATATATATATATATATACATACATATAAAATTCATTTGCATAGCGCCCTAAGAGAACTTAATCTCTATTCAGGAGCTTCACACATGCCACGAGGCTCGAGCTCACGATCTCAGCAGGACCTTGGTCGGGCGAGCACCTTAACCACTCGGCCAACCCCAGTCAAACCAGATCGGTGCTGAGGCTTTGAATGTGCTATAGGAAGCTCTCTTCAGCTTAACAATCCCTTAGTCCTTCTGGCTTTGCAAAGCTGTAGACCCAGATGTATTTAATCATTCATTCAAGTAGCCACATAAACCAGAAGAGCCGTACAAATTGTCAACGTAGTCCTGCTTAATGCAGACACGCATTGGTCAGCTTCCGAAACTACTCGGTTACGGAACAGTCGACGGTACCAAGAGTGGCAAAAAAAGACGGACCATAGCAAATCACGACACATATCGGACACGACTAAACCTGAAAGTCCAAATAAGCGGTTAAGTGGCCGGCTTGGCTTTCGACGCCTCCTTCATACGTTCCTTTTGACATCGTACGCCCGATTCGACAGAAAGCACAAAACTTAGTTAAAAGACTAGCCCTCACTCGTATCGGCAGGCGATCGTCTGCCGGCGCCGATTTACAGCCGCAACTGTGGCTGCTCGCCGTCGAGCGCTTCATCGGGGTCAAGGACACGAGCTCGTCGAGGACACGGGCTCGGACGCATGCAAGCAGCACGAATCGACAAGCCACGTCTCTGCTAGCCGAAGCAGTCATGCATGTCATCCATGGCGTAAAGCCCTCGCAGACCTCTGGCAAAGCCAACCGACGGTGTGACACAATTGACGCCAGTGTCACCGAAGGACTCGAGGCACGCTGTCGCCTCCGCTGCCGCTACTGCTGCCTGTTCGGCTTGAGTTGCTATTCGAATTCACTCTGCAAGGAAAAAATAGAAGGTCTGCACGGCCTGCTTGGTATTCTGCACAGGGGTGGGGGAGGGAGGATAACTTCAGGCCGATGGGCAACCGTTGGCTTGCTGCAAGGCATAGCTCGAGGAAGGCCACAGTGGACGACGGTGTTGGGCTCGTGCCCGCTGACGACTTGCCTGCTGGCTGCTGCTGCTTCTAATTTGGCCTTCTTGCTGCTGGCCGCATGCGTCATCTGCATGTAGCCGGGCCTCGGCTCGCCTTCGAGCTGCCGCTTCAATGGCCGCCTCGAGGCGATCGCGATGGCGCGGCCACCTTCGTGGTTCTCCTCGTCTCCTCCTCCTCCGCGGAGGAGTAAAAGCGACTCGGCTGTGGCGATTGCACGTGCAGGCACTAGCGACTTGGCGTCGCTGCCGATCGCATCGACGGCAGCTGCAAGTACAGCGTTCGATTTTTTTTAATAGGTCAAGCGACTCCCGTTTGCCAACGTTTTGCAATAGCAGCAGCAGGCATCTGGCTATCTGCGCCACTGTCCTCACCTGACCCCACCTCGGAGATGGCGACAGCGGCCACCCTCTTGCAAGCCGGTACTGCTGCCGGAGGAGGGGTGTTGCACGTTGCCAGGGCGACGCGACGCGGCAGCGAAAGCTGACCTCGGCTCTCTGCGGGCGCCCCTGCGGCAGCAGTCGGGAGAGCCAGACGCTGCTGACCGATAGTCATCGCTGCAGACCGACCGCTGGTCTCACCGGAAGGCGTCTTACGAGGCTTGGGCACGCCCACACAAGCGGCTCGCGCTGCCTCGCCGAGCGCCTTCACTGGGCACGGCTCTGTCCTTCGGTGGGCAGCTGCCGATGACTCGTGCCGAGTTTCTCGCTGCAGCAGCGCAGGCTGATCGCCTGACAAGCCGGCTGCTGCCGAAGCCACGCCGCTGCTGTCGCCTCCACGTGACAGCGGCGGGTCAAACGAGAAGGTCTCGTTCAGCACTCTGGGGCTCAGCGATTCCTCGGGAAAGCCGCATTCGGGCAGGTCAGACTCGAAGGCGTCTGCCATTTCGGAAAGCGACGTAGGCTGGCCGTCCGCGGGCGATTGTGCCACGCTCGGCGCAAGCTCGCTCGTCCCGTTGCAAGCCGGGCTGGCAATCTGACGACACGTGGAGTCGGCCGGCGCAACGGTCGGGTCAGCCATGCTGCCAGGCCGCAGCGGGCTAAACGAAGCAGACGAGTAGTCGGAGTCCCACGCCACGTCGTCACCATAGCGACTTGGTACATTTCGTTTCAGAGCGGGTGCTACAGCGTGCAGAGCGGAGTGAGCAGGGTGGGATGGGGTGGCGGTCACTTGTGAAGCCTGCATGCTGAGGGCAGGAGCAGCACGTGCAAAGCTGAGCTACGACGCCAAGATGTCCGCATCATCTACGGATCAAAGTTAGCAAAACATGAGGAAACCTACGATAGTTATACACACTCGCGAGCGAGCACACACACACACACACACACACACACACACACACACACACACACACACACACACACACACACACACACACACACACACACACACACACACACACACACACACACACACACACACACACACACACACCCCCAGTCTAGCATACCTATGCCACGCACACATTTGGAGCAAAGCAAATAAAAACAACTAAAGCACAGCAAATTGTGCATCAGTCGATCGAATATCCAGGACCATCCACGTCTCAGTGATTCTGCCATGATGCGACAAGGCTGCTTACATCGTGGTAATTTGCCCCTCGACACGGATGCCAACGATGTGTTACCAGGGTCAACCTTGAGCAGGTCGTGAGCCGGTACCGACAGTGGCCAGTGGTATGTGGGCAGGTCAAGAATGAAAGCGAGCTTGTCTCGTCCACCTTCGACGACGGTACCGCCGCTGCTGCTGCTGCTGCAAAGTTCGGACTCGTCCACGAAGCCCACGGACCGGTCAGTGGCAAGCCAAGCGTGCAAGCCGTCGTATGTCTCGCATAACTCCTGCGTGACGAGGCCGTGCTGTGCCAGTATGCCGGCCTGCTGCTGCAGAGCCCTCAACATGGCCGAGATCAACCTGCAAAGACGTGCCACGACGTGCCAGTGGTGGCGGAAATGAGTGTACAGCCCCCCCCCAACAACGCTGAGTAGCCATTCGTGACGACACCAAAGAAGTTGCCAAACACTTGCTCGTGGCTTTAATCTGTTCCATAAAAAAAGTGGTCGCAACTAAAACCCCTAAACCCTCAGAGAAAGAGGAAAAGTGCAATAATGCTCATACAATTCAAGCGCAAACCCCAATCCGAGATTGTATACTTATTTCTAGATAATACTGCCATAAAAAATTCTTGCGATGCATAACCTGTCCGAGAAAGTGACAAACCAAAAGACAATTACAGGAGAGAGAGAGAGAGAGAGAGAGGGAGAGGGAGAGAGAGAACAAGAGGTATAAACACATAACTCGTGCGCACACTCACTCACATACCTATAGAGGAAAGTACATTCAGTTATTCAGCGGAAAAAAAATAAAAATGCATAACGTAACATTTCAGAGGGTTAATAATAAAGGTTTCTAATATAACGCCATAAGTGAACTAAATTTCAGCCTAGGAGCTTTCCAACTTCCGGCAAGATTTAATGCAAAATGCATGAGAATTAACTGTAAGTAAAGACAGCAACCCGTTTTACTTTATAATAAAATAAAAGTAAAGGTCGGCTTATTCAACAGCCTCATTTGCTTAGCAGTAGACAAGCCTTTGCCACATTAGCAGAGACCGATGCAGAATTGCCTCCTTCAGGACTCGAACACACGATATGGATTGCAGGATGCAAGCGCCTAACACAAAGTGCCTAAGACCCAGGGGAACTCACGCTTACAGCATGCTGCTGCCTGAGCGTCTTTAAAACTTCCATATGCAGCCTGCACAATCCTCTCCTCCAGATCAGTCGACCAGCCCACCATTCCTCCACTGCTAGCCACACAGCGCACAGGAAGCTGGCCCGAACCATGGCAGTGCGGCAACCGGCCCATACTAGCACCTCGACACATTATTAGGCACAGCTGCAGTGGAACAACCGGCCGGTAAGGCCTGGGACCAATGCAGTGCCATGCCGGCAGCCCACCGAAAGTCAGTATATAGAAAGCTGCTTCAAAGTGTTCAGAGGCCAGCATGATAGCATACGAACAACAATGATAATAATACATTTGTATAGCACCCTCAGAGAACTTAATCGATGTCTAGGCACTTTACATACGCTGTTAGGGAAGCATAATCAAATTGTTGATGGTAACATGTACAATGTCAAAAAGCATAATATGGTTAGAGGTAATATGCACAGCCACATCATACGTAAAGCACACATAAGCACATAAAGGACATACCACGGGAACCCATCAGAGAACTTGCAAAAAACTTGACTATTGCTGCTATAAGAGACAAGCTTCGCTGTGGCGTCTGTAAATTGTTTAGCATTTCGCATTGTCGCAGTGTAACATCAACGTCTGATCATGCTCCCGCACCGGCGGCAGGGATGGGACATCTCCTGGGAGGTGCTCCCCTCTGCCATTCCGACTCGACTCGAGTGTCGGAGCACGTGCTGCACACGTGCCAGCGCACGTGTGCAGCGCGTGCTCCGTCGAACGGATGAAGAGGCCTGGGCTCACCTATCGTTGCTCTGATTTTCTTTGTCCAGCAAGCACGCCAGGCGTCGAAGGTGCTTCAAGTGGTGCCTACTGTCGGCTAGGGCTGACTTTAGGTGCTCTCCGAGAAGGATCTCCTGCAATCTCTGCAAGGACAGCAGCACGGTTCAGCCTCGGGATCGAGTGCCGAGCATTGTTGCGCGTGCACGTCCCTTCAGCGGCTGGCGCTCAATTAGCAGCGACTGAGAGGTGTGAAGGAGGAGAAAGGAGTGACAGGAGGTAGGGAAATACAAGGAAAGAGTGAGGCGCTACCTCTTTCGTCAGCTTGTCCTCATGTATGCTGACGTCGGTAGCCAGCACCCGGCGAAGGGCGTCCACGTTGGCCTTGACCTTGGTGCTCGCTTCGCTCTTCCGCTGCGCTAGCATTCGCTCACGCTTCCTGGCCAGGCAGATGGCCTGCTGAATCCGGCAGCTCGACTGCAACGAGGCAAGGTCAGGGTCAAGGTCAAGCGGGGGGGGGGGGTGCCGTGCTCGATCGAGACAGCAGACAACGGACAGGAGAGCTACGGCTCAGGATGGCTAGCACGAGCAGGTCGGTCGCTTGCTCGCAGCCCGACTGCAGCCGTCTTGAACGTCCGGCGGCCGCGAGCGCCCAAGACGCAAGCAGCAGCCGCGTGGCTTCGGCACGGCGATGCGCAGAGCGTGCACGCCCGCTTGGACCGACCTCGGCGGGCTCGCGTCGTGTGCCCAGGACGTCTTCGAACGCTCGAAGCCTCGACAGGGCCGCCTCCTTGCGCAGTATCGCGCACTGGGCTCCCCGCTGCTGGCTTTCGGCGGCGAGCAGAGCCTCGCGTGCAAGCACTCGCTCCGAGAACACTCGTTGCAGCGCCTCTCGACACCTGCGGGCGCGGAAGTCGCAGGAGCGGAAGTCGCAGGAGCAGAAGTCGCAGGAGCGGAAGTCGCAGGAGCGGAAGTCGCAGGAGCAGAAGTCGCAGGAGCGGAAGTCGCAGGAGTGGAAGTCGCAGGAGCAGAAGCTGTGGGCAGCCGTCGCGCGAACGCGACCCTGGCGGTGCGCTGTCAGACATTTGCTGCCATCACGTGATCGGTCGGTCGAGCACGTCAACGACGAGTAAGTCGAAGAATCAGCGAGAAGCAAGGGTGCCGGGGCATGACGTCACTGGGAAGGTTCCGCGCAGCGCTCACTTCGAAATATCCTGCGCGACCGGCGCGTGCCGCGGGCCTGCGGCGGGGCCGGTGGCAGCACGACCTCCAGCGGTGGGAGCAGCGGTGGCACTAGCAGGAGACCTATCTTCTTCTGCCTTCTTCAATCGGTCTTTGAGCGATGCTACCTGCGAACGAAAACCAAGCGAGTGGTAGAGGGCGGTGGCGGCGGCAGAGTGCTGCGTCCGACCTACAGACGCCTCGGCACTCCCTACGCGCAGCCTTCGGCGCCGGCGCTGCCGAGCGAGTGGCGGGTCACACCTCTGACGTCAGTTCCTCGATGATCTTGGTGTATTTCAAGATATGCTGGTCCACGCTCACCACGTTTTGCTTGACCTGAGCACGAGACAGCGATAGACGTTGGGTTAGCAAACGACTCGCTACGCACACAGCCCGAGTCCTTTGCTCGACTCGACAACAAACAACAGGTATTGGATGGAGCGACTAGGATAGGATTGCAGCGATACTTAGCTGAGCTAAGAAACAACTTAAAAAAAGTTCTGAGCCAAGATCTGCTAGGCCCGCCGTGAGATAAAATGCTACGGAACGGTTTGGTGACACGCAGCGGCTGCTCAGTCCGAGGAAGTGTCCGTCCTGTCTGCTGGTGCAGCATATGCAATCCTCACCGAATAGCGTTAATTGGTGAGAATCTGGTGGAGGGTGGGGGAAGAGGTGCGCCTACGTCAGCTAGTTGCTGTGGCGTCTCACGAACCGGCTGCTGCCGAAACACTCTTCAGATAAGTGATAACCAGAGTCACCCACGGGAGAACCCATGCAATGCATCATCATGCGATGCCTCATCATGCGATGCATCATCATGCGATGCCTCATCATGAGATGCCTCATCATGCGATGCCTCATCATGCGATGCATCATGATGATGATGCATCATCATGCGATGCATCATGATGATGATGCATTATCATGCGATGCATCATCATGCGATGCAGGAGCACATCTATCGAAGGTCCACGAGACAGCCATCGAGCCAAGTACGAAATACGAACGTGTGGGCACGAACAGCTCGCACAGATGGATTCTAGTCCAACTTAAATGGCAGCGGCTATGGAAGCCGGCAGAGAATCGAATCCACAATCACACTGGCTTTCATTCTCACATAAACAGGATGCGGCTTTAACAATCTTGCAATCTTTTGAAATCCAGCGCCACTGTTAGCTACTAGACCAGTGCGATTTTCCTGCAAACGTTGAATTCAAAATCTTGGCCAACTAGGGTACGCGGATAAGAGCTTCTTCTTAAATGAAACCGCAAGCTTTGAACTGCTACAATCATAAGCATACAGCAAAAACCCGATAAATCATTTTAACGAAACATGGTGTAATAGGCCGCTAGGCCATTGCTTGGAGCTCAAAATTTGCTGGGAATCTCCATCCACAGTTCGGTTCATGGAATGAATGAGCAATTGGGTTTTCTGCAAATTAGCATGTTTAGTAGTAAGGGCTTTCTTCACCAATTAAGAAGTATTCGGATGTGGAAGGACCTGAAATATAAGTGAACCCACACTTACAAATGGCTGATAGGTTCATCCTCAAGTAAGGAACCATTAGCATGGATTCCCATTGGCTGGAAAAAGTGCAATGACTTCCTCGTAGAAGCCAATGTATGCACAGATGCTCATAACCCCTCCCACCTGCGACGTAGTCCTTCTCTTAGCTGGCTGAGCAGCAGCCCAATCAGCCCAATCTATGCAGCATAATCAATGCGGCTCTTAGAAAAATGCATTAAGACATCTCTTTCTTGGCGACATGTGCTTCCCTACGAAGATACTAGACTTTCCCTACGAAGATAGTAGACTGGGCAACAGAGCAACTGGGCACGCAATGTTGCTACTCTTTTGTCATTGCTCGCTTTGTGCCTCTCACTTTAACGTCTGCTTATTTCAACAGATTCTAAAGCTCTGATTCAATGCCTCATTCGATGTGCATTGCTTGCAGTCACTGGCACCGTACCCAAGAGCCACAGTCCCAGGTGGCTGCCCTTCGAGGTGAGCATGCTTGCTGCTGGGATCACCCCGAGAGTACTAACAAACCCCTCCATGAATAACGTCCCCTTCAGTATTATCTTAGGAGAGCCATATCAACACATAAGCAAAGACACGCAGCCAAGAGCAAAAAACAACTGCCAAAGCATACATGCACACGCACACATCTGTACATGTTAGGTGTGTGTGTGTGTGTGTGTGTGTGTGTGTGTGTGTGTGTGTGTGTGTGTGTGTGTGTGTGTGTGTGTGTGTGTGTGTGTACACAGCCTGAATCCTGCACTCAACGGCAGGGCAACTAACTTCTAGAGCCGGCAGAGCAAAAATGAGCGAGTGCGTGTGTCCCAGGCGCATGCGAGCAGCAATTACACACGGATGATGATGGCTTCTTTTTGCCGATCCAGCTGCCAGGAGTAAATGTGACTCACCTCTGCCTTGATGTGTTTGGCTCTGTCAGCATAGCGAAGCGTGTTGTAGGTGTCATCGAAGCTCCTTCGTGACGGGCTGCACGGCAAAGGAATGGGGGAGGGGGCACGTCATACTGGAACGTGGTGCAGCCAACTGCGATTTGCACGAAGATGCTGAAGCAGCAAACCATAACAGCCTTCGAGCAAAATGTCACGTGGCAGAAAAACGGAGACCTGGAGCAAGCTGGCGTACGTGCTAAGGTGACCACCACGGAGAGCAGCATCAAGCTACAGCAAAGTACAGCAAAGCGATTCGGTAAAGCACCGTGCATTTCTTGCGATGAGCCCACAGCAGCCCACCCACTGATTTCACGTGCAAATCTATCCACAATGCATCAATTCAAACACAGGCACACACATCCAATCAGCGCAGCCTGTTGCAGGGGAATTCACACTGGGGACGCTTTTTCTTGCCACCTCAGGTGGAGGGAGAGAGGCAGCGACCGCTGCGAGGGAACGCAACTGCTGGTTCGAACACTTTCGTGCTCGAAGGAATACAACGGAAATAAACGCGGGAATACCAGCAAACTGAATTCAGGAAACTTTGCTCACAGAAGTTCCAGCCAGGGACGTAGACTTTCCCACGTCGTCCAGACGGCCGGTGCTCACGAGGCCAGCTAGCAGCAAAACGCTAAGGTGAGAGAGAGACGACACTTGACAACATTTTTTCTTACACAACAGCACCTGTAGGGGGGGGGAGACACCTAAAGACTATGCAAAGGCCGAAATCGCAGCCAAAAGGCTTCTGCAGATGTGGCTACCAATGAAGTAGCACTGGGCAGGCAGCTTGTGGCTCTATTTTAATTGTAATGCACAAGACGAATGGACGTCGGTTTGTCCGAAACTGAATGCAGAAGATTTGCACCCGAGCAGCCTCTGGTTTATTTAGGCCAGTGCTGTATCGGTCGAGCTATTGACTACCGTTCTTATGCCCTTAGGTGCCAGTGCCCAGAGTGCTTAAAGCACGGCTTTAAATTTCCGCTCTCATGCTAGAGCCGTATCCCTGACCCCAGAATGGCTGAATGTATATGTACGTGTGACCTTTAGCGGTGGTTGCAGGGAAACGTGTAATTTTAAAATACAGAACGGCAGAAGGCAGTTTGTCACGTGACTGAGTGCGGAAAGTTTGCCTTCAATATAATAATAACAATAAACTTGAACAGTATCCTAAGAGAAACATATCTCTTTCTAAGCTTTGACATATACCGGAAAGGAAGCCATTTAGCTTCAAGCAATTCAGCAGCCCCTGGTTTTCTAAGTCGGTACTCCACCAATTAAAACACCGAGACTGTAAATCTGCAGTGTAAAACACAGTGCTGAAAGCCATGGTCTTCAATGTCAATTGCAGTGCTCAACCCAAACTCCGGTCTGCTGGATGCCTGGTTTCGCCCCCAGGGGTAAGGTGCTCACCTTTAATGACCAAGGTCGTGGGCTCGAGCCCTTCAGCACACGTAAAGCGCCTGGATAGAGATACAATTCTCTTCTGTTGCTATACAAATTAATTATATTTACTTTAATAAACCGTTAGAGCGATTCGGCTTGCAGGCAGCCCACCTCTAAAAGGCATCAGACAGTATGACTGCCTGATGAATGCGCCTTGCCTGCAGTTCATTTTTGCTCACTCAAACTCTTGCACCTCTGCAGTGACTTCTTCCCCAAGGCTAATTCTGCTACAGCACAATGAGTCTGCATTCCTCGATGCCTTGATTTATGGTTGCCTGTAAAGCCAGATCTAAACGAACGGCAGAAATTAGACATGAGCCTAGCTAGCCCAACACGGTTGCCCACTAACATCCTTCTGTGACTGCCTATGAAAGTGTGATTCTTCCAGAGGAATCTAACCACATCAGCTAAGCCACTGGGTGGGGCTGGCAGATGGTGCCACCCGGCTGATTGCCACTGGTTGCCGTGTGTGCCACGAGAGACTGGTCGCTAGATGAGAGTGGGCGCCACTGGAAAACGGCCGTTTTCTTAAGTAAGAACTTGATCAATAGCTGCTCCATGTGTTGCTTGAGATCATTGGCATCCCAACGATGGACCGCTCCGACACAGCCAAGCAGCTTTACAGTCCAACGAGGCTGGCTAGGCTAGTGAATGATGCTAATACATTATATAAATAATAAATAGTATATTTACTATTGATTATATGATATAAAGTATATTTATTTTATAATAAATATATTGTATACATAATTTATTTTATTATAATATTATAAATAACCGCACACTAAAAATAGCTATACTGTAGATATCATCAAATGAATCGAATGCAAGTGCTGCGAATAAATCGCCGGGTGCAAAAATGGACAGCAACAGCACCATGCACCAGTGGCTGCATCGAGCAGAGATCACACAGGAGGCCATTGCCTCCGGTCGGCACGCTTGCTGCAGCTTCGGCAGCAGCAGCAGCGGCCGCTCACCTGACAGCAGCAATCATGACGGTGCGGCAGTTGCCACCGAGCGAGTCTTTGAGGATGCGTGTCAGCTTGCTGTCTCTGTACGGCACGTGCTGCTGGCCCTTGTGCTACAACGGCCAGCCAAACCGACACGTGACGGTCCGGGCTCTGGGGGGGGGGGAAGGAGTGGGTGAGTGAAGGAAGGAGTAGCAGCACGCGGTGCTGGCGGAGGAGCTGCATCCGAGGTAGCCGACCGAGGATGGGATCTCGAGCTGCTGCACTTACCCGCTGGTCTGCTAAGCTGTTTATGCAATTGCCCAGGGCTAGCAGAGAGCGGTTGATGTTGGCACCCTCGCGGAGCCGTTCGCCGCAGTTTTTCGACACGGTCGCTCGCTCCGATCCAGCAAGGTCGATCAGGGACATTTTCCCTACGTTTACTGCTGCCTGCGTGCCCTTACCACGGTCACTCTGTCTCACGAAGACCTACCCGGCAGCAAAAAAAACAAGCAAAAATCATGAAAGCAAAGCAACTGCAGAGCATGGCCCGAGGCAGTGCAAGCAGAGTGTCATGTCAGTGGCGGCGTGAGCTGCTGCATAGCGCTTGAGGGCGTAATGCAGAGCCGGAGCACAGATGTCACCCTCCCCCTCCCCCCCCTGCAGAGCCACGGACACACGGACACATCGTCCCCGAGCGTCCCCTACAAGTCTGATGGGAGCTTGTTAACATGCACAGCCCCAGTGGGCTCTCACACTGACCACTAAGGAGAGTGCAAACACCAATGCCGAAAAAGTCAAGCGACTAAACGTCGGTTGATTCCCCAACCCCATTTATGTAGCGGCCGAAGATCCTTAGCTGCCATCTTCCCTCACTTTTCTTGCAGTGGGGCAACGCAAAAAAATTGTCTCTGCTTCAGGACTAGAAACGACGACCTGGGTACCTGGGTGCCCGAGTTCGAGCTCCGATGAGATGGTTGCTGAGACAGGCGTGAGTGTGCAATGCACATTCAGGCAGACGCAGATACGAGCCAACCAACCGAGCGTGCAATGCAAATTTAGGCCGCTACTCCTGGCAGCCGTGTGCGCTCAAAGCAAGTAGACTACCAGTAAGCCACGAGACTTCCACGAGGTCCTGCAAGGGGTGGGACTACTAATGGGATCACACGGTCACGTGTTTGAAGGCTGTCAGCTATCAAGCAAGTCACCGTGCGTCCGTCCGTGCGTGGGCGTGCGGGAGCACCAATGCTCGCGTCTGCTCTCGATATGAAAGGGGGGCTGGCTGAGATACATACCCGACAGCGGTAAAGTCAGGAAGAGGAAGAAGCCTTAGGCGGTCGAACTCCCATCGAGCCCCATCGGGGGGGGGGGGGAGGTGGAAGGGGAGAGAGTGTCGCTGCAGGGGGAAGGAGCGACCTCTCTGCTCAGCGGCAGCTGGAGAAGCGGGTCTAGTCCAAAAGAGAAGCCGGGATTGAAACTAGGGCAAAGTCGTGGGCCCTGACGACAAAGCTATCCTCGCCGGGGAGCGCCGGACGCTGCCGGCAAGCGGCATCCGTGCTCAAGCCGGAGCTGGTAAGTGACAGTTGCTACCGTGCGCTCTTGGCGCAGATCGCAAGCGAGCGCCCGCGATCTGCGCTCGCCGCCAGCGACTCGCAAGATCGGAGGCGGCAGCAAAAGCAAGCGAGACTACACTCCGGCACGCGCCCGTCCGTCGGCTCGAGCGTCTGCCGCGCGCAGCTCGCCCGGTCAGCTCTGCGGCCTCGCGCTCCTTTCTCCTATTCGACATTTACGATTTATTACGATCATCATTTTAATTCGACATTTATTCGTCTCATTCCTAATGCCGTTGCTAATCAAGACACTCCAAGTACTACCGCTGCCGGCTGATCCGGGTCGCCGGGGCAGCTTTTAAGGGTGCTATAGAAATGACAAACACGTCAATGCACAACCACCCAGGTTTGGCCCAGCAGTTAAGGTGCTTAACTCGGGAACCAAGGTCTGGCCGAGGTCGTGGGCTCGAGCCCCGTGGCATATGTGAAGTGCCTGAATAGAGATTAAGTTCTCTTAGGGCTATTTATTTTACCCAACAGAACCTGGGCGATCCTTTGCAGGCCACAAGCCACCACAACTGAGAGAAAGAGAGAGGGGGAGAGGTGCCTGGAAAGCAGCATGCTGGTGAAAAGCAGTCAGAAAGAAAGGTACGTCGGGCACTGCCGCTGGCAGGCTGCTACATAGAAGCACACTGCTCCTGAGAGCGCGCGAGTGGTTAGAAGCAGCTGACTGCTCTCTCTCTCTCTCTCTCTCTCTCTCTCTCTCTCTCTCTCTCTCTCTCTCTCTCTCTCTCTCTCTATGTGTGTACGAAAAGGAGAGCCTGGTGCCAAGGCCAACAGCAGCGACAGCCCTGATGCTACCAACGGCTAGGGGCAGTTCCTGCTCCCTTCAGTCAGCAGCCGACCTCGCCCAGCACCACAAAGAAGGTGCGTTGAGCATGAGCACAGCCTCGGGCTGGCCAGACGACAAACGCCAGAGGATGAGCAGCGGTGCCTTCTCAGCGAGTGGTGCTGCAGCGAGCCTGAATAAGCCCTTTCGAAGGTTCCGAGCCACCAGTCGCGTGTCACGACCGACCAGAGGTACTGGGGCGAGCCCGCTCTGAACGCTCCCTACCAGTGCGACTGCGGCCGCTCAGCGACCAGGCATTTCCACGTGCTCTAGTGCGTGCTAGTCAGGACGGCCGGTGCACCGCTGCGGGGACGTTATGACGTCAGGACGGCCGGTGCACCGCTGCGGGGACGTTATGACATCAGGACGGCCGGTGCACCGCTGCGGGGAGCTGCGCTAGTAAGTAGGGTGAAAAAAGCTCCTCAGCGACAGCGACCCTTAAAATGCAAACCTGAAAAACAGCATGAGACCGCGACGACTCGGAGTTTGCGTCCGTTGGATGCTGCGTGCGATTCTTGTTGCCTTGATCGAGCATCCGAAGCAGCTCCTCTGCAGACTGTGGCTACAAGAGAGAGTGAAGCGAGTCGAGAGTGAATGAAGCAAGTCGAGGATAGACGGCCACTTACGGCAAGAGCCACGCGACAGCACATCGGTTGAGCGGCAGCGCCACGTGGCGAAAAGCGCACCTTGTGCAGGCTGAGGCCTTGGACAATGACGCCTCGATGTGGGTCCTCTCTCAGAGGCAGGCATTGGCTGCCGGATGCAAGCAGGTCTTTAACTTGCTCGTTGTAAACCTTGGAGAAAACGGTGCCAGCTAGAGCGATGCTCGACCATCGCTGGTGGGGCCGACGGGCAGACGGCCATGCCTCACAAGTACGGTCGGACCGGGTGTGGCGGCTGCGACATTGCGGTGCCAGCATAGCCGGCACAGGCACCTCTCTCGACTGCCACGGGGAAGAGGGAATGGTGGGAAGGTGGGAGGCTGCTGGGCTGATTTGTAAAAAAAAAGGATGCCCAAGTTGCATGTCGCCCAATATGATTGGCTGGCTCGGGCAAGGTCAAAGTTCAGCCATCCCCTTAGCCGGCTCGGCCACAGCAGCAAATTTCCACAAACGCTCGAAGCTCTGCGGAACGATTGGCTCCTGTAGCTTATATCCGGCCGCTCGTTGAGCGCCGAGCGGCCGGTACCGGCAGTCTGGGCTGCGAGTCAACCATCGAGGGCAGCAGCTCACCTCCATGTACGATATGGCGACGTCGTAGCTGGCTTCCGTCTTTCGGCCGTCGATGGCGCCGTAAAGATCCATCATCATATGAAATATGACGCCCGGCATGCTGGGCTTGCCCAGCATCGTGAACGTCTTCCCGGAGCCAGTTGCGCCGTACGCAAAGACTGAAAAGCAATGCAGCCACGTCTGCATATCCTCGGCGTCTTAGCAGCGCTAGCTAGGTGTGGCAAAGCGACCAAAGAGTCATCGGAGAAGTCGCTGGCTGGCAGCTGTCCAGATTGGCAGCAGAAGCCAAGGGCAGCGCAGCGCCGTGTGGCACGGCCGAGTCGCAGGACGATGCTAATCTCATACACCACCTCCGAACACAAAGAGTCTGCACACGGAAAACATTATGGGCGCTACCACGAAATAGATCGATTTGCACCGGCCCTTTTTCAGCACAAGCGATCGCAGGCTGGAGGAGTGAAGGATGCAGGAGAGCGGGTGGAGCCTGGCAGCTTGCCGCACGCACCGACGAGAGCGAGCCACGCGCCAGGCCAAGGCGGGCACTCGAGCGGGCACCAATTTGCCTAGCGAGCTTGCTAGGGCGGCTTTACGAGTGAGCCGAGTGCATCTAGCATTCCGGGTATCACATACAGCCCACGCCGGCCGACGAGCATTGGCTCGTACCACTGCCACACGGCGTCGTTAAGGGTGGCTTTGTCATAAGACTGCTGAAACAAGCGATCAGCAGCGCTAAACAGCTACTCAGACCTCGGCAAGTCGACACGGGAGCGAGCCCAAACGAGTGAACAGCACCAAAAGAGTGGACAGTTTTGCAGTCCAGCAGCAGCAGCAGCGGGTTTCTGCCAGGTGCTCGAGTATGCTCGGAGCTGGTGACACCAAGTCGTTCTAAAGCCCACTTGATGCTGCGATTAATGAACATGTTCAGACCGGAAGTTTGACCACACAGATTGCTCCTTCCCTGCCGTTTGCTTTTAAGGCTTGCCCAATCAGCATCCGAGTATACCGGAGGTTTCGCAGGAGGCTCCGAGAAAGCAAGTGCATCATTGAATTTCTAGCATTGATTACAATCACAAAAAATAAAAACCGACAGTCACTGCTCACGAGACTCGGTCCACTCACGGCGAGACATTAAAGGAGACTTAATGAGAAGCCTCAAAACTTAATGAAGCACAGGCAAAACTTGACGAAGTGCGTGCAAACATGGGCATACTGTTATTATTCATAGCAGAAAATATCAGCAGAAAAAGCCAGCGTTAACTAAAGCTGAGTTCATACTAGTGAACATTAATAGTAATAATAATAATAACAATAATCTGTAGCACCCTCAGAGAACTTAATCTCTTTCTAGGCACTTTACATTTGCTGCAGAGGAAGCATGATCAAATGGTTAATGATAGCATGGTCACTGTCAACAAGCATGACATGGTTAGAGGTGACATGCATAGCATAGCAGAGGTGAAATGCAATGCATACAGCATGCAAATATGGTTAGTGGCATCATGCATAGTGTCAGAATGCGTAGCATAAGATGTAAAGGACGAATCACATCGACCCACTAAATACTGTGATACACAGATTCATTTTAGTTTCTTGTCTTTATGCCGTCAAGTCAGGGGATGTCGTAATGCCAGTCGGAAGTGAGTTCCAGGCTTTGGGAGCATACCAACTAAAGGCACAGCCTTCAAAGGATTTGCGGTTGGTTCGCACGAGGTGTAGGTAAGCGATTCGATTCAGAAAAGGAGGTAGTACGATGCCTAGCCTGGTGGGGGAGTAGATCTGATTGGTAGGCTGGAGCCAAAGAATGAAGGGATCTAAAAGTGAGTGACAGAACCTTGAAATCGATGTGTTGCTTGACTGGAAGCCAGTGCAGGTCAGCAAGAAGTAGTGTGATGTGGCAACAACGACATTCACGACAGACAAGCCTGGCTGCAGAGTTTTTTCACCAACTGTGAGTGCCTGATTGCACAGGCTGCTAGGATCAACCGACGGCTGAAACCAGCTCTGCACCTCGTGTACGAGTCTGTGAACGTCACCGAGTTCGGCACGAACTTCGTGCTTGGCTTGTTCATTCTAGAACTACACTTTCTGTTCGAATAAGATGGCAAACGACCGATCGTTAAATCTGCCACGACTGTGCCTGGAGTAATGCGCATCGTGCCAGAACACCTGGCGAGGGACCGAAGTTTGGGAAGCTAAAGAGACAGGCGTTCGTTAACCATCTGAGACGGGAGGGGGGGAGCAGAGGAGCTGCCGTACCGTGTCCTCCTGAAGGCCAGGCCACCAGCTGAGTAGTGGGGACACAGGGGGAGGGGGCCCATGCTGTAAGCTTGGAATAAAAAAAAGCTGGTAGCTGCTCGTGCCTTTTCGACAAGTTATACATCATCGAAACAAGTTTTTTGTGCCAGCTGGTAGGCAACCTCAGCACGTGCTGCCAGCAGGCGCAACCAATGTCTGCCGAAGTGGGAGCATTTGAGGATACAGTTTGCCCTGCAGCCTCCGGGTGCCTTCATTTACGTATGGTATGGTGTACGGGTGTAGAATACAAGACTGTTAGTGGCACTGCCGATGCTCCAATCACTTTGATGTGAGCTAATGCCACATGGCAACAATTGTAAGTTGTTCAAGCAGTGCAAGCAGGGTCGAACTGCTGGAAGTCGCTACTGGACTGGCAGCAGCATTACCGAAGACGTAGGCTTACCCCAAAGGGGGCACCAGCATACACAGACTTTTCCCCATAGCTTACAAAAGCTTTACCCGTACCTAGCTGATGGGTCTCGGCTTGAGTCTCTTAGGTCTTAGCCAAGCGATCAGAAGGTAGTAAGGAGCTAGCAAGCAGAACGTGAACCAGCAGGTCATGGATTCGAATACTGTAGCAGGCCATTCTTTGCTGCCAGCTACAAGCGGAGAAAAGCAGCTGGGCTCATCTGCTGTTATAGAACCGAGGCTGCTGAATTGGCTGAACTTCACTTGTTTTCAATACTCTACCCGATGCCCAGAGCCCCGGTTCCACTAGCAGGCACTACCATGGCCGAGAGTGTCACCTGATCACCAACTGATTGCCATCGGTCCCGGACGAATGGCTGGACATGTCCGAGCCGGCAAACTTGGTGACCTATGGTACAGCAAAAGTATCGCTGACCCCTCCCTTGCTTGCACTGAGTGGTAGGCATTCGACCGTGACTCATTAGATCAAGGCACAAAGAACCAATAGATCCAATGAAAATGGTGTCTTACACGACGGTACAGATAAGTAACGAGAGAATGTGTCTTTGCGGACCTTTCAGATTCATTTAAAAATGACGGCTTTCCTCACATTTTAAAGCCCCCATCGCCAAACTGGCCGCATTGCTTGTCTTGGAAGATACTCGGGCACGATCAGTAATACGAAAGCGCACACTGCAGTGCTGCGTTCGTTACTCGCATTTTTCAAGCCAACAATGCCACGCGAAGCCTCTGAAAATTAAGGCGACTAGCACTCGTGCGGCTCCTTGGGGGGAGGGGCATTTCTTCAGGCAACTTCACAGACGAGGTGGGGTGGGTGTACGAGGAGGTGGTGAGGGGGGGAGGGAGTCTTGCCGGCGGGGCTCCTCTTGCCTGCGCTGCCGAACAGGCAGCCAGCCAGCAGAGCATGCGACCGGCCTCAGCAGGTTCGGTGCCAGCGCCTACAAGTGCTCCGCCTGCAGTGGCAGCGGCAGCATTCTCACCCGAGCAGTTGTAGCCGCTCAGCAGGGCGTTCAGCAGTCCCTTGGTGGTCTCCTCGTACACCTCGTGGTTGCTGCAGCCATGGTCGAACACGCGGTCGAAGGCGAACTTGAGGTCGCGTGGCTTCCGGACAGTCGGGTCCCTCGCCTTCAGCCGCTTGCCGTGAAAGAAGCTGTGCTCCTCCTGCTCGTCGGGATCGAAGACGAGCACGTGCCGATCCAGGGCTCGAACCGCTATCTGGCCCGACGCTTGCGCTTCCGCGTCGCTCTGCGGCCGTATGCGCACGCACACCCGGACGCTGCCGGCGCCTCCGACAGCGGTCTCCATCGATCGATCGGCCGTCACCTGCCAACGACGAACGAGGCGCGTCCGGGCACGGCCAATATAACTCTGGGCGCGTAGCACGGACGACGGACCGTCTCTTTGCGGCGCAGCTGCGAGCGCTGCCGAGCAGCGCCGCTTTATTGCGACGGCGGCAGAGAGCGGTCCGCGCCACTCAGACGGGCTGCAGCGAACGAGGCCGGCTCGCATTCGACGGACACGCGGCCGGCGGGCGGTCGCTGTCGGGTCGATGCGCCCGCCGTTCGTCTACGCGGCACGCGCTACCGCCCCGGGGCGCAGCCGTCCGCGCACCGAGCCGGCCGCACACGGAAACTCTCCTCGTCAAATGGCGCGCGCGCGCACGCTACCGGACGGGAGCAGCGTTCCTTCTCCCGAAGACGCTGAGCGCGCCGACAACGACGGAAGGGTCTTTATTTCGATGTTGTTGGCCGCCAGCTGCTCTGAAGCTTCCTCGGCATGCGGTGCGCAAACGACGTCAGCTAGCGGGCCGCGGGGAGCGCAGCGCTGCGAGCGCGTTTCGCTAGCTGACCTCCGGAGCGCCGCCGAGATGGCTTACCGCATCACTTTCGAGAGAGGCGCGGGTAAAAGCTCCTGTCGCCGTCGTCGTAGCCGGGCAGCGGAAATTCGAACTGGCCTCCGGAGATGACAATTGGTCCGCCTGCCCTCGCATGCGGGATAACTCCCGTATCCGGCGAGCTGGGCGCGCCCTGTTTACCGTCGCTACGGCCCCGGTGCTTGCCGGCGCGGCGGCGTGGCTGTCTGCTTTGCTGGCCGATGCTCTTTCGTCTGCGGTGTGATAAGAAAGCAGCACCGTAAAAATTCTAGAGGAGCCTCGCGCTTGCACATTCGTCGTCGTTTTTTCTCATTCCGGGAGCGATGATGAAGAAATGAGAGCAGAAGTCGACGAGAGGAGTCACTGCCGCTTTATGGTAATCGACACTTGTTGACGCGCGCATCGCGCTCTCGCATTGCCGCCGTAAGACGACGCGCGATGGAATGCCACCAGCTGGAGCGGCTGCGTGAACCTGCCCGAGCTTGTGCAGTGGCTACGAAATTTGGCTCTAGTTGACCGCGAAACATTTCGTTATATCCTGGCTGCAGCTCTGTTTAAAAAAAACACTATACCCTCCGTCGCGGACACGAACGCGAACCGCGAAGACGACACGGCACGTAATGAGGAATGCCGTTTTTCGGATGAGTTCAGGGAGTTTCTATTCTGCCTCACTTGAGTTGCTCGGGCGGCATCATCAGTAGCTGCACCGCATTCTTCTCGCGTTTCTCAGAAGTGGTGTCAACAACCGAGGAAGGCCTTTCAACGTCATTCACCGCTGCGACCTAGTCGCGCTCGGCCCGTATTTGCAGAGTCCCGTGAGTGGCCGTTTCGATTAGGAGTCTTCAATGGGCTAATACTATCGACAACTACTGGTGGGCTGCTCAACTCGCAGCCGATCGCACGCCGTTCAGTCCGCTATTTTGCCATCGTGAATGCCCGGCGGCCAGTAATCCTTGTACTCAGCACGCGTCGAAGCAGATGGCTGGCTGCCGCAGATGCCTGACTTTGCCGATGCCGCCCACCAGCCTGGCTTTCTTGTTCGGTCGTCTTGGTAAATGGCCCTTGCCTCCGACCCCACCCCCTCCTAGCCTCGGTCAGTGCTCCTGAGCCCGTGAGCTTGGCGGGCAAAGGTCCGCCCAGAGAAAGCAAACGAGCGGTCTCCCAGCGACAGGGGGCTGGTGCCTGCAAGTGTGCAGCACCCTCCTCTCGCTCGTCCAGCCCGAGCGGGTCGAGTGGTCGAGCACCTGCCCTTGCTTGGCAGCAAGCTGCAACGAAGCCTACCTTGGGTAGTTCAGCTGCACACGCTGGCATTCGTACTTAGTACTCGTGGCTAAACGCAGTTAAAGCTATGCCAATGTCCTGCCCGGAGGCCTCCTACTTCAGCAGCTCCGGCCTCGATCTGCAAGTGGATTCCGGAGAGGACCGTTTTGCTGCTATGAGTGAGCCATGAGTGAGCTATTGAGTCAGCGGCTTTAATTTTTTCTTACCCATAAAAAGCATGTTTGCGACTGGTCCTACTTATTGGACGAAATTTTGTGTAGATGCACTGGCAGATTGCATGGTTAGCAAATTTAAGCCTACTTGGAAACCTTTGGGGGGGGGCTCGGTTCCAGCACAGCCTGGCTGCGCAAGGCGAGCCCGAAGTGCACAGTTCTCGACGAGTTTTGAGCTCGCTGAGGAGTTTCGAGCTGCCGAGCTTGAAAGCAATGCTATGGTTCCGCTGTTCTACCTGTCTTGCATCACTGGTTCCAGTGCACTTGCTCGCGAGTCGGGTCACCAACAGGATTACCCGGAAACAGCAGCAGCTTGCAGCCGGTAGCAGTGTGCTGTCGCTTCGGTATGCTGCTGCCAGCTTCCCTGGGTGCCGTGCTCCAGCACGTTCTCCAGCCACGGCTGGCCAGGGCGCTCATCACTTGCATCAAATCGCCATCTCATGCTTTCATTCGAATCTCTCTGCGCCCACTCTGCGCTGGTGTGCAGCCTGCTGCTGCCACTGCCAGGCCAGCACTGCCCCGGCAGCTGGCCCCACCAAGCGGCTGGTGGCAGCAAGTGTGTGGTACTTTGTTCAGCTCTGGCAGCAGCTGGAAGGGGCTAGATCGATCGATGGGCCATTGGAGGGGGAGAGAGAGAGGGAGGGAGACTGAGAGAGGGAGGGAGGAGGGAGTCAAGACACCTACCCATGTTGCAAGCAGTAGAATAGGTGGTATTTTGTGGTCCAAAATGGTAAGTCATTGATTGGCTTAGCCATCCAGTGCAAAGTCCTGGCTTTGGAGGGGATCGGGTCAGTTCCAGCTGGTTTGGTCCTGCAGTTAAGGTGCTCGCCCCCTCCCGACTAAGGTCTGGCTGAGGTCGTGGGCTCGAGCCCCGAGGCATATGTGAAGCACCTGAATAGAGATTAAGTTCTCTTGGGGCGCTATACAAATGAATTATATATATATATATATATATATATATATATCAGTGCTACTCTGGTAGCCGCCTCTAGCATCAGCATCAGCAGGCAACACTGCAGCAGTCAGCACAACGGCACACTGAGGGGAGGGGAGGGGGGTGGTAGGTGTATGCATGGCACACTGTTGTGAGCTGAAAGCAAGCAATCGATGCTCGTGGCTAAGATCCGTTGATGATGGTGGCGGGATGGTCATGCAAAAGTTGGATCACGTGAATGCAGACTTTGGCCACTGGTAATAGTAGTAGTAGTAGTAGGCACTTCTGTTCAGCTGCTCCCGTGGAACTGCCGATCGGATTCTCTCGAGCTGCTGCTCGCTGGCGCAGCTGGCTTCTGCTGCGTGCTGCTGCCACTGCTGCTGCTTTTGTTTCTTCTCCTGCTGCTGCGTGCTGCTGCCTCTCCTGCTGCTGCTGCTGCCGACTTGGTCTGTGCTGTCCAACCGAGGACACGCTTCCGCCGCCACGCTGCTCCTGCTTGTTCTCCGCTGCGCTACCGCAAAGGCTCAATTCTCCATGCAAATTTGAGCAGAGACCACTGATAGCTCGGGTTATGGGACATTGCGAGCAAGCATCGGTGCATCAAGCAGCGGGAGCTTGTGACTGCCTTGCAGAGGTATCCTGTGCTTCGGATTGGTGATATTTTGTAGCTCCTATAATGTTTCATCGTTTCAACCGATTCTCTCTTTCCGTCATCCATTGCATCTGGGAGAGGGCTGCTGCCCATGTGCCGAACTGATTCGGCCCCGGATGGGCGTGACACTCTGTAGAGACGCTACAGTAGCAGCCACACCTTGCCGGATTCCTAGTGGCTTTGAAGCGTTATAGGAATTTTCCGCGAAAATTAACGCAATTTTCGTATGCATTCCTTAAATATAAGGTAGATCGTGGAGTTGTCGAAAGTTGACCCTCGTTGTGTGCTTCTTCGCCAACGTAAGCTACAGCCTCCGGGCCCCAGATGTTGCCACATCTGGGAAGCTGGAGGTGCTGACGTGCACTGAGAGGCGGTGACTGCATAAATGTTACACGGCTAGTCATAGTAAACAAATGCACTCGAGACTGCAGGCGAGTTGCTTTGTACGCCAGCGTTAAGTGCCAAGGCGGCGGAGCCAGCAGCGGCTAGATGTTGCCTAGCAGCGCTACCCGACCGAGTAAAAGAACCCCGAAGCAATGCAATGGAGAGAAAAGAAAAGGTCATGCTGTCATCCTTTGAACTACCGGCTGGTGGGTGCCGGTAGCTTGCGTGATCTCGACGAGAAGTGCTTGCAAGATAGTAGGCACCGTGATAAGGTCAAGGCTGCACAGCAGCTCGGTAGCTGCAGTGGAGGCAGGCGGCGCCAGGGTCGGTCATTGCTTACCTCGTGCTGGAAAGTCACTCACTCGCGGTTCGATCAAGGCAAGTGCACGTCGAGTATAAGCATTGGACAATGGCCGGCCGGCTCTGGCAGCAGTTTCGAGCCTGCACCTGCTTAGAATTGCAATTGTATACCGTCGGCAGTTGCCGGTCTATGCAGTCATACTAATGCATTTGTCGGCCCCTTTCAATGCACCCTTTCGCGAAAATAGTTTTGTGCCGCTCATGTGTTGTATGCGGATTTTGTGCGCCCTCTTGGGCCGAGTATAACCCGCTGCCGCCGCTACTGCTGCTGCTGCTCTGCGCTCCTGCGTGGTTCGGCAGCCTTCGCCAGGCAACTGTTGCCTACCTGCCTGAGACTGTGGCTGCCGTAGGGGGCTGCTGCCCCAAGCGCTTCGGCGCTGCCTGCAACGACGAGAGAGCTCTGTTGAAGCAGGTTCCTGTCTCGTTAGGGTTGGGGGTGTGGCCAGGCACCGATTAAATGGACTCCACTATTTAAAAAGGGGTTTTGTGCCATGACCTTGCACTCGGCCAATGATGGCTGGCAGCATGCCCTCTCACCCAGCTCAAGAACGCAGCAGCCTGCCGACCACCACTCTACTGTCCCGGCTAAAGCCTCATTTATACAGCAAGTCTTGCTTTTTTCCTGCATCTTTCCTGCTTCAGTCTCGTAGATAGTTTACGCATTCAGTTTTCCTTAAGTTTGGCTTCCCACTTGCTCCATCCCCTGGGTGGTCATTAGCAAATTGCTTTTGTCAGCGAGTTTTCGTGCATGTTACCACTAACCATTTGATTATGCTTCCTTTACAGCATACTTAAAGTGCCTAGATAGAGACTGGGTTCTGTGAGGGCACCGTGCAAATGTATTATTATTATTATTATTATTATTATTATTAACATTATTCTTATAGGTAGGAAATGGCCATCCTCGATGAACCTCTCGGTGAATTTAAATCTTCCACGATTGCCTTTATTGTTGGCTGCCTCATAATCTGATTCGTACATGAAGAGCTCCTAGTGTTCTAATAATGGGACTCGCATGGAACTCTTCGATTTTTTGGATTTTGGGGTCAAGTCGTCTGCTATGCTTTTCAAAGCAATGAAGAAAGGGTGCCCTTGAAGGCAGCCACGATTGGTTGTTTGATCAGTCTTGTTTGAGTCGTGGCCAAGAAATGGAACCACATTTAGCTTCCGAGTCTTTGTCAGGTCTTCCCTAAGTCTTGATCTGCCCCACCCCTATCTTGGGGACAACTAGTACTCAGGGACTCAAGTAGTACAACCAGGACTCAAGTAATAATAATAATAATAATAATATTGCACTTGATAAAGCGCCCTCAGAGAACTTGATCTATTTCTAGGCGCTTTACATTTGCTGCAAAGTGATACGCAATAGAATAGTAAGTAAAATCATGCTTGAAAAACAAACAGAATGAATAACATCGTTAGGGGTTACATGCACTGGGTCAGCATGCAAATGTGGTTAGTGGCAGCATGAACAGTGTCAGCACGCATAAGCACATCGAGGACGAATCACAAGGACCCACTAAACGCTGTCCTAAATAGGTATGTTTTTAAGTTTCTTTTAAATGTGGTCAGGTCAGGGGATGTTCTGATGCAGGTCGGGAGGGAGTTCCAGGCTGTGGGAGCATACGAGCTAAATGCACGGTCTCCAAAGGATTTAAGGTTTGTACGAGGTATTTCTAGACTGTTGGATTCCGAAAAGCGAGTGGTACGATGCTTTGCCTGATGGGGTAGTATATCTGAAAGATAGGCTGGAGCCATAGAATGAAGAGACCTAAAAGTGAGCGACAAAACCTTGAAGTCAATCCGTTGCTTGACTGGTAACCAGTGCAGGTCGGCGAGAAGTGGAGTAATGTGGCAACTGCGACGCTCACGACAGACAAGCCTAGCTGCAGAGTTTTGCACCAGCTGCAATCGCCTGATCGCACATGCTGGTAGGCCAGTAAGCAGTGAGTTGCAGAAGTCGAGACGAGATGTCACGAATGCATGGACCAACTTGGACGTGGTATCCTTATCTAAACAAGCCCGAATTCCAGCAATGTTATGAAGCTAAACATAGGCAGATTTGACTGTGGAGCTGATGTGGTTGTCTAACGAGAGGTCGCTTTGGAATATGACACCTAGATTTCGAGCTGATGCAACTGGAGATATGCTGGCAGAGCCAATTTTGAAAGTCAGCCTTTCCAATTTCTGAATAACACTAGGTTTGCCCATAACTAGTAAGTTAGTTTTATCATCGTTTAGTTTTAGAAAATTTGCTGCCATCCATGATCGGATGTCATCAATGCATGCAGCAAGTGAGTTGAGAGAATTTGAGGTGCTCGAAGGCTGGGAGGGATCAAAGCAAAGGTACAACTGAGTGTCGTCCGCATAGAAGTGAAAGCCTAGATTGTGCTTGGCAATCACATCAGCGAGAGGGAGAGTATAAACGGTGAAAAGGACCGGACCTAGCACAGAGCCCTGAGGTACTCCATATTTTAGAGGTACTTCAGATGATCTTTGTCCATTCACGTCAACACTCTGGAGTCTCCCACTGAGATAGGACCTGAACCACTGCAGAGCAGTGCCAGTGATGCCCAGGCGAGATGAGAGGCGCTCTAGAAGTACTTTGTGATCGATGGTATCAAAAGCTGCCGAAAGATCGAGCAAAACAAGAAGTAGGACAGAATTGGCTAATTAGCTCATCATGGTACCACGGTTGATCTGTGTCTAGCCCTACCAGCACAATACTATTACCACGGGATGCTCATCCTGCCCCCTCCTGCCGTATTATCCATCTTTCGATATAGATAGCCCTCAAAAAGATCTTCGTATTTGATTTGGTACTGGGAATTTTCTCTGCCTCGTGTATCATTTCGTGAGGCATTGCAGCTAGACAACGCTAAGCAATTCGGAAGCAGCAAAGCTGCAGACGTGACCGCGTGGTCTGTGTGGTCACAGGTCTACGTGCACGTGCACAGACCAGTAGCCCTTGATTGCAAAGCCATGCTAGAAGTTGTGTTTGTGCGTGTGTGTGTGTGTGTGTGTGTGTGTGTGCGTGCGTGAGTGCGTGCGTGAGTGTGTGTGTGTGTGTGTGTGTGTGTGTGTGTGTGTGTGCGCGAGTGTGTGTGTGTGTGTGTGTGTGTGCGTGTGTGTGTGTGCGTGCGTGCGTGAGTGTGTGCGTGAGTGCGTGTGTGTGTGTGTGTGTGTGTGTGTGTGTGTGTGTGTGTGTGTGTGTGTGTGTGTGTGTGTGTGTGTGTGTGTGTGTGTGGGAGTTTGGGCACCACCTGGGCTCCTGCTTTGCGCTCCTGCTCCGGCTCGACGATTCCCCTCCCGGCGCTCACCAACTGCATTTGCTGGGGCCGATTTGCTGAACGCAAATAATCCGAAGTGCATCCTGCCAAGGTGCTCCACGACGCCCAGCATTCCTGCAAGTCGGCATCCCTGAGAAGGTACATACATACATACAAACATACACATGTTGACTCTGTGGAGTGATTACCAGTAAAACCAGACTGGAACTTACTTGCTAGGTTTGAAGTTTCAATATGAGAGTTCAGCTGGTCGGCCGCAACTCGGTCCCGTGTCTTTGAACGGTGGAAGAGAGCCTGGGCTGAAGTTGCTCAAGCACTCTTGGTCTGGTGCTGCTTTCTTAGCTAGTGTCCTTACTACAGCCTTTTTGAAAGATGGTGGGAGTAGCGTGGAAGTAGCAGCTCGGGACGGCTGGGTGGCGTCTGAGCACTGGGTACGCGCTGGTGCACACTGCGAAACGGGTGCCCACGGTCGGCCTTTGCCCCGCCACTGTCGTGCTGTCATGCGTGGAGCAAGTGAGTCGCGCCTCGACCTGGAGCCCATGGTGACTTCGTGGTAACCTCGGTGCAACCTCGTGGTGGTAATAGACAACTGCACTGCAGCCGTGATGCCCTGCTAGCTTACTCGCAAGAACTGGCTGCCGGCTGCTGAGATGTGAACAGCTGCTCGCTTGCCTTGTATTACGGCCGGCTGCTGATGAGGGTATTGTGTTTCCTCGAAGCAAGAGTAATCTGTAAATTAATCTTTAGGGAGCTTGAGTCCAGTTCATGAATTGATCCGGGCTGCTGCAACCCTGACTGACAGTTGGCCTCACTGGTGCTATTATGTGGTGAGCCGTGATGGCACACTAGGTAAGGCGGTTGTTTTTCACGGTCTTTCGGTCCCAAGGTCGTGGGTTCGAATCCTGCAGTGGGCAATCCTGTATTGCCGCTGCAAGCGGTGGTGATAACCGTCAAGGCTCTTCTGTCGCTATACAAAAGAGACTTTAAAATAAGTATTTTTTACGTAGAGAATGAGACGAGTCTCCGCAGCTGCTTCTCAAAGCTGATTTCACCTTGAGGTACAACTTGGTCTTTTCCAGCCGCTGAACCGCCCTGGCTTAGATTTTGGGCGCAAAAGTGGTGTCAGAGAAACAGGCAGCATTATTGGTGCCACCCGGTGGCAGTGCTTCAGCAGTCCTCGGTATTCCCGTGCAATGCCTGCATGTGTCTCCTGTTTTCAGTCTCCGTTTTTTCTGCTGGCATGGGCTCCTTCTTGGGCTGGTCTTTTTGGGTAGTCAGCTAAGAACTTTACTCCCGTCACACCGAATCTCTCATATCTTGTACGCTACTTGGGTCATTATCCTACTTAAGGCACAAGCCTGTCTCGATGACCTCGACCTCTTGATGGCCTATTGGCGACCGTGATCTCTCACTGACCTCGACCTGTTGATAACCTCGACCTCTGTGCTCTGTAAGCTCAGGGCAGCACGAGACAAAGCTGCTTTCTGACGATGCTTGGTGCCCAATTAAGTAAGAGTAAGGACTGCTTTGTCTTTGTTGTCTGTCTGACACTGCTGTAGTGTAAAGCAAAGTAAACTTTGGCTGTTTTAACAGCCTCATTTATATAGCAGCAGAGGAGCCTTAGCTTCTATAGAAACATTGTTGAATCACAGATGCACAATCCAAAAATGCTGATGTCGACAATAAACCATCTCCTCAACCGTTCCCAGGTTAGCTCCTTACCTGATGATCCTTGTGATGATCTAGCCGATCGCTTCTCTCGATTCTTTGTGCAGAAGATAGACAAAATCAGGGAATCCATCCCTGCGATGACAACCTTCCCACTAGAATGCTGTTCCTCGGTTCCTGGCTGCACCTCAATGTCTGCATTTAAACAGGTCACTAGTGATCTAGTCCTAAAGTTCGTATCTCAATCAAAGAAGACAACAAGTCCTCTGGACCCTATTCCCACTGTCCTGCTCCTACGTTGCATTGATCTGCTGCTGCCATGCATAACCAACATAATTAATATGTCATTAGCCTCAGGTCAGGTCCCAGCACCTTTCAAAAAAGCTGTAGTCAGGCCACTTCTCAAGAAAGCTACACTAGACCAAGAGAACTTAAGCAACTACCGCCCAGTCTCCCTTCTACCATTCCTATCAAAGACACTGGAATGGGTCGTGGCAGACCAGCTGAACTCGTATATCGAAACCTCACACCTTGTTAGTAAGTTCCAGTCTGGCTATAGAGCTAATCACTCCACAGAGTCAGCATTGCTTCGGGTATACAACGACCTACTTAGGAATGCAGACATGGGTAGAGTGTCTCTTCTTGTTTTGCTCGATCTTTCGGCAGCTTTTGATACCATCGATCACAAAGTACTTCTAGAGCGCCTCTCATCTCGCCTGGGCATCACTGGCACTGCTCGGCAGTGGTTCAGGTCCTATCTCAGTGGGAGACTCCAGAGTGTTGACGTGAATGGACAAAGATCATCTGAAGTACCTCTAAAATATGGAGTACCTCAGGGCTCTGTGCTAGGTCCGGTCCTTTTCACCGTTTATACTCTCCCTCTCGCTGATGTGATTGCCAAGCACAATCTAGGCTTTCACTTCTATGCGGACGACACTCAGTTGTACCTTTGCTTTGATCCCTCCCAGCCTTCGAGCACCTCAAATTCTCTCAACTCACTTGCTGCATGCATTGATGACATCCGATCATGGATGGCAGCAAATTTTCTAAAACTAAACGATGATAAAACTAACTTACTAGTTATGGGCAAACCTAGTGTTATTCAGAAATTGGAAAGGCTGACTTTCAAAATTGGCTCTGCCAGCATATCTCCAGTTGCATCAGCTCGAAATCTAGGTGTCATATTCCAAAGCGACCTCTCGTTAGACAACCACATCAGCTCCACAGTCAAATCTGCCTATGTTTAGCTTCATAACATTGCTGGAATTCGGGCTTGTTTAGATAAGGATACCACGTCCAAGTTGGTCCATGCATTCGTGACATCTCGTCTCGACTTCTGCAACTCACTGCTTACTGGCCTACCAGCATGTGCGATCAGGCGATTGCAGCTGGTGCAAAACTCTGCAGCTAGGCTTGTCTGTCGTGAGCGTCGCAGTTGCCACATTACTCCACTTCTCGCCGACCTGCACTGGTTACCAGTCAAGCAACGGATTGACTTCAAGGTTTTGTCGCTCACTTTTAGGTCTCTTCATTCTATGGCTCCAGCCTATCTTTCAGATATACTACCCCCATCAGGCAAAGCATCGTACCACTCGCTTTTCGGAATCCAACAGTCTAGAAATACCTCGTACAAACCTTAAATCCTTTGGAGACCGTGCATTTAGCTCGTATGCTCCCACAGCCTGGAACTCCCTCCCGACCTGCATCAGAACATCCCCTGACCTGACCACATTTAAAAGAAACTTAAAAACATACCTATTTAGGACAGCGTTTAGTGGGTCCTTGTGATTCGTCCTCGATGTGCTTATGCGTGCTGACACTGTTCATGCTGCCACTAACCACATTTGCATGCTGACCCAGTGCATGTAACCCCTAACCATGTTATTCATTTTGTTTGTTTTTCAAGCATGATTTTACTTACTATTCTATTGCGTATCACTTTGCAGCAAATGTAAAGCACCTAGAAAGAGATTAAGTTCTCTGAGGGCGCTTTATCACGTGCAATATTATTATTATTATTATTATTATTAGCAGCCCTTTGCAGCAGGCAAAAGCAAATTGCCTGCTGCAGGACTCATGCCCACGACCTGGATCATCACGAGCAAGCACCTTACAGCTAGGGGTGAGACCCCGAGCTTCAAGTGCTATCAGCAGCATTCTGTTGACAGTGGTTCACTAATGTTGCTTGCATCGCTGCTTTCAGCTTAAGGCTATAGAAGTCGTAGTACGTTTTAGGTCATGCTATGCATTTAGGCCTTTATATACGGATGCCTGTAGGGTTGCTAGGATCTTAAATACCTTAGGAAGCCGACGAGGAACGGCAAAGAGCAGCAAGAGGTTCGCCGCCAGGTGAAGCAGAGAGGAAGCAGGGTCAGCGTGCAGGAGCAGGGCGTCGAGGGTCGGTACTGGGTCTGCAGCTCCAGATGGGCACTCTTTGGTATCGGCAGCATCAGGGGTCTGTCGTCTGGAGTAAGAGGGGGGAATCAGCATTGCTTTTAAGACCGAAAGTCTGGAACTTGCTTTCTTGCTTCTTCTCACTACTTGCAATGACCAATGATCAGCTTCGGCTAAAGCAGCGCCTCTGTTCCACTCAGCCCTTCCCCTCTGTCCCCCTCTGTGAACTTGTCTTGCTTGTTCCTGTGTGCTTTGCAGGCTTACCTGTGTGATACATTACGCAGTGCATGTTACCAACTAGTGGTCGGTCTAACCAACTGCTGGGCCTGGATGTCTTCTTGCATGCCTTTGCATGCTCGTCTAAGCAGGTTACCTTGCAAAGCATTAGCCCTTGGTTATTGCTTCTCTTAAAGCAAGTTGTAAAGCGCCTGGATAGAGACTCTGTTCTCTTGGAGTGCTAAGCAAACGACTTAGATATACATAACATGAGCAGTAGCACCGATGAATGTGCTGACATAGCCAGTTGGTGCAGGTCTGTTCGGCATGCATTTAGTGTGGCTGTGACGTGTTGTGGGGCGATAGAATAGTACTTGGTATGTACCGGTCTATCTCGAACGCTATCAATGTTATGTGACGTATTGTGAGGAAGTAAAGAGTTTGCAAGACCTGTGACTATGTGAGCTCTTGAAAATGGTACTTCCCCACTGAAAAGCCTGGAGGGAGAAGAGAAAAACAGAGAAATAGAGGAAAGAGAATGGTGAGAGATGAGAGAACAGATAATAATAATAATAGCCCTCATAGAACTCAATCTCTTTCTAGGCGCTTCACATTTGCTGCAAAGGGAAGCACGATTGAATGGTGAGTAATATCATGCTTGATAAACATGAATAACATGGTTAGGGGTGACATGCACAGGGTCAGCATGCAAATGTGGTTAGTGGCAGCATGCATAAGCACATCAAGGACGAATCACAGGGACCCGCAAAATGCTATTCTAAATAGGTGTGTTTTTAAGTTCCTTTTAAATGTGGTCAAGTCAGGGGATGTTCTGACGAAAGTCGGGAGGGAGTTCCAGGCTTTGGGAGCATACGAACTAAATGCACGGTCTCCAAAGGATTTGAGGTTTGTACGAGGTATTGGTAAACTGTTGGATTCCGAAAAGCGGGTGGTGCGATGCTAGGCCTGTCTGTAGGGGAGTAGATCTGAGAGATAGGCTGGAGCCAAAGAATGAAACGACCTAAAAGTGAGCGACAAACCTTGAAATCGATCCGTTGCTTGACTGGTAGCCATTGCACGTCAGCGAGAAGTAGAGTAATGTGGCAACTGCGATGCTCACGACAGACAAGCCAAGCTGCGGAGTTTTGTACCATCTGTAAGTGCCTGATTGCACATGCCGGTAGGCCAGCAAGCAGTGAGTTACAGAAGTCAAGGCAGGATGTCACAAATGCATGGACCAACTTAGATGTGGTATCCCTATCTAAACAAGCTCGAATTTTAGCAATGTTATGTAGCTGAAAGTAGGCAGACTTGATTGTGGAGCTGATGTGGTCGTCTAATGAAAGATCACTTTGGAACACAACACGTTGATTTGGTGCAGATTCAACAGGAGATATGCTGGCAGAGCCAATTTTGAGCATCAGCCTGTCCAATTTCTGAATCACACTGGGTCTGCCCATAATTAGTAAGTTGGTTTTCATCATCGTTTAGTTTTAGAAAATTTGCTGCTATCCATGTGTGGATGTCATCAATATATGCAGCAAGTGAGTTGAGAGAATTCGAGGTGCTCGAAGGCAGGGAGGGATCAAAGCAAAGGTACAACTGAGTGTCATCTGCATTGAAGTGAAAGGCTAGATTGTGCTTGGCAATCACATCAGCAAGAGGGAGAGTATAAATCGTGAAAAGAACCGGACCTAGCACGGAGCCCTGAGGTACCCCATATTTCGGAGGTACCTCGGATGATCTTCGTCCATTCAGGTCAATACTCTGGGATGAGAGAGGGAGAGAGAGAGAGAGAGAGAGAGAGAGAGAGAGAGAGAGAGAGGGAAAGAGAGTGAGAGAAAGAGAGAGGGAGAGAGAGAGAGGGAGAGAGAGGGAGAGATGGAGAAAGCTAGAGAGAGAGAGAGAGAGAGAGAGAGAGAGAGAGAGAGAGAGAGAGAGAGAGAGAGAGAGAGAGAGAGAGAGATGGAGAAAGCTAGAGAGAGAGAGAGAGAGAGAGAGAGAGAGAGAGAGAGAGAGAGGGAGAGAGAGATAGAGAAAGAGAGAGGGAGAGGGAGAGAGAGAGAGAGAGAGAGAGGTGGGAGAAAGAAGTAGAAGGGGGTAGAAGAAAGGGTAGCAGAGCAGGAGGGAGAGGGGAGAGATAGAATGAGCAATCGGTCAAGAACAGCTGAGTCTGAGCAGAAGGCTGGACAGTGCTGCTCACTAATATGGAGGCTCTGGTACTCACCCTTAGTCAAGGCAGTAACCGCAGAGCAGTAACAGTAGCAGAAGCTGCAGTGGAAGTTACTGGGGGGTGTTATAATTTGTAGAAAACAGCATAGCTCTCTCCTGCATATCTTTTGCATGATCTGAGACTTCAGTAAGACGTCTACTTTATCTTACCGTGAATCCCCAAAGATCTAATCTCGTGGCCCAAGCATGCATAAATCCATCTGTAAATTTTTAAAAGCCACAGGGACTGAATGGGGGTTAAGCCGGAGTGTTTTCTATACATTCAAAGCCTAGGCAACGGTCGGTGTGTATACATTAGCCAACCGGCTTCATTTCATGCAACAAAGAGAAACTGAGTCACGAAGGCAGTCGAGAAAGTGAGTATATACATATACATACATACACACACACACACTCACACACACACACACACACACACACACACACACACAGACACACAGACACAGACACACACACACACACACACACACACACACACACACACACACACACACACACACACACACACACACACACACACACACACACATATATATATATATATATTTCATTTGTATATCGCCCTAAAAGAACTTGATCTTTATCCAGGCTCTTCACGTATGCCACAGGGCTCGATCCCAGGATCTCAGTCATCAAATGCATTCACCTTGACCTTGGTCGTTTGGCGAGTGCCTTGACCACTGGACCTAACCAGCGCAGCATCGTAGAGTAGCATAGAAGTAGCAGCCCAGCGCCATTGGAAAAAAGTGTGCCACAATCTTTAGCAGGAGAGAAGTCATTGCTTAGGAATTGTCCGACTGAGTTTCGCTGTCTTGGACGTGGAGAACAAAACCTTCTGTTACCAAGGGTCTTTAGGTATTGGAACTGAACAGCCATGAATGTCCACAGAGGATACGAGGGCTAAGATGAGGCTGAAAATGGTGCTGTTGTTCTGCTAGGTGTGAAGGAACCAAGCATTGGAAGGCCTTGTGGGTTAGAGTAAGAGTTTTGCGCTATATCTGTTGATCGACCAGGAGCCATCGCAGCTACTTCAGCAAAATATATGAATATATTCATATATATATATATATGAATATATGTATATATTCATATGTATATATATTCACACATATGTATATATATATATATATATATGAACTGCTGCATCAGTTTCAGCCTGTTCGCGCCCTCAGGTCCTGTGTGGACAATAAATTAGCTGTCCCATTCCTCTGCTTAAAGACAGTTGGCGACAGAAGCTTTAGCTCTGCAGGTCCTAGACTGTGGAACTCGCTTCCACAGTTCTTACGCAATGACAACTACTCTCCTACTGCCGACTATGGCACATCGTTTTCAGCGGTCCTGAGCTGCTACTTCCATGCTACTCTCTACCTCAACTGCTCTCCTGACTCTGCTATGCTTCCCACTTTCTCTTTGTTGCATGAGACGAAGTCTGTTGGCTACCGAATGCGTACCGAAAGCCACTTAGGCTGAGAGTGCGCTATACTAAACTCTCCTGCGTAACACCCATATGGTCTTTATGACTTTGTGGAGTTACAGACGGAGATACATATAAATAGGAGTATAGCTTATTCAGATCCGGGGAGCTACACAGATTTGTAGCCAGCCACCCTGATAGACAGACCCTAATCTTAGACAGTGGTCCAACGCGATGGCTGACTGTGGAAGCCATCTTATCAATGAAGCTGTCAAACTTTAAGCAGTTTTCAAGTAGGACGCCTAAACTTCGAGCACACGATGGCGGTCTCACTACAGCATTACCAAGTAGAAGGGCAAAGTGCTCTAGTCCAGCCGTGCTCCTTGGGTGGTCTGTGAGTAGGATTTTGGTTTCACCAGCGTTAAGTTTAAGGGAGCGTCTTGGCTGCTTGATATCACATATCTCCGATATCTCGTGTTGTACATTGTAAATAAATACGATCGATTTTGCTGCTTGTGCCGCACAAATGCACGAATTCTTGTGCATCGTCTGCATGGGCCCCCTGCATGCTGGGGCCAATGGATCGTGGATCTAATAACTCTCAACTAACGACAGCTGTATGAGGTTCTGCCGGTATCCGAGCTAGGCAGCAAGCACAAGGCGAGCCTTGGGATGTTTACTTACTTGCAGCTCCCCTCACCACCGATGCCTCCGGTACCGATGCAGCTTATCTCTGAGCTAATGGTCGCATTCTAGCAGAACGTCCAATGAAATGCTGTCTATTTTCATCTTAAACACATTTTACTGTCGATCATTCAAGCTTTATGCACTCCATTAAAAAAAAATCGAGAAGAAAAAATATGGTACAGCAATGCAGCTTACCATTCCAGTCGCCTTGCACACCTCTGCAGCAGTCATCAGCACATGACAGGAGTTGCCGTGGGGACTTAGCTGCCAGCTGCATAGTAGCAGTTCTAGCCCCAGCGATCGGCTAATATTCAGGCGAAACGTGCTAACTCATTCATGCTAGTGACTTTCGGCCCTGCTGACTTTGTCCACAGTTTTCTGCAGCTCTGCCGGCTCGCATGTTGACACGGTCGACTATTATTGATGACCATAGCATGCCAGAAAGTAAGTGATACTCGACATTGCAAAGAGTTGCTCTGGCATTTGCGCTTTCGGCTGAATGCATCCTTTATTAAGATTAAGATAAATAAATAAAAATAATTCAAGATCGGCTGTGCTGCATATGGATGCACTGCCAAAATTGCAGAGTGCAGAACAGCCAAGACCCTCTAAGTTTGCTATGAAAAGAATTATAATTGATTTGATGGCAGACTGTCGTGCTGCAGTGGCTGCAACAAAAGAAAAGTCGTGAATCTCCGAGTTCGCCAGTGAGCACATGGGGACATTCCTATTATACTATATCAGACCAATGGTCAGCATGCCGATCAGCGCATGCCATCGGTGCTAGCAGAATAGTACAGCTGACTCGTTGACCAGCAAATTGTCATTCTATGCCTTGCAAAAAATATTTATTGACCGTTCCAAGAGCAATGCACTAATCGGGCTCATATGTTAAGGCTATGTTGTTGCTGCTGGGGCATTATTATCAAAGGGACCTTTGTTCTTAGTCACGGAGACATCATCATTGATCTCTTCACGCCTCCTGTGGCTGGCAACGACTGTATTTGTGGCTCACACAATCGGACCCTTCTGACGGTACTAGACAGCCGTCGACACAGACAGAAGCCAGCGTGCGCACATCAACTGCTGTCACTCAGCGAAGAGGACCATGTGGCATGTGCGCAAGTATGGCATTCTGTTACTTTCATCTAGAGAGAATTTTAGAAAGGATCGGAGTGAGGGAGTGACAGAGAGAGGGTGACAGAGAGAGGGGGGAGACAGAGAGTGATTGAGAGAGACACACAGAGAGACAGACAGACAGACAGGGAGACAGACAGGGAGACAGACAGAGAAATAGAGACAGAAACAGAGAGACAGAAGCAGAGAGACAGAGACAGCTAGAGAGAGAGAGAGAGAGAGAGAGAGAGAGAGAGAGAGAGAGAGAGAGAGACAGAGACAGAGACAGACAGACAGACAGAGGCAGCGATAGAGAGAGAGAGAGAGAGAGAGAGAGAGAGAGAGAGAGAGAGAGAGAGAGAGAGAGAGAGAGAGAGAGAGAGAGAGAGAGAGAGAGAGAGAGAGAGAGAGAGAGAGAGAGAGAGAGGGAGAGAGAGCGAGAGAGAGAGAGAGAGAGAGAAGGGGAGAGGGTAAGTGAAAAGCAAGAGAAACGATGCGAGAGAGATGTTCGGTGCGCAGTGAAGGGCTCATTGTGAGACATTAACCAGTGCTTGCTCACTTGGGTAAGTTGAAGAAATATTCCGATGCTGGATACTTGCCCCCACGTATGTAAAGTGCCTGGAAAGAGATAATGATAACACCTGGATAGTAACTTTCCTGAGGTGCTGTACTAGATCATTACTAACATTATTACAGTATCTTCGGCATCGCTTAGCACATGTAGGCCATTTTTGCTGCCATATTTTTCTGCTCTACCGATTTTAAAGACCACTCCAGGGGCAGGGTGACCGGTCTTGTGCTGGCATGTCATGGCACTGCTGACCAAGGCACTTTGCTCACGCGAGTCACGTGAGAAGTCAGAACCGGTCTCCGCCAGCTGCAGCTCCTCTCGAGTGCTGGGCGGCATTTGAACCAGAAGTCGCTATGGTGATTGGCTGCCACTGGCAAGTGTTCAAGGTTCTGCCTTCCACAGGGAAGTTTGACCTCACCGACAATCACATATTCGAGCGTGGCGCAAGCCTGGCTCGTGGCTGCACATCGCTCTGCTTATCGGAACCGAAGCACGAGGATTGATACATCAAGTGGCTTCGTGATGTAGCTGCTCGATTTACCGCTGCGTCAACTGCCGAATGCAAGTGCACTTGCTGTGGAGCCGTCTGGCTGTGCGTGCACCGGCCGAGCCTTCGCTCCCTCGCTGTGCGAGCTGGAGTCAGGCTGGGAAAAGGACTCACGAGTCTGGCTGCGTGAAGTGAAACACGTTGTCTGCAGGCAGGCGGTGAGAGATTAATAAACGTGAGAGCACCCATCCTGTCAGCTGATGGAAGTTTGAGTATCGGCAACTTATTAGGTCTTGGCAGCTTGCCCAGTCGGCAAGTCACCATTTCGTTAGTCTGTGCTGCTGATCTCACTGCAGGCTTCCATGTCGCAGCAAAGGGTGCTGCATCTCTCGGCTTCCCTCCACTGCTTTGCGTTGTTTCCCAGGTGCAACGTGCAGCTGCTGACGTCGCTGGTTCGTACTCGACACAATGGTGACGAGCGGCTTTAGGACGGCAGCAATAGCTGACAGCCGGCAAAAAATGGGCAGCCGTGATGGACCGAAGACGACCGGCAACCACGGTGTGTGAGCATTTCTGCTCTTTTGCGCAGTGCTACAGCTGTGCCCCATCGGCGGCGCATCGAGCATAAGAGATAAGTAGTGCGACACAATAGAGTTAGCAGTGTGCGAATTCTGCAGTCGATTTGGTTCTTGTAGGATCTTCTTCCTAGTCCGAGTCGCAAGGCTAGCGTATTTTAGCTTGCAAACTTTTTGGTTCAGCAATGGTCATAACCAATAACTCAGCAGCACCCCAGCTGCTTGCTGCAGTTCGCATTTGCTGTGGCTAGCACCTAAGGTCTGAGCACATACCTCATGGTGGTGCAAAGGGCGTAAGAAAGAGGGGAGGACAGAACTCCCGTGGTCTGCCTGCTTCTCTGTGTGCCCGATAGGGTGGCAGTATCGTTTCAGATTAATCGAAGTTTATTTCAACTAAATCAAATTTGGTTTTACTTAATGTAAAGGCTTCCTAGAAAATACTCTCCCACTTATTGCTAGCAGCTCTCATTTTGTTTTATCCAAAGCTGAATGAAATGCTTCGGGCTCATTCAGTGCGCGCCATAGAATGTGCACAGCAATAGGCAATAGGCATGCTAAGACATTATCAATGCAGGAAAGCCGAGCACCGAAATGAGCATTGCATGCAACCGTCCAACTGCCCAGCAAATGCTAATTCTGTCTGGCCCACTTCCACTGTAAGCCCGACGATGCTGCCACTGTTGAGCTCGAAGCGCACACACACACACACACACACACACCAACACACACGCGCACACACCGAGTTTATGCTGTAACTGCGAGTTGAAAGCATTGTCAGTGCCTTCGTGCCCAGCTAGCTAGCGTTTGCTGTGCTCCCAGGTGCAAGTACAAATCCATGCTAGCGATCAGACCAAAGCGCAGCACCATGCCTAGCTGCTTGAGCTCTGCACCGTCTGCAAGCATCTTATTGCACAGGCAGAAAGACCTGCAAAGAGTGAAATAGAACAGTCTAGGCAGGATATCACAAATAATTAGTTCATTGCATGCCATTTTCCTCGGGAAAGTGACCTTGGCAGCTAGAGACTGGCACGTGGCTATGTAGCATACCAGAGAGAGAGAGTGAGAGAGAGAGAGAGAGAGAGAGAGAGAGAGAGAGAGAGAGAGAGAGAGAGAGAGAGAGAGAGAGAGAGAGAGAGAGAGAGAGAGAGAGAGGCCAGAGAGCGAGAGAGCCACAGAGAGAGAGAGAGAGAGAGAGAGAGAGAGAGAGAGAGAGAGAGAGAGAGAGAGAGAGAGAGAGAGAGAGAGAGAGAGAGAGAGAGAGAGAGAGAGAGAGAGAGAGAGAGAGAGAGAGAGAGAGAGAGAGAGAGAGAGAGAGAGAGACAGAGAGAGAGAGAGAGAGACAGAGAGAGAGAGAGAGAGAGACAGAGACAGAGAGAGACAGAGACAGACAGAGACAGACAGAGACAGACAGAGACATACAGAGACAGAGACAAACAGACACAGACAGACAGACAGAGACAAGGGGCAGTGACAGAGAGAGACAGACAGAGAGACACAGAGAGAGACACAGAGAGACAGAAAGAGAAAGACAGAGAGAGACAGAGAGAGACAAAGAGAGAGGCAGAGAGAGACAAAGAGAGAGACAGAGAGAGAGACAGACAGACAGAGAAACATACAGACTGAGAGACAGTGAGATAGAGTAAGACAGAGAGAGAAAGAGACAGACAGACAGACAGAGAAAGATACAGAGTGAGAGGCAGTGAGATAGAGTAAGACCGAGACAGACTGACGGAGAAACAGACAGACAGAGAGACAGAGTGAGGCACTGAAAGAGACAGAGACAGACAGACAGAGCCCTACCATCGGCTGCTTCTGCTGCTTGGGCTGGCTGCATGCATGCTCTGGCTTGAGAGTGCCATCGCATCGACAATGAAGTATTTTTTTGCCGCATCCCGACCGAACAAGTCGTGACTGCAAAAAATCCTTGAAGATGGCTGGCCTTTGTAGATTTATAGAGAGCCTCGGCTTGCTTGCATTTATGCAGTTGATTGTATTATTAGCGAGCTGTCACCTTTGGCTTTTGTCTACCGTTCGTTTGGAAGAACGCTAGCTGAGCGAAAGCATAGCTTGCAGCCTGCTCTTGCTGACCGGAAGCACACTCGGTCGTTGGGAGCAATGAACCGAGCACTGGCGGGAAGTGGGCTAGAACGTGCACAGCGAGTCCAGCTCTTTGCTTGTACATCGTCCCGAGTCCTCGGCTCCGGCATCTCCTCTCTAGCCCTTGGCTTTCAGATGGAGAAGAAGACAACTGGCGTCAGCACATACGTCAGAAGATGGAGGAGGAACTGGAGAGGCGAGTTCGCGAGGCGCTCGACACGCCACCGCTCGAGCGCCAGAGACGAGCCCGCGAGCAAGCTCAGCGAAGCAGGCAAGTTCGGTGGCAGCAGCAGCTCTTTCACAGTGCAACGGGCGTCAGTGTCCACCTGCCGTTGTGGCTGCGAGGTTGTGGCAGCAGCTGCAGCGACCTCAGAGGCGCTGCCCGGACTGTCGTCGGTGCAGCATCAGCTGTCGATCGTTGCTGCTGCTGCTGCAAAGCTACTTCGCTGCTGCTGCTGCTGCTGCAGCAGCTTTTCGGCCTTCTTGGCGATTGGCAGCCTTCGGAGACCCGACTACAAGCCGAGCCACACAGCACACTGTGGCTCGGCCAAGGCCGTGATCTTCGGCTCGGGAAACGACATCAGTGGCAGTGCATGGTGGCTGCAGCATGACAACAGAGGGTGCTCGTTGACTTCGAGTCGAGCTTTGGTGGACAGATTACTCTAGTTGCTGGGCTGCAAGTCCATGCTGCAGGGTCACGTGCAGCTCGGCCAATAGTGAAAGCAAACACGAGCTTCCAGAGTTTCCATCAGGCCGCTGCCTGGTTTAGAGCAGAATAGGTAGCCGCTCAGCCGGAAAAATGCTAGGCGCGGGGAGCTGCTTTGAGCCTGCCGGCCGGCATGCAAGCTACAGCAAATTGCATGCAAGCTATAGCAAATTGCAAGCATGCTGCAGAACGCAAACTCGTAATGGATCAGGCTACCATTGTGCAACACAAAACAAGTGCCGGCGTATTGTGCACTGCCGGATGACTGCCTGCTGCCTGCCGACGGCACACCGGAGGGCTTACCATAAAGAGCAACAAGTGCTACAGGCAGAATCTCAGGCTAACCAGGTGGCCACAGTCGTAGGCTGCCAACCACTATAATTCAACTCCAACAAGCCCATTCCTACTGGGCTGGGGGTGGTTGCAGGTAGGAATGGTCAATGGCACAACAACGGGCGGAGCGACCGTTGTCGTGCAGGCTGCAGGGTAGTTAGTCGTATGCGCATGTCTCTACCTCACGCACAGACACGTCCCCCCACATTCAGCCGAAGTGGGAGGCTGGCCGAGGAAGTGAACGGTGGCGGTGAGGCAGTGGCAGAGAGCAGCGACAAAGAGACCGTGACTCCGGAACTCCTGAGCCGGAACCGGAACTGCAAAGGATGCTGGACGTTAGTCTCACACAGGCTAGGACCTGCAAGCAGGTGTACCATTTGCCTACAATCTGTGACCAAACGACAGTGGCAGCGTTGTCTTCTGAGGACAATGAAGGCATGGGAAAGGCAAAAATGGTCCATTCACCTGTATGTGAACAATCTTTAGCAGAAGGAGACCGGCTAGCAACTACCACAACTGCTATCGGAACTGCAGCTATCTATAATAATAATAGTAATGATAATAAGTCGTTTGTATAGCGCTTAAGAGAACTAAATCTCTTTCTAGGTACTTTACAACTCGCTGCAAGAGGATATATACCCAAGATTTGGTGACAGTCATGCTTTCCTGCTTAGCCTACCAGAATATTAAAGCACACCAATGACGAACCAATTTGGAATGTGACGTCTTGAAACTTGAACTTGATACCAGGCTTGCCCGTAACTGTTAGGTTGATCGGCTCGTCATTAAGTTTCAGAAAGTTTGTGGCAAACATGTTCATGCAGGCTCCCAAAGTAAAAGAGTCGCATGAAAATTCTCTAAAGTTTGTCACATGTGAAGCACGGCTTAGCAGGTCGATGGATATGTAGAATGGAATAGCATCGGAATGAAAGTGATTTGCCGGATTGTCTCTTAGGCAGCTGACAGCGGCCAGAGGGAGAGTGTAGTTAGGGAGGACAGGTAGGGGGCCGACACACAATCCTGACGTACGCCGCCCATACTATAAGTGCTCCACCCTCCACCCTATGACCAACAGCAATTTACGTGTACTGTTTGTTTGACATCTTTCACTGAGCTGTGATCTAACCTAGTCTAGCACACTGCCACCGTGACCTTGGCATGTGGAGAAGCACCTCGGAAGGGTCTGACACACCTCTGTGATGTGCCAAGTGTCACTAGATGCTCTGCAGAACGTTATTGCCGAAAAGTTGACCAACCCTAACAAGCAGCACAGCTCGTGCTGCCGTTTAGCCTAACAACTAGCACTCTCTGTCGGCTAGGTTTATAAGCATATGCCAGCGATGAGCCTATGGATCTTACCAATGGATGGTTTTTTGCTGGTTAACGTTTTTGATGTGCAAGCCCACAATATTCTGGCCTGCCCGGCATGTTGTAGCATGCTTCGACAGAGCAGGGCAGGAGACTGGGCTCCTCTTGGCAATTTGCCTGCTGAGCATGCGTGTCAACTCTGGATTACGGCGGACATGTCGCCGAGCCAGCCGTGGCTGAGACCAGGGCACCTGAGCAGATCGAGCGTAGCTGCTTTCAGTTGACAGCGCTCTTCTGCGCGCTCTCCCCTATAGTTGCTTGCTCTTGCCTGTCACTATCCGGCCAAAAGGATTCGAGGCTCTCACAAATCTCCCAGTCTCTGCCCTTGCTCTATCTACCACCGAATAATAATAATAATAATAATAATAATAATGCACTTGATAAAGCGCCCTCAGAGAACTCAGTCTCTTTCTATGCTCTTTACATTTGCTGCAAAAGGAAATGCAATTGAATGGTGAGTAAAATCATGCTTGATAAACAAACAAAATGAATAACATGGTTAGGGGTGACATGCACAGGGTCAGCATGCAAATGTGGTTAGTGGTAGCATGCACAGTGTCAGCACGCATAAGCACATCAAGAATGAATCACAGGGACCCACTAAATGCTGTCCTAAATAGGTGTGTTTTTAAATTCTTTTTAAATGTGGTCAGGTCAGGGGATGTTCTGATGCAGGTCGGGAGGGAGTTCCAGGCTGTGGGAGCATACGAACTAAATGCACGGTCTCCAAAGGATTTGAGGTTTGTACGAGGTATTTGTAGACTGTTGGATTCCGAAAAGCGGGTGGTACGATGCTTGGCCTGATGGGGGAGTAGATCTGAGAGATAGGCTGGAGCCAAAGAATGAAGTGACCTAAATATGAGTGACAAAACCTTGAAGTCGATCTGTTGCTTGACTGGTAGCCAGTGCAGGTCGGCGAGAAGTGGAGTGATGTGGCAACTGCGACGCTCACGACAGACAAGCCTAGCTGCAGAGTTTTGCACCAGCTGCAATCGCCTGATCGCACATGCCGGTAGGCCAGCGAGCAGTGAGTTGAAGAAGTCGAGACGGGATGTCGAGAATGCATGGACCAACTTGGACGTGGTATCCTTATCTAAACAAGCCCAAATTTTAGCATTGTTATGAATGTGTATCTAAAGCTCTGCGGCAGACTGCCCGTGTCATTGGCTGCCGGAGGACCAGTGACGGTACGACCAACAACCGGCATGCAGCATGTGTGGTAGCTTCGGTGAGGCTTTGCGTCCTGAGCACATGCTCATATCCAGCACACACTCGGCTGGCGTCCATATCATCCACATCACGCGCAGTAGCCCGTGGCCATTGCACACGCGCCCGCGAGGGCAAGTGGTGCATGCAGGAGTGGCATTTGGCCCATTCTGCGCACCCCGAGCGATCGGGCTTCGATGCGGCCGAAATGATGATGGGTTCGTTGACTGCTTATCGGCACCGAGTCGAAGAGTGTGCCCGCTCGGCACAATGCAGACGCCAAGCTAAGTCCATGTCCAGCGGCCGATCCCCGTCAATTTTCCAGGCAGGCTGCCGCCTGGATGATGCCACCGACCCACTAGCCAGCGATTTTCCAAAAATGGAGGGGGCCAAGTTAGGTGCGCTCACTGTGCCGTGACAGGCGAGGACGCGCAGTGTCAGGTCCGAGTAAATGTGTGAGCAGTGAGTGACACACGGAAGAGACCGATTACACAACATGGCTGCTTATTGCAAAAGGCAGGAAGCCACATGCAAAAGCTAGTGGCCACCGTGGCCCACCCTAGTGTGGCAGAATATGCAAAAGACCATGAATGGGTCTGCTGTTCTCCGGAGGTGGGAGTCTCGCCCGGATGAGGAAAGTCCATAGTGCGACGAGTGGACCCAACATGCAGGCTGGCTTTTTAGTGCCCCACAAGCCCAGCATCGCCGTTGGCTCGGCCGTGCAAGCGCATCTGTTTGAAAAGCGCTCCTCTTATTGGTGACTACGGGACTGACCACTGATCGGGTATCCTAACTTAGCTCTTTGGCGACTGCTTTGGTGCTGCCAATGATTCAACGTTCTACCGATTGACGACGACAATAAAAGCTGCTGTCGAATTTACTTGGCACCTGGCAACTTGTTCGCCTTACCTCAGCATGGCTGCGAGCCTAAAACGTGTTCAGCTTAATAATAATAATAATAATAATGATGCTCTTAATAAAGCGCCCTCAGAGATCTTAATCTCTTTCCAGGTGCTTTACATTTGCAGCTTGAGCAATTCGTTGAATCGCGACACCGTGCCGGAGAGCATTGCTGCTAAACATGTAGAGTGTACCATCCCATCACCCCTAGGTCTTAGTCTATGAGTAAGGCACTCGCACTTCACGACCCAGATCGTCGGTTCGAGTCCTGCAGCCGGCGATTCAGTATTGCCCTCTTTAAGAGGGAGTGATTGCTGCTGTTGCTCTTGTGGCTGCTGTAGAAATGAGGCTGCTAAATAAGCTTACCTTTACTTTACTTTACTTTATCAAAATTTCCTCCGAAGGAATTAATTCGTGTGTCCTCATTCACAGGCTAGCATGAGCTGCACCAACTCGATGGCTGCAGGTCGGTTTGGCTCTCGTAATAGTTCCACTGGAAGCCTTAGCAATCAGTTGAGGTTTTTAACTTAAAGCCCCAGCATGTAATCGGTAAAGATTTCCTTTTAAAAGCTGTCGTATTGGTTCCAAAGACAACTCCTCTTGAGCAGATAGTCTGAAGAATGTACTCGAGAAGTAACGGCTTTGGTCACGCCTTATGCAGTCACATGACATAGAGGAGTCTTTGGAAAGATGACCTAATATCTATACCAGTTGTCTCCACGTTATGTTCGAAAGCAAAAGGAAATGGTCATCCCTTCTTTTCTTATGAAAATAAACTCCCTTTCAGTGAAACTCAAATGGCAATCTTTTGCTAAGCAATGCACCGATCTCACTTCAAGGGTGCACATAGTCCATTTAATAAATTATGCTTCTTTTAAGGAAATAGTCCTGATCTGATCTCCGGATTACTGGCCACCTCCCCCCCCCCGTATTTTTCTGTTGACTTTTCTGTTTACCAAACAGTTTTCTAATTGGGAGTGCTGCCATGTTTCCTAGATAAGGTGTCTTGTGTAAACAATGCCCGTAAGGACTATTTACCTACTCCTGTGTCCTTCTGCAGTGCTCTTTTTGATGGAGAATATGAATTTGCCAGTTACTGTCAGATTGAAACCAGTGAGCTCGGTATTGCTTGCAAGCAGTGTTAAATCTCTCTCCAGCATCTCATGCACCTAGCTGGATCCTTGGAAGGTCAACTTAATCCACTTTTGGAATTTAATTTGGGTGATTTCTGGAAAAACCTTTAACTTGATTTTTAGACCGCAATTAGTGGAAGCTGCAATTCTTGGGCATCGTGAACTAAACTAGACATTTCTAAAACTATAGTTTAGACTTGAACGTATAGTAATAATAGTAAAATGTATATATTTAACCATATAGTTCAGGCTAGAGTTATAGTAACAATAATAAAAAAAAAACATTTATATTTCACCCAAAGAAAACCAATTCTTTTTTCTAGGCACTTTACATACAGTGAAAAGAAGCATTTCGATTGGTTAGTTATAGTGTGTGCAACTTCAGTGCATTCAATCACATAAAGGACGATTCATGCTAGTAGAGCAGAGGCTATTAAATGTTATCAAATCGGGGCGGGGGGATGGAGTGGTGTCAGTCCGTAGTGATTTGTGGGCTTTTGGAGCATGTGAATTGAAGGAACGGGTCTCCAGGGGATTTTAAGTTTGCTAGAAGCACAGCCAAACGACCTGAGTCAGAAGAGCGAGAGGTGCGATGGATGGCCTGATGAGGAAGTATTTCAGATAGGTTTGTAGGAGCAAGAAAAAATTAAGTACCTAAAAGTGAGTGACAGACTATTGAAATCAATGTTCCCCTTCATGGGTAGCAACAGTACAGATTGGTAAGAAGTGGAGTGTCACAGCTTTGTTTTTCCTTCTGCCATTATGTATCCTCAATTGCCACTGTCTGTCATCCTGCATTGACAGTTGAAAACCAAAATCTCCTAATTGCATGTAGCCTACTGCTGGGCACAGAACTTCTTATTCGGCAGTAAGCCTTTTCAGTAAACTCTCGGTATTTCTTACTGGGATTCTGTCATCGGCTTCTTTTTCTTTATTGCACACTGCCACATGTAAAAAGCAATCGGGGACCAAGGATAGCCTTTTTGAGCCACTAACTCTGCATATTGAGTCAGTTGCAGCCACTAGTGGAATACACTTTTCCTGCAGAAAGTAGGCTGTGGATAGCCTTTAAGTTCGCTAATAATAATAATAATAATAATGATGCACTTGATAAAGCGCCCTCAGAGAACTTAGTCTCTCTCTCTAGGCGCTTTACATTTGCTGCAAAGGGAAATGCAATTGAACGGTGAGTAAAATCATGCTTGATAAACAAACAAAATGAATAATCCGAATAATGACACAGAGTCATAGAGATCCGACGTGTTTCATAGTAATCGGTTGTGGATTGGTGAGCTTTTCCGTTTGTTTGAATAAGCTGTACATCAGATCTATCAGCCAAGTGTTCTTTGATGCCATCACAGTCCCTGCATCCAAAGGATTAGGTACTATCCATTTTTAAAGGTGAGACATACACCAGCTTGTGCTGACGAATCTTAACTTTTGCTGCTTTTTATTCAAGTCTTTCCAGTTAGAGAGACGTGATTTTGTATTGCTATCTTTTTCCACGTACTGGATTTAGCAATAAAGCTCAAATATTACTAAGCTGGCTATCTTTTGGGTGGCAATTCGATTTCCAGACGAATCCTTCTCTAAGCAAAGCACCTCACTGATTGGCTTGCAACTATACATAGCCGAAACATCCCAATCATCCGTCGTGTCATCATGCACTAAAGCTACTTTTTTTAATCTCAATATTAATCTCAGCAGTCACATTTGTCCATGCATGCTAAGCTGTCACTTAACTTGTTGCTAACTCCATTTATTTCGAGCTAAGTTAATCTGACATGTGCTAGCATGGAGTTTGCATCATATGCTATAATAGAAGGTTACTAGACTGTGCCATATGTAGCTACTCGTGTTTAGTTACCTATCCCCTCCCCAGTAGTGTGGTGGAGCATTCGCCTTAGGGGCAATCACTAACTACTGCCGAGCCCTCCACCATGCTAGAATACTTATTTATTTTGTTTTGCAGAGTCGACGATTGTGAAGAAATGAATGCCCATCTCGATCTGGTAGAAAAAGACCGTGATAGCTCATCGGCTATAAGACAGCGCATGAGGTTGGCTCATTCGAGAGAGATTGACTCTCGGCTTCACTTTCAGCGTGTTATCGAGCCCGTGACATTGCCAAACTTACTGCAGCAGTTTCCGGGCGACTACTACGAAAGCACGTCTGCCTTGTTTGAGAAGCTGCAATCTGGGAGATCCGAAGAGAGAAACGGCTACTTTATTGACCCTGATGAGTTAACCTACGAAGATGATGAGTGAGAATATATGCGAAATGCAAACATCTGCTTGCCACTCTCCATGTTTTTAACCACTCGACTAGTTTATATTGGTCTTGTGATTCTACTCTATTTAATTAGCAGACATTGCTACCACTAACCCTTCGATCGTGCTTTATTTGCAGCAACTGTAAAGTGCCTATAAAGAAATTGAGTTCTCTGAGGGTGCTATACTGTGTATTATTATTATCATTATTATTACTAAGTCTGAAAAGTAATTTCCGAGTGGTAGTTGGTGACTACTTAGTTGCTCAGATGCCATTGTTCCCCTTTTTTGTAGGTTGCAATATGTATAGCAAATATGTTGCTTCCTTATAGATCCTTCCGTGTTTACGTTGTTATTAATGTATGGACACTAGCTTTGTTCCATAACAGGCATGTTATCTGACTTGCCTTTTTGTATCGACTAACTTGGGATATCTACTGCTATGGGTTACGGATGAGAGATGTGTCACTATTTAATGTGGTAAAAATGGGTTGAGAATTCGTCCTGGCTGTTGTTCAATGAGAATAATTTGGAATAAGCTAACATGGATGCCCTAAAAGAGCCGATTCTTTTTAGAAAAAATGTCCGCATTGACGCTCATTGAGCATGCATCAAATGTTAACCATTAATATTTTATGGGGTAGCCACCATTATAACAATGCACAATTCAATATTCTTCACATGTGCAATTGTATTTTCATAGAAAATCATCACATTAATGTGATGTTATAAGCAATGCGTTTGTCCTAGTAGGTTGTTGCCCAAAGAAAGCATTTTTTTGGGTAAATGTTGAAGCCAGCGGTAATAATAATAATAATAATAATAATGCATTTGCATAGCATCCTCTGAGGACGATCTGCTGGAGGGAGACTCTATGAGATGACGAAATGTTTACCTTGGACATGGGAAGCTCACAGCCTCTGTGATCATCGCAATCTTCAATCACTTTGCATTTATTTTGGAAAACCGAAACACTCTTTTACGTTTCTCCTTGCTGTGACTATCTAAGGCCGAGCTGGCAGTTAAAGTGAAGCAAGCCTATGCGATGCCAGAGCTTCTTGAGCTACTGCCAGCTGGTCGGCAGTGGAGTTCCATTGCCTGCTCGAATGCCGATGCCTAGCCCATGGGTCCGAGACTGGCTGTCGTGTGCTGCTTCAGGTATTTCGTTTGCGTTTTGAACCAAAACTTGGGGGCTTATGTGAGGTGGCTGCAGAGGCTAGTGAGCTGCAGAGGCAGTGCTGGGCCTGCTTAGCCTAGACCTTGCAGCTCTCGAATGACTGAGAAGGTTGGTCAGCTGGGCCACTTCCATTTTAAAAAGGAAAATATAGGTGGCAGAGAAGACTGACCACCGTGGCAACCAGCAGCCGGCAGATCATGGTCCTGGGAGATTAATTTAAGCTCATAATCAGGTCCTACCAGGCATGCATCCTGGACACCTCTGGCCTCCGGCTGCTTTTGGGTGTCAGAGTTTACCACTTCCTCACAGATGGCAGACCCGGTTGTAGCAGTGCTCATACCTTGATCACTGATCACTCGATTTCAACAAGTCATTCCTGTTGCTAACAGAGTTTCTGATTTTTACACATGCCCATCCCGTTGCAATTGCACAGATGCTCAAGTGGCAAAGCTTAACCTTTCCCAAACTGCTTACGTAGTATTAGATGCAAATGTCTCCTTGCAGAGCCAGAAGTCTCCGAAATCCCGGGATCGAATGACTTACTTAGAAGTTGCTGCAGATAAGCCTTTTTAAGGGCTGGCTGTATTATAACCGTTTCTACAATTAATGGACTATCATTTTGTGTAGAGTGGCAGCATGAATCCAGCATGTTGTAGTGCATGAGCTGCACGTTTAACTGTGGCAACTGGGAGTCAGATTGAAGGATCGTTGCAGCCTTGCTGACCCTAAATGCGGGCCATAAAGACATTTAGGTATGTCACCGATGTGTAATCTTAGCTTTAGGGTATACCGAATAACCCTTTACCCCACGGCCATGAGCTGTGGGCGATGGCGTGTGATGCAAGGGGCTGCACGAAGCCTTATTGGACGACGTGCAGCCAGTGATAATAAAGGGCGTGCCCACGTAAGAGCCATGTCCTGCGACCGAGTGCTGCCGTCTGTGACTTGGCAAGCTGCCTTGACACATTCAATCCCTACCATTTCCTTTCCTGCGCACGGGCGGTACATACATAAAATCAAAAACCTTTTAACATGAGTACATTGATACTGAACGAGTGATGAATTTCTCTTTGCGGAGGCCAAGTAATGATGAATCACTAAAAATAAAAGTCCAATCGATCTAGCGATGCTGCCCACAACGACTGACTGCAATATTCTTTGCAGTAGATGCACTGTCGCCTGTCTAATGTGGAGCTGGCTGTGGCTTGAAGTGGTGGAATTTCTGCATGCAACCATCGGTAACTAATTTGTTGGTTGCTAGTTAGCAGCCTCGGAGTGGCTTGGTGAATGAATAACCAATGCAGGATAGGTGGACGAGCAAGTGGCCCTAGCAAAAGACTGAGCTGCAGCTGCTGCTACTGTTGGCTATCCGGATAATCGAAGCGAGCTTCAGCTGGAGCATGATGGCTGCTGTGTATGTTACTATGTGCTCGAGCTCGTTGCACCATGGATACTCTGACGGCAAGCAAACACGAGTGCCTCGCGTAAGCGTGCTCGGTCCGACAGCGAACCTGGACGTCGGCGGAGGATTTTTCGGCAGAGCAACTGTTTCACTTGCTTTGCTCATCCAGCCAAATCCAGTGGTCGGCCTCTACGCTGGCGTCTCCTAGCTGCGTGCCCCTACGACAACAAGCAGGGGGAGGGGTGGGGTGGGGTGGGGCGGGGCGGGGCGGGGTTAGGGGCCACCCAGTCGGTCACCGAGTGACGCTTTCACGGTGAGACTTTCACGGACGCCCTTTTGCTGCATCACTCGATGATCGAGCCATTCGTGTGCGAGCGAGCGGCGTGGCGCCAAGGGAGGACAGTCCTCGTAAAATGTCCTCTGGGCAGCTCCTGATTTACAGCTAGCTGTGCAGGGCAGAGGACTGCGGCTACTGCCGAGAGTGGGCCTCGTTAGCTCCCGTCATTTGGGATCTGGCATCTACTGTAATTTCGCCGTGAGCATCCTCGCCTGGGTTGTGGCAGGTGCCTCGCCGGCAGCGGGCACTTGCTCGCTTCGCTTCGGCAGCTGCAGCTCAAGCAGCTGCTGTGCTTTCCAGGCTGACCGCTGCCAGGGGCGGCATCTCTCTGCCATCCGGTGTGAGGCTGCTGGTGCCGCCTCCAGAGTTCATTCTCTCGGTGCCTCCAGTTCCCGAACCTCTCGCTGCAGGTCAGGACGGTAAGTCGATGGAGCAGACTGCGCCTGCCTACGCACTGCACCCACCTTCGGTGCCGGTTGAAGCGCATGCCGGGGTGCGCGCAGTCCACTTGGGCGGCCGGTGTCTGTGAAGCGAGCCTACGAAGCGCCGGTTAGAGCAGAGCGACTCCGAGGTCCACTGCCACGTGCTGTTGAGGCCTACGAGGTCTTTGCAAGCAAAGCACCCTGCCTGCAAGCTGTGCTGATGCTACTGTATGCCGGGAAGTGTAGGGGGAAAAGTTGTTTTGAGGGGGCTGCACAAGAGGACTTACTTTTCCAGCCTAGCCGTGTGGCTTGATCATTGGACACTTATCGATCGATTGGAGGTGTCTTCAGCTTGGCAAAGGGTGCTGCCATCGGAGAGTTAAAGGGCAAAGGGGTGCCGCTTTGCCTGCCTGCGTGACTTGCTTATTGGCCACGCCGTAGGCCTCCCGGTGCTTCCTGCTTCCTGAAACGCTCCTAAGCACTCGCCCAGACGAAAGGCCAACTTACCGGATTTCTCTGACCGTTCTGGCATCTTTGCTCAGTATTGGGCCTTTTTTGAGGGGCATACTTGTATAAAAGATAGCACAGCTCGGTGACTTGTTTGTCTGTTTGCATCTTGCTCATCTCAGGATTGATGGCATAGGTGTCAGTAGATGAAAGGCATGCACTATCATCGCATGGCGCCGAGAGGTCTGCGCTCCTCGTGCATGCTTCTGCCAAAATAACCGCGCGATGGCTGCACACACCCGTGAGCATGGACGAGTTCTAGGGACACTTTCTAACGTTGTCTGAACAGCAGGCTCCGACCTCTGCCGACTCGAAGCAAGCACAAGCACTCTTGCTTGTGAGCTCACTTCGACCAGCAAGCGAGCCACTGGCGCAGCTTCAGCAGAGCCCTTCTGCAGACAGCATTATTTTCTCTTACCACAACACACCCGGTTTCCAGGCTAGAGTAGATAGACCGGAGGAAACCTAGGGTCATCTGGGACTGAGAGAGAGAGAGAGAGAGAGAGAGAGAGAGAGAGAGAGAGAGAGAGAGAGAGAGAGAGAGAGAGAGAGAGAGAGAGAGAGAGAGAGAGAGAGAGAGAGAGAGAGAGAGAGAGAGAGAGAGAGAGAGAGAGAGAGAGAGAGAGAGAGAGAGAGAGAGAGAGAGAGAGAGAGAGAGAGAGAGAGAGAGAGAGAGAGAGAGAGACAGAGAGAGACAGAGAGAGACAGAGAGACAGAGAGAGACAGAGACAGAGAGAGAGACAGACAGACAGAGACAGAGAGAGACAGAGACAGAGAGAGACAGAGACAGTGCTATCGGCCATCGGGGCACTCTTTTCTGTGTGCTCGTCATCCATGCCACTCTGCAGGGCTTGGCTAGCTTTGCTCTCCGATATGAGTATTGGGGGACTATGCAAGAAGTAAACGTTATCGTCATCGGAACTGCTGTCGGCAGCAGTGGCTGCATTGTCGTGAGCCCAACGTCCCCCCAATCCGCAGATCGCGTAAAGCCACCTGGGCTCGCATGCCGCTCGAGCAAACACCGGCTATTTACTGACATCTAGAAGTCTGTGCATTGCAAGGAACACGCGTTCAAAATAGTGTGAGCCATTGTGATTGAAGAGCGGACGCTACTTAGCGACCCGATCGGCTCTGCCCTGCGCACTCTGAGCGTCCGAGTGGGCGGCTGCTGTGCCGCAGAGTGCCACCACTCCATGCTCGCGCCGCCGAGCCGGCAGGCGGGTGGCGGGCCGATGCAGGGAGCGGTGAGGGTGCTGCCGCGGTTGCAGCTGCCGCCGAACACTGCCATCGGCGTTCTCAGCTCGGCCGGCTGCCCCTGACGGCTGCGTGCCACGGCTGTGCACACTCTTGCTGCTCTCTTTATCCGGCCGCACCAGTCGCCGGGTGTGCGCAAGAGATCTCGTCGCTGTGTATGAGCTGCCAACCGTCCCGTCGATGGCGAGAGCCTTTGGCAACGGCAGCGGGGGCGTGGTGGCCAGTCAGTCAGTAAGGCACCAGGAAGCATCGGCAGACTTCCACTTGGAGCTGCAGCGCTTCATAGCTCTATTCAAGAGGGCGCCACCGGACGTACGCTTTTGGCCGTACGGTCCGTACTGGCCGGGCAAGTTTAAGGAGCTGACGGTGTGCGCACCGCTCCACATCCAATCGGTGCCCAGCGCACCGGAGCCGCTGCACTGCTGGGATGCCCCGTCGGTAGGTAAGGACGCTGAGTGCCTCTGGATTCGAACTTGTCGGCTTTCCATACTGTCGTCGTGGGATCAAAGCAGAGAAGTTGAGCAGCACGGCACGGAGTCCGTGGAGCTCGGTGCAGGCAGTCTGGTAACCACGGTTGGCCTGACTGACAGCTTTCTTTGGACGGGTGACATTGCAAATGTGAGGTCAGTCGCTGTCAGATTGGTGATTGAGAGCATCCAGGGCTCACTCTTCAGAGTGTCCACTGACAGGAGGTGAGGTGGGACTGCCTCCTGTGAATTAGGCCAGAGTGACAGATCGTCCGAGAAGGTGTGCTGGAGTGTGCCTTAAACTTTTAACCGACACAATTACAAAATTACGTCAAAAAAGAGAACACCAGCGAAAGTTTCGAGAATCTGCATGTATCCTGTCTCCCAAGTTTCTGGACCGTTAGAACTAGAGCATTGTTGAGCAAACGTATGAGAAATCCCGATGCTCTCAAAGAGCACTGTGATGATTGGCATAGTGAGCTTCTACGCAAATGCTACCGGTCTGTGGGTAAAGAAGGAAAGAAAGAGTGAAAGAGAGTGAGAGGGTGAGTGAAAGAGAGGGAGGAAGGAGAGGAAGTAAAAAGAGAGAGATGGCATGTGAAGGTGAGCTAGAGGAGAGGAGGAAAGAGAAAGCCAGACAGGAGAGCACGAGAGGGAGAAGAGAAAGCCAGACAGGAGAGCACGAGAGGGACAAGAGAAAGAAAACGGAGAGAGAGAGAGTGAGTGAGTGAGTGAGAGAGAGAGAGAGAGAGAGAGAGAGAGAGAGAGAGAGAGAGGGTGAGTGGGAGAGAGACAGATAGTGAGAGAGAGAGTGAGTGAGAGAGAGACAGAGAGTGAGTGAGAGAGACAGATAGTGAGAGAGAGAGAGAGAGAGAGAGAGAGAGAGAGAGAGAGAGTGAGTGAGTGAGTGAGTGAGAGAAGGGGAAGGAAGGAAGGTAAGAGAAGGAGGAAGGAGCCAGGATAGTGCGACCAACTGTGTACCGCTACATGGCAATCCCCGAGAGAGGGTGCACACGAGTCTTTGCGATCGTGTCTTTTAAAAGTCGGGTGCTCGGTAGCCGGAGGTCAGGAAGAGTGAAGGTAGATTAGCTGAATATATGGTATAGGATAGGCTGAAATCATACTGCATTACGTGGGGCTTGAATGAAACTGCTTCCTGAAGGGTAAAATGGCTGCATTTACGAGACAGATACGATGTAGCACTTTTCTGTCTTTCTTCTGTAACATTCATTGTGCCATGAAGCTCTTCTTCATGATAAAAAAAAGGCAATTTTGGTTTTGTGTTGCTGGCGATGCTGCATTGCCCTGCTATCATCCTAGGAAGCTAGGAAGCTTGCTAGCTTAGTGCAGCAGTGCATCTACCAATTGTTTTTCTGAACCGTTAATGTCGTGCAAGTCTACCCGGCCATCATATACGAGTGTGCTGGGTTGGTGCAAGCGCGCCCTGCAGGGGCTAGTGTGAGCAGCCATTCTGATTAGCACCTATCTGTGCAATGCGATGCCACCCATCTTGATGCTATCTCGTGGTCCTTCTGGACCTCCTCCCCATTCTCTGTATTTGTGCTTTATCTCAGCTGTTGTGATGCATTTTCCTGTTGGACGATTTAACAGCCTCATTTGCATAGAGGCAGAAGAGACTTTACTGTTATCACGGCCGCTTTCTACGTCATAATGGATCGCTCACTACGGGACTCGAACTCATGTCCTGGTTCGTGAAGAGTGAGCACCTTAGCCCTGGGCTAAAACGGGGGGGGCAGCAGAAAGTGGAGCTGTGGCTGAAATGCTGACCTTTGGTGCCAGAGATGTGGTTTTAATTCAAGGTACATTGCGTCCACTATCAAATCAGCTTACATTCAGCTGAGGAATATGGCCAAAATAGGGCCCGATTTACAAACGAATTGTATATATATATATATATATATATATATATATATATATATATATATATATATATATATATATATATATATATATATATATATATATATATATATATGACAAGATTATGAAAGCCTACCTAAAAAATATTCTAATCCACCTCTTTCCGACATAACATTGCATCTAGATTACGGCAATTCCCTATATTACGAGCAGCTCACTGCAGCCTGTTGTGGACTTGCTTTGCTGAATCATAGTAGTTCCGTCACGGAAGACAATGCTACTTCATCTTGCCGATTGATGGAAATGCACTGTATTGCCACGTGACTCAAGTGCACCATCTTGCTCGCTTTAATTAGTAGAGATATTCAGGACTTCTGGCCTATGCCCTTGATCGACTGCAAGTGGTGCACAGCTCAGCAGCTCGGCTGGTCTCTCGTCAACGGCGAGACATCTGTCTGAGCTTCATTGGCTCCATATCAAGCCACGAATCGAGTTCTTTAAGACTCCTCTTTGGCCTATAGGTGGCTCCACTCTCTTGAATCAGCCTACCTATCCGACCTTGCCGCATCAATATACTCTTATATACCACCTGCTTCGCAGCATCAGGTCATCTCAACGTCCCTCGCACTAAGTTGCAATCATCTTTTGGTGATCGGGCCTTCAGCTCGAATGCACTCAAAGTTTGGAACTCACTGCTGGCTTCTGCCACTACCTCGAAGACTTTGCATTCTTTAAGTTTCAGCTAAAGACACGTCTGTTCCGCTCAGCTTTACCAGCAACTCCGAGAGTCTGCTTCTTTTTTTCTAATGCATGCTTTGTATGCTTACCTGCGCATGATTCAGTGCAACGTCACCAACCAGGGTTCCCTCTAACCAGTGGTCCTGAGTGTCTTCTTGTGTGCATTTGCTTGCTTGCCTAAGCACCATACCTGGCATGCCATTAACCCTTGGTTATTGCTTCTTTTACAGCAAGTTGTAAAGTGCCTGAATGCAGATTGTTTCTCTTGCTGGCTGTGCGCTGGCAGTCGACGGCCACTCAGTGCGAGCACATTCTTTTCCAGGGCCCGATTTGTTCGACAGCCAGTGCACTCCCTATACGCACAAGTGGCGAGGGATATGCATCGTATTCGATTCGGAGAAGTGGCCAAAAGACCAGCAGCCGATTCCCATAGGGAACCCGCTGGTCGCACCGAATCTCACGTTCGAGTCGCGCTTCGAGACCGGTAACCTGAGGCAAGCTCGGCGCGTGTAAGTCGCCGGCCTCGCCCTGCCAGCCCGCGCCCCCTCTGCTTTCTGCTTCCTCTGCTGCGGCCTACCGCCGCCGCCGGGGCGTGAGCGTGAGCTGTGAATTAACGCCCACCTCAACCATGCTTTGCGGCCAATTAACTGTCATACACCCAAAGCAGCTTGCATTACGTAAGTCTCCACCCCTTGCCTCGCGACACACATTGGTTCATTGATTGCATTCTGCGCCAGGTTGTGCCTGGGCGTGTTCTGTTTAGGTCATACTTGTATCGGCCAGCGTAGCAGGGCACAGTGCTTGCTTTGGTCGCTAGCATGCTAGCTCGTCGTGAAGAATTGTTTTAGTAATACATTCGTGGCTGTGCTGGTACTTCCTTCCTGGCGTAGGTGAAACTTAGAATTGGCTTACAGATAAATCGCACGGGAGATTGCTAACAATACACTGTGCTGCCTGTATGGCTAGTGCGTCTTTGCAAAGGTCATCCCTGGAAGTGCTGCTGAAATGGAATGTCACTGTATGACGTGCGTGCAGCTGGCACCCGGGTTTTGTTGCAGAGGACAGTTTGAATACGAGCTCTTATTGAAGACAGACCTCTACACCAAACGCCACACGCAATGGTACTACTTCCGTGTCCAGAACATGGTGCCATCTGTCACCTATAAATTCCGTATTGTGAATTTCCTCAAGAAAGACAGCCTGTACAACTATGGTAATGCTACAGCGTTGGCAGCTTTCCATTTGCTGGTGCCTTGTTGATTGATGGTTTGGAATAGGAGCAGTTGTAAGAAGATGTCTGGTCTAGCATGCACTAGCGTTCAACTCGCAAGGCCTACGAGAGACACATGCTGAAAGGAAGCACGGTGGCGGTGGCTTCGGCTATGCCAGCGTCCGTGTCCACTTCACCCAAGGCTAGTGATCTGCTCTGCCGATTATGTCACGTGCTGCCAACTTTAGTCACTTTACACCGAGTGCTCGTTCAGACCTCGAGAGAATGACCTTCATTGTCGGAGGTGGCGCAGCTGCCTTGCCCTTCTTACTGCATGCAGCTGTTCATTGGAAGGGGCTGGGCAGTATTCCTTGCTATTAAGCATTGGCCACATAATTGTGGGCTTGCCTCTCTTTTCCATAGAATCCAAGTCACGACGGTTTGCCTTAACAAGCCTAGTCAACTGTTTCTAAAGAGTGCTGTCACGTGCCTTCAGTTATGTGCTTAGAATGTTCCTGATGGTACCAACCGCCATGGTTGGTGATTGGTTGAGCAGCGTTATATGAGTTTGCATCAGTTGACATTTACATTCGTACCTTACTTCTGCAGAGACTCATGTTCAATCACGCATACCGTTCTTTATGCATCCCATAGACGTGCTATGTAACCATGTAATGTAGGAAATATATATGTATGTATTATATATGCACACACGTGTGTGTGTGTGTGTGTGTGTGTGTGTGTGTGTCTGTGTGTGTGTCTGTGTGTGTGTCTGTGTGTGTGTTTATGTGTGTGTGTGTGTGCGTGCATGCATGTGTGTGTGTGTGTGTATGTGTGTGTGCGTGTGTGTGCACATGTGTATTCGCACCTGCTGGAAAGTCTGCCGTATGCCAGCGAGGTGCTCGACACGAGATCAAGCTCTTGCGATGCATCGTTGCTTTTGCCAACAAGGTCATACGCAGGCAGTGCCTGCCCCTGCCCCTGCCCCCACCCCCGATGCTTGTTATAAGTTTGTCGACTGCCTGCACAGGCCCTTTGAAAAGGGGCGTGTCCTCGGCGCTGCTTAATCGCGCTGTTGGGTGGCGGGAAGGTTGGCAGCTGTGGGCTGCGACATTGAGCTGCATCGAGCATGTCGTGATTTGCAAATCAATGCCATTGTCCATGTTTTGATTTCAATTGTGTCGACCATATCCGTTATTGACTCGCAGTCTGGAGCTGAATAAGTTTGGTGGCAGAACTTTAGTCTCATGCTGGATTCTAGCCACCCCGCGATATTGTTGTAGGTATGAAGCCACTCTTTTATTCAGAACTCGATGCAAAGACTCGAAATGTTGGCTGGGTTCGTAAGGGTCACCACATCAGGTAAGGAATTCGGGCTGAAAACTTCTTAGACTAAAACATATACCTGTAAGTCTGCGATGTGATATGCAATGACGTAGAGAGTCAACCGGAGGGGCTAAAGACAATCTCAGCTTTCATTGTTTGTGCCGGCAACACTCAGCCATACCTGCTCTGCAATCCATCTCTACATTCCAGCATGTCAAACTCTCTGTTAACTTTATTGCAACATGTACTGCTGACATTGGATGGCAGCAAACTTTCTCAATTAAATGAAGATGAAGCCAGACTTACTATTTATGAGCAAAGCTGAGACAGCTTGCTCCAAAAGAACTCAGCCAATGTATCTCATGTTGCATTCTGAGGCGATCTGTGCGGTCCGTTCCAAAACGACCTTTCACTAAATGACCGCAACAGCTACACAATCAAGTCTGCTTACTTTTGGATACACACCTTTGCAAAATTCGGGGTCTGTTCAGATAAGGATACCACAGCCAAGCTGGTTCATGCCTTTTGGACATCCAGCCTAAACTTGTGTAGCACCCTAAACCATCATGTCCGTGAAGCTCACAGTTGTTTCAAAACTGCAGCTAAGCTTGTCTGTCGTGAACGTTGCAACACTTCTCACCGACCTCAACTGGTTCTCTATCGCATAGCATATCGGCTTCAAGGATGTGTCACTCGGGTGCAGGTCCTTTCATTCCCTTGTTCCGGCCTACCAGTCGGAAATACTTCCTCGTCAAACTGTGCATCATACCACCATTCTGACTCAAGCCGTTTAGCTGTGCCTCTGACGAGCCTCAAATCTTTTGGAGACAGTAGCTTCAGTTCGTATGCTCCCAAAGCCTGGAACTCACTAGCGACTGACGGCATGACATCCTCTGACTTAACGACATTTAAAAAGAAGCTATAACCAACCTGCTCCTCCTAGAATCTGTTCTGTCCACGTGAACTGTTCTTTGTTTTCTTAGGCTAGCTGAAATCATGCATGCTACCACGAGCCAATTGACACGCTTCCTTTCCAACCAACATACATGTAAAATGTCTTGTAAGAACAATACTCGGTTCTCTTCAAGTTAAAGGTTAACTGATTTAATTGCCTCATTTGCATAGGGGCAGAAGAGCCTTAACGGCTGTCACCATGCTTGCAGTGCAGGACTCTTATTTAGTCGCATGCACTGAATCATGCACCGGTAAGCACTCAAAGCACGAAGGAACAAGTGAATGAATTCCACTGGTGCACAAGGAAATCTTAGCGGAACAGATGAGTCATTCATTAGCCGATACTGAAATGATTCATAGCTATTGCAGGTGGTGACGAAAGCCGGAAGTGAACTCCAGGCTATCGATGCACAACTTGTGAAAGGAGGGCCAATCACCGAAGGATTTCAATTTAGTCCGTGAATCGATAAACCTTAGAGGTGCAGCTTAGAGCTCTAGAAATAGAGGTTCCGTAATTTTTGTTACACGGCTTCCGGACGATGCTCTTTTGGTACAGAAATCCCGACACTCTCGATTAGGGGCTGCGAAGTCTCATCGGCACTTTATCATCAGGCATGACAAAGTTTGCTTCCAGAAAAGGTTGCCGGTTCTTTTTAAATGAATATTAAGGAATTTCTACTCGGAGGGCATGCTTACAAGGTTTGCCGGGTGGTGCACTTTTGAAGCAAAGCTTCATGGCCTGTCTGCAGAGGGAAGCAACAGACCTGGACGGAGGCAAAAAAATTCATTTTGGGAAGCACCTCATCCGAGCTTTAGTTCCAAGTCGGTCTGGAGGGTAATCCTCCGGCTAAAGTATTGCCAGAAGATTTAAGTTGTAAGATAAGCTCTGTTGGCTCATAGACAGCGCCGACCTGCTGGTACTAGCAATAGCAAGTTGTCTGAAGATGCTAACTACCAGCGAAGTCGTTCCTGCTCGCTGTAGCACGGGCCTGAATTTAGGCAAAATGAGCAGTACCGTTGACCCTGTAGCCTCCCCCCCCCCACAAAATTCCGGCAGACTTCCCTGGTGGCCGCCTAGATTTGAGGAACGGGCTACCAGGCTCGAGAGCTTTGTAAACGCTGGTATTTGATGTGGAGTATGCAGGTAGCAGCTTTAAAATCTTGTCGGTATCAAGGCGTTTGTCCAGAGCGGTGACCACTTTCGTTTTTACAGCTGGAGCTTGACCAAAGCCAGCTGAGGCCGCTTGACTTCAGCATCCAGCAGTACAGTTCTCTTTCCTGACGGGCTATCATTTTTTTTTAAAGGGGTTATATTTGTAGAGTTGCCATGTATGCAGATAATTCTTTTTTAGACAAGTTTAAAGATGCTAGCCCCCCTCCGTAAAGCTTCCGTTGCACTACTTCCGTTGCTCTTCTTCTTTTCTTCTCCGCTCTTCACTACCGGCTCTCCGAACACTAGTATGGGGTCCTTTTTTGTATGGCAAAAGAGAATGCTGGTGACACCTTCAGCACCGTGCTAAAGGCTCTACAAAATATTTTGAAGGTGAAACTAATAGCTACACTGAACACTTTAAGGTAATGACTTTAAATACCTAGTTTTTCAATAGGCCCACGAATTGTTCCGAGCAGCAGGTTTCAGATGAATACCCATGACAATGTACAGTGCCCCTCAAGGTTGACGTTTTAGCAGACTATTCCAACATCCTTCCTGGGCCATAGAAGCATCGCGAGGGTATATGCAGATTCTGTCAATGTGCACTCCATTGTGTCTAAATGTGGCCCACTGAAAGTTTTCACGACCGTTCTGTTCGGTCTTGATCCCAAGGTATGGTTATAGCAAAATACGGCTTCCCTACAACGATATTGCAGCAGCATCAATGCCCAACCGCTTATTTCATTGCCCACCACTTGCACCGGGCTGCTGACAATGCCGCCACGTCTCTGCAGTTACTCCTAAACATAACCACTAGTTGGGTCTTTAAATCCTGGCAAGTCTGCTGTGTGCCTCCATTCTGAAGGAGATACGACCGCTCTTCATTGCACATTGCATGCAGCATGCACCCTGTGCACATTGTCATCTCTAGCTCTGACCTATTAATGGAAGGGTTGGCACGGCTAACTTACTGCATGCCTAGCTACAGTGCTGCATCGTCATCATCCTTCCCATCATCCCCTCGGCCTTTTGTCTGGTGGCAATGAAACAGCTATCCCATTCTTCACCCCCATGCTGTTAGTGGCAGATACATTTGCTGTGTGGAGTAGCGGACTATGGATGTGGCTGCTGTGATATTCTGCAAAAGGGGCAAGCTTTTCTACTGTTTCGGCTTCAGCACTTGGATAGCAGTTCTGTGCTAAGTTTTTTCCCTACTGTGTCCCTAATCTTGCTATGCTGTGGAATTTTTGTGAATGCCCTCCCAAAGCCACTCCGGCTTTTGGAAAATTTCGGGGAATACGACTGCATGACAGCCCCTAAGACCACGTGGCTGTGTGAAGAAGTTACTGACAGATTCACATTTGCATTCGTACGTTGGTCATGAGGCTTGCATAATTTATTTTGAGAAGTGCTTCTATGCTTCAATTAGCAATGCTTGTTGCAAACATTCCATGAAATATATCCTTGTGCAAGTGTCATAGCTACAAAAACTGAACCGTGCCACTGACATACTTAAGTGAGAGACCAACCGAGAAGCGCATAAACTGGTGAAAATACTCGAAAAATGACTCTCACCCTAACATGTTCATCATAACAATGGTAAAAAGGCCGTTTGAGCAGATGAGCTGTCGACGTTCAACCGCCAGTATTGTTATCATACATAGTGAGGGATGGCGAAGGCTAAGGCTTCATGCTACCTAGAACAGCTGGCAGCTCGCAGGCAGCCTCTCACGATATCAGAATCGTTAAAAAATAGGGGCATGTTCTCATATTAGCCATGTGTTGATGCACTTGCTGATGGGCACACATATGCAGAGAGTCAGTGAGTGAGAAAAATACAGAGAGAGAGAGAGAGAGAGAGAGAGAGAGAGAGAGCAGATGTCGTATGAAATACCGGAGCTAGTCAGACTGATTGTGGAGCTGTTGTGGATGAGACACCGGCTAAGCACGTGCTATAAACACTGAGACAGTATTGCCACTTTATAGAATCAAATAACGATTGGCCTTATTGGGATGGTCACAGCAACCGCATGTCACCGAAACCACAACTGCTGCGACCATGTATCAACACTGAATCCGTGCTCCCCTTCACCCGACAGCATCTTTTGGGGGACACCACTTCCGTTGCCGTCTGGATGTATTGTTTCAACCTTGTGGGACATGGCCACGTGGTACAATAACAATAGGACAGGAATCTCGGATCCAGGAAGCAAAAGCAGGATTTCCGCCGGGTTCTTAGTGCCCATAATCCACGGGGATTACATAGCAGCCGACTCAGCATTAGTAGACACACGCTGCTGCTGCTGCCACTGCCGGTGCAGGAGTCGAGGCCGCGTTAAATGCGTTCCTTGCTTTGCTTTGCTCCATGCAGATACGGCATGAACATGGAGCATCTGGCCAGCCCACTGCTGTCGCGAGACCTCGTCTACTACGAGCTCGAGTGGCAGACAGAGTTCACCAGCGCTGGAGACACGTGCTACCTGGCCCACTGCTACCCGTACACCTTTACGGATCTCAAGGCTGACCTCGATGCGATCATGGCCGATCCGAAGAGGAATGGAGTGACCAAGCGCGAGGTCATGTGCGAGACTCGCGCCGGCAACAGCTGCTTCCTTCTAACGGTTACCAACTTCGGTTAGTTCTGCCTCTGCTGCTGCTGCTGCTGCCCGCCCGCCAGCCACTGCTACACACGCCCGGTGGCCGTGTGTAGCAGTGGTGAAAGATGCCTGGTTGGCAGGTCTATTCTCACCGTGGAGCATGCGGTTGCCTTTATGATTAAAAAAAGACGGTGCCGTCTAGTCACAAGTGACGCACAGTATCGCGACACGAAAAGCAGATTCCACAGAAGTGCCAACCACCTTGCTCCTCCAGTGTGCTCTCACACCGCCCACTCGCCAGCGTGTGGTCAGAGCGCAACATTCCTTGCACTAAATTGAAATATTTTGGCATTGAGCTCACAGTTCGCATGCATCGACAGTCTGGAATTCCCTTCTTGCCACTGCCACTACCTGCAATGTCCTGTCATCCTATCAGTCTCAGCTAAAGATGTGCAAGCTTCGTGCTGTCTGCTGCTGCTTGCACTTCGGTACAGTTGACTATCGTCTACTCTCTAGAGGCTACACTTCCGGCCAGAGGCCCTGAATCTGGAGGTCTGAGAGGAAGATAAGACTGGCAACGAGGCTCTACAGCCAGACAAGACTGCCTCGGCAGTTCCATGCGAATAATGATACTAATCTATTTGTACAGCACCCTCTGAGAGCTTAATCTTATCTCTTTCTAGGCACATAACATATGCTTTAAAGGAAGCTTGATCAAATGATTAGTGGTAACATGCACAGTGTCAAGTGAAGGGTCACCAGAAGTGCTCAAGCGCCCGTGCAAGCAGAGCATCTGCCAGAGAAAGCAAATTTGTAGAACGTGAATATGTGGTTAGTCAGTGTGGCCCACGTGGCCAAGTGTTTAGCAAGTATCGATTCTTGGTAGTGGTACATAGAGTAGTCAGCTTGCCATTTTCCCCAGTGACCTCGTCGGCATTTTTTGCTGCTTCAGTGATTTGAATGCTTACCTCTGCATGATTCAGTACATGTAATTAGCCACAGATCTTGCTATCTGGTGGCCATGAGTGTGTTCATGTTTGCTTTAACATGCAGGCCTGAGCGTGAGACTTGTTTGCTTGTGCATGCTCGATACCGTACATGCCTTCACTCTTTGGGTATTGATTATATGGCAGTGAGCTGTACAGTGCTTGGATGGAGATTTATTTTTCTTAGGGCGCTATACAAACGATGTATTCAATGCTGTCATTAGTGTTGCTATTAGCTACGTCAGCTGGGTGCTTGTGGCCCGCTGGCCAGGTGGCTGCTGGTGAAGCCGACTGACGGGGGGGGGGGGGCCCAAGCCCGCCCCGCCCCGCCCCCTGCACCGAGCGATCGAGCAGGGGAAGCTGCTGGAGCTGCTCTCGCACGAGCGATCGAGTCTCCTTATCCTCTATGGCCTGCCATTAGACTGCGTCGGCGCTGCTAGTAGCGCTGTTGCGAAGAGACCTGGCGACCAGCGTGCGTGCCTCTCCAGGGCGAAGGTAGCCTGGCTCGAAGCAGCAGCGAGCCAGGTTAACTGGGTTCCTGCGGACACATGCGCAGCAGCAGCAACCCGATCGCCACGTCTTGGAGGTGCAGAGGGGGCGAGCCAGCGGCCCCGATGCCCGCCTCCTCCCCTCCCCCAGATTCGGCAGCTGCCGTTCGGTTGTTGCAGATGTCAAAACCATGAAGCGATGCATCGTCGTCTCGGCACGAGTGCACCCAGGCGAGACCAATTCAAGCTGGATGATGAAAGGACTGCTTGACTTCATCACCGGTCCGGACTGGCGAGCCGAGGTGCTCGCCGATGGCAGCGAGCTCGCAGCTGCAGCACTACCGCTTCCCTTTCGGCGATCGAACCAAGCTTTGCCCCCCCCCCCTGGGGTGGGGGGCAAAGGGAGCGCTCAGCCGGAGTGATTGCTGTCGTCATCGTAGTCATCGAGCGACTGCTCCGACGACGACGAGAGCGATGACTCAGCCGCGCGACCTTTAGATGGCCTTCCGACTCTTCCTTTGCGGCCTCGGCAGATTTTGCCGCCCCCTGCCACGATTCCTTCGCAATTCGAGTGCATTCGAGTGGTTTTCTCAGGCCAGCCGAAGCAGCAGCAGCAGCTAGCGTCAGCTTCACGCTCGGAGCGCTTACTGAGCTCGAGCGAATGCTCTCTGCTGACGCTGCAGGAGCTTCGAAGGAAGTTCGTCTTCAAGATAGTGCCGATGCTGAATCCCGACGGGGTGATCATAGGCAACTACAGGTGTGGGCTCGCCGGCAAGGACTTGAACCGAAACTACCGGCACCCTCGGCACGAGAGCTTTCCCACCGTGGCCAGCACGAAGAGCATGGTCCTCCAGATGCAGAGCAAAATGGAGGTGCGCTGCCACCCTGCAGCCACTGCCACCCTGCAGCCGCTGCCACTCCGACCGGCGTCCATGCAGCCGAGCTGCTCAGACCGCGGCCTGTGCGGCCCATGTGCATGCACTCGGGTCGTACAGGCACCGAGCTTGCCCCACCACCGCAGTTGCTCCCGCCGGGTTCCATGCAGCAGGCGCCTAGCCGCGACCATCTAAAGGCGGCATTTGCGCTACGAGAGAGCCAGGTGCGCTGCACTCTTGAAGCTTGCCGGTTCATGCAGAAGACATCCTGGTCGGCGCATCCAAAGCTCTGCCGTGCTGCTGCCCATCCAGCCAGCATGGCTGCCCTTGCTGCTGGCATTGGTCTGTGCCACCGCAGCAGATGCTGTGCACACCACTTCTTCGGCTGGCCAAACCCGTGCCAGTCCCCCTCATTGCTGCCTGCCTGCACGAGTGCCGGCCGCGATCTGCTTCTTTGGTGCAGCGGCAGCAGCAGCGGTAGTAAAGACGGGACTCGACAGCTCATCCCACCCTGCGAAAGCAAGGCCGGCTGATCCGGCCTTGCGTCTGCTCCGACGTGCAAGCTGCTGTTTGTTTCCTCCCTTCCATCCGAAGCTCCGCTAGGACACTGGGGCGCCCCAGCGTCCGGTGCTGGCTTCCTGGTGTGCGAGAGCGCCGCACCGTCCTGCAGGTGCTGATCTACTGCGACCTGCACGGCCACAGCCGGAAGTCGAACGTGTTCATGTACGGCTGCAATTCGCCCGAGTCGATGGCGGGTGACGTGCGGGCCTTCCTGGACGAAAGGATATTTCCGTTCCTGGTAGCCAAGAACGTAAGGGCTTGCGCCTCGTGCTCGTGCCAGGCACGGGAGACTCGAATTCGTTTGCCCTTTTTTTGCCTGGGAATCGGTCCGGCGTCAGCCGGCTGCCGCTTAGTGCCGCCACCTGCAGCCAGCAGCGCTTCGCTTCTTTTTTCAGGCGCCGGAGGCTTTCTCATTTTCCGCGTGCAAGTTCCAAATTAAGAAATGCAAGGAATCTACTGGCCGAGTCGTCATGTACAGGCAGATGAAGATCAAGAACAGCTTCACTCTGGAGGCGACCTTTTCGGGGACGATAATCGACAAGTGAGCAGCCCCGGCCCCGCGGCCAGATGAAAAATATATATAAATAAAAAATAAATAAAATAAAATAAAAATAGAAAATAAATAAAAAATAAAAATAAATACATATAATAAATAAATAAATAAATGTGTAATATGTAATAATGTGTAAATAAATACGTAATAAAAAATAAATAAAAATATAATAAAATAAAAATAACCACGAGGCGGCTACTGATGCTTCCTACCACACATCTTTCTCATTATGCCGGAGCTGCATGTCTGTCTGTCGGTCTTTCTAGGGTGTCCCATTCCCTGTGCTAGGACATGCATTATATTAGCTACTAACTACTATTAACTATTAACTATTTAGCAAGGAGTATTCGCGAGTTGCTTCGCCCACAGTGGTGGGCTCACATTTACATTTTCCCCTTATGTCACTCCGTGGACTAATCGGCTCTGACGAAGGCTGCGACCTGCAGCATTCCACGATGCCTGCATCGAATAGCAATAATTGTAGTATGGTCGTCGAACACGCCCAAAGCTGTGGCCATAGAGAACAAAGTGGTGCCTGTTCTTTTTTCAAGACACCCCGATTGCGGCGTCCAGAGGCAGCATGTGCTGTGCGCATGCGGTAGCATGATCATGTGTCTTCATCTTTTGCAGAACCGGATCTCGACACTTCAACCAGCGAGACTTTCAGGACATCGGAAAGGTCTTCTGTCTCGGTGTCCACGAGTACTCTCGCACGCTGGAAGACAAGCAGTAAGCTGCCTTTCGTGGTTGCTGCGGGCGCATGCAGCTCACTGCTCGCTCCAATCAGCCTCCGCTCGTGGCCACTGCCGCTGCCGTCCCGTGCACAGCCACGCTCTGCCGTTCTGAGCAGCACAGCTCTGCTGCTGCTGCTGCTGCTGCTGCTGCTGCTGCTGCTGCTGCTGCTGCTGCCCTTCTTGCTGCGGCCATCATCCAGACCCCTGAGGCTTTCCTCTTTCTCTCCGGGCTTTCGACAGGTGAGTAGTCTATGCACGAATGCAGCAGCTAATATGTCTTTGCGCACGCTGCCGAAGTGGCAATCCGGTTCCGAAATCAGTGCTGCAGCGCAGAGCACAGGAAGCTCCTGCTTTGGGCAGCTGAGGAGCTTCCTCTTCTGCTTCCGGCTGCTAATAGTTGCAAAAACATGGTTCCTCCTGGATAAGGATTCCACTTCAAATTCCTTCACGACTTGTTATGCTCACTAATCATGCGCATCTCGATCAATGCGATAAGACTCTCGAAGTTGGTGCAAACTCAGCAGCTAGATTTGGCTATCACAAACGAATCAACTGTAGGGTTACGCCACTTCTCTCAGACCTGTACCTGCTCCCCGTCAAATAGAGCATGGATTTCAAGATTGTATCTGTTATTTTTAACTTCTTTAATTCACTTGATAATAATGAAGCCAATTATTCCGAAACCAAGGGATGCACTAAAAATTGTTGAAGGAACGTTTTGGTCCTGAATAATGTACATATAAATCCACCACACTCGGCTTTGGGCATGCAGCCCCTGCCTCGGCCGCCGCTGCTGCTGATGAGCCGCTGCTTCTGCCTGACTCGAACCCGTGACCCTCGTCGCAAAGTGCGATCACTTGACCAAGTCCCAGGGGGCACGCGAAGTCATCCTGAGGTGCCAGGATATTCAGTTTGGGGCCAAGGGGTTCTGGTTGGGGCAGGGGGCAAGGCTTCCTTGCCCCCTACCCCATAGACCCAGAGAAATTTCCCACCAGGGATATTTACAGGTACTTCCCCCTGTCCATTGGGGGGCCTGGTGGGCGATTGCCCCCTGGCTCTGTCACTGCAGTTGTCGGTTTCGGGCTGCAGCTCTGCATCAGCGCAGCCTTGTTCACGGGCGAGATTTTGCCGACGGCTGACGCCTTCGATGGCTGTTTGGTCTAGCAGTTAAGGTTCTCGCCCCGACCAAGGTCTGACTGAGGTCGTGGGCTCGAGCCCCTCACACAAATGTGAAGCGCCTGAATAGAGATTAAGTTCTCTTGGGGCGCTATATTAATGAATTATATTTTTTTCACGCCACTCACTCTCGTGCTTTGCCTCGTGCGGCTGACTTCTTGTCGCTCGATAGCTTCCTGCGGCATCGGCCCAGTCGGGCCGAGAGCTGATCTTACGGAACCCGACGGCAATTTTCGGTGGCTGACAGCCGGCTAACGGTGCTTCCAATGCTGCTCGAGGCACGAGTCTTGCTAGTGTTGACATCGATTGCTACCATCGGCCCCACCGGCGACGAACCTGCACTTTGCCCATGTTCAATGCAGTGACGTTCCTCTATATGCCAAGCCACATGCCGATCCTTTACGGCGGCACAGGGGTGTGCGTGTCTACCTTGAGCTTATTGAATGTTGACTGATTCTCTTTGCATTTTTATTGACTTGCTAGGGCTCCTTCTTTTGCCTTTCGCTTGCTGTGATGTTTGTGTGGCTCCTTCTTTGGTTATGCCACTGAGATTTTGAATCCGGCGAATGCAGTGCCATGATCTTTCGTGTCCTCCCATCCCAATAAACTTTGTGAGTTGAATAAGGGATTGGACTTCCTGCTTTGATTCGCAGCAAATGCTGTTTCCACTGCACAACGAATGTCTGCCGGTAGGTATATGATCAGCTAAGAGATCTGCTAGATGTTGTCAGTCACAGCTCACAGACTGTCAAAGTGAATGTAAGGCAGACAAGTAGACCAAGGGCAGCCTTAACGTTCAAGGAACGTGCAGTGAAACGCTGACATGCTTATCTCCTAGGATACGATAGTCCCGACACAAAACGAGTGACTCCAGAGTTACGATTAGAAACTGGATGTGTATGTCATAACCTATGGCCAAGATCTCACAATTGAGGATCTGGAGTGATGATTAATTAGTTCACGAGAGTTGTATTCCCTGCCCCTGTCCTCATCAGATGTGGCACTCTGATGCTGGGGAGTCTAGTGCCAGAAAGCACCCGGACTTTTTATTATTGAGTTATGGGCGATATTGACAGCTGTCATACCCCAAAATCGGTGGCATACCTGCGTGCAGCTGGGCTGACTCCACGACTCCTTAACCTTGCTTTGAGGTGCTAGGTCCACCAACATTCGATCATGCGGCAGTGAGGTCAAGCGTTAGTTTCAGAGGCACGACTGGTTTGTACCACTGTATCAAGACATGGTTGCCTGTACGACGAGTAGTCAATGCTGAAAGGCTGTATTGCTTCATTATCAGAGACCCATTGGAATCGCTAATGCCTTTTGTATGAGAGGCTGATGCTGACAAATTCTTTCTGTACTGCTGGGCCTGAAATCTCTCCTTTGTAATTGCTCAGCAATGAACACTGAGATATTTCTCAATGGCTCTATGCACCCACTCTTCTGACCGACTGCCCGTTGCTCGGTCGCTCGATTATTCTCCCAATTCTACTCCGCCTTCTGGTTTTCGTGGCATTATTATCATAGGTCATTAGATGCATTCCCAGAGGTGCTAGTTCTTTGAATGTACCATTGCAAAGTCTCTCTTGCGCAACATCACTTAAAGGTTTTAAAGGTCCCGTGGAGTTGCCTACCAATCGATATATCTGTATGGGTGCAATCGTATGAGTGGCAGTGGAAAGCACTATTTCCAACTGTGCTCTTGAAGGGCCGAGCCATCGTAGTGATGCCATGCTGGTAGAGTCTGCTTACTCAGCTGAGGTGCCCTTTGCTGAACTAGACAGCCGTGCCAGAGTTTAAGCGTGGCACAGTCGTTGAGTTTGTGGGAAACCGCCCGGACACAAGATTAGAGGAGTCTCTCTTGAGACGCAGGCCAGCATTATTTCACTCCTCCACTTGTGAGGCTCGTGCTCATGCCGATTGTCGTACGTGCTGCCATTTGCTGCTTGAGAGCATTAGTTAGTCCACTCGACTGGCTGGGATCGGCACCAGGTCTTTTGCATGCAGGCTGCAAACTTGGTTCCAGGCCGCACTTGAGAGTCGTGCTGCATCTGTAGGAGGAATTGTGAGCTCCTTGCACCCTCCCACGCACGAATGCAAACATGCAACACACGATATGTGCAATGCAAACGATCTGCATCGTGTGTATTCATTGGGTAGCCGAAAAGTGCCCAGTGCCACCGATTTGGTGCCATCCGTAAATCTTGGGTGTCAAAAGCGTTTTTTTTTTTATTCGACTGTGCTATGAGCAAGATCACAACACCAGAGCAAACCCGCATGCTTTCATGGGCTGACCACGGCAGCTCCACAGTTGAGTCACAGTCTGCTTGCAGCTAATTAACATTGCAAAAAGATCGGACATGCTCAGGCAATGATATCACAGCTAAATTAGCCCATGCACGAGTAAAAGATATCCTGACCAGACTTCTATGACTCTCACCGTGCAGGTTTTCCTGCCCGTGCTAGAAGATGTTGGCAGATGGCGAAACTTTGGGCAAGTAGGCTTGTCGGTCGTGAATATTGCAACCGACGCATTGCACAATTGCACACCTACGCTCTGATCTGAACTGGCTCTTTCTTCAAAGAGCAGCACTTCGACTTAAAGCTCCTGACACTCTCCTCAAGTCCTTTTATTCACTTGCTCGATTTATCTGAACTGCACAAGCTTCCCTCACCACATGCTCCACTTCCGCTACTCAGTGAATGTAAAGCGCCTAGAAGGAGATGTGAGTTCTCTGAGGGCGCTCTATCAAGTGTGTTATTATTATTATATTAATCCCCTTCACCTACCCCTACCTCCCACTACCTACTCTTCTGACTCGGGTCGTTTAGCTGTGCCTCTGACCAGTGTCAAATTCACCGGAGCCCTTGCATACAATTAGTAAGCACTGAAAGCCTGCAATTACAGTGCCTTGAAAACGACTGCATTACCCATTGTTGGAGGTACTTGGACATGCAAAGTAGTAAGTCAGACACAGTACACCCACTATTTTCATTTCTTAGCCTCGAGTTATAGCCAACCGGCATGCCTCAGACTATCTAGCTGACGTCTTTACGAAGGGCCAATTGTGGGCTTTGAGCGAAACGGGACTTGGTAACGTTGGAATGGCTATTCAATTTCGAATTGATGAGACTAGGGTAAGGTATAACTTGCAAAAGCTGCCTACGATCGGTATTATCAATAAGCCAAGAGCTGCCTACTTGTCACTATACCCACTAGGCTGGACGGATAAAGATTGAATCTTTAGGCATCATTTCACCCCTTCACCGAGGGTTGATTCTCCAAGCCTGCAAACTGCTACTGCTGCTGAGAAGCTAGTTGATAGGGATGCGATTAGGCATCCACTGAATGCACAAGGTATGTCCGAAAGGAAGCCACATCTGTTCGGCAAGCGCCAAGTGTCTCATTCGGGATGGGCAGGGGAAGAACGCAGTTGATCCACCAAGACTGGAGCAAAATCAAATGGAGCGATGAGAGTAAATTTGTCATTTTTGGTAACTGATAATGCAAGCAGGACTGCATCAATGCAAAATATCAAATATCAAACCAATGATAATTGCCTTCTGTATACAGTTATTTTTAAAAGAAAATTTGAGGCAAATGGGTCAGTTGTATGGGGCTGCTTCTGTAGTTAGTGCTTACCTAGCATAATGATGAAAAAACTATTCCATAGCGGTGCTGTACCTAGTGAAATGAACCTTTGGGGAAATAATTTTTTCAAACAGCACAATCAGCCTAAGCATGCGGTTAAGTGCTCAATATTTTCCATTACACTTCGAATTTAGTTTAGGCCAATTACCCTAATACAGTGGCCGAGCCAATCTTCAGAGCTGAATCCTATTGAGTGTCTTGCGCTTGAAGTAAACTGGAAGGCTCAAAGCTCAGATGAGTCGTATCAGATCTACAAAAATCTATAAAAAAAAAAGTTGCTTCTCTCTTTGTTTGCTGGACGTTTGGAGAACGATAAAGCTTGTCTCAAGGCTTATCCCTAAAGCTTATCTCGCAGATAATCTTGCTCACTTGCCCTCTTTTGCCTCGTCTGTTCCTGGATTGAATATTTAAAAATATATTTCATTTGCATAGTGCCCTAACAGAACTGGATCTGTATCTAGGGGCCTTACCTTTGCCGCAGTGCTCATGCCCACGACCTCGGTCGTAAAGGTGAACACCTTGAACTCGGCTGTCAATGACAATCGATTGGAAAACTGTGGCAGGGTTTAAGATACCGTATGTACTGAGTATAGAGTGTGTTTAGCGATGCCGAGCTACGCCGAGCAAGCTACACTAGCGTGGCCTTGGCACTGTGCCCTTGCGGCTGCAAGCAGTGGTTTTCGCATGTGAGCAGTGACTTGCGCATTAATTAAGCTTGCTATGTTCTTGCAGCTTGCGCATGCCCGTGGCAGCTCGTGTAAGCAGGTTTTCCGCTAAGGAGTGGCTGCCTGGTGACATCTCTCCTGCGTGCCCACGGCACGGTGGCAGCAGCTACGCTCACAGACTAGCCAAGGCCATAGCTAGCTGACGAGCCAACACCATAGCTTGGCCTGCAGCGAGCGACGTGTTAGCTTTCATCGTTTCCGGACCGTGCCACTTTTTCATTGGCAGGAAAGAGACTGAGGTGGTGCTCGATCTGGCCAAGGAGATAGCTCACCAGATACTGAAGCTCAAGGGCTTCCAGGAGGCCAGAAATGAAAACGAAGGTGAACCGGAAGCTGCTGCTGCTTCAAGCCAGCCGGACACACATGCAGCGTCCGCTGGGGCAGCAGAAGCCCAAGCAGCGGACAGTGGTGGTGGTGGTGGGCAGCCAGCAGCCATTGATGGTAGGCTTCGATCGGAAGTGTGCAGCAAGCCTGTGCACCAGCAGCAGCCACCCACCCCACCGCAGCAGGCAATTAGGCGCTGACTCATCAAAGCTAGCCGAGTTTTACTTAGCTCTCACTCTACCGTAGTCAGCTGCTCATGTCAAATTTGCAGCTTGGCTCCAAAGGGCAGATCTCACCAAACAGGCCTCTGCAGGAAAGCACCTGGGTATGCATAGCCGAGGAAATGGCCCCAGCTGCAGCCGGCAGAGGTCTTTGAAGAGCAGATGGAGAGCTTGTCAAGAATTGTTAACTGCAAGGAGCGGTGACTCCTTAAATGCTAGACACACTCTCCACGGAGGGCGATCTGCAGGGGGTATCTGGGGGGAGATCTGATGCACGATCTTCTCAAGTTGCTGCCGGATGTGAGCACAGCCACCTGGACCAGAATCCCAGTAGCTGCAGGAGACACTTTCTGACAAATATTAATTAGCTGGTCTTAGGTCTCAGTTGGTAGTTGCCAGCCCCCCCCCATATGGACAAATAAATCAAGAAGCTGCTCATCCTGATTTCCGAGCAAACTAGCCAGCCATTCATCACAGCTATAGATTATCTCGGACCGGCATCGTGGCCCCCCACCCAACCTAGCCTGGTTGAAGCCAGTAATTCAGGTGACCATCGGCTGTGCCCTATCAGGCATGCTGTTTGCACTGTTCAAGTTCTCTGCCCTGCCAGCCACCGTATTGCACTCCTGTCTGATCAAGAGCCAATGAGCGAGTGCCTTTGCTAGTTCGACCATTTTAGCTCTGTTGGAGCTATGGCTGGGCGGCTAGTACTTTCGTGATTGAAGCAGCATGCAGCCACGTGACTCGTGTGCATCGAAGGCCGAGCAGCACCACAGAAAGCGACGGGTAGAGGTAGAGGCACAAATAGCCAGCATAGCCACGCTCACGAGGAGGAGAGGCCCGAGGGACACCATCTAGCACGGGGAGAGTAGTTAGCACAGCAGCCGAGAGCCGAGTTCTTCGAACCAGATGGAGGGAGCAAAAGAGAACACGGAAAGGGTTAAACAGCAAAAGTGTTTGCGGTGGTTCTCGATGGAAGCATTCATCGAATTTGCAAGCTACCGGCCTAGCGCACCGCTGTGCTAATGCGGTCAGTTCAACTAGTTGCTCAAGTCAATCTGCCACCCCTGCTCCATCAGGAACACAGTTCCCAACCCGCCGGAGTAGATGCTGCCTACGCTCTGTTGCTACTCAGACTCGCCCGCCATGCGCCCTCGGCTGCGGGCAGGCCGTGCATCTGCTTGTGCCTGCTCGCCACGTCGGTTTCCGTGCAGCGAGTCTCCGCACGCTCGTCGCTCATTCTTCTCTTTCGCGAACCTGAGCTGAGCAAAGAAGCATCCTCAGAAAGAGGGGTCGAGCAGAGCGCTTCTCGCGGGCATCGTGCTTTTCAGGTAGTGGCTCATCCTTCCGGCAAGCCGCTTCCGCGGGCGCAGGAGCCGCAGCAGACGACCGAAGCAGCGACATGCAGCTCGTGCAGCCCCAGACGGCGTCACGAGACGGAGCAGCAGCAGCAGCCGCCTCGGAGCGGTGCGAGCCTGCGACACCTGCGACCGCCTCCGTGGAGGCCGCAAGCGCCGCCGCCACGGCAACAGCAGCTGCTACCGCCGCAGAGCTGCTGCCGAGGCGAGGTGGTGGCGGCGGCGGCACGGACGATCGGCTGTGGATGTTGGCCTCGCTCGACTCACTGTCAGAGAGCACTGTGCAGGAATGCCTGGGTCTCCTCGGACAGCTTCGCTTCGACCTTGACAAGCTGGAATCCGAGTAAGCACTCAGGCTGCTGCAACCGCTGTGGGACTGCTCAGCTGGGACGCCCAACGCAGTGTGCCCCCTGCAGTGGACGGTGATGGCGGCAGGTTGGTTTCTACTTCTTCCTGTTGGGCACCCTCGAGAGATGCTGCCCTAGAGCCAGGAGACCATCAAGCACTTTGCGATGACAGCGGCCAGTTTCTCGTGTAAAAGAAATCGTGCGGAGGAAAAGAGAGTTGTAAAAGCGCTGTAAAAACCCCTTCTTTTGAGGGATTCTCAACTATCTAGATAGAAAAAAGGATAAATAAATAAAATTCATTTGTATAGCGCCCCAAGAGAACTTAATCTCTATTCAGGCGCTTCACATATGCCTCGGGGCTTGAGCCCAAGGCCTCAGCGAGACCTTGGTCGGGGCGAGAACGTTAACCACTGGACCAAACCCGGATGTAAGTTGACGTCCTCAGGAGCACAACCTCCGATTCTGAAGACTGTAACCCTAACAGCACAGCAATCCTGGCAGTGCAGCTATCCCAGCAGTTGAGCAGTTGAGAGTGTGCAGTTACGCAGTTGAGATGTGTAGCACCAACTGTATGGTGCCGCACTGCTGCCACCGCCGCCACTGCTGCAGTCACTGCTGCGAGCCAAGAGCCAAGTGCAGTGCGCTCCTGAGCTGCTCTGGCTGCTAGCCAATGTACGATGCAAAAGCATCACACTGGCTGGCTGGCACAGCAACAGGAATGCTACGATCAGCCCTAGGATCGTGTGAAAGGATGGAACAAGCAGCGAGGTTCGCTGGAGGCTGCGAGATTCAGAATGCCGACAGAGCAAGGTGATTCAGGATGAAAAATTGAGCAAAAACTCAGCCACATTAAGTCGGGCACAACTTATGCAAGTGTGCTGCCATAGCCTGGTGCTGTTCCCATGGTCGGTGATGCTCACGCTACCAGTCGTGCCTACGTCGGGTGGTCGTTTGGTGAACGAGTCACATCGCAATCTGTTGCATGCTTGGCATTGCTTCCCATCGATGCATGCCTGTATCAGGTGCTCATTGTCCCTTCTGCCTCGATCGATTGTTGGCAGAGCACGCGACTACATTTACACATTTACTGGGGGGGCAGGAAGCAGGTGTGGCAGCACATCACTGCAGCAGTTGTCTTGGATTTACAGCGACCCTGTATTACTTCTTTGCATCTCCTTTGCCATCTTGCTCTCTAGGTATGACTGTCTCTTCTGTCTCTCTCTTTCCTCTTTCTCTTTTTCTTATTTTTAATTTTAAAACTTTCCTGCTTTCCTATCACTGATCATTGCTGGGTAGTCATGCATTGTATGTAATATGCTACCCCTGTACCAGCCATTTCGAGGCTGCTGGCATTTACTGGCAGGCTGAATATGATTTTGGTCACCTTTCGAGGCACAGCTTGCAATCTGCTGGCCACGCAGTACTGCTGCCTCACTGATGCTTGCTCCACAGAGACTCTCCTCTGCATTGCCTCTGGTTATATTCGCTGACTGTAATAATTATAATAATAATAATAATTCACTTGATAAAGCGCCCTCAGAGAGCTCAATCTCTCTCTAGGCGCTTTACATTTGCTGTAAAGTGAAATGCAATTGAATGGTAAGTAAAATCATGCTTGAAAAACAAACGAAATGAATAATATGGTTAGGGGTGACATGCACAGGGTCAGCATGCAAATGTGCTTAGTGGCAGCATGCACAGTGTCAGCATGCATAAGCACATCAAGGACGAATCACAGGGACCCACTAAATGCTGTCCTAAATAGGTGTGTTTTTAGGTTCCTTTTAAATGTGTTCAGGTCATGGGATGTTCTGACGCAGGTCGGGAGGGAGTTCCAGGCTTTGGGAGCATATGAACTAAATGCACGGTCTCCAAAGGATTTAAGGTTTGTATGTGGTATTGACTGTCTGCGAGATCGCCAAGCTGTAAAGCCACCTGTGCAAGTACATGTGGATGAACCTACTTAGGCGTCTCCTGTAATCCCACAAAGACTAAATTGGCTTTTGCAGTGGAGAGGTTTCTGTAGGCACAGAAAGCCTAAGAGCTTTTGTGCCCTGCGCTAGCCAACAGCTCTTCTCCCACGCAGTGCGTACATCTGTGTGTGTGTATGTGTGTGTGTGTGTGTGTGTGTGTGTGTGTGTGTATGTATAAATGTGTGTACATATGTATGTATGTATGTATGTGTGTGTATGTATGTATATACAGATATGTATGTGTGTGTGTATGTATGTATGTATAAATGTGTGTACATATGTATTTATGTATGTATGTATGTATTTATGTACAGATATGTGTGTGTGTGTGTGTGTGTGTGTGTGTGTGTGTGTGTGCGCATCGTTATCTGCAAATTCCACGTGACCATAAAGTTGCTTGCCTTTGACGACCGAGGTCGGATGGGGGGATGGGTGGGTGGGTTCGAGGCTCGAGCCACATTAGTGAAGCACCTGGATAGAGATTCAGTTCTCGTAGGGTGCTTTCCAAATGAACTTTATGGAATTTTATAATTTTATAATGAATTTTATAAAGACAAAGCGGGTATTATGCCTGAGAGTTTTTCTATAGTGCACTTAAAGTCTAAGTGGCCTTTGGTGTTCACACGATAGTCAACACGGCTCCCGGCTCCTTTCCAGCATGCTGTAATGATGCCTCGAAAGAGATTTTGTTCTTTGAATGTGCTAGAAAAATTTCAATTGCATAGCTGAGCTACGAGGGCAGTCGAGGAAGTGAGCAGCGTGCATGTAAGGACGGCTGGAAAAGATGCGCCTTAGTCAACAGCAGGAGAGAAGACGTAGCTGCATAAGAATTGTCACAGAGTTCGACAGTCTAGGACCTTCAGAACAAAACCTCGTGTCGCCAACTGTCTATAATTTAAAGGACATAACAGCTAAATAATTGTGTTTCACACAAGCTCTGAAATATCCGTAGCAGTTTGAACAGGTTTAAAATGAGCTGGGTGTCACGGTAATAATTTTAGTGTTGCATCCGTAGATCCACTGCCAGTTCTTTGAACAATGGGACAAGTGACTTGAATTCGTGGATTTAAAGACCTTTGCGGAAGATCCTTTGGAGCACTAAATGTAGAAGCTTAATGGCATATTTCGGCACCTTAGCTGAGCTTCCAATCCTGGCCGAGGATCGAATTTGATGACTCGCTGTCATAAATATAACTCATTTGTACAGCGCCCTAAGAGAACTGAATCTCTATCCTTGCTCTTCACATACAGTATGCCGCAGGGCTCAAGCCCACGACTTTGGTCGTCTAAGGTGAACATAAAACTCGAGGGCAAAGCAGGACGACAAGCAGTCGACTTCTGGGAACCGTGCCACCTCGTGAGCAGGCGCACATTGGTCGTACCGAGCGCCAGCCCATCCGAACGTGCTTCGATCCGCGTGACACAAAAGGATAGGACACGTCTTTCCTGTTGAGCAGTAGTTAGACTGGTCTGGTGGCTGTGCTAGGTAAACTGGTCTATGTTTACTTGCTACCCATGCTGCCCAGTCTCGTTCGATCAAGACATAACCTCGATGTGCTAGTCTGCAGGGTAGCCGTGGCATAAAAGGTTAACTGATTCAACAACCTCATTTTCCTTTGTCTAGATGCAGGAAAGCCTTACCGGCCATTATCACTGCTTTCAGTGGGCACTAAAGGATTGCCCACTGCTGGACTCGAAGCCACGACCTGGGTCTTAGCGAAGGGCGAGCACCTTATGCCCCCCTTTGCTAAGACCCAGGTACAAAGCCTATTTGTTTCGTCGAGACCCATTGGGAATGCACAACCCTAAGTCGTTGCAAGCAGATTTGCTTCCGAGCATCAGCTTATAATAATAGTAATAATAATAAAAATACATTTGATATAGCCCCCAAAGAACTCGATATCTTTCTAGGCACCCTACATTTGCTGCAAAGGAGGCACGGTTGAATGGTCAGTGGTAGCATGCTCAATAACAACAAGCAAACATGGTTAGAGGTGACATGCACAGGGTCAGCATGCAAATATGGTTAGTGGCAGCATGCACGTAAAGGACGAATCACATGGGCCCACTAAATGCTGTGATACATAGATGCCTTTCTAATTTCTTTTTAAATTTGGTCCAGTCAGGGGAGCTTGTTTGCAAGTGAATCAATTGCCCCCCCCCCCGAACAGAAACACGGAGCTTGTACGTGCCCATGCCAATTTGTATTGGTCCGCCGACTACAGGGGGGGGGACCTCCTGACCCTGGCACTTCGGGCCATACTTGGCTGTCTTCGGAACAGAGTGATCTGCCCGAGCCTCCTTTGCCTCCTTGTCCTAGCCACAGGGAGCTTTCTTCAGCTTCAGCACCGAGCATTGTTTGCCTTTTTCTCATCCAACCATCGTGCGGTGGGAGCCATAGCCAGGACAGTGTGTGCTGCCAGAACTCCCTTCCCATTGTTCTTCTGATACTTGGACTTGGTTTTGGCTGATCACCCTATCATCGAGACTGTTGATGTGTTCATCAGAACGTTGGGACTGTTGCGTGATATAGTTCAGCTAGCAGCAAATGGCAGCGATACTAATGACAATTTGGCAGGTGCTAGCATCAGCTGCTCCCACACCCGGTTGCTTCTATTATGTATCTCATCAATGCTGTCGCACGTGAAAATGCGCTTGCAGTATTGGTAGTTTGGTTATTTGAAGAAAAAAAGATGGTCAAGTGTCTGCCTTTTTTACTTGAGTCACAAAAACCCAGCGACTCAGACTTGATAAGATCCTGGTTTCTCACAACACGACAACCTGTCAAATGACTTAGCCCACTGGTTCACCTATTCATCCATTGAGGTTACTATAATAATTCCGTCTCTATGTGATGAAACGTGGTGAGCCATGATGTCACATTAGGTAAGGCGGTTGCTTTTCACAACCTCGTTCCGAGGTCGTGGGTTCGAATCCTGCTGTGGGCAATCCTTAATCGCCACTGCCAGTGGCAGTGATAGCCGTAAAGGCTCTTGTGTCGCTGTATAAAAGAAGCTGTTGAATAAATGTGCTCGTATGACTTTGCTTAAAGGTGTGTGCATTTTGATTGATTACATGAGTGAGTGTGTGCGTGTGCGTGCGTGTGTGTGCGTGTGCGTGTGTGTGTGTGTGTGTGTGTGCGCGCGTGTGTGTGAGCGGGAATGCAGTGGGTACACTCGAAGCGCTCTTTGGCCTATCTATGCATCACATTTCGTTTGCTGGCTTGATGGGTCATTGTTGAAGGTCAGACACTGTCCTGTAGAGTGCTCTTGGTTTGCTATTCTTGTAGCAGCTCCAGTGACAGCGACAGCGAATCAGACCCCGAAGCAAAGGCAGCCAAGCAGAAGGCCAAGAAGAGCAAGAAGCGAAGCAAAAAGAGGAAAGCAAAGAAGAAAGTTAGATCGCGATCGTCGTCAAGCAATCGCAGCAAAGCCATTGACGGCCAAACGCCGGTACAGACGTTGTGGGAAGCTGCTGCGCCTGCAAGCAGCAGCAGCGCCCCGCCCACGGAGCCCATCTCACGGCCATTCGTGAGTCAATTGCAATTTCTTTTATGGCAAATGGCTTTCGGCGGCAGATAACTGACACCATGTGATGTAGCAAGCTTGAATGATGACATGTTTGCCTCTACTCCAGGTGCTACCTACCATCGGCAGCTCTGCTGCTGCTGACAAAGATAACCGACTCTCTGCACAGGTCAGCGCATGAGCTAATCCCGGCCACTAGAGAAGCCCTTGGCATTAGATAGCAGCGATGTTTGCCGTTCGATGAGCCCACTTCGTCCAGAATCTAAAGCACAGCTTCTCACGCTATTGCAGCAGCAGCAGCTGCTGCTGCTTCCACAATGATTTATCGTGTATTTACCTCTCCTCACCGTTGGTTCGCGTATTGTCGCTGCTGCTGCCATTATTGCAGCAGCAGCAGTTCACCTTCTCTGCTTCCTGCCTTGCTGCTGCTGCTGCTGCTGCTGCTGCTGCTGCTGCTGCTGCTGCTGCTGCTGCTGCTGCTGCTGCTGCTGCTGCTGCTGCTGCTGCTGCTGCTGCTGCTGCTGCTGCTGCTGCTGCTAGCATGGCTCGTAACCCGGTGCTCTTTGCTACTGCTCTCTTGATGTCTATGCTACTGCTGCTCCTGCTTTTTGCCAGATTCAGTTGCCATCTGCTGGATATGTTTTACAATGTTTGCTTGCTGCTACCACTAGGCCAATGCATCAGCTGCCGGGGCTGTGGCTTTGTGCTATGACCACCACACAGTAGCTCTGAGTGAGTTGGCTAACCGAGTAGGCCTGTTGTGGTCCTCTGTGCATTCCCCTGTGCCTGAAGCCCGACCCCATTGCACTCAAGGCTCGGTTGCTTTATTTGGCAGAGTAACTTGGCTTTGCCTTGAACCACAGTTGTTGTTCTGCAAGCCACTAGACTCGGGGCCAATTAAAAAGCTTGCAGCCACTTGCACCCGGCGGTGACGCCTGGGTTAGAGTAGTCCACCCCCTACAGTATTGACTGTGCCTCGGTTTCTGTCCCACTGTCTTCGGGGGGGGGGGGAGCTGCCGAGGGTTGTCGTGCCTGTCGCTGTCGTGGGCTTCCGCTGGCAACTCTTTGCTAAACATGGCGCTCGATGGAGTCACACAGCAGCTGCCGGCCGTGTGGCGTGACTCTGCCCGTCTGCACCACTTCCCTGGTCCGTAGTCGTCCAAGCAGAAAGAACCCGGTCTCACCAGCTTCGCGATGAGAGATAAACGCAGAGGGGGGGGGGGTAGATGGGAAGCCAGAGAGAGGCTCGAGCGGCAAGCCGTGCTTGATGCATCGCGTGGCGGTGCCGAGCTCGTGTCCTCTTGCAGCAGGACAGAGAAGTGCAGCAGAAGGCAGCTGAGAAGTACGTCAAGTCGCACCAGTGGACCAATCCGTACGCCGGAAGGAGCAATGGCGGGATTCCCTGCTTTTCCGAGGAGCGCAGCCTAGAAAGAGCGGCCAAGGTGTGTGTGCATGGGGCGTGCGCATACGGGGCGAGCCCACGTGTCGTGTCGGCTCGCTTGCCGGATGTGTGAGCTCGTGCGCCATCACGCGCCACCCGCACGAGAACCGGTGCAGGTCTGTGCTCGTGCGAGCACGAGTGTCCTGCATGATTCCACAAGACGCCTACACTTGTCTTAACTGCACCTTGTCTCCTGCATTTCATACGGCGTCCACGGCGTCCACCTCCTCGGCTGCAGACATGCAAGCGCATCTGCACCGACCGCTCTTCCGAAACATTTAGATTTAGGGAAGTGGATCAGTTTGCATTGCATGCACAGGTATGTGCCTTGCGTTAATAGTGCGCGTTAAAAGTCGCAACAGTATGTCGCATAGAATGGACACTTGGTTGCCCCTATGTGTGTATTTTGCGAGCTGTCATCCCGTAAGAAATCTCGGGTGCACGTCACCATGCAAGGAAGATAATCCCTCGACCACATTAGGGTTTAGGGCTTGGGATTCTTTTAAAAACTGTGGTCAGCCGCACCCCCCCCCCAATGAACTGCTGAGTAGTCAGGTGCAAGTCTTTTTTATCTGTGCTGCAAGTAAAGACATGCTTGTCATAGCTTCCTACCGGTGCTCCGGTTTCCCTAACCGATCGTCTCGTGTTCGTTCCAGTCACCCCTCTTAATTCCGCCATATCTATTCAGCCCATTTTTTTCAGCTCTTACTTTCGTTCGAGCTTGATGGGGCCACCTGTTTGCTCGACCATTGGAGCTCATTCACCGTGGAATTCCGGGGGAGGGGAGAGGCGACGAGAGTTCGGCTCCCACGGAGCCTCCACGCTTGCCAGCCAGCTGGCACAGCATTCGGGCCGGTCGGCAGCAGTTCACCACCACCACCACCACCACCACCCCCCCCCCCCCCCCCCCCCCCCCGTCGACCCTTCCTATGATTGGTTGGTCCTGGGCAAGGGTCAGCCCCTTCTGAAACTTGCAGCTGAGCTGCTGCTGTTGTCAGTGCTTCTTACCGAAGCTGATCTCGACGATGCAGGAGTGGGGGTATGCTCCACTCGTTTCGGACACTTCATCCTTTCGCCCTTCGTCAGATCCACACCTGCCACTCGGCTCATACCATCAGATCCTAGCCAGGCCCTCTGCACGCTGCTGTCCCCTTCTGCTGCTCAGCTCAGCGGTATTTGCTGACTGCCTGCTTGCATTTCCTCTGATGTCTTGCAACCGGCTGGCCGATGCCAGCTCTTCCCAGTGGGGGCAAGGCCGTGTGCACCGGTGGGCGCACACAGCACACCCAGTTTCCATGCGCACTCGTGGCAATAACGATTGCAGCACGCAGGTGGACGCGTCGACACTGCCGCCGGTGTTGGTTGCTGCTCACCGTTTCGGTCGGTCTTTCGTGTTTATCCTGTCCACCAGCTGTCTGTGTCTGTAGCTGCTATGACTGCCGGCTGCTTCCTACGTCTCTTGTCGTCACTTTGCAATGGCTCTGTTCAATCAATGCTTCACGGTTCAATCAATTAAATCAATGCCTGCCTCTCTGGTGAGCTGCTCCGAAGTGCTCTGGCTGAGGGCTGCTTTATTAGAATGCGCCTGCTCGGTGAACTCGTGTCTCTTGTCGCGTTCCGTGCAAAGTGGTCCGCCGCACCACACACATGCACACGGCCGTCGCGCGCTCGCTGCAGCGTGTACAGAGCGGCTCTGTCAGTGGCGCCATCGTTTCCGCATGCTGAGCACACGTGTCGCTGCTTTGCCAAAACCGGAAAGCACTCGGCGGCCATTCGCTTGCAGGCTGCATGCCTCCGCGGTTGCTTCGTTGCCTGGTTTGTTAGATTGCCGGCGTAAGAACCACGTCGAGTGATGGATGATCGAGCAGCCTCATTTGCATAGCGGCATGAGTGCCTTAGCGGCTGGCGCAAGCGCTTTCAGCGGAAATACAGGCAATGCCTGCAGCAGGACTCGAACCCGCGACCTGGAAGTCGAAGCTCAAGGAACCTCACCACAGGGCCTGCGAACCAATGGGGTCTCCCGGCCAGCCGGCCGACTCGGTGGTTTTTGCCGCCAGCATCGCAAGAGCTTCCCTTCAAGCATTCGCTTTCTTCCTCCACTGCGAGGCTGCGAGGCGGATGCGACGGCGGCGGCGGTGGTGGCGCATAGCGCCAGCGCAGCGCAGAGCGCATCGAAGCACTCGGCTTGCTAGCGCGCTTGCCGGCACCGACATTGCGCACAGCGCTCGCTACACGCGCCGACAGAGAATCAGCGAGATGCGCAAGAAGTCGGGCGAGTTCGGACAGCAGCAGCAGCAGCCGCCGCCGCCCTACCCAGCAGCGACGATAGTGTGGCACGATGGCAGGCCGCTCGTGAGCGGCGCCGACGAGCGGCCTGCCTTCGGCGTGGCTGCCTCGGGCGACGGAGGAGGAGGCAGCGGTGACATCGACGACGACTACTACCAGCAGTGGCTCTCGTACCACTTTGAGCGAGAGAGGACCCAGGAGCTGCTTCGCTGGTCGCTGCAGACGCTGGCCGACAGCTATGCCGGCCCGCTGCCCAAGGTCACTTACCAGCATGCCGGTAGGTGGCAGCTCAATTTGGATGCCATTCCTATGCATTCTATGTTCCGAATGTGTTCCACTTATTCTTTGTTCCGTTTGTTCTTATTGATTCTTTATTTCGTTTACTTGTTGCCGCTCTGCCGGTCCCCTTGCGTGCACTGCACCGTCTCACCGCAGCCACTCGAGCACAGCTGCTTGTCCGTTTGCACTGCACGGCAAACTCGTGCAGTGGCATCGCATTGGCTCCACACCCCCCCCCCATATGGAACAGCACCGGAAATTGAGCATTCGATGACAGGAACAAAGGAAGCGAGATAAGCACAAGTGATACCGGATGCCTGAAGAGGTTGTGGCAGGAGTAGGATCCCTCTCCTCTGTACAGGGGCTCCTACCACTGCTGCTTTTACTCACATCATGTAGTCTTTCGAGCGGCTTCGGTGGCTGTGACATAGGCTGTTCATTATTGACGCCCCGAAGTTGCCATGAGCTGCCATCGCAGGAAGTGGCTGCTATGGGGTAGCGACAAGAGTGCTATGAGCGCTGCTAGCAGGTGCGCACCACTGAGTAGCAGCAGAGAGAGAGAGAGTGAGAGAGAGAGTGAGAGAGGGTGGGAGAGAAAGAAAGAGAGAGAGAGAGAGACCAGGAGTCGCCTCGTGAATTCGTCCCGAGCCGACTCAGTGCAGTCCTGCACTGTCGCCTGGACGATGGTGCCAAAAAAAAGAGTCAGCAGAGATGAACCTGTCCATTCAAGCTGTTCGGCGGTGCCATGTTTAAATTTCTGAATTAGCCTAGAGTTTTCCAGTGAGTCAAGAAAAATAATAAAAAATAAGAGCAGTCTATTTAGCAGTCTCATTTAAATGGGAGCAGGAGAAGAGTTCTAGCAACTTCCAATCCGGTTGTTGTAGGAAATAAGGAGCTGCCTTCCGCTGCTGCACTCAAACCATTCGGGTAGTGCATGTGTGTATCTCTGTGACTCCACAAATCCACAAATACCAAGTGGGTGCTATGAATGAGAGGTTTCTACAGCTCACTCAAATCCTAAGCAGTATTCTGTACGAAACCTGTTGCCAACAGACTTCATCTCATTGAACGAAGAGAAAGTGAGAAGCATGGCTGAGTCAGGAGGGCCGTCGAGGAAGTGAGCAGTATGGAGGTGGCAGCTCAGGACGACTCGATATGATGTTTACCACAGTCGGCAGCAACGAAATAGATGTCTAACTAGAAGGCAAAGTGTGAGTCGAGGAGACTAAGAAGGGTGGGGCATCTTGCGTGGCCCATCTTGTGGCACTACATCTGGACCACAGCACATCTTCATGCTGCTCTAGTCAGTCGACTGAATAGTCGGTAGCTAGTGGTGCATCGGTGGACTGCTGTACTGCTGTTCTGGCCACGTGGGCACGTGTCTGCTTCAGATGGGATGGGCAGGGGGGGTCAATGCTGAACTTATCGTCTTTGTCCGTTTTAATTAACAAGCGCTTGACACTTTTCAGTGGAAGCCCTGCCTGAGTGCTCATAAGATCTCTTTGAAGATGAAGTAGCTTCTCTGGCAAGCACCCTCATCGACAAGGTGGTTGATGTCAACTACCTTCAGCCTTAGTGCCGTTAGACAAGGCTATCGAAAAAAAGTTCTGGGAAGATGATTATTGAATGTTCTCGTGTAGAAGATTGTGGAAAAATATCTCAAAAATACCTGCACTCGCTCTATCCCTTCAGAGCGATCCGTGCCGGACGATTCGTGCAAACAGTCCAGCCAGGTGTTCGCATTAGTATAGGCTTAGACATCTTTAATATTGTAATCTATGGCATTTCGCTTTCAGTGCCAACAGGATGTGTCCTGGAAGCATGAGATCTGCACACATTATGCAACTACTTGCACAATCAATCTTTCTCATCCGTGTCGCTAGTTAATTGTGCGAAAGTAATAGAATCTCTGGCTCCGGTACAGTAATTTTAGTGTGTGCATTCACAACATTGTTTTGCCAGCCATGCTGGCTAGGACATTCGTCTCGTTATCCCACTGATTCCTCTGCAGATCCAAAGTCCTGCCCTAGTGATGGCGATTGATTGGAGTGACCTTATACTACCCTACGTTGTTACCACACTAGGAGTTGCTTTCGGCTGAAAGCCACCTAATTAGGGGCATTTTCCTCGACAGTCCGGCTGTACAATTGTTTCATTACGTTTCCAATGGCTTAAATCCGGCACTCCGAGTCAGCCTCGGCTGCACTGAGTATGGCATCCGAATGCTGGAAAGTGTTTGTTTGAGTGTTTCCTCGGCTCCTCGAAAGCGCCGCCAGCTCTTCGAGCAAGACGCCTCGGTTCACCATGCAATGCATATGCTTTGGACGTGCTGAAGCCATTTTGTAGGCCGATGCTTCGGTACCTTCAGCATTGGCAGCCAGGCTTTAGATCCGGCAGGATCCAGGCAGCTCAGCCTTTTTCTGGATGCAGCTTTGACACGAAGACTGATGCAAGTAATGCTTAATTCAAGCTTAAACTTGCACCAAATCAGGTCATGCCAGTAGCCACCCTCGCCTTGGCACCAGGAGGATGTGCGGTTGGTGTCAACTGATCCGGAGTTCTGATGATTTTGACGTTCAAATGACTGATGTTCTGATGACTGATGTTAATCTTGCCTCTGTCTGGTGGGTTGCCCACCCCCAGCCCCTTCATGGCTAGACTGATGGCAACTGCCCTTTGTTGTTTTGCTTTTGTCCAGTCCTCTGGCCACACATGTTTTCGGCCACGAATGAGCTGCTCCCTCTCGATCGCTCCTCCCACACTCCAGTCCAGCACGGCAGCTGTTGCTCACGGAATGAGCCTTGACACAATGGCCTCACATCGCCAGTCATCGGGCAACAATCGAAACCTGACCAATTAGCCGAGCCGTAAGCACTCCGTTTGTCAGCTTTGTTTACCGCCACCATCCTCGTTAACTTGGTTAATTTTCAGATGGCTTTCTGATTAAGTCTTCGACCTGTGGCACCAATTCTCCTAGGTGCATCCTGCTGCTTGGAAGAAACCAGCAACAGCAACACTGCTGTACCGTGTCCACCCCCTATCCGAAGGCTGCCTTCGGCTACTGCCGGCGGCATTGTCGCCTGGCGATACTCGAGCTGCCAAAGCAGTGCCACCTGTCGAGAGAATGACCGCTCGTGCGTGCACACGATGCCCTTGTCCCAGCCGCCGTTTGCTGGCTGCTTCGTTTAGACGTCGACGCAGACATTCCGCACCGGCACGCAGCGGCTGTGAGCACGAGGGCCACTGCACAGGAGCATGGCTTCTATGCGCGCGTCCTGCCGCCGCCCACTGCTCTTCGTCCGTCAGGCGGTAGCAGGTGAGAGCAAGAGCAAACTGTTGCAGACAAAGAAAAGCGATGGCTTTTCCCACCTCTAACCCCGTGCACAGCTGCCACGGCCTTGCAGCTGCTGGTCACCACCCGGCTCTCAGCAAGCCCGCCCAATGTCCGCCAGCAGGTTGGCGGCTGCCGCTGGCTGGCTGGCTTTGGAGACTGCTCGGCGGAAACTAGCGGATGCTTGACTTTGTCGCCGGCGTCGTCTGCAGAATTGCTTCTAACGCATCTCTACCGGGCATCACAAGCCGCTGCCGCAGCCGTGGCAGCGCTGTATTTTGCAGCCAATCGTGCTACACTTACGCTGACTGGATTGACCCACTGGCATGCAGCTTGATAACACTGAGCGCTTTGCACAGCCCGTACGGCGCCGGCAGCGGCGTCGACCGTCTCGCGCTGCTGCCAGCCGAAGACGGCACATGTCACGTGGGCGGTACCGCCACACTGGCGGCTGGCCACGGCGGCAGCGGCCTGTCTCTGGCTGTGCGAGCAGCAGCGCACTCGCAGGCTGCGTAAGTATGAGCCGCTCTCATCCGCACCGAGTTCTAGCCTGCACACGCACACAGTATCTCGTGTTTGCTCGCTGCTCGGCGCTGCATGAGCGAAGCCATAAGAATAACCGGCCGCTTTCTTGCGCGTGCTACACGCCTGCCGCGTGGACCGCTGGCGTGAGCCATTAATGCTCTCTCGTCTCTCGCTCGATTTATCACACATCGCCCTTAACGAAACAGTACCAATCACGTGTCTCGTTTGAGGCGTGCACGGGTGGCTGCAGCCTGCTTCCAGTGAGCCGGCTTCCGAGTCGGCCGGCGGCTGCCAAGTCGCGCCACCAGCGACCGGCGGGACGAGAGCACGGGTCGCCGGCTGCTCGGGCCGCGAAGCCAGCGACCCGTGCTCTCTCGATCGCTGCCGCCGCTGATGCCAAAGGGCGCAGCGGCAGCAGCGGCAGCTGCTACCGCTGCTGCAGCTGCCACTGCTGCTGCTGCTGCTGCTGGCTTCACTCTTCGACTGTCAACGGTCGGCGCTAGTCTGTCGCCGAGGTGCAAGAGAGTCTTGCCTAAGCTGAGCCTCAGCCGAGAGCTTCCTTCCCGTCCAGAGCCTTCCACCGCTGCACGCAGGAGGAAACAGACCTTGACCTTCTGTCAAAGACAAGCCGATCGTCGGAAGGCTGAAGGCGCATGGCAACTAGCTACTCTTCCATTGTGTCAGAGAAGAATCGGTCTGGTGTGGCCAACCTTGCTCGGCTCACACATCTAGAGTGAAGAACTCCCCTCCCTTTCCCCCCCCCCCCAATGCCCAATTGACTAGGCACCATTCTAGAGCTGACTGAGTTGGGTGGTCTTGCATGGCGCAGCAGTCAACAGACGCCGCCAACGAACGATGATACGAGTGGCATCCGGTCGGCAGTGCCCCTTTCTTCCCCACTGCCCCAATCCACGTCGATTGCTCGTGGCATCCGCCTGTGGCTGTGTCCATCTTTCTGGCCATGACCGGCCAGCAAGATGGCGACCAGCATCGCACGTGGACGTGTCTGGCCGGCACATGCACGGCTCCACCTGCAGCTAGCTCCACCATGCTGAAGCTCCACCGTGGAAGGTCAAGGCAACTTGGCTTGGTGCGATGGGGGAGGGAGGTGGGACCGAAACATCCTAAAGCATTCCGGGGTCGGGCTGCTGCTGCTGCCCCTGCTGTTGCTCATTGTGTAGCCTGAGCCTGATTGACTGGCCTCAGGAAAGCCGGCATGGACAAACAGGTGCCTTTAGTTGTTCTGCGGTGAGTGATAGTGCCGGCAGCTCTGAGTCTTCCAATTCAGTGCTGCCCATCCCTTGTGAGCACTCTGATACCTGTGCACATCGGAGACCGGCCGCAGCTCCTGCTGTTGCTGCCTGCCTGAGCGTCCATGCTGAGCTAGGCTCATGTTAACACATATTTCCTGCCATACGTTTGGATGCGGCTTGGCAACCTTAGATCAGGGGGGGATCGAGGAGTGCAAACTCATTGTGCTGCACCAAAATTAGCCTCGGGGAGAGGTCACTGCAGAAAGGTGCACGTGTGCAAGTGAGCAAAGATGCACTGCAGGCAAGGCACATTCATCAGGCAGTCATATTGTCTGATGCCTTTCAGAGGTGGACTGCCTGAAAGCCGCTTTCATTGCTCTTTTGGCCTTTGCTTAACGTCCAGGCAGTACACCGGAATTCGGTTCGAGCACCAGTCAGTGGATATTTAAGGCCACGGCTTAAGCCCTGTGCTGTATGCTGTGGATCGGATCAGTGGTCTCGGGAGTTTCAATTAGTGTAGAGTGACGACTCAGAAAACCAGCGGTTACTGACAGATGCTGGGAGCTTTGAACTGCTTTCTTTCCAGCTTATGTCAAGTGCTTAGTAGAGAGATCAAGCTCTCTTAAGAGAATTTTGCAAATTGATTATCATGATTTAAGCCAATTATACGGGAATCGTTAACATAGTACCCTAACAGAACTCTATCCAGGTGCTTTACATATGCAGCAATGCTCGATGTAGCTCGGCAGTAGCCATGGTAGCTAAAGGCGAGTACTATCTCAACCCTGAGCCTCAAGCTGAGGCTCCACACTAGTCTGTTGATTGAGCAGCTTGCAAGGGCAAGGGGAAGTTCACACGGGCTCACCCTGAGTGTGTCTGCCTGGGCCAGTTCTCAGGCAGTCTCTAACGTTATGAGTTTGCCTGCCTACCTGCCTGCGCACCACCAAGCAAGTGAAGTGCTAGCTGCTAGCTATAATGCAGCATTGTAGCTAGCAGCTAGCACTTCGCAGCTGTTTTTCTATCTATGCCTTGCTCCTGATTAGCAGCACCGTTTTGTCTGGCAAGCAATTCGCAGCGGCAGATGCAAAGTCGCCACGGCCCATGCTGCCGCTCTCCCACACGCGGCAGCTTGGGCCGAGAAGCAGCAGCAGCCGCCGTCCCCACCCCCCTGCCCCACCCCTACCTCTCCCCATCATTTCCCTTCCTCCGGTCTGAACCGATGCCGTTCGCAGGGCTTTCATCCTCTTTTTCTCGTTTGCAGCAATGCGCACGCAAGCACAGACGTCCTGTCGACGGTGGGCTTGCGGCGGCCTGCGGCAAACCAGCCAGCATCCGGCGCCCAGACGTCGGGCCAGGGTTCGACCGCTACAAGCATGCCTTTGCGCAAGCCGAGCTGGCGACTCAAGTACGCCGGTGCGGCGGCTGCTGCTGCTTCGGGAGCCGCGCTGCTGCAGCAGCAGTCGTCCGGCAAGCCACCGACTGCTGCTGGAGCAGCAGCTGCTACACCGGCGTCGCAGGCGGTGCATGGCAGCAGGTGAGGCATCGTCAGGCCGTCTTCCGCCTCCTTCACTTGCACTTGCACCCTGCAGCTGACTACGCTACCGTGTGGCCACCTCTGCAGCAGCTGTGACATTTGGAATTGCCTCGGAAATGCCGGTCACTGTAAGGTAATTGTACTGTAATCCCTGATAGGTTCGCAGTATCACGAGGCTCCTGCGAACCTATCGGGGCTGCAGAAGCCTCGTGCTCCGTTGTGCTCCAGACTGCCAAGTTTTATAGAGTGATCATGGAACACTCGGGAGATCCGTTGGGTAGTTTACGATGTTGTGTGGCACCAATCGATGCTGAAACAGAAAATAGATTTTCAGGACCAACCCAAAGGCACGTCGGCATCACATTGTCAGGCCTGCGGCAGCCATGATTAAACCAACCCCTTACCGTTGGCTCAGTCAGTTGGGCTGGCAGGGAGTGCAGCCACTGAAGGCAGTGTCAAATGAAAGTCCCACGAATAGCTGGAGAAATGCAGAGAATTCGACGACCCTCGGCTGGGGCAGGAGCCGCCGGGCGTTCGATCGACCGTGCAACAAATACGGCTCTGATGTAATGCCCTCTGAAATATACACGCATGTATACATAAAAATATACATGTATACATACAAATATACATATACACACACACACATATATACATATATATATATATATATATATATATATATATATTTATATATATATATATATATATATACATGAGAGCTCACTACCGGTGGGCTTAGTGTCATAGTAGAAATACAATACTGTACATAAATGTACATGTCTATTACATTACCGGAAGTACTGGTCACGGCAGACACCGGTGTGCCATCTTACCACGTGACGGGAAGACGAACTTTCTCGCTTGAATTATATATATATATATATATATATATATATATATATATATATATATATATATATATATATATATATATATATATATATATATATATATATATATATATATATATATATACACTATTTGCTGACTCGTTTGCACTTCGACGACCGGAATGCTGAATCTGCGAACCCAGGCTGGTTGGTTGCCTGGGTCTCACCCGGCTGCGTCGCCGTGGCACAGCCGTCTGCTCCTGCTCGAAGCGTCGAGGCTTGCTTCCTTCGAAACGCGACGCTGCATCTAGTGCTGTGCGATAGCTTAGCAGCGAGAGGGCAGAGAGCTGTCTTACTGGTCGCCGTGCGCCGACCCGAAGTGACCACTGGGCTGGTAGCTGGTAGCTGGTGCTGGCTCCTCTAGCACTGAGGGCAAATGGAGGTGGAGAGCACCATTCAATAGCTCCGCCTCGGGCTATGTGACCGGCCACTTTACCTACCGAGTAAATCAGTGGCCCGGCGAAGCGATCGACATACCGAAAAGCCGGCCGGCTAGCTGCTGCCAATCCGGGTGGCCCATAATCATGAACATGCCTTGCAGCAGCCGCCCCGACGATGCACACTTGGGCACACCCACCAGCCCTCCCTTCAACAGGCCAGGGCAAGGTCGAGGCCACCCCCCTCGGCTTATTCCTGTGTGTACCTCGTGGACAGTGTGGCGCTGGCTTCTTGGTTCGACAGATTGCTAAACGGAGGCGGCTCCAGGCTCGGCGCTGCACACCTCTTGCCACTGTCCATGTCGGAGTCGGCCATCCATGCTCATCCGGCGCTCCGAGGGCCAGTCGCCACTACGGCAGCTGCTGCTGGCTCGTTGCCCGAGCAGCCGTTCCAGAGGCTGGATGTCGGTTACGGGCTTCCTCCCGTTCCCCAATCGTCGAAGCAGCCGACGAAGCTGATGAGCCGGGACTACACGGAGCTGCTCGGCCAGCGCCTCAAGCAGCAGCAGCAGATGCTGGTAAAAGACCTGCCTGCCACTCTTCCCTGCTGGCCCTGCCGCTAGCGCTGGCACCTGCCCTCCCTCCTCACAGGGGCACTGTGCCCAAGCGCGCACTGCAGTCTCGTGTAAACTTGGGTTGTTAAACTTGTTTTGACCGGTGGCTGGCGGCTGCTGTCCAGGAGTCTTCTAATTGGCAGCTGCCTGCAGTGTGCACACGTACAACCGTGCTGCCGGCTCAGCACACAAATGATGGGGTTGCAGTGACTCCAACTGACAGTGGAGTGGCTGCTTTACCATCCGACGACTAAGGGGAGGAGGGGGAGAAGTGGAAGCCGGAGGAGGGCCGGACACTCAATTCGTAGGTCAAATTGTGCTACGGTTGCTGTTGCCCCCACCGAGCTGTTACTTCTGTGCAGGGCACATGATAAGGTGCAGCACACAAGATATATTATGGCACTGGCAGCCACTCGCTGTGCATGGGGCAGCCAGGCGATTGCACCAGCCAGCCCTGCCTGTTAGCAGCATGCATCTCCCGGATCTATTAACCTACCGCTCACAATCCGGTAGGTAAAGCAAAAACAGCTGTTCAAATGACTCATTTGCTAGGCGAGTTCGTGACTACAAAGCCGATTGATTCAACGTGATGCAGTCGACCTCGACCGAGTTCTGTCCACCAGTTCGTACCAGGGTAGCAATCAGGCATCGTGCTCGGTCTCTGGACGATTGCCTAGCATTGCAGCCACATGTTCTGCAAGCTCCGTGCTGATGAGTCAATTATGCCCTCTGCCACAACTTTCTGCATGCAACCACCTTACTCCTTCGGACCTCCTCTGCCCTGTCAACCAAAGGCAAAGTAAGTCCACCGTGCAGACAACCCCATGATTCTGCCGTGATCCCGCTAGGGGTAAGAGCAGTACACATCAAGGCTGGTCTTGGCTGCTTGAGCTCAGGCTTAGAAACCAAGCCTCTGCAGCTGCAGCCTATTTCAACTAGATAGCCGTGCTGATAAATAACCCTAGCAGTGGTCCACTGTCGACCATCTCCCAAACCAATTGATCCAAATGGCGACTTATCGGGGCGTTTCTCCAAATTCTTCGAATGTAAGTTAGAACAGATTAGACACCCAACCCCCACCCCCTTCCTGCTGGACTTCAACCACCTCCCCCCCCCCCCCCCCCCCCCCCCCCGCCGCCAGCCCCTACTCTTTTTCTCTCTCTGTTGCTAAACTCATCTCCCAAGCTAAAGAGAGAGCGCTAGTCCTCTTGATCCTGTCCCAGCAGTTCTTCCAGTGATTTTCGTAACCTGTTACTTACTGCGAAACATAACAAATACTGTAAATCAGCTCACGGTTACCGGTGAAGTCCCTGCCCCTCTGAAAACTGCATTGTCAGGTCACACTTGCCGAAAAGCCTTACCCAGATCGCGAGAATTTGAATAACTTTCGCCTCACCTCCCGGTTATTTCATACTTAGAAAAGGCCCTTGAACGAGTGCCGGGCAAGCCACTAAACGATTACATCAATTCTTCAGATCTCGGTAGCAAGCTCCAATCGGAATTTTGAGCTAACCATTTCATGGAAACTGCTCAGCTTCAGCTTTACACTGATCTGTTGAGCAGTTCTAGTTTCAGGGTAGAGGTCTCTCTGCTTGTATTCATGGAGTCTTATCAGCTGCATTGGACACTACTAAATAAATAAATCCTAGCTGATTAAACAGCCTCTTTTTTTATAGCGACAGAAGAGCCTTTATGGCTATCACCGCCGCTTGCAGTGGCGATAAAGAATCGCCCACCGCAGGAATCGAACCCACGACCTCGGGACCGAGGTCGTGAAAGCTACTGACCAACAGCGCCTTCTGAAGCATCTGTCCACACGCCTATGTATCACTGGCTCGGTGCTAAATTTGGTTAGGTTCCACCTCAGTGCGTAATGCCAGAGCAAACGGCTGCCGGTCGTCTAAAGACCCCTTAAAGTGTGAGGTCTTGTGCCCCCCCCCCCCCCGCTCGGTCGATCGGTAGCTCTTTTTTCCCCTATCTATCTACTCTCCCGTCTGGCTGATGTCGTAACCAAGCACAATCTTGAGTTTCATTTCTATGCTGATGACACTTAGCTCTACGCTCTCCTTTGACCTTCATCCTCATCCGACTCATTTGATTCACTTACTGCCTGCATTGCATGACGACATTCGCATATGGACGGCTACCGACTCTGACTGCAATTCCTTTTATTCGGAACTTCCGGCCAGTGCCCTTGACCTGGCCTGTGCATCAGCTCCCCTGTAAATGATGCAAAACCCTGCAGCTCGTCTTGCTTGTAGTCCAAGATGTGGGTGGCTGCCACACCACACCAGTTATGTCGGAGCTTCACTGACTCCCTATCAAATATCGAATCGATTTGGAAGATCCTCGATCTGGCTTATAGGTCATAGATAGTCATTCGATAGCACCAGCCGACCTATCCGACCTTGCTCCTTCAGTCACGTCCTCTCGCACCACCACTCCTCTGCATCGTCTTGCCACACATCGCACTAAATTGAAGTCCTTTGGTGAAGCTTAGTATGAACCAAAAGTCTGGAACTTGCTTCCGGTTACTGTTACTACCTGCAATGACCTTGATCTTTTAAGTCTTGGCTATCAAGTCTGTTAAGTCATCTATTAGGATATATATATATATATATATATATATATATATATATATATATATATATATATATATATATATATATATATATATATATATATATATATATATATATATATACATATCTTCATCGCAGCACCAGGCAGGGCTGCATAACTGCGCTAGGCTGCTGCTGCCACTTGCCTGCCGCGGCTTGCTCATCTGGCCTTTCCGAGCCAAGGTCACGGCGGCACTATCAGATGGTGCCACTTATCTGCTGCCTGTGTGCCGGCGCTCGGACGCCGGTTGGCTCGGCACAGGTCTGTCAATGTGCGGTACTTCCTGCACAGCTTGCACTCAGCTGCAACCGGCTGCAACCGTCACCGTCTGTGGCTACTTCCTCCTGTTGCAGACTGCTCAGGCGGACGCTGCCGCGACGAAAGGCGAACGGCTTCGTGCATGGAGCCGCCAGAGTAAGTGAGCCCGGGCACCGAACGCGGCACCGACTGCACGTTTCGGCAGCTGCTCTGTCGTTGCATGTTGCTGAGAATTGCTGCCAGACAGGGAAAGTCAGGCAACGTCATTCGATGGCTCCAGCAGCGATCCACGGGTGCACTGAAGCCACACCTTCCCTTGTGTTGCTCTAGTTAAAAAAAGGAACAATAATGATGGATAAATAATTTATTTGCATAGCGCCCTAAGAGAACTTGAATATACATATGCCACGGGGCTAGAGCCCGCGACCTCGTTCATCAAATGCATTCAACTTGCCCTTAGTCGGGGTTAGCACCGTAACCACTAGGCCAAAGTAGCACGGTCGTCTGTATAACGTGCTGAAAGAACTTATTCTATATCCATGTCCGTTACTACTTGCCACAAAAGAAGCAACACCTACGGTTTTTTACATGCAAGGTATCAGGCATGCAAAACCGAACAGAAACCTGTTGCCAACAGACTTCATCTCATTGAACGAAGAGAAAGTGAGAAGCATAGCTGAGTCAGGAGGGCCGTCGAGGAAGTGAGCAGTATGGAGGTGGCAGCTCAGGACGACTCGATATGATGTTTACCACAGTCGGCAGCAACGAAATAGATGTCTAACTAGAAGGCAAAGTGTGAGTCGAGGAGACTAAGAAGGGTGGGGCATCTTGCGTGGCCCATCTTGTGGCACTACATCTGGACCACAGCACATCTTCATGCTGCTCTAGTCAGTCGACTGAATAGTCGGTAGCTAGTGGTGCATCGGTGGACTGCTGTTCTGGCCACGTGGGCACGTGTCTGCTTCAGATGGGATGGGCAGGGGGGTCAATGCTGAACTTACCGTTTTTGTCCGTTTTAATTAACAAGCGCTTGACACTTTTCAGTGGAAGCCCTGCCTGAGTGCTCAAAAGATCTCTTTGAAGATGAAGTAGCTTCTCTGGCAAGCACCCTCATCGACAAGGTGGTTGATGTCAACTACCTTCAGCCTTAGTGCAGTTAGACAAGGCTATCGAAAAAAAGTTCTGGGAAGATGATTATTGAATGTTCTCGTGTAGAAGATTGTGGAAAAATATCTCAAAATACCTGCACTCGCTCTATCCCTTCAGAGCGATCCGTGCCGGACGATTCGTGCAAACAGTCCAGCCAGGTGTTCGCATTAGTATAGGCTTAGACATCTTTAATATTGTAATCTATGGCATTTCGCTTTCAGTGCCAACAGGATGTGTCCTGGAGGCATGAGATCTGCACACATTATGCAACTACTTGCACAATCAACCTTTCTCATCCGTGTCGCTAGTTAATTGACACTACAGGACACTCAAGCGCTTCAGCATACATGCATATACGTACATACACAAGCTGCAAATGTAACATTGTTCCTCTCCCACGAAAGAAGTGGGTGCGACTGGCAACCAGACAGGATTGATGCTGGGATACCAACTGTTGGTAGTCGTAGGGAACGGTCAGTACAGAAAGCTACTTTCGTTGCTTAGTACCGTCGGCAGCCGAAGGTCGGTGAGGGAAGAAGGGCAGAAGGAGCAGCGGCTCCTGGCCGTAAGTAAATGCCGAGCGTTTGACGGAGGCTACGCCATGGTAGCCACACTGCTGCTACACCTTGCTGCCTTGGTCTCAGCCCAGAGATAAGGTGCTTGCCCTTTATGACCCAGGTCGTGGGTTCCAGTACTGCACTGCAGTGGGCGATCCTTCATGTCCCACTGCAAGCAGTGGTGATAGCTGGTAAGGGTCTTCTGCTGCTATACAAATGAGGAATATAACTCTTACAAACGTTTTATAATTGCATGTCATATATTGCTGAATCAGCTAACCATTACCTGTTCTCGGGTTCGTGCTGGCGCTGGCCCATACACACTGTGCACTGCACCGTGGTCTATAAAACGCTTTTCTCTTATCAACTTCAGCCTGACCAAAGACCTTTGGGACTACGGACAGAATTCAGCACACACACCGGGACGTCGCCGCACAGTTGGATCTCAAACGCTGCCCAGGCAGGCAGCAACTCGCAATTACAAATTAAGCTAACGGTGTACGTTTCGAAACAATTTGTTTACATAATTATAAGTGATCAGATTATCTGTGGCATCGTTGGCAAGCGTGCGAACACTATAGCCGTCGGTTCGTCTTTCTTTGCCGAGCACCCTGCAGCGAATGGTCGCATCGGTGTGGCCTGCTGTAAGATCGCAGCCCTCTGAACGACAAGGGGTTTGGGCACAGCCTGCCACCTCGAGGCTCAGGTGCTGAATCGCGAGAGGCAGGCACGTGCCTCACCTGGACAACACTGGGGCGTGCGCCACTTCACCCCAGTTCACTCCAATCCAGTCACAAGAGCTGCGCTTACAGGCTGGGACCTTCTGCAAGGCAGCTGCACGGTTTCCTGCATCCTGCCAAAGCATTTCACTACGGCTCACCACCAACCAGTTGTCACAACGTTTATTATAAGCAAGTTAACTTGTGCCGAGCCGGTTACATTGCATGACACGAGCGCGACATGCGATTCGTAGCGAAAGCCACGTAAGGCGAAACCGTGCACGTGCACTGTGGGCTTGTCTGCGGCAGCGACGCTTGCCGGGGCTCTCTAAAATAAGGCGTCTGCGGCAGGCCAGCTCAGCACGGTGTATGGATGCATACATAAGTATATAAATAGCGCAGCGACAGTACACAAGTAAACACAACATCAGGAATGCCAGACATGCAGCTGCTACATGAAAACGACGAGCATGCTTGTGTACCAGTGCGGTGGTGGCGACGACAAGCGAGCTTACGTCACCTTACGACCTGCTTTTTACGGGCGCACGCTTGACTATTTCTGGAATCGAGCTGCTCTACTGCGGCCAAAGCACGACAGCCTCTGCTGCGCAGGTACCGACGACGCCCGACGGCGGGTGGCGGGCGCGCAGATCTTCGGCAGGTGCTACGCAAAGAACTCGTCACGCGGCTGCAAAAAGGCAGCAGCGGTGGCGGCCGCTGCCGAGATGCGCGATCCTTCGATCGGCAGCGGCCACTATCGCTGCTTAGCTGAGGAGGCGAGAGGGGACCAGTGCGAAGGAATCGTCTGAGCGCCGCATCGCCCACGAGGCGGTGCTCACAGGCTCACAGTACCCGGGGATCAGTAGCCGGCCGGCGTCGCAGCAGCAGCAGCGCCGCTGCTTCGGCCATGCGAGATGGAAGCCGCCACACCACAGCCCGGCTCGGTCGGTCGAGGCACCAAGGGGTGCCGACCGCTCGAGCAGAGGCCACGGCGGCAGCAGCAGCAGCAAGCCGGCCTCTGCGTGCGCGAGCGCCGTCCTTGCATAGGTCTCCCGCCCCGGGCTGCCATCCTGCTGCCGGGACCGCAGCGGCCGGTGAGTCGACGACGGCGGCCCGTGGCAGCGTGAGTACCGTGCCCTACACCAAAGGCCACTGCCGCCAGGCTGCCGGTTAAAATGAAGCGCAGTTGTCGTCGTCGTCGGGCCACGCTGTGCGGCGGCAGCAGCGGCGACTACGCGTAGAACTCCTTGCTTGACGAGGACTTGCCGGCGTAGGCCATGCGCGGCTTGCCGTCGTCCAGCGGGTAGCTGCCCTCGTCTTTCTTGCGCATTCGGTAGACGATGAACATGATGAGCAGAATGGCGCACAAGAGGCCCACCACTCCGCCGCCGATGATGGCTGCAACGGCGAGGCAGACGACGGTGTCAGCACGAAGCAGTGCCATCGCAGCCGAGAGAGCTGCTGCCAAGCCCGACGAGGCGCTGCCGCGGCCGCCCCTGCAGCCTCAGGAGGCTGAGCGTGGGAGAGTGGACGTGTGGCCCCATGTGGCATTCATTAGCTCCTCCGTTCCTCCGCTTAGCGACAGTTTGCGACAGAAGCCTTAGCTCTGCGCGTCCTAGACTGTGGAACTCGCTTCCACGATTCTTAGGCAACGACGACTGCTCTCCTGCTGCCGACTACGGCTCATCCTTTTCAGCAGCCCTGAGCTGCTACTTCTATGCTGCTCACTACCTCAACTGCTCTCCCGACTCTGCTATGCTTCCCACTTTCTCTTGGTTGCGTGAGACGAAGTCTGTTGGCTACCAATTGCGTACCGAAAGCTGCTTAGGCTGTGAGTGCACTATACAAAACTCTCTTGCGTAACACCCGCATAATCTTTATGACTCGGTGGAGTTACAGACGAAGATACATTAACATTACATTACATTCCCTGCTCTCACTCACCTGCCAGCAGGCCCGGATGCAAGGAGGCATCAGCAGCGTCGTGGCTCTCGAGGCTGTTTATACCGGCTGTTTTCACGGCAGAGCCGATGTCGTTGTTCGGCTCTTCGGGGTCAACAGGATCGACGGTCGGATCCACTGAAACGCAGACACGTGACTAGCGTCAACGCGAGCAGCCACCGGTGTCCACGAGAACACGTAATCTGCCCCTGGCTTAGCCGCAGCAGCAGCAGCACAGCAACCCGTCGGCCCAGGCAGACACCTCGCACGATATGAGCAGCTAGTTAAACAGGATGACGTGGAAGTTGAACAGGCGGTCGGTCACGTGGAGATCGCACGCATCGCTGAGTTAGACTGGCAGAGTGCCCCCAGCCTCCTCGAGGCCCCAGACCGGTCGGCCACTCGTCGGAAGTTCTTTTCGCCCGGCTGCCACTCGTCAGCAACCAGGCAGCCTCTCTCTTTGCGCGTGCGGGTGTGCGTGGGCATGGCATCGCCATCATGTTCTGCCCTAGCCAGACCGCGGCAGGAGTGCATAACGCCTCTGCAGCCGGGTCCTCCCTGCTGATTGGGTGAAGGCGTTGGTGAATGACCACGCCCACAGCTTCCTCCTACGCAAATACCAAGGTCGAAGACTGAGCAAAAGATCTTTCAAGGCACAATGTGGTATGCACACAGTGCCTGGAGAATCGTGCCCCGTGCGCATTCATCTAGTCAATCAGATGAGGCCAAAACTGAGTGAACAAATGAGTGCCGACCACGGCACATACCGATAGCTTTGCTGTCATTCTAACCGACGGGCTGTCAGGCAATTTGTCCAGGCCGGTCTTACGTGGCCAAAACCTAACGACCAGAAGCAACAGGCCGCATATTTCCCAGAGAGCCGCGCATTTCCCAGAGAGCCGCGCATTCCCTCCGGAACACGTCAATCGGCAGGCGAACGGTAGTGCCCGGCAAGTACCTGGTATGAAATTGCTCAATACGGCGGTGGTGGAGGGCGGCACAGTCTTGGCAGACGAGGGCACCGCTTGCCGACTCGCCATGAACATTTTGGAAGTAGAAGATCGGCCGCCGGTGGTCGGAACCGTCGCCGGTGAAGTGGCGGCTTTTCGAATGGCAGCGCTCGACGCTGCGGCAGTCGTGGTCGTGGCTGCGGTAGTGGTTGGCTGTGCGGTGCTGGTAGACTGAGTGGTGGTGGTGGTGGTGGTAGTGGTGGCCGCAGCAGACGACGACGACGAATGAATCACCGGTGATGCTTCGACGGCTGGCTGTGCGTCAATATCGATCTGAGTAGCGAACAGAATGCGCCTGGTCAAGCACAGCTCGCTCACTGCCCTTGACAAGGGAGGTCGCACAGTTGCATGAGCAGTGTGCTATACAAAGTATCCTGCATCCAGCTCACAGCGCCGATGCTGGTTACAAGCCTTCGACAATTTCTGAACCGCACCCAAGGAAACCCAGCGGTTTTTGTTGACCAATTCTGTGGTTTAGTATCTTTTGGCTATTGCAAGGCTCGCGAATCATGCAACACTGACCAGAAATACATGGGACCTAGAGAGAGAGAGAGAGAGAGAGAGAGAGAGAGAGAGAGAGAGAGAGAGAGAGAGAGAGAGAGAGAGAGAGAGAGAGAGAGAGAGAGAGAGATAGAGAGAGAGAGAGAGAGAGAGAGAGAGAGAGAGAGAGAGAGAGAGAGAGAGAGAGAGAGAGAGAGAGAGGGAGAGAGAGAGAGAGAGGAGAGAGAGAGAGAGAGAGAGAGAGAGAGAGAGAGAGAGAGAGAGAGAGAGAGAGAGAGAGAGAGAGAGAGACGAAAAAGAGCACGGGAAAAGGAGAGGTGAGGGGGAGAAAGATGAGGGGAGAGAGAGAGGAGAGAGAATTAGAAAGATATGCAGCCACACACACACACACACACACACACACACACACACACACACACACACACACACACACACACACACACACACACACACACACACACACACACACACACACACACACCACACACACCACACACACACACACACACACACACACACACACACACACACACACACACACACACACACACACACACACACACACACACTCACTCACTCACACACACACACACACACACACACACACACTCACACACACCACTCACTCACTCACTCACTCACTCACTCACTCACTCACTCACTCACTCACTCACTCACTCACTCACTCACTCACACTCACACACACACTCACTCACACACTCACTCACTCACTCACTCACTCACTCACTCACTCACTCACTCACTCACTCACTCACTCACTCACGCACACACACAAACACGCATATACATACATATAAACACGCAGGCATCTGGGTTGACATGCATCCATCATTGCATCTTTGGTTGTCGCTTTCTATCTCACTCATTGCCATTCCAAATTGATCCGTGCACTCGTAACAAATATTTCCGTCTCGACTTCTAAAACTCAACACTTGTTGGACTACTGGCTTATGAAATCGGATGCTTACAGTTGGTGTGCATCTGGGTTTGCCAGTCCAAAGCGCAGCAGTTGCCACATCACACCACTTCTAGCCGACCTGCACTGGCTCCCAGTCAAGCAGCGTATAATACTTCAAGGTGTAGTCACTCACTTTTAGGTCTTCATTCTCTGGCTCCAGCCTACCTATCGGAATTACTCCCACGCCAGGCTAGGCATCCACACCTCGGGCTTTTCTGAATCAAATCTTTTAGGTACAACTCGAACACACCTCAAATCCTTTGGAGACCGTGCCTTTAGTTGCTATGCTCACAAAGCCTGGAACTCACTCCTGACTGAAAGCCAGGACATCCCTTGATTAGACATTTAAAAAGAAGCTAAAACGCACCTGTCAAAGCATTTAGCGGGTATGCTTCTGTCTGCTGACACTGTGCACGTTATCACAAACAGTATTTAGACTTTGATACTGCAAATGTTACCGTAACCATATTGTGCTTATTGACACTTTGCAAGCTACCACTAACCGTGTGATCATGCTTCCTTTACAGCACAAGTACCTAGAAAGAAGATTTAGTTCTCGAGAAAGATACAGATGCATATTATTAAAAACACTTTAAAACTATAATAAGTTAATAGAGTGAGTCTATGAGGGCGGGTCGCGTGAGGCCGGGTCAACTCTCAAATAACCTTTTTTTTGCAGCCGTAAATTAGCAGGAGGTGGACAAGAGTGAGAAAGCTTCTTTGCTCAGTCGGCTCCCTGCTCTGATACTGCAGCAGCTAAGGGAGCTCGGAAAACCAGCGAGGTCCACTCGCACGTTTGGTGCATTTCTGTCCTGTCGACGTTGGCCGCTGCTCTCGGACACGCACGGGCGAGCCCCCATCGCGGGCGCCATCACCGGCCCAGCCAAACGAACCTCTTCGTTTACTTCCGGAAAAGTCGAAGCCGGCACTGTGACCGCCAGAGACGACGTCGAAGGCAACATTGGCGAGCCATAGGTCGAGGCCGCTCGAGGAACGATTGGCTCCTCGTCTGAAACGACGAACCGAATAGAGAAAAGTGCCAGTCGAATAATAAAAGGACGACGCAGGCTCGCGAACGGTATGCCTACTGGGGAGGGGGGGGGGCAAAAAGCAGCTTCGTACAGCGAGCGCCCCCGTACCGACTGGTGTGCAGCTGGTCCGGCCTCGAGTGTTCGCTATCTCCACATTGCGCTCGTCGACGCAAAAGCACCCGCTAGAGTCGCACCGGCGCCCGTCGGTGCCAGCACCCGAGCCCTCGCCGTCCTCTGACGATCCGGCCAGAGGGTGTCCTGTGGAATGACAGCAAGAAGACTAAGCCAAACGGCAGGCAACAGCACAGACGGACTGGCGACCTCTGCTCAGCAGACCGACGTGGGACGCCGAGTGACGTGACGTCATAGACCGCAGCACCAGCAGCAGCAGCAGTAGTTCACTGCAGGACGAGAGTGAGCGTTCAGCTTCCATGCAGCGGGTCCGGCCGCCAGCCGGCCCGGCTGCATACTGGCGGGCAGCCACGCCAAGCACAGGCAGGCCACTAGCCGAGCAATCCTCGAGATCGGCAGCTGTGACCATGCTTTCTTAGGCCGAACAGGTGTGACTTACGCCAGCCACGCTGCTCTTACGTGCCTCTGCCACCCGCATCGCTAGGATAGGCAGGCCGGCCGGCTGGCTGCAGAGCACTCGGGACAAGGGAACCGCGGGAAAGCTAAGCGGTTCAACATGAGTTGTCACCACACGGAGCTCAGGAGCCGACATTCCACGTACATCGGTATCCGGTCGCGAAGAAGCTAAAAACGCTTGCGTACCCAAAGCATCTGCATGTCATGCAGATGCTTTGGACGCAGTCCGCATCTGCATGACATGCAGATGCGGACTGTGTCCGCATGAATTGCCCGTTGTGTGCTTATTCGCACTGCTTCTTGCACACGGTCTCTCTCTCTCTCTCACCCACTCACTCACCAGCCAATTGATTCGCTTCCTTTTCCACTACACGTGAAGTTCTTAAAAGAGAATGAGTTCTCCTTGAGGCCATACAACGGTTTGAGGCTATTCAACTGTTTTAGTATTAATACATTTATTTCCATTCTTATCATTATTTACCTCATAGGCTTCCTCCAATCTAAATACAGCCAAGCACTACCAGCTACAAATTAAGCTGCCAGTATGTATGCACTGGACGTATGTGCAGTTTTACGACACTTTCCTACGACCACCCACCTACAACACTCAACAGCCATTAAAGCCTCCGGCTGAAGCACCGCCCCAAAGCTGACACGTGGGAAACTCGCTTCGCTTTGGAAAGCCTGCAGCCAACAAAAAAAAAGGGTAAAACACCAGTGCAAAGTTCAGCACTGGCTGAAGCAGCTACAGAGACAAGGCTCGGCAGACTCATTAAACAGAAAGCCTGTACACCCGGCTGCACACAGCTGCAAGCCACGGCCTGAAGGGTAGACAGCTTCGGTGACCTCTCACCAAAGCCATTGAGGAGTGATTTGGGCAGCCTTAACAGCCCCGGCAGGCATGGTAAAGACAATAAACTAAACAAAAATAAACCACGGCCTCCACCACCGACTAACTGCATAAGGCTCAACCTATCGTCTTGGCACCGGCATAAAACGATCCTCACTTCGTGTCGGAAGCCCCGAGCTTCGAGGTGCTGCCGAAGCACCGCGGCTGTCTGGTTGCCAGCAGCAAGTAGAATCGGCACAGCTATGGAGCCTTCTGCGGCATCTAGAATCTGCCATTCTGGTTTTTTCCATCCCTTTAGAGCTCCTACTTTGCCCATGCTGGCCACCCACAGCGGCAGCTCACTCCCTAGTCCCGACTACTAAACACACACACACACACACACACACACACACACACACACACACACACACACACACACACACACACACACACACACACACACACACACAGCAGCCTGGAGGCTGGCTGACTTGCTAGCCCGGCAGTTGGCTAGCCAGACCTCCTATCTTAAAATGCTGATCTTGCTTGAATGACAGACCAACCAAGCAGTCACGAGCAGGCCAGCCGAAAAAGTGATTAACACGGTTAGTACCCTTCCGCACACTCTTCCCATGTCCCGGGTCGGAGAGTGTGGCACCGGCATGTTTTCTGCAAGGCCACTCCCATGCTGAAGTCGGTATCACATGACAGAACATCAAAAGTTACTAATGCATGCATCGGCATGCAACTGACTGCAAAAACTAGTGACAGTGCTTCGCATTGCTGCATCGATGAACAAAATGATAAGAGAGTGCCGAATTTCTTCCTCGGGGGCACCAATAGCACAAGCAGTCTGGCTCGGGCCGGTTGGCACAAGCCGTGAGGCCGGCCACTGGATTCGGCAGTTAGTCATCACCCGGAGCATGGCAGCATACCTACAGAGTTCCGATGCCCCGCCCCCTTTGGGACCGGCCACGCATGAATGGCCCCGGCTGTAAAACCAACGCTCTCACGGTGGCTGCCGCCAGCCAGCCACCGACGAGTCAGTTGGTCGCTTGCTGGTGGTGCCGGGAAGCCAGTCAAAACCATCGCGAAGTCTTGCTCTAACAAAAACCATGAAAAAAATAATAATTTATCTATATAGCGCCCAAAGAGAACTTAATCTCTATTCAGGCGCTTCACATTTGCCTCGGGGCTCGAGCCCACGACCTCGGTCAGTCCTTGGTCGGGGCAAGAGCCTTAACCGCTAGACCAAACCAGCTCGGCTCCGCCAAGCCGGTCTATGCCGAGCACTGGGTAAATCGTGGGCATTGCCCACGAGCCGTGCACTGCACAAAGCGCTTGGATAGAGATTAAGTTCTCATGGGGCGCTATACCAATGAATTATGTTGACATTTATTGCCAAGCACTGAAGGTGCAGGGAGCAGCCCCCAGCTAGGAGGGCTGGCAGCAAGTATTGCCATAATAACTAGTCTATACTTTCTAACCCTTCTAGGCTTTGAAACTATAGCCAGACATGAACGGACTTGACTAAACAGAAATGCATTAACCAGTCAGTCGCAATCATGAAAACACACGTTCACACTTTTCTTCATCTGGACCAGTCCTTTGCCAGCCAAACTTTCGTAGCCATACAAGCAAGAAATTAAACAATGGTCCTCGAGGTTAGCATGGGCCACGGGGCAGCAAAGACCATTTCACGGATAGAGCCAAAAAAGGGCCGTCGGTAAGCGCTCAGCCAACTGCTCAGCCCAAGATCATTTACCTTTAGTAGCTGCACTGCTAGAGATGGCTGCTGCTGCCGTGGTGGCTGCTGCTGCTGCCGTGGTGGCTGCTGCTGCAGCCGTGGTGGCTGCTGCTGCCGTGGTGGCTGCTGCTGCCGTGGTGGCTGCTGCTGCCGTGGTGGTTGTGGTGACTGTCGTCGAAGAACTATCGTCTTCGTCATCTGTTACCACGCCACCACGGCCGGCACCGGAGCCCTCAAACTTATGGTTGGCTACACTGCTGCCTCTGGTTGGCACTGGTCCGGCACCGGAGCCGACATTCTGAAGAGCAATAAAACGCAGTGCACAGCACGGAACAGCAGCCGCTGCTGCACGGCAGCACGGCTGCGCTGCTGCCTGCACTGGCGAAGAGCCGGGGTGCATGCGCTGGTCGGGGGGGGGGGGGTGGCATCACAGCTCGTGCCCTCCTCCTACAAGGACGAAATCTCGACCGGAAGATACTCCGACGTCTAGACAGGATAAAATGCACCCGATTCGATCGATGGTTCTCAGACCTTGCCATGAAGCTGGTGAATTAGCGGCGAGGCCGAGATGAATGAAATGAAGGTGCCGATAAGCATTGCCAGGCAGTGCGTGCCCATTGACCAGATTACATCGGGCGTTTGCTTCGTACCCGACCGACAATGGCCGTCGACAATTGCACTAGCCACTTGGCGAACAATGCACGGTTACCGAACGATTACCCTACTCTGGCTTTCTTTCAGTCCCCCAGCGGCTCGGCCTCTGGCTTCAGCATGAGTGAGCGAGTGAGCCACTGGGCCAAGCCGCTGCAGGCCAGGCCATGCTTGGAGGCCTGCACAGCCGATTCAGACTGGGGTAAGGGAATCGGCACATGCCGGCCGGCCGGTGGCCCATCCTTTCCATCGCAAGGCGCACCGGTGAGGCAGCAGCAGCAGCTTCACCGGTGCATCACCAGGCAGTGCCGAGGCGACACCTTCTCCGAGCTGCCAACTGGGAAATCTAGCCTAAAAGCAGCACACGCGGCTGGCACCTCGGGTCCCCGGTCGCTGATTAGATTGGCAGTGCACTTTTTGCTGCAAGGCGACCAGCCCGTGGGCATCCGCCCAGAGCATGACTCGATGCCGGCAGAGCACCGGCCAACACCTACGGATCTGCTAAGGTCAGGGATCTGCGAAGGGCTATGCTAAGCAAAGCAGCCAAGCAGAACCCAAAGAGGCAGGCCCCAGCCTACTCTAGCCCACTCGCACACCGAAATGCTGCATAGCTGGGGGGAGAGGGGTGGACATGAAGGAACTCACGAGTGCTACGTTTATATTAGCTGCCCAGTCAATTTTTTAAACACAAAATTGCTTTAGCAAGCTGGGGCACATGAAGCAACTATGTGTATGCATCCACACTCGGCGTGCATATTCAAACACAAACAAGCACACAGATCGGGGACAGATACCAGCTCTAATGCTAGATTTTTACATGGTCTCGTGTTTCCGGTTTGCTATTGATGCTGCGTTCAAGGATTGAAAACCTATGAGCTCACCTGGCATAAAACGATCGCAGGTAAACGTAAAGTTATAAGAGCCCTAGCGGCTATTACTCCTGCTTGCAGTGGGCAATATAAAGCAAGAGCTGTCGGCTACAGCTGACTCAAACCCACGACCTGGGTGCGTTGAAGTGCAAGCACATTACCACGAGGCTAAGAAACAAACAATTCTCATCTGAAAATGAGCTCCACATGTAAAGTAACCCGCTGAGGAAGAGATCTCAAGAGAAGCTGCTGCTCCATGATTGAACCTGTGGGTGCGCATTCGCTACTATGAAATTAGTGATGGAATCGAAACACAACTTAGCACTAAGCTACGAAGTTTTAGCATTAGCCTCACTCTCGGCTTGTCCTTCGCATGCCGGGGGGGGGGAACCAGTTGTCGGCAAACTAGTTGACACTGAATCAAAGTGGCACTTTAGGATAACACTAACATAGCAATAACAACATAGCAACATCTCGAGGAAGTTTCAGGTGGGCTCAGAATTACCTTTGCCGGTCGAGAGGCATGCAATTGGCAATTCGTGGCAATTCCTTGGCTTGCATTCCCCCATCGGAGCTACTTACACGGAGCCTAGGACCGCAATTAAAGCCAGACACTTCCTCGCTGGTTCTCATGCTTGCTCGGGCACCGACCGAAGACATTATTAGGAAAGGAGCAGTGGCAGGTAGCAACTGATGCTGCCGCCGCCAGCAGCAGCTAGGCAGGCTACTCAAAATATTTCTCACACAGATCAACTAGCTCTCTCTCTCTCTCTCTCTCTCTCTCTCTCTCTCTCTCTCTCTCTCTCTCTCTCTCTTTATCTCTCGAGCTGCAATATCGAAGCTCTACTACTTCCGCGTGCAGCCGTTGCTGCCCGAGCAGAAGGCGGCACGGACTGGTGTGCCGGCTCGTGGGCGGCGAAGTCGAGGCATCCGGCTGAATGCCTAGAGGCAGCTAGGCTCGCCAGGCGCTATCTGGACCTGCTTTTCCGCGGCCAACGTTGAGCGGGAAACGGCGAGAGTGCGCGGGCGGTAGAAATGCCCACGGACGAAGCGTGGCCGCGACGGGCGGTAGAAATGCCCACTGACGAAGCATGGCCGCGACGCGGCTCCGCTGGGAGCACACCACGGGGCCGTCGGACAAAGGAGACGCGGCGAAGCTCAGGACGCCTCGAGCAGCAGATAGCCGGGCGCTTGCGGCGCCCCGCTGCCACCGCCGCCGCTGCCGGAAACAACCCGGCGTCTCATGGTCAACCAAGCCGGCAGCCCAGTCGGCCCAACGCTAGCGGCCGGCAACCTGTCGCCTAGCGAACCGGCAAGAGCACAACACATTCGCCGGCGGCAGTAGCGAGGGCTCGCAGCCGGCGCCACGGGAAAAGTTAGCTGGCGGTATATATCCATCTACCAGCGTCCGATCGGGTGGCGACGCAAAATGGCGAAACGACGACACTTTTCCTTCCAGAAGTCTCTCCCCCCCCCCCAGTTCAGAGATTAAACAAAACATGGCGCTCCGAGACAGCAACGCTCGACGCTCTCTCTCTCTCTTACCAGTAAGTCGGAAGAGGAGTGAACTCGCCAAGTCAGCAACAAAGACAGCAGCAGATGCGTGCCGAGTCCGCGCATCCTCCAGCGGTGAAATTCCCGACGGGTATCCTACGGCGGCGTCCCAAGTACTGCTCGCCGCACCAGCTCCCTCCAGAGGTACTACTTGCCTCCGGCACACGAGCCAATGCGCCGCCGGAAACGGTGAGTCGGCGCCGCCGATTACACGAATGACGTCGACAAGCCAGGGCGCGGCGCGCGCGCGCGGCGATTGTGCTGCGTGGACCGGATGTAGCCGTCACTGCGCCGCAAAAATAGACGAGTGGGAGGGAGGTTTCTTTTGCGATTTCGCTGCGCATTGTGGACCGGCGAGGTTTCGGCGGGAGGCGGTAGGAAGCGGCGGCGGCGGACCGCCAGCGCGCGATCCGCCCAGTGGCCTGCGGCTTCTCGCGGTCAGCCAAACTGCGCCGCGCCTTCGCGCGTGTGCGCGCGCGCGCGCGTCCGTGTGCGCGCTCAAGAGCGCGAGTGCGTGCGTGCATAAGCGTAGGGCGCCTAGGAAAATGCGTCGGACGCTACCTCACACAAAATGGCTGGGCAAACTGAACGCAATAATGGAAATCGTACAGCAGCAGCGACAGCCGCCGCTGCCGCGGAAAGAGCTGAAGAAGCTACGTGTCTTGGAGGCAGCGCACTTGTCTAGATCGATCGTATCTGCTGGTAATGCTGTGAGAACCCAGCGGATGTCGACCTCATAGTTCATCCGGAGGCATGGAAACGCGAGGAGCGGCAGGGTCAAGAGGCGGCCCAACTCCGCGAAGCTTGGCGCGGAAGCAACCGACCAATCGCCGGCGCGAAAAACCGGGCCCGCGCACGCTCCGCCCCGCCCCCTCCTCAGCCGGCTTGCAGGCACGCAATAGATCTCAGCTCTCTCCCTCTCTTTCTCCCTCTCTCCCTCTCTCTCTCTCTCGCCGCGTTGTGCGAACGTCGAGCGCGAATGACGAATATCCAGCGTGCGTGAGTGACTTCGCACACTCGCTCACTCGCCAACAGGGGCGTGCGTAATCGAGACGCGGCCAAGCCGGATGTGACGTTGGCCTAGCCCGAGGTAGCCAATGAGCGGACGGCCGAAGTGGGACGTTTCGGGTTCTTACTCCTCACCCCCCCCCCCCCCCCCGCAGCCGGCGAGCATCTTCGGGAAAGGTCCTAGGGAGGTCCTCCTTACCCGCCCTGCCCCACCGGTACGATTAGGCTTGCGAGCTCGCGGTCAATGCTTACTTAGCACATCCCGGCGCTGCAGCCGGACGTCGCCTACCGAGTCCGGCTGCTGCTACTGCTGCGACGCGCTGGGAGGCGCTGCTGCTCGTTCAGCTACGCGTCCGTCAGTCGCTGCCGGACCGACGCCAGCGAAAGTCAAGCGACCGGATCTGTCAACTGACCCGGCATCCGGCAGAAGAAACGTGCCGGAGCGTGCGCGTCTTTATTTCGGCGCAGCCGTTGCTCGTTCTGCTCTTTCGCGAGCTTTCTCGCACGCGCCCGCTCGGCAATGGCGAAACGGTCGGGTCCGACACCCCTTCCCTCTCTCAGCCCGTCCAAAGATCCAAGACAGGGCTCGTTACCGAGCCACGATAGAATGCATAGCAGCAATTGTGCTGTTTTTAGCTGAGAGGAATGTGGCCTTGCGTGGTAATTCCGATAGGCTCCATGTTCATGGAAACGGAAATTATTTTCTTGGTGATGTTCATCCACTTCCAAAGTTCGGTCCCATCGTGGTCGAAAAATTACCGCGCATTCAGAATGGAGAAACGGTGGCCCATTATCCGAGGCCTGCAATTCAAGATGAACCGATGAGTCTTTTCTGGTCGCATTGTGGAAGCGATTACAGGTCGCGCGAAGGACGCTAAATAAAATAGTATTATACGGGAAGGCACATCAGAGGTCAGCCACCACGAGCAAGTGATCACGATCCTTGATTTCGTGGAACTTCAAAAAGGAGTTGTATAGTTTAAATATCGATTAAAGAGTACTGTGTGGTGTTTCTGAAAGTGGCTGACACAAATCGAGCGGGGATTCTGAGTCACTCTTACAGAAGCTTGCTCAGTTCTCGCTGAGCTTGACGGATTGCAGAGGCCAAGCTTATGATAATGGATGCAACATGAAGGTCAAATATTCCATTGCTCAAGCACGACTTCTAAAGATGGACGCGCGAGCATTCTATTTTCGTTGCATCAATAAAAAAAATAATACATTTGATAAAGCGCCCTCAAAAAAGTCAAATCTCTTTCTTGGCACTTTACATTTCTTGCAAAGGAAGCGATATCGAATGGTTAGTGGTAGATCAAATCAAAGTGGTAGATCAAATCAAAGTGGTAGATCAATTGACCTTGTTGCCTGCGATGCTGCAGACTCTTCGGTAACTGCCATTTCTTTGGTTACTTACAGCGAGTGTAATCATTTTGTGCTGTATCAACTCCTTCTAGATGTAACGCTTTGAAATAATTCTACTCCATTACTGTAAAATATCCACATGAACTTGCTGGGAAAGCCAAATTATTTCAAGTGCAAAAGCCCTTCAATTATAAACCAAGGACGCCCGCGCGGTGCTGTTAGGCATACTCGATGTTTCAAAAGACAATGATTTGAAAGCGCTTCACTCTGAGGTGAACGTGTTAGCAGAAGATGATTGCTTCTTTCCGCTTCCCAGTGTGTTTCAAAATATGGCACGATCAGCTAGTCGATATATATATATAGGGTCAGCACGATACTCCAGGAACAAAACATACAAATTGACGCTGTCCACTTGCTCGTCAGATCTAGACAGTGCTTGCTACGCAGCTATCACAAAAGTGACACTTTCTTCTTGTCAGCAGTCGACGCGACAGAAAACTTATGCGAACAACTAGAGACTGAGACCAGCTGAGAAGCCAGAGATAAGGTACCCGCGTGCGCCACGCCAGTTTGAATACGACGAGCACCGACGACCCTCTCGCCGATTATTTGCACGAATTTAAAACGCAGTTCCTTCGCAAAGTCGACGTCGCCCCAGTCACCCTTGGTGAACGCTTTACCACGGTGAGCATGCTTGGTGACACGATCGCTTTCCTTTACAACATTCCTTCTCTGGAACACCTGGGAACATCAGTGGCTACTGGAACGCTGTTGTGCAGTTGCGTCCGTCAATTGCAGTAAAAGTACATGCCGAAGGCAAAGCTGCCATATCGAGAGGACGGAGCTGACAGAAAAGCTTCAATCGCTTTCTCATTTACTCTCGCCCGAGTGACGGAGAATGCGGTGAGATGCGGTGGATTATATTCTGCTATCCGGCTTCGCAGATATTTTTCCCGAGTGCGACGGTCGCTTTGCGAATCCTCTTTTGTAAGCTTATCCGCCTTGTAAGCGGAGAGCGAAATTTCTCCAAATCGGAGCTCATCGAATTCTATTTACGCTCAACTATGGCTCAGTAGAGGCTGTGCGGACTTTCAACGATATCTATCGAACATGAACTACATATTACGCCGAGCTTGATTTCGCTACGTCGATCGAAGCTTTCACGAGCCGCAAAGTGCTCCGCGTTCCTCTTCGAGTGAAAAATTAAATAGCGTGAAAAATATTTCAATTTTAATTTTTACTCTTTTATAACTTTCAAGTAAACAGTAACTATGAATGCAAAATAATCTGCTAACTTTGAATGCAGGGGCACAAAACAAACAAAAAACGGCGTCCGTAAGTCACCCGATGGATCTGCTACGATCCGCGTGGACACACGTGCCGTTTCCAAGATAAGCTGCTGCGCGAGGCTGAGGTCTCGATTCAATATAATAGAGAATATATTATATATGTAAATTATAGAGAATCGCAATTCGGGTTCGCTCGCGAAATGCGCTGCAGCTGAGCATGTGCAATCTCACATGAGTGACCTCCGACGGTTCGACCCGGCGAGTGGCTCGTATCTTTCCCTTTGCGGTCCGCCTACCGATTGCAAAAAATAAATCCTCCGCAAGAAGCCGCGCTTTTGGCTCCACATTACAGGCAGCAGTCTTTCCGGATTTCTCAGAATGTTTGACAGCCTGTTCAATCCCACGAAAACGGCCTCGAACGGCCTCGACCGAGGCCGTTGCAGCGTTGCGGCACTTTTGAACTGCGATCTACCTGCCATTTCCAAAACGAGCGGCTCGAAGCGGCTGCGGTTTAGATTCATTCTTTTATGCGTCGACGTCCGGCGCTTTCAGCCAGAATCCGGTTCCGGTCCGCAGAATTTGCGCGAGCCCCTCCCCCTCCCAATGGTCTTGAGTAGCCCGGCCCAGCCACTGGCCTGGCGCTCACAATCGGCGATCCCTTTACTGTTTCCACGATAAGCTGGACGATAAGCTTCGGCTTGAGTTCCATACGATAGACCGCGGCGTTGCGAGTCGTTTTTTATGCTGCTCAATGAAACTGCGAATTCTCGTAATCGCTCAAACGGTCCCTCCCTAGATGTAGGTCCTGCTGGCAGTCGGGCACTTTCGAACTGCGACGCACTTACTTGCAACGACAGGAATGTGCGCCGCTGAGCTCCGATTGCAATCGTCCGCTGCAGACGACGCCGCTAGTAAATTAAGGCTCCTCTCTCGATCGGGTTTCCTGGAGGCTCGCGCAGGGTCACGTGACGCAGCTCACATGACCCTGCGCATTCGCTCGCCTCCGGCGCCACGAGCGTAATAAATTACCGGGCGGGTGGTGGTAATAAGAGAAGGTCGTCTGGATGAGAAGGTGCGTTCTCTGCCATGCGAGCCCGCGAGAGCTTGCACGCCATCGCGGTGTGGCCTGGATCGCTGTGGGTATCGGGGTCTTCCGCATGCCCACAGGCATATCCAGCTCCTGACCTCGCCCGGCGAGCTCGCCCCTCGTGCGTTGTCCCCTGAACTATGTGCGACACTAACCTTGAACCTGGTGATGTTTCTCATTCCTAGGTAATTCTCCGCGGCGCGATGCAATGCGCGTACCAGCGTTTTTTCTCAGCTGACCAGCGTTACCTACTACGTACAGCAGTGCGCTGCAAGAGCTAACAACCGTCTGGAATTCGTATTCATCGAAAAGCAGTATCCTCAGATAGATGCAGCAATCACAAAGCTTCGTGTATTGGTTGTAAGAAAACGTCTTCTCAAATGAGGCTCCGCGTTGATGAAATCCCTTACGTCACCCGCGCTGATAATCCACGCTGATAAGAAGCGACTGATCATCTGCACGCTGCGCCTGAGCAAAGAACCGGAGTAACTACCGGATTTCCTTCTACGCTTTTTATTGTGGTGAGTACCGAGTTTCCTCGTGTCCTGCGTGCAATACCTGGTGCCGGTGACAGATACTTTCTATACGAGAATTTCTGCCATCGTAGTCTCTTTTGTGTGTACACGTGTTCGTGGATGGAACGGCATCACGTCGAATAAATTGTATTCGCAAGAGAGTTAGCACTATAACGATACCGTGCTGTTTTCCAATTAAATTAACGGGCGAATTCGTGTATGCCATTTTTGGAGAAACTGGTTACGATTGAAATATCGCCGCCAAGTGGCACAATTTGTCAACGTAGTAATATGTCATGTGACAGGAATTTTTCTTTGATGTCTAAGCCTGTATAATGACATCAACATAACTCACTGTTTTTTGGTAATAGGATTATTCTATGCACTTTATTAATCGTAGCTATTGCGATAAATTGTCAAGGGGTTCAACTTTATTGCTGTTTTATGTTATAGCTTTTCAGGGCTTAGCATTTCAGATATTCCCTAGCTGACCGAATTAAACGGCATGAATAGCCAAGTAAAACTTTAGCGCCGCACGGCCCTAGAAGTTCGAGGGAAGATAGAAGAAAAAGCAGTCGCTCGCTAGCGTTAATGACGTGGAGCAAAGTATAGGATTCCAAAGAGCGTCATAATCAGAATCTCTCTGTGTGTGCTGCTCTTCATACAGTAAAATAAAGGAAACTGGACGGCTCAAAGTAAAATTGGCATTCGTGGTCTGTAGGATAAATCAACGTTGAAAGGGTGGCGCGATACGTCAGCCGGATTGTAGCTGATATTCATTAATCGAGGTCCCTGAATTACAACGGCTAGGAACAAACTATGCGATAATCTATGGCCAAGGTAGCATACAATCCGAAGCCATGTAATAAGCAGGATACGGTGACCCCCCCAACAGTGGAGCTGAATAGAGCTCTAGGCTTTCTACCGCGCTTTCGACGGACGCAAAAGTCTACCGTCTCGACCAAGCACTTCACAGAGCTCTCGCGATGCAGGCTCGAAGGTCAGTGGGTGTTACGCGGTGGTAGCGCAATGGCTGCGGTGCAGACAGCGAGCAGCATAGGGTTATAGCATAGGACGGTGGCCGGAACTGAAGCGAATCCCCGCTCTCAGCGCCGTCGTCGGCGAACGATAACAATCGGTCGCTCCTCCGGTCACGACAAAGCTGCATACAGACGCTGACACGGTTGGCTGCTTCGCGGAATCTGCCACCAAGTGGGCCAGCAGTTCTGACCAAGATGCGGGGTGAGGGCTCTCTTTTGCAGTGGCAAATTATATAATGCGTTCGAACATCCTGCTGTCAAGGTCAAACCCGTCGACATATGTTGAAACAACGTATGTCGGTAGGGATGCCTTCGTCACACTTACTCCATATAAACAGCACCACCCAAAGGGAAATCAGCCCGTATTTCTTGGCCCGCTACATGCGCATGATGACTGGAAGGAGGCTTTCTCAAAATGTTGCTCAGTACTTGTGGCTGTTGCTTCCCACAACTGGCGCACAAGAGCCTCGGTCATTTGCTCCGACGACTCAGCGCCCGCCATTGTAATGTATCTCCGTCTGTAACTCCACCGAGTCATAAAGACTATGTGGGTGTTACGCAGGAGTTTTGTATAGCGCACTCACAGCCTAAGCAGCTTTCGGTACGCATTCGGTTGCCAACATTGTCTCACGTAACAAAGAAAAAGTGGGAAGCATAGCAGAGTCAGGAGAGCAGTTGAGGTAGTGAGTAGCATAGAAGTAGCAGCTCAGGACCGCTGAAAAGGACGTGCCATAGTCGGCAGTAGGAGAGTAGTTGTCGTTTCGCCATTCTTCAATAATGCGAAACGTTCACGCGGCATCATGTCCAGTCACGTATACTGCATGCTAATAATTGCATCCGCGGATGCTAATACTAACCATTCGATCGTGCTTCCTCTGCGAAAATGTAAAGTGCCTAGAAAGAGATGGAGTTCTCTGGGGGGGCGCTATATCAAGTGTATTATTATTATTATTATTAGCCATATTTAGCCGATGAAGTAGGATGTCAGTGAATCAAAGGCAAGAGATGATAGACCGAATGTTTGGGAATTCACGATTGCCAGAGGATCAAAGCGATCTCACTCATTTCGAAAAGTGTGTGGATAAATCAACGTGCCACGGCGCCGATAACCAAATGTTATACGTGGGGCGACAGCCACTCGAATACCAATAATACCAGAGCTCAGCTGTTCGAGGCCAAAGTTCGAGGTAGCGCGGTAGCCGGTCGATGCGCATCGCGGGAGTAAATCGCGTAACGACAGTGCCAACATTGCGGCGGCAGGGATAACCGCTCCACGAATAAACTAAGACTGTTGCATCAATTACGTTCGCGTCGTTTACAGTCGCGCTAAATGGGTTTTCATTAGATTCGAGACTTTGAAGACAGGTTTCAAAGTTTCGCCATCGCAGAGCATCGTAGCAACACACTGTATCGGCAGATGCTGGGCTGATCGTGTCGAGAGGTGATTACGACGAGTACGCGAGGAACCAAATTGCTCATTGAGATAAAAGATCGTAGAGGTTTTTAGGTGTATGTCAAAGCACATTAATGAAGTCGCTGGGTTTTGCCGTCGTCAAGAGCTGCCATGCGTCCACCGGTTCTTTATCTCGTCCGCTGACATAGCGGACGAGAGTACCTTTGCGATTTCGCACTAGGTACTGCGGTTGCTTTTCACGACCCCGGTCCCGAGGTCGTGGGTTCGAATCCTGCGGTGGGCGATTCTTTATCGCCGCCGAAAGCGGCGGTGACAGCCGTAAAGGCTCTTCTGTCGCTATGCAAAAGAGGCCGCTAAATCAGCCAGTGCGTTTTTCCTCTGGAGGCGACAAGAAACTCGGCGCGAATTCAGAGCCGCTTACTAAAGCCGCTCGTTTCCAATCGCACTCATATTATGGCGACCGACGGCGCTGACGCGCGCGGCGGCAGCTGGCGAGCGACGGCGGCACGAACTCGTCGAGCACATCCGGCCGCCGACGCTTTGAGAGGTGGGCTGAGCGCACGTCGCTCGAATGAGCGAAAGCGCGGCGGAGAGCGCGAGCAGCGGCGGCGCGGCGCTCATTCTCAAGGCGGCGCACCTCTGCGCCACCGACGCTTGCGCGCCCGTCGAACGCCGTCGAATGCTTGGGAAGTCAGCCGACGCTGGCGCTTCAGGCGGCGCACGCCCGGTGCGTACGGCCTGCATCCGCGCTCCGCGACGCACTCAGCGGCGGCATCGCCCGGCCGCGGCTCGGTCGCGGCTGCGTAGCCCCCGCCGCCCGGCGCCGCTATGCGTAGCCGTAGCCCTGCAGGACATCGCGGCCGCCCGGCGCGCGGCCGAAGCGCAGAAAGGAGGCCCACTTCTTCTTCGCGTGCTGAGGTTGGTAGCGCTTGTAACGTAAATTGGACTCGAGGGCGGAGGCCGCGTAATCGTCGTCGTCGTCGTCGTCGTCACCCGCGGGCACCCACGCGTAAGGCGTTCGCGGTGCGTGGCCGCCTGGAGAAAAGAGCCGAGCGTCAGCTCCGCCGCCGCCGCGCATCCGAGGCGCCTCGCGCCGGAGACGCGGCACGTCAGCCGTGCAAAATGTCCGCACAAAGATCGACGGGGCACTAGATGTGCGAGATACGAACGCCAGCAGGAGTCGGGAGCTCGCGTTCCAAAAGCAGCGCGCGACACCGACCGACCCGAGGCTGCAACGACGTTCTGCCCAACACGCGATCCGCAGCCTTTAGTAGCGGAGACAAGCCAAAGACCGCAGTAGAGAGGTGGAGGCGCGCTCCACTCACTGCAGCATCTGCTGCGGGATCGGGTTGGAGCGTCCGCTTCAGCCGACGCTCACCTTCGCGGAAGGCGGCTGCGGCGGCGCCATACTGCTCGCACGTTGCCGTTTAGAGAAGACAGACCGGTTGAGTTATTTTAGAAAGTCTGAAAGAGCTCCAGGCGGTCAGGACGATCGGCATGATGTGTATTTCACCTTTTTATTATTTTGCTTTATTCTTGTCCGTTCTTTTAAATATCTCTCCAATGCATCTATCTATTTCTCCATCCTCCGTCGATCTCCCTCACACGCACGCACTCACACGCAGTTACACGCACACACTCGTTCCCTCTCTCCCTCTCTCCCTCTCTCTCTCTCTCCCTCTCTCTCTCTCTCCCTCTCTCTCTCTCTGCTGCGGTCTCTCCTCTCGTTCCGCTGCTCCATTTTTCACTGTTTTTTCTTTTCATCTTCATGCTAAATTTTCTGACGGTGTGATTTCTACTTGCTAAAAACCTGGGTAGGCGAAATTAGCCTCCTTGTCAGGACTTGCGATAGAGTGAAGGTCGAATTTAAATGCCGCTTTTTGGCTCACCCTTCTACTATTTTTCGGAGGCATATGCAGGTATATATATATATATATATATATATATATATATATATATATATATATATATATATATATATATATATACTTACATATATACATGCATGCATACAGTACATACTTATCCTACATGAATGCATACACAGATATACATAAATATATATATATATATAAATATGCATGTGTGTGTGTGTGTGTGTGTGTGTGTGTGTGTGTTTCTGTGAGCGTGTGTGTGCGCACGCCCGTGAGTGTGTGAAATGTTGTGAATGGATTAAAAGCAGACCACCCAAGAGTCCTTTTTTACGTTCTCCGAATTGCGAGTCTTGCAAGCTAAACAGTCCGGCAGAGGTGGCACGAGGGGAACTGGAATCGGACGAGAGGCGACAGTTCGCAACAGTTTCGCCTCGGCGTCGTCGGACGCTAACGCCGAGCGGACACGACGGACTACGATCACTTTTTTTAAGAGACCGCTTCGACAGAAGGTAGCATCAACTTTTCAAGTTGTGCTTAAGCGTTGAATAATCGGACTAGCAGCTCCATTTTACGAGCCTAGCGCCAGCAGCGCAGTGCCAGTGCTGCGACAGCGACGCGGTTAGAGAGCTTCGAGGTCTCGACCTTCAAGAATGGAGAGCGGGGAGGGGCGGTGCGGGGTGGGCGGGACACAAAACGAGAGCGGCTCGCGCTCTGCTGCACACTGCTGCTCTGCATGCGCGCGCGTCAACTGAACGAGTTTGGTCGCGAAGGTGAGTTCGCAGCAAACTTGAGGAGAGCGGTTGCTGGCTGTATTCTGATGGAGCCAGCAGCCGCGCCAAATCGCCGCCTACGGTTGACTAGTAATTGATTTCCGGACGGACGCAATTCTGGGGCGAGCGAAATCGATTCGTTTGCGACACACTGTCTATCTTCTTTCCGGAATGGCGGCGCGGGCGACAACCGGTTTCGCCACCGGGAGCGGTCTACGGCCGATCACGGCACACCCACTCGTTCGCGAGCTAATAATAATACTAATAATAATAATAGGTTGTTTGCATAGCCCACGAAGAGAACGCGATCTCTCTCCAAGCGCTGCACAACTCGCTGCAAGGAAACTAGCACCCACAGATTAGTTTCAAGCACGAAATCAAGCATGCAAGAGCAGCAGACAAGTATAAAATAAATGATAAATGCTAGCTGATTTAACAGCCTCTTTTGTTTAGCGACAGAAGAGCCTTTACGGCTATCACCACCGCTCGCAGTAGCGATAAAGGATCGCCCACTGCAGGATTCGAGCCCACGACCTCGGGGACGAGGTCGTGAAAAGCAAACGCCTTACCTAGTGAGCAATTACGGCTCATGCTCCCTTTGCAGCAAATGTAAAGCGCCTAGAGAGAGATTGAGTTCTCCGAGGGCGCTTTATCAAGTGCATTATTAATATTATTATTATTACATGCTCAAGCCGGCACGCTAAAGCACGCATGAAGACACTCGAAGTCACTGGTTAGTAAGACCTCTGGCGTTTAGCGTGCACTGTATCATGCACAGATGAGCATACAAAACAGACCGGATAAAAAGAGGGAGAGAGACAGGTTCGCTGGGGCGCAAGGAAGGCTGACTGGAGAAGACGCTCCGCGTATTTCGCTGAGACTTAAATGATCCAATAGTTACAGTATTCGAGAGCGGCGGTTTAGCCCAGCGGTTAAGGTGTTTGCCTCGACCGAGGTCAAACTAAGCGTATTTGAGGACCGAGATCGTGGGCTCGAGCCGCGTGCCACTTGTGAAGCGCCCGAATAGAGACCAAGTTCTGTTAGGACGTTGTGCAAGTGTATACTTATTTAAATTTAAGGTCACTGTAGATTGCGGCAGTATCCAGAAGTGAGTTTCAGACTCTCGTGCATAAGAGTCGAAGGCTAGATCGCCGACACATTTCAATTTAGTGCGAAGAACGGAGAGGCGACCAGATGCAGTCCTCCGGATGGTGAGAACGCGAACTAGAGGAGCAAGGAGGTTGGATAGGTAGTTTGGCGCCAGCAAGTGAAGTGACCTGTAAGCCAGGAAGTGGGCGAGAAAGAGAGCGGAAGGCGGGGGGGGGAATGGGACTAGCGGCTCTTGACGCAGAGCCGCGCTTGCGCCGCCGCTCGCTTGCGCCGCCCAGACGAGCGGCGGCGCAAGCGAGCGGCGGCCTTCGAAAAAAATCCACGCGACGGCGTCGCGCGCGACGCGTCTGACCCGTTTACCGCGATGCGACTAGTTTCTGCGGAGCCGGCACGTTTCACTGGCGCTTCGCTGCTATTGGCGGCGGCCGGAAAGACCGCAAAGGCGCGGCTCCGTCGAGCATAGCGACATCGAGCGAATGTCCGGACGAATCCGGCTCGTTTCTAAACGAGAGATCGTCTTCTGACAAAGGCGGCGCCGGCGGCGCTCCGATCCGCCGCGCCTCTCCGGCGGCAGCGCCAAGCGGCGGCCGCGTTTGCAAGTGGCGATAGCCTACGCCGCCGTCGGAGCCGCGGTCTCTCTCGGCCGAGCGGACGCTCGGCGACCGCTCGCGGACGCTCGGCGATCGCTCGCGGCAGTGCAGCGCCGGCGTCGCCGAGCCCGCGGGCGAAAGTCGGAGGCGGCGGCTGCGGACTGACCTTGCAGCAGCAGCATGGCCACCTTGCCGCAAAAGTTGCTCCAAGTTGTCTCCTCATCGCTCGTCCCGGAGCACAGGCGCTCGAGCGCCAGCAGGCGTCCAGTCCAGTCAGTGTCCGCAGCGGCGGCGGCGGCGGCGGCGGCGGCGGCGGCTCGAGAGTAGAGCGCCGCCGCCGCCGGCAGTGCCTCGCCGACGCGCGAGGTGACGGCGAGTAGCAGCAGCAGCGGCAGCAGCGCTGGCCTCCGGCGCCGCAATCCGGGCGCCGCCTCGCGGCTTCTTCGCACGAGCATCTGACAACAACGGCGGCGGCGGCGGCACGATGCAGCGAGCGCTGGGTTAAAGATGCGAGTCGATACACAGCGGCCGGCTAGATCTCTTCCCAGCCGCTGCGGGCCGGCGACAGCGCGCCGCCATCTTAACCTAGCGCTACGGGCTAGCTAGTTCCGGACAGCCAAAACAGCGCTCAAGTCTGCCACTAGGAGGAGACGGCCTCCTCTCCAAGGTAAACCCTCCAGCCATCCATGTGGACGGATTATTCTTGACGCTCAGCGCCGCACCGCGAGCGCTCGCAGACGAGACCGCACGTGGCAATGGCGGCTCTCAGCTGGCGGCCGGGCGGGCGCGGGCCGTCGTCGCCCGTCGGCGAACGCGCCTCCATCTCCGCAGCCTCACCGTCGGTCGACGGTAGCCGCGGCGAGCGTCCGCGGTCGTCAGCGAGTGCTGGCGAAAGCGGAGGAGCGAGCGAGCGCGCGAGTGAACTGACGGAGGCGCGCGCTCGCGGCTCGAGTTTTATAATAGGCGGGCCAGCGGCGCCGTCCGCGGGGGACGAAATTAGTGGAAGCGCACGCGCGCTCCGCAAGCGCGCTCGGAGAGCGAAATCCCGGAAGTTAACCGCATTAGCATCCATTAGCACGCGCGAAGCGCGCCCAGGGGATAATCAGCCGCCTACGTGGGCGGCTATTAAACTGCGGCGAAGTTTGCGTGCGAGCGAATTACAAAATGACGAAGGCGGGCTTTTAGCGCACGCACGCACGCACGCACGCCGCGGGTCCGACGAGATGCGCACGTGAAGCTGGCGACGTCGCCGGCGAGGCGAGATTGTGCGCCGTCCCGCTCGATGCGCGGCGGCGGCAGCGACGGGGCGGCGCTAGCGAGGCCAGTGAAAGAAAATTTCGCGGACTCGCTCGGTCGTTCCTCGCGCTCTACTTTTGCCGACGCGCTTTGCGCGCCTCGCGAGATGCCGGGCTGAGTTAAGGATGACGAAAGCGGACGCGAGAGAGTCGAAAGTTGTCTCTTCCTTTAGCGACGAGCTGCCGACGCCGGGCGGCGGCGACGCGAGTCGTAGCGCGACAGCGAAACTTGATCGCGGTCGCGGTCCGGCTGCTGCGGCGGCGGCAGATTCGGCAGCCGCGGGAAGCGGGGCACCGCCCAACGCTGCGACCGCACGACGCGCGCATGCTCTGAGCGCGCGCGTCGTCCGAGCCGGGTTCGTATATCTATGCGGCGCCGTTGCGTACGATTGTCATCGGGCGCGATGCCGCGGCCTCGGCCAGGGGAGAGAGCGACGCAGAGTCCGGTGCACTTTCGAGGTTTGGCTAAGACGAAGCAGCCGCCGCCGCCGCCGGCGCAGAGAGACGCAGACTTGTCAGTTGTAGTCGTAGCCGATACTCGTCGTTGACATCGCTCGAGCGAGCGCTCGGCTGCGAAACGGCGGCTCGCTAAGTAAGCCCGGTCGTGTCCAATATTTATTATTTTATTCGCTGTTCCTGAATTTTAATGGCTAGACGCAGATTATACGATAATCTACGGCCGAGGCCGCATAAAAACCGACGGCACGAGATAGGCGGCCTGCAGCAGCTGTGCTTCCGGAGTCGTCCCGGGCATTTGAGCTCTAGGCCACCAGGCCATTGGCGCACGTCTGGCTGCTGTCGAATGCCTGTAACCCTCCGCTGCTGTCAAATAGACTTTATCTACGTCATAGATATGGACTTGTTATGCTAAGATAGGGGGCGCTCATCGTCGCTGCCGCTGTCGGCGTGCGCGTGCGCACTGGTCCTGCACCTGCATGTTGCCAGCCGCGCTGCAAGATGCAGGCGTCAACTGCGTTCGTCGCGAGTCGACTGAGATTAGCGCCGAGTGCGAGTTACGAGTGCTGCGTTTGCGGCCAAACTGTCCGGTCGCGGAAGCCGCATTCCTATGTCGTGGCTGGTCTCGCGGCCATTGGTGCACATCGTGGCCGCCTACTCGTGGTCGACGCGGATTGCGTGTCCAGCGGTAGATAAAAGAATGAAGGCGAATAATACTCGTGTAGGTACAGCGCGCGGTTGGACTGCGAAGTTGACAGTATCGCGGAGGGAAAGGGGGGGGGCTCGCTGCCGCGTGCGTCACTGCTCAACCCCGCCCCCATTCGCGTTGCTCGAGGGACAGGGGTCAAGGTGAAGGTGGACGCGCAGCTTGCAAAGGAGCCGCCGGAAAAGCGACGACGACGATGTCAGCGATGCCGTCGGCGTCGATATAAGTAAAAAATAAAATTAAATAAACAATAAAATAAAAATAATGAAAATAAATAAAATCGATAAAATAATAATAAAAATAAAATAATAAAAATAAAACAATAATAATAAATATAAATAATAAAAATAACAAAACAGACTGAACAGGTGCTGCTGCTGTACAGAAAGTATTAACAAGCGACTGGTGCTAACGTGCGCAAGCAGTAGGGAGCGTAAGCGCGAACGTGCACACCGAAGACAAATCGCACAAGGCCCCACTAAATGCTAACGCGCTCGCCAAGTGCGCGGGTTCGCTTAATTGAATGGTCGCGAGCGGCCGCCGCTTATACCGCGACGCGTCTGTCCCCCCCCCCTCCCGCACGCACGCACGCCCGCCCGCCGGCAACCGAACTTCGCGACCGCTTGCCTAACCGTCGGAGCGGGGTGGGAGTGGGAGTGGGAGAGGGGGCGCGCGCGGGCGCGAGCGCGCGCTCCCTGTCAATAAGCAATCCGGAGCCCGTCGACCCAGCGAAAATCGACTCGGAAGCTTGCCAGGCGATCCTTCCTAAGAGCTGGGCATGCGAGCATCGTTCTCCCTGGTAGTTACAAGGAATAGTTACGGCCGCTCAGCCGTCGGGCGGCTCAGCCGGCGGCGGCGAGAGGCGGGGTGGGCGGTGCGGCGCAAGGGTGAAAAACTGGGTAGCGGCAATGTGCGCGCGCCGCTGGCGACGCGCCTGGGTCGCCGGATCGCGCCGGATGGCCATAGCTCCATCCATTAACTTTTCGGCCGCTCTAGGTGCGCGGCTTGAGCGCCGTTTTAATTAGCGACCGCAGCGGCTTACGCTGAGAGCGTTTTCGAAGTCTGCAGGAACAGCGCAGCGCATGTACGCACATCTACGCACGTGCACAATTCCGCAGACGACGCGGGCCGCCGCGAAACAGCACGCCGCAGCAGCCTCTCCCGCGTCCCCCCCCCTCGTAACTGCCCTCTCCAGTCCGCTGGCTCGCCCACGGCCTTTCCGCCAGGGCGGGCTACGCAACGTCAAGGGCGAGCGCGGCCCGTCAAGGGCAGGCTACGCCCCGCCAAGGCCGGGCCAGCGTGCAGCGGCCGAGCCGTTTTAATTAGCGGCCCGCTGCAGCGGTAGCGCTGCTCCCTCCCTCTCTCTCTCTTCCTCTCCTCTCTCTCGCTCTCTCGCTATCTCTCTCTCCCTCTCGCTCTCCCTCTCGCTCTCTCTCTCTCGCTCTCCCTCTCGCTCTCTCTCTCGCTCTCTCTCTCGCTCTCTCTCTCGCTGCGTGCTGGCGAATACGTGTCGCGTGCAGGCTAGCCTCAAGCGATCCCGGCTCTGCTGCAGCGTGCGGCTCACGGACGATGCCAGCCTGAGCTGCAATTGTTAGACGAACCAGCTGTAACACTCCGGATACGGGAACGCGACTGCAAAAGTAAACGGCAGTGTTATTTTTTCAACATGTGACAGCCGTCAGCACAGACGGGGCCGCCCAACACGCAAAAGCCTCCAAGGCAAATCTCGAATTCGCCCTATCTCAGGGCCGGCACTCTGTAGCCGACAAGCTTGAAAAGCCCTACTGCCACGGCCGGCACTCCTGCCTTTATACACTTTTGCCTGTCGAAGGACCCAGCCATAAATACGCATACGAAGACAATCCAATCTATAAACAGACAGACATCAAAGGGCAGGCGCCAAATCGAAGGCCATAACTCAGCGGCGGCCGGTCCGCACACGTGCAAGCAGACATCGAAGGCACGGACACGGTCAACGCGCGCCGCGCGCGAGTGTCATTAAGCCAGAGCGACGCCGACCTGAGCAGCAGCGGGCGCTAGCGGCTGGCGCGCTCGAACGAGCGAGCGAGCGCCAGCCGAGAGCTTGCGAGCCAGCCATAATGGATGCACTCAGCCTCAGGGCCACAACTAATAGTTTGCACGGTGCAGACCGTAAGTGGCTAGACGAGTTTTGCTTGGCTCATTGCAGCTAACCTTCGCCCCACGACTGGCGTCCGACCAGCTCGCAGCCTGCAGGTGAGCAACAGCAGCCGACGCAACACTCCTTCACGCACTATTTCCATTCCTCGCGACAGGGTGGCCAGATTAGGCACCGCCGCTACGCTAGCTGCCTGCTCATTTGCGGCGTTACAGGTGAGTTTGGCATGATTTGCCGACCCACAGTGACCCGATCTTCAAAGGCGAACCGATGTGTCACATTCCTTGGTCATTTCGCCAACATGCTTTGCAGCTCCTTCGCGAAGGCCATTTTGGTATTGTCAAGACCAACATGCTTGCCAAAACTTTGGTCGACTAGCCTGGTTACTTTATAATAATAATGATAATAATAGTAATAATACATTTGTTATAGCGTCCTCAGAGAACTCAAATATCGTTTTAGTCACTTTACATTTGTTACAATCGTTGACGACATTTGAGGACACTATGGCAGCTTGCAGCAAATGTCGAGAAAACCAAAGGGCCAACCCGCCAATGACTAATATGGTGCATTCAGGCCCAAAATACCCGTCACAGAATCTGGCAGCTGACCTTTTCCGCGGCGACAAGATGTTATTGAATGCTAGCACCTTGTTGTTTATTGAGCATGTTACCACTAACCACTCGATCGTGCTTCTCTGCAGTAAATGTAAAGAGCCTAGGAAGACATTGAGTTCTCTGAGGGCGCTATATCAAATGTATTATTATTATTATTATTATACTATCGATTATTACAGCAGATAGGTCATTATAGATAAACCCTCTGCAGTCGGAACGGAGGACGTCGTGCATATCTTCGGTTTACTACTTGGCAAATTTCGGCATACCAGAGGAACTAGTGAGTGGCAATGGCGGCCCACACACAGTTCACTAGAGCAACGAGTTTCGAGACTTTGCGGGCTCGTTCTGGTGTTCGGGTTACTACCTCTAGCTCGTGCTATCCTCATAGCAATGAGCTAGTGATTCATCCTGACGGCAAACGCGACGAAGACGAGCATGTTCGGCGAGGGTATGTTCCGCGACAATCCGTGTAGTCATGCTCACTCTGAGGAGCTAGCCCACCGGGGACGGTCTTCCTACGCCAGTCACTCTACTGCAATGTCGCTGGTTGCGTTGCGTCTCGTCGTTGAGCAAGCGCCGGTGCCTTGCTGGACGCGCCTCGCTCCGTCGCCGCCACGCCGCAGCTACCGGCTGCTGAGTGGCAGCGGCGTGGCGGCGACGGCGGCGGCGGCGCCTGCGAAGAAACTGTTCCACAGTGGCACCTGGCGAAAACAAAGGGTGCGCGTCCGTGCCTGGCAAGGAGGGGATTCCAGCTGCAGTCGTCGTCGTCGTCAGTCAGTCAGCCAGGGCGACTCATCGAGAGATCGATCTTACGACCTGCTGCGATTGGCTAGCGGTCAAGCTATCAGACGAAATCGAATGGCCATCGACCAGAAAGTCGGACTTGATAACCTTCCAGCCCAAGGCGGCATGCTGCAGTTCGTACGTAGTTCCGGCGTCCGTTAATCGTCGGGTCGCTAGGGGCAATCCATTCCTATCGCACCCACTGTACCATACAGACAGCGGACAGGCTGTCGAGAGAGAGGGAGAGAGAGAGAGAGAGAGAGAGAGAGAGAGAGAGAGAGAGAGAGAGAGAGAGAGAGAGAGAAAGAGAGAAAGAGAGAGAGGCTTCCGCTGCTGCTGACGCTGCACGTGACTATCTATGAATACCTGCTTGCGATCGTCCCTCTCAATTGCCGGCCGCTCCCAGCGAGCTGCAACCCGTTGACCCTTCGCCAGCTTGTTCGTCGTCGAATGACCGCGAGAAGTCGGGTCAGATCGATCGCCGCCTCCAGATCCGGATCTGGAGGCGGCGATGTCGAGCACCTTGAGCAGTACGACTATGCCGAGCAGGTTGCTGATTTACGCTGCTCGTGCTTTGAGCGTTCGCTCCGCATACGTTCGCTGCATTTGCGTTCGGAGCCCGGGAGGAGGAGGAGGAGGACGTAGTGAATTCAATGCGCTGGCGCTGCTGCTCGCTTTTAAAAGAAGTCACAATAATAATAATGATAATGATAATAACAACAATGCTCTTGATTAAGCGCCCTCAGAGAACTCAATCTCTCTCTCTCTAGGCGCTTTACAATTGCTACAAAGGGAAATGCAATCGAATGGTTTTTGATGCAAATAGAAAATAAAACCTTCAATCGCGGCGGCTTCTATGCCGAGCGCTGCCTTAGCAGAAAGTGACAAAGACGCCCGCTCCAACTACGCCGGACAAACTATTTAGCCTTGCTTGACGAGAAATGGCGAAGAGTAGAGCCCCACTCTGCGCGCGCCGTCGCCGCCGCCGCAGAAGCTGAGAGCTTCGCAAGGGAAAAATGCTGACTTTCCCGAATTTTCGTCGGGAAAGTCAGCATTCTCTCGCCAAAAGGGCACCGCTCGGAAGCTTTTTTCCTTTTTTTTAGAACGCCGTCTAGAAGGAGATTGCTCTGTTCGGTAGAGAGCTAAGCTGCCGAGGCTGCTGTGTGCAGGCAGACTAGCATCGCTCCGCCGTACTAGGCTCGTAGCGTCGCTGTGGAGAAGCTGCTCGCCGAAGGGGCTCCGGCCAGACCAAGGTTCTCTAGCCGCTGCTAATGTTACTGTCCTCCACTTCGGGAGAGCTCTCCCAGTGCGTCGCTCTGCACAAGGTCGCCGGGAGTCCTCATTGGAGCCATCCGTTTTGACGCCGGCTTAAAAAAGTGCACGCCCGATACATTGAATAGCCTAAAACCGAGCCAAGCGCCTTTTGGCACTCTGCTCGGCGTACGTCTTTGGAAGTCAGCCTAAGGAAACATTTCCCTTATCAGCGCATCCAAAAGGTAATATCGGCCCTTTAAAAAACCGCGATCGCCACTATGGAAACCAATCGTTCACACAGAATACGCGCCGTGCCCGCCGACTTTTTTCTCGCCCCATCTACGAAGAAATTGTAGGTACCTCTGGAGATCTTGACTTATTGGTCGAAAACCCTTCAGAACTTCTAGCCAATCCTGGTAGCCATCCGGAATGATGTGTCGGGTTTCCAAAGGGCAGCTGCTGGGGTTGAGACAAGCCAGCTCCGCCCGTTCAGCCAGATCGATGGGAGCTTAAGCCACCTCAGCCTTCATTCTCACGTCTTTGTGAGAGAGAGAGAGAGAGAGAGAGAGAGGAGAGAGGAGAGAGAGAGAGAGAGAGAGAGAGAGAGAGAGAGAGAGAGAGAGAGAGAGAGAGAGAGAGAGAGAGAAGAGAGATAGAGAGAGAGAGAGAGAGAGAGAGAGAGAGAGAGAGAGAGAAAGAGAGGTAGAGAGACAGGGGAGAGAGAGAGAGAGAGAGAGAGAGAGAAAGAGAGAATAAAGAGAGAGAGAGAAAGAGAGGGAGAGAGAGGAAGAGAGAAAAATAAAAAGAGAGAGAGAGAGAGAGAGAAAGAGAGGGAGAGAGAGAAAGAAATAAAGAGAGAGAGAGAGAGAGATCCGTCCTACCTAAATGAGCTGTTTCCGCCTAAGCCTCCCCCTAGTGCCGCCCGATCGTCTGACTTTGGTTATTTAGCCACGCTTCTAGCCAGCATCCTCCGGAGACAGTGCTTCTATTTCCTAGGCACCCGAAGCCTAAAAATATCGACCGACTGACATCCCGATTTGACATCTCTGACTTGACAACATTAAAAGCATTTGCTTCGTCAATGTGAATTGATCTTTGATGGCCTTTAGGTGCTGCTAAGGTGCATTTTGTTATCGCAGATTAGTAGCTGTCAATAGTGTAGCCAGGGTTTTGGTATGGGGAGAGGGGCTGACCCGAGACCTTTTGGGGTGTGTAAGCAGAACTGCCAATTCACCAACTCTAGAAATGCGACCCGTCGTACGAAAAGCACCGACAGCTCCTCTGGAAAGCGATAACGAATGTGACTAACCGAGACTAGGGGGAGTTGGCTACTTCCGGCCCCACCGTACCCTGTCGCAGCCACGCCCTCGCTGCCACGTCGCTGTCGCACGGCAAGAGCAAGACGGTTTGATTAAACCTTTGTATAAAAAAGGTCACATTCGCTAACACTAACGGGGGAGCTAAGCAGTACTGATGGGAAATCCCAGATACACCAGGCTACAAGGGGGGGGGGGAGGGCGGCGCGGGGGAAACAACGTTGCCGAGCTGGTTTGGTCCAGCGGTCAAGGTGCTCGCCCCGAACAAGTTGTGGCTGTGGTCGTGGGCTCGAGCCCCGGGGCATATGTGAAGCGCCTGAAAAGAGATTGAGTTCTCTTAGGGCGCAAATACAAATGAACTATATTTAGCGAACGTAGTCTAAAGCGGGCGGGATGCCCTCGTAGCGAAGCAATCTTGAAGACGGACGAGAGCGATTCCCCGGAGTTATCAACCCCTCGCTCGAGGTACGAGTGATTGCGTAGCGGGTCTCGCCAGAGGGCGACATCTCAGCGCGCCGAAGGCTCCAGCTCATGGAAACCAAGCAACGAACAACGCACTGCGGGATAGCGCGGAGTATACGGCTATAACGGTGAGCGAGCGCGTTTAACTTCCGCCACGCTCGGACAGCGTGGATTCTCGTGGCCTTCTGCGGTTGACCGCATTGCCAAGAAAGGCCAGCTAGCCAGCCATTCATCCCGAAGGATGAATGGCTGCTGAGCGATCGGGGCGCTCTCACCGTGCCAGATCCCACCGTCATTGCCCACGAACTTGTTCACCCCGATTGCCCAGATTAGAAAAGGGGCGACGTCACCCGTCCGGCCTCCAGTCTGAGAGCAGGCTTGGCTCGGTCGGTGACCCCTAGCTGGTAGCTGACCTCGGTAGCTGGCCGCAGCGAAGTACCGGCGCTCTAAGCTACTGGACCTCGCTTGGGTACGTAATAATCCTAGCTGATTAAACGGCCTCTTTTTGCATAGCGACAGAAGAGCCTTTTAGGGCTATCACCTCCGCTTTCGGTGGGCGATAAAGAATCGCCCACCGCAGGAATCAAACTCACGACCTCGGTCCCGAGGTCGTGAAAGCAACCGCTTTACCTAGTGCGCGCCATCACGGCTCACCGAACGCGTGGATGTGCCGAAGGCTCGTCGCTGCACCTTCAAAGCCTAATTAAAAGCAAATTATGGCCGCCCCCTCAGATGAAGCACCTTGAATTTGCAACGCCCACTAACCTGTAGAGCCGACGTGTTCGTAATTTGTATTAAATAATGTTATTGACTAAATTTTTAAGCCAGGTAGCCCACCACTCGAATCATAGTGGCCATTCAAGGGGGGGAGGAGCTATCGGGCTTTCGAAGGGGGGGGGGCGATCTAGAGGCTGTATACATATTGCTCAGAGGCGGAGCTGGGATTTTTTTAAATCTTGAGTGGGGACAGAAGACCCGAAAGATTGTCACGTAGGCGGCAAGGCCCACAAGTAGTGAGCAATTATAGCGCACGATCGTCGTGTTTAATCATCACGAACCCTTGGCTCCGCCGCCGCTGACGTCGCTCATTTGGCCCCGCTGGCTGCGGTCCCATGCGAGAGCGACCAGGAGCGACCAGGAGCGACCAGGAGCGACCAGGAGCGACCAGGAGCGACCAGGAGCGACCAGGAGCGACCAGGAGCGACCAGGAGCGACCAGGAGCGACCTGGGCTGCATGTTACACGTCGCTGGACGACTTTTCGCGGTTAACTTACCAGCAGCTCGTCGTTGTGAGCTGCCTGTGTGTGCCGGTTTCAAAGTTAAATTTTCTCGCAGTTCTTTACAAACAGTTCGCACCACCACCTCTTGCTTTTGCACTGCTCAGATAATCCTTCATAGCGGGTTTCTATGATTTTCATTCAAAAGGCCATCAACAAGTTTTTATATCGAAAGTGGTTTGATGCTATTTATGAACACCTTACCAAAAGATCGCCATCTTTTAGTTTTCTAGTCTTTCTGGCGCCTCGCTCGCGACCAGCGAGATTGGCTAGGCGATTGCCTAGTTCGCCTATTGGAAGCTCCGGGCCTCAATAGGCGTCGCAAAACTACGCGTTTGATTGCACGTTATAGAAGCCAGTGTAACGGGTTTACAAAAATGGCATCTTTATCGCAGTTCTATTTTTTTGGTTGCCATCTGGGTTGGGCCATCAGAGGCCGTAGCATCAGAACTCGCTGGCGCAATTGCATGAAATTCGGCGGATACACTTGGCGTACTGTTCTCTCTGATTTGGAATCAAAACCGTACTGGGACGACTGGGAGCTGCATCGACGTTCGAATATGTGGAAAAGTAGCTGGCCCTGGACATTAGAGGCCACAGCACGAGAACGCACAAGTGCAAGTGCATGAATTTGGCGGGTAAGGCCGTAACGCCCTCTGCATAATTTGGAATCGAAACCGCAGTTTACGGACATTTATTTATAGAGACGGCAGCTGTATCGCAGTTTATTCGCAAGACCCGTTGCTATACGCAATTTCGTCCACCGATTTGAATGACCTCAACTATTACAGCAGTGCATGTCTGCAGGGGTTCGAAGGTCGTTATCGAAGGCGCTTGTCGATCACTCCCAGATCGCTGTCGGCTGCCACGCTCCTCGCAAAGAGGATATCCGGTCCGGCCCTGTTTCGCGTGGCTTCGCTTTCCTGTCCGCTGCTACGCTGCTACTTACTTCCTTTACCGTCCAAATAGCTCAGCTATTCTTACCCATTTTCCCTTAGATAGAGTCTGTTGCTTTTAGTATGATTACCAAAAACTGCTTCAGCTGTAAGTGAGCTTTAGAAAGCTCTCTAGCGCAACACCGGAGTAGTTTTTTGAGCTCATAGTTCAACCGGTTGTAGTCGCAATTGGTTAGACAGTCAACCCGATATAGGATGGTTTGACTTACGAAAATTTTAGCGATGTGAACTTGGCCACGGTCACGCAAAAAAATTGCAAATCAAAATTTATCCAAGAAAATTTTCAAAACCCGCGCGCGGTCAGTAGAATTTACAACGCCGCAAGCAGTAGGGATGAAACGATGTCTGACAGCTATGCATTGTGGGTACTGAGGGCCCTCTCTTGCATGCGTTACTTGCTTGAGATAACTACCAGCTTCTGTTTGCCAAAAAATATTCCACATTATGGTATGCAAGGGGTGGCAATTATGGCCTAGCAATGGGTAGGCAGGGTGGACAGATGTCCCGGGGGCCAAGGCCGAGGGGGCGCCAAAAGCAAGATTCCAATTTTGATTTAAAGCAATCCTGGTTTGAAGCTAAGCATGTTTACAGACTTGGGCCAAGCAGTAGCTTGACGCTCTGGCGGGCATACACGCGACGACTCGGAAACACCGAGGGGGCATTATCCACCGTGTATTCGGGTGACAATCGCAGCTCAACAAGCACACGGCCGTTCGCCCCCCATCGCCGCTCCAACTGCTCTCCCCGTCCGTCCGCTGGCCTCATCCTGCCTTCCACAGGCGGGCTGCGTCGTGTCGAGGGCGAGCCCGGCCTGCCATGCTGCGTCAAGCGTGAGCCAGCTTGCAGTGGCTGAGCACCGAGACACTATTAGACCGCACAAGCAAGGCTTAATTAACTGGCTGTGCCATGACAGCGAAGCCGTCGTGTCTGGTTACTTGTAAGGTGTCGGAAAGAGAATACGGTCCAGAAATAAAAAGACCATGTTCGTAAACTGCGATAACCACAGCTTGAACCTGGTAAAGAGTTCATACTGCTAGTCAAGATTCGGTTGTCATTGGCTTTTTTGAACAACAGAAAGCACCTACTTATTCTTTTCAAGATCAACTCTGAGGTGGGAGGGACTGAAGAAAATCTTGGCCATCACTGTCAAACGTGACTCTGCCACAAGGTGGAGTGCAAGAGTGGAGGCTGTGTAAGCCATCAATGATGGACGGAACAGCATTGTAGGTCTTTTGGAGCAACTGTCTTGAGGACATAAGTGGAACATTTGAAACAAGAAGTGTAGCTGGCAGCCTCCTACATTTATTTTGAACTCTTTGGACTTTACCGACTTTTACTTTGGAACTTTTTGGCTCCGTTTTCATTTTGGTACAGCATCATCATATGGAAGATGGACCGCTTTCAGAAAAGACTGCATGATCCAAAGATGAACTTCAAAGACGTATCTGGTGACCCCCACTCTCTTGTGGTTGAGTTGTCAAGACTTCGAGAAGACCTATGATAAAGATCACTACTAAATGCCAAAAGAGATGTGAATTGTGGAGAGTTGCAGTTGAACGAAGGATTCACTGAAGGATACAGATGCCTGAAGAACTCTCTCAAGATGTTGGTCTCACGGCAGAGGAGATTTCGAGAATAACGAAGGACAGCCGTAGACTATTTCCGACAAGAAATTACAACTAGGTTTTCCGGCTCACAGATCTTAATGTCAAATTTAGCTTCTTGTCGGAAGTTAAGAAGCTTTTGAAGACGCTTGACCAGACCACACTCCGCCAGCAATGTCTAGATCTTGGAGGCTTTTATTGTTCAGACGTTGATGGAACAGAGCTGTACAACGAAATACGTAACTTTCTGGCCTCACGTCACGATTCGGCACCGATGAAGGCACCGCTAGAACTCACGTCTTTCATTGTCAGTTATGAAGAGGACGTGTTTCCTAATTTGAGAGTTGCCTTGCAAGTTCTTGTGAACGTTCCTTTAACAAGCTGAATAGTAAAAAATAATAATAAATTTGTATAGCGCCCTCAGAGAACTGAATCTCTTCCTAGGGAATTTACGTATGCTGCATGGAAAGCATTACCAACATTGATTGGTGGTATCAGCCGCAAGCAGCAGGCATAATGTAAGGAGGTACATGCACACGAAGAACGAATCGCAAAGATTCACCAAATGCTGTAGACAAGCCTGACTTATATGATAGCATCAATAGGGCAAGATCGACTCTCTGATTTGGCTTTGTTATACATTGAGAAGGAAATACTGGAAAACATTGACTTTCAAACTGTAAAAGACCAGTTTGCCACGTTCAAGGCCAGAAGAAAATTCACAGCTGTGATAGCTACCCTGTACCTGCGCTACAGTTAATAAAATCTTCTCGACTCGATAAGCCTGCTAGCGTGCGTGTTTTTTGATTTGCAGCAATTTCTGACACGGGGAAGGGACGTCACTTGTAGCTTAATCCCCGAGCGCCGAAAGATCTCTCACTACGCGTCTGATGGTATGCTACTTTAATCTTATTTACTTGTTCGTATTTATTTCTTATTTGCTATGTATTTGTGAAGGAACTCATTTCATTTACTTCTCTACGTCTTCCTCAGAACGTATCTTAGTAGAACGTATCATTTACCATTCTCGACTTACGAAGAAACCTGACTTACGACAACTTTTCCAGTCTTTATCTCTTTCGTAAGTCGGGTGACCTCATGCTGACCGCTGTATACCTTGTACACTCGTGTATAAGCAATAGCTAACATGTACGTGTATGGCATTGCGATCGACTCAAGTGATTCCCTAGCGAAATCGCTTCCAATGTTGTCTAGAGTGATTATCGCGTTCATCGCCGGGATACACTTGACGTACTCTTCGATCGTCATCTAGACTTGGATGGCGGCAGTCGAGGACTAAGAGCAGCTCGAATTTGTCTACAGGCGTAGCAGCCACAGATGCTCAACAAATCTTAGCTATCAGGTTTATGATAATAATAATAATAATGCACTTGATAAAGCGCCCTCAGAGAACTCAATCTCTTTCTAGGCGCTTTACATTTGCTGCAAAGGGAAATGCAATGGAATGGTGAGTAATATCATGCTTGATAAACAGCATGAATAACACGGTTAGGGGTGACATGCACAGGGTCAGCATGCAAATGTGGTTAGTGGCAGCATGCACAGTGTCGGCACGCATAAGCACATCAAGGACGAATTACAGGGACCCACTAAATGCTGTCCTAAATAGGTGTGTTTATGAGTTCTTTTTAAATGTGGTCAAGTCAGGGGATGTTCTGACGCAAGTCGGGAGGGAGTTCCAGGCTTTGGGAGCATGCGAACTAAATGCACGGTCTCCAAAGGATTTGAGGTATTGGTAAACTGTTGGATTCCGACAAGCGGGTGGTACAACAAATCTTAGCTATCGGGTTTCAACGATTTCGTGAGAACGAAGGGCTTAGTTTATGCAGCCACTGCACGCTCTACACAGCGGCATCGCATCGATCAGACCGGTTCAACACCGTTCAATGGTCATGCCAACAAGGTCTAAGCGGGCTGAGCTGAATAGGTTTTCGTCCTACCTGTGCAACTGAAGGTCATTCTATACGCTGTCGCTTAGGCCTCAGTACTTGGTCACCTGGTGCAATCGAGCACTCTTTGTGGCGATGAGGTGAGGTTGAACATTAATTCCCTGCCTTTGGGTCAGCAAGGCACCATCTACGACCTCGCCTCTAATCAGGTGAAGGAACATCTATTGTTAGCTGGAAAGTGCAGCTAAGTCGATGGCCCTCTGCCGTGGGTCTGACAGCAGACACAGTTCGCTTCTCCTGGCCTGGAGAGTGAACCACTAGAACCAAGATGATATACGTACGGGGTATGTTTAACAATTGAGTTCAGCGTTATCAACATAAATAAGTTTTAATAGAAGAGACTATCAGATTTTCACTTTCGAAGAAATTGATGAGCACCATGCCCTTATAGTTTTCAGATAGTAATTTCATGGCATGCAATCTCTCGGAGCAGGATAAAAACTAGCGAGCCGAAGGTCAGAATGCACCTGTTCGGCCGTCTGACGATTCCAACGGGCCAACGTGAGCCACCGGTTCAGCAGCAAATTACGGCCATCAACACGTAACCCTCTTGCTAACCAATAGTAGATGTACACACAATGGCCTCTCAATAAAAAAATCGTTTCGCTCTGAGGCGTTTGCCCCCAGCGACGACGACCTGCTGCGGTTCCAGTACTGAGGCCACCACCACCAACACATCCTCTCCCGGTGACTTGGCTATGAAAGCCCTGAGAGCCTACAATCGGCTCGACAGCTACTACTACTATATATATATATATATATATATATATATATATATATATATATATATATATATATATATATATATATATATATATATATATATATATATGCTTTTACGGCTGCTGGTGCAAAGTTCCACATACGGTCGATCGCAGCTACCGTTTGAAGGGATTAGCAGGAAAGGAGACGTGTGGGTCACGTGGACCACAAAGGTCACGTGGACCACGGCTCCACACTGCTGCCAAGTTCGCATAACGGGCAGCTCATGCACAGACAGCACCTGCACAGAAAGCTGAGCACTCAATAGGGTATAGAGAGTGGCACCTCGTTTATTATATCAAGCATCACAAAAATGACACCCACATCACAGTTCCGAGTACAAGAAGACTTATATCCAGGTGCTAAAATGGTAAGAACGTGGCAGTACAGCCTGAACAGACGTACGCATAATATAATGCAGATATACCGCCTTGTGTGTGAGCGCCGGCTGGGCATCAGTCGTCCAAGCGGTTTAAGACTGCACACTGTGACACAGTGACAGTACTCCTAAATGTGAAGCCCACGAACATGACGAATGGAGCGTTATCTCAGCAAATGTACGCGTTCGTTTCGAAACCCGCACACCCAGCAGTGACTAGTATATTGCTGCCAGCTCGGCTCTGAGACTGGACGCGTCCTCCTTCCCGGAGCGATGCCTGTTTCAGACGGCCGCGCTTGTGTGCGCACGCACGCACACACGGGCATGCCTCAGGCGACAGCAGACCGTCCAGTGTCGTGGGGGCGTGCATGTGTGACTACAGACTACAGACCCTGGGGGGGGGGGAGGACTGGCGCACAGCCGTGCTTTAGACATCTCGAGGTGAAGAGCGCTTGTTCTCATCGGTAAGAGGTAATAACACACTTCGGCGATCTCTATTGCCAGGGACTAGCTGCAAGCAATCATGCTGCCGCTGCTGCTGTGGTGGCGAGTTCTTCTGCTGCCCTTCTGCAGCCAACTCCAGCACCTGCCGAGGTGGGAAGTGTGGGAAGGGACAGCCTTTGTCACTGCCCGCCGCATCGGCAGTTGCGCTCGCTCCTGCGTGGGAGTACCGAGTCACAACCAAGCGATGCCAGCGGCTCGCCGTAAAGCTCGGCAGGCCGACGTCACGTGGCCACCGACTGGTCCTCTGGTACGGAAGGCGGTAAAAGCGCAGCTGCACATGTGAACCACGGAACCGCTTGGGGGCAGGCAGAGTATACGTGGTGACCGCAAAGGGGACGGCGGGGAGGAGTAGGAGGAAGGGCGATAATACACAGAGCTAGCAGCGGCTTGTTCAGCAAGGACAGAGCGTGCACGCCCTCGCCACGTATGCGAGTGGGGGGGGGACGGGTGCAACCCGAACACAGCAAGTTACGCCGAATGAGCACCATGCTTTGCTGCAGACCTGCTCAGCCGGTAGTCAGCGCGGCGGCCGCTTGCGCCACGAGCACGACGACTGCTAATTGGCGCGGCGGCCACTTGCAACAACGAACGGTAAAAGCGCGCGCGGGCCACAGACCAGCTGTCGCGCGCGCACCACGTCGCTGCCTGGCGCCGACGCAGCAGAGCAGCGTGCACGTCGGCTGTTGCGCCAGAAGGCGTGCGCGCTCGGGAGCAGACGCAGCCTGGCGGCGGCGGCGTGAGATGTCCTCCAGCTGCCCGCTCGGCAGCGAGACACAAAGATGCTGTGGTGGCAGCTGCAGCTGTGCACTAGACACGATGCGGGCTTTGGCAAGCACGAAAGCCGGCTGCAGCCACTACTGAAGAGTTCCTTCTTCGCGTGGCGCTATGGGCTCAACAGTGAATTCCACGACGGCGATGGGCTCGGTGGCTTTGGCCCTGCGACCCAGGGCGTTGCTGCGAGACTCCTCGCTGACCTCATTACTCGATGCGCCCTGATTGGTCTGTCCGAGCTTGTCGCGGTCCTACGACGAACGACTGTCTCATCAATGGCTAAAGTGAGCCGAGTGCACCGAAGATGGGAAATGTGGGACAGGACAGGTGTCAGATAATGAGTAGATAGAGAGAGCGAGATCACAAATACCCAGGCATGCATATGCTCACACGTATTAATGCACTCATGCAGACACCTATGCATACAGTTACACGTGTGCACACTCACACACATACAAACGAAGCCACGAACACATGCACACAGCAGCGGACTCGAATCAAAATTCTGGCAATTCTGCATAACCAATTACAAGCCGGGCGATAGTCACCAGAGCTCTTCTGCTGCTATATAAAGGAGGCTGTTGAATCATCCACACTTTACTTTCCATGCACACACGCTCACACACACACACTTGTATATGCACACGAAACATGCACACAGACAGAAATGAATAATATAAAACATGGACACACAAAGCATGCACATGCATACGCTCATTCAATAATAATGCATGTACAAACACACGGATTCATACAAACATAATAAACAAACATAGGCAGACACACACACACACACACACGCATGTACGCACACGAGGCAGAGAAGTAAAAGAACCAGATAGCTGCACGATGCACTAGTTGGTGACACTACATCGTTAATCCATACCTGTCCTCACGAGCATTCCAGATTCACGCCTTGTAGTTTACGTAAAAATGCTCCAGGAATTGAATAAGAAAGCTAAACATGTTTTTGAGACCAGCTAAACGTCCGAAACAATACCATACCCTTGTATATGCATCAGGATTTAAATCAGTCAATTCATACCCACCATCACCCAGACAGGGGTGCACCCTTGTCAGACAACCACTATAATATGCTGGCAGTATAATCCAGCAAGTTCCTCCACTCAGCTGTTCTGGGCTCATTTCAGTGCACAACTGGCACCGTATCTATGCATTGCAATGCTGTTTTACTGAACAATAGACAGCCGACAGATCACCTAAGCAACCAGCTCTAATGTCCTCGGCCGAGATAAGAGCTCCTACAGCTGATGACAATTCATTCGACGATGATGTCATCCGAGGGCTCCTTCGAGCCTTCTAATGCTGACATTAATTGTAGCTCAATTTGCTCCAGAACAACCAGCTGTCTTGAGACTAAGTGATGGGCCAGCCACTGTCATTTACTCTCGGCTTCTAATAAGTGGAGCACTCTGCGGTCAATCAGAGCTTGCCTTTCAGGGCGGACGGATGGGGGGGGGGACGTTAAAGCGATCAGCTGCATGCAACTCACCTGAGCTCGACGACAGCACATGCACATCAGCATCGACCAGCAGTAGTCTGGCTCGGGCGGTGGTGGTGGCGGACGGTTCTCATCCAGGTCCCAGGTCGGGCTGCCGTTGGGGTAGCAGAAAGCATTCAGCTCGTCAAAACCATCCATCTCCAGCATCTGAAACACGACCAGCAAGCAGCCACGTCTTAAAGCACACTATCGACCAACCAGTTCGGATCCAAGATTCATGAGCAGAGAGCCACGATTGAAGGGTCTCGAATACACCTGCATGATTTAGTTTGGCTCAAGGGTCAAGGTGCACGCTCGCCTGGATAGAGATTAAGTTCTCTTAGGGCACTGTTCAAATGAATTATATTTTTTTTTATACAAACATCAATTCTAATCGGTCACCGAAGACAAGCAGACTATGCGGTGGCCCAAATCCAAAGTAGAGCCATAATTTTGGCATGAGTGTTAAAACCATGCCGAAAGAAGCATGGCACAAGGTCGAGGACCTCTCGTAAACGAAGGTTCGTGGCTCTTTGGCCCCCCTTAAAGCTAAATACATCCTATTCTAGGAACACCTGAAGCTCTCTGTGAAAGACATGCAGCAATCTCTTTCAACACATTCGAAAGAAGTTTCTAGCTCCAACTGGAGAACATCAAAGCTGTACACCGATGGTGCTCAGCTCGGCAGCCACCATCAGAGCAACAAGTTTGCTCTAATATTTTCTTTTAAACTGGTTGCTCCAAAAATAACTGTACCTACGTAGTACTCTCTCTCTCTCTCTCTCTCTCTCTCTCTCTCTCTCTCTCTCTCTCTCTCTCTCTCCCCATGATTATGATATCATCAAACCAGGAGTAACGCCTTAGACTTTCCACAGAGTACCAGCGAGTCTGATCATAATTAATATAGTATCATAAGGCTCAATAATCCTTGTCGATCAGAAAACGCTGTAGGACGATCCTTGTTCCTAACCTGGTCGCAGACATCTTTCCTAACTTTCAACCATGTCCGATCATTGGTAGGAAATGCACGTGCTAAAACATACATTTTCAAACCTCTTCAGTTGCTGAAAAACCACGGCCTACCGTCAAAATTTCTTTCTCCAAAGTGCCATAACTGATATGTTCAATAAAGCTTTGTGTGCAATGAAGGGATGATCTTAAGAAGAATTGTCTCCAAAGCCGGGGCCCGGGTCGAAAGCTGGAGGAGGCACCAAAAGCTTCCAAATCTGGCTGCTTTTCGTGTTTTGCTAAACGCAGCCATTTTCATGGTATAACAACAGCATCTCTGAGCAAGAATTGATTAATTTTATTGTACATAAGACACTTGAAGTGAATGAAATAAAAATATATAAAGAATTGGGCCATATTCTGAGGCACTGTACTAAGCCAATAAGGCTCTTCTGCTGCTATTCAAATGAGGCTGTTAAATCAGTTAAGATTTTTTAGGTTCTTTAAACTTGGGTTACAGACTATAAAATTGCTTACAACAGAATAGGTAGAGAGGTTTGCAGACTGGGGGAAGCTGCACACAGTCCGACAAGGTTCACGAGGAACAACGCAGCTGTCAAACTCAGGTGAAAGAAAGTTTGAGTGATTGGGACTTCAGACGGCACACAAGCATGATTAAACAGGCTGATTATCATTCCTTGGCAATATTAATGACATGATACGACACATTGCTTTTGGATCTATAATAGGAGATGCTTCGAGAGCTTTCGGTTGGTTAAAATAGAACACAAAGCAATATATCTGTATGGCTGTTTTAATATATCCGTGTTTTAATACAGGCTGAAATACCAATTGAAGCCATTATTGCTGTTTTCAGTGCACGTGCATACACATACACAAATACATGCTACAGGTCAAAACAGGGAGGTGGTTAATCTGCAGCACTAGCACACACTATTAAACCCCACTACATACAATGCCTCAGCCCATCTTAGCTCACATGAACCTTTAATTTCTGTCCAGTACCACTGCCACTGCTAAATTATCTCGATGTTTGAATGCTGCTAGAAATGTCGACATTTCACATGCTGCAACTATCCATGTCGAATGCACAAAGCAATGTGAGCTAAGGCATGCTTCCGTGTGCCTGCGCGAGCAGATAATAGCAGTAATGTGACCCTGCATGGCAAGCACTGGGTGGGGGAAGGCAGCATACCTCCTTTTGCCAAGGTATTGATACAGAGCCACAGTTAAACTTCGAGTAGAACGAATCATCTGCAGCATCAAGATTGACGCCCTTGACAGTAGAAAACTGTTCTATATCAAGCACGTCTTTGGCATAAACAGCAAGTGGCTACAATAAAAAAGGCCGACTTCAAAATATACCAGATTTATGATACACAAACCCCATCCTGCAGCCAAGCTAGCTACATACATCTGGGGTAAAAGGAGGCTTCATGCGACCCGCTTCGAGCCAGTCGAAGTTGATCGTTGCAAAAAACGAGTGGACTTTGATACTAGAGGCATCACTGCCGCCACCCTTGCATCCGATTCGATCAGTAGGTTCTTTAGCTAATAGCTGAAACATAAAGGCAGTTGAACGTATGAAAGCAACGACATAGTCGACTTGCATTTGCATGCACAACAGAGTTAAGGTTAGAATGCATGCATGCAACGATTAGGCTTTGGCCAGTCCAAGGCAACTGTGGCACAGCAACTGTTGGCAAAGTACCTGATTGGCACAACCTTATGTCCAGAACAGATGCAAATCAGTGGCAGCAACAAGAGCAACAAAACGACACGATGTTACTTGATCAATAAAAATAAAATAAAATACTAGCTGATTTAAAAGCCTCTTTTGTACAGCGACAGAAGAGCCTTTACTGCTTGCAGTGGTGATAAAGGATCGCCCACTGCAGGATTTGAACCCACGACATCGGGACCACGGTCGTGAAAAGCAACCGCCTTACCTAGTGTGCCATCATGGCTCACCAATGTGTAAGAACACCCACCAGAATCACCACTGGTATTGATCAAAGTATCAATCTTATCATTATCCTTATTACATACGACTAGACATTTTGTAATACAGCAAAAGCAGAACCCAATCGTGAAAACGTAACATGATCAACTAACCACACCACGTATTAGTGGCGCAGATACAACTGACTACATGGTGCGATAACACATTCAGCAAGAGACCTAAGTATGTCGAAAAACCATGCGTTGCATCGGTACGAATACATATTAAACGGGAGCAATCAAACGTTGTATACAATCCTAGATGTCATAGTAATGGCCAGCCTTGAGTGTGCCAACCTGCATCGTACAGTCGTGCTGCAGCACGAGCCCGCATCTCAAAAACCTCAAGTAATTTCTTGTCTCTTAGCAGAATAAAAAGACAAATCCAATAGATACCAGACGTTGGTATGTTCAATCATGCAGTATACGAAGATTTCAAAATAGCAAGAGGACGAACAGCGTAATGCAAATTGAGTTGACGAGTCTGAGCGTTTTTATGCACTATTACGTCTAACCTCGAAACAAAAGTTCTAAGAAATTGACACCACAATTGGAGCAAAATATCGTCTCGTGGATAGACATTTTGCCAGCAGAAATGCTCTCGTTACAGGTGATGTCTTCCTCGTTCGGAAAAAGGCATTTTGTACAGCTGGCATCGGCAGTCCACCCTGGCGTGTTGTACTCGGATAGCCGAAGTTCGGTGCTCACAGCAGACAAACTGCATACAGACGGAGACCACGGACAATCAATCCATGGCTGTCCCAGGCGCTCTGCCAGTGGGAATGCACGACCACGAGTTCACTCACTTCTAGCCGAGCTGCCGTGGACAGAGCAGGTAGACTGGTGGCACACTCCCTTCCATCCCGATCAACGACGGCTTCCCCGTGCTTTCCACGGTGCTTGCCCGGCAGCCACTGCGTCGGCAACAGCGACCTACTGATTCGACGATAGCCCCCAGGTGTAGCTTTATCGCAGATGATCAGTGTAGCTAAAGCTCCTGAGCTCGAGGGAAGGCTCGTCCTGGCCAGATCCCTGGTGTCAGAGCAAAGTCGATGAGTACTGCTCAGGTACTCAGCAACCCCATCCCCCGGGGAGGAGCTGCCCATGGGTCCGCCCAACGTGAGGCCGCTGATGTGCTGTTTTCAATTTTCAATGCTCCTCTGTCGGTCCAAACCACGTGCCCAGTGCCGTGATGCACCGGATTCTGCTGCCTGCACGGGCTACTACAGCTGGCAGCTCACTCTCGGAGGCCGAGTCACAAGCTCGGCGCGTCAACGTCATTCGATGACACGACCTGGTTGCTGCTACAATCCCTGCTCGCCAGCCGCCCAGGGCCAGCTGACGTCCCCTCTGTCGGACGAGGACGTCGCCACCTGTCTCGGTGGCTCTGCTTCGGTGACAGCCGATCTCAAGTAAAATGGGCCTCAGCATGCTGATTCACAAGAAAGGCGACTCCGGACGCATGGCCCCTCCAGGCATGGGCGGCGGGCCCATTCTCGGACACTTTCGACCCACCGACCTTTCCTGCTACTACACACTACACTACTTCACACTACAAGTTGCTGCCGCTCAGCCTTGCCGCGAGGCTGAACGAGTTCGGCATTTTGCTAGCGGACAATTTATCAAGGCAAGAACGAAAAAGGGGAGCCCACGAAAGGATCTGTCACCAGCAGAGCATGCACTTCGGCATGCCTATCGGGGATCAAGACATACTCAAGCCACCTCATTTTACATGCAAACACTGCAAGAGAACTGTTGAAGGTGAAAAGTTGCCGTTTACTAAGCGGAATTCCTTGCAGATATTAGGTAATGTGGAAATAGCCTTTTTTTTTTACTCTTGCATCTTTACGGGCTGGTACAGTGGAGAAAAGACAGCAAAGAAGTTTGCTATCCCAAGAACTCGGCAGGAATCGAACCGACCGACCGACTGCTCAAGCAACTGCTAATTTTGCACGGCAAATTCATCCAAACGTCAAACTGGCAAGAGGGCACCTCACGTGACGTCATGTATCCACACATTCCTTCATGAATTGCCCCAGAGATCCCCTTCCTACCTCCTACACAGGAGAGAGATCAGTCAACTTCAGGAGGGAACAGCAAGTCAGACGGCAAGACGATATTGCAGTTACCGATTTCAATTTTAAAGACACAGCAGAAGAGAGAAAGCCACATTTCTCCAACACTAGAAACACTTCAAAGATCTGATCAGAGACTTTGGTCTTACCAAGTCACGGGCATCTGGGCTGTAGGCGAAGGATTTTTTGGTTGAAAGTAACCGATAAGAGAAAGGATCACCAATGGTTTTCCATCTTCTTCGGACGGCAAGATGGGGGTGTGCTTCTGCAACAATGTGGCCGGCCTATTTGAGGCTAACGGAATCATCCATAAGTCGAGTTAATGGCGCCTATTCATCAATAGTTAATCCAGGAGTCTCAGAGCCGTGCCGCATCATAATGGGAACAAGTGCAACCATCTCTCCCTACCAGCTCACTCTGCATTTCAAAGGGGACTGCAGCAATGCCTACATGTTGATTGGTGCCTTGAAGTGTGGCAACTACGGCTGGGAGGTCGTCAGAGACTTCAAAATGTTGCCATTCCTGATGGACCGGATAGTGCAGCTTCACCATGTTTACTCGGTTCCTTTACCCATGGGACAGCTGGGGGACACTTAAGGCACCCGTTCACAAAAGGGTCTGACCACAGCAGACTGAAACCTCTATAGGGAAGAACAACATCAAGTTGGAGCCGCTGGTAGACCCTGGGAATGCGCTGATGCCACCACTGCACATCAAGCTAGGCCCCATCGAGCAATTTTTCCGGTCCTAGACCAAGAGTCAAAAGCTTTCAAGTAAATCCAAGACATATTTTCACAGCTGTCGGATGCAGAGGTCAAAGGCGATATAATCTTCGGACCACAAATAAAGAAGGTCACAGAATGTGACAAATTCGTCAATAAGCTGAACAGGACAGAGAAAGCAGCTCGCATTCCAGCGGTTCACGGCTTTCTAGGCAATCACAAGGTTGAAAACTATGAGCAACTGGTCCAGGATCTCATTAAGAACTATGCCAATATGGGATTCAGAATGTCCCTCAAAGTCCATATCCTTGATGCTAATAGTGACCAATTCAAGGAGAACACGAGACCTTATTCAGCGGAGCAAGACTAAGGATTTACCAAACTTTTGAACGTCGTTCCAAGCCTGTGTAACCAAAGCATGACAGGGGACAATGTATGTATCTCCGTCTGTAACTCCACAAAGACTATGTGGGTGTTACGCAGGAGAGTTTTGTATAGCGCACTTTGTTTTTCTGGAACTCCTGCAATGGGGACAGGGTATCGACCATACCAGCATCCGGCTGTCGACCGGATGTAGCTGCCCGGGCTGAGCCAGGTGATACAGCCGGTACTGTACATAAGAAAATGCAGATCAAATGAAGAATGAAGCCACAATATTTTCTCCATCTAATGCTTCTTTCCAGCCGGTCCTACAAGTGCTCAATTGGATTAAGAGAAGGACAATTGGCTAGGCCAACCGGAATGGTTTGAATGCAGGCTTGCAGAGTAAAGAATGGGTAAAGAACTTCTAGAAGCTTCTGCGGTGTGCTAACGATCACTACTTTGTTGCCAAACCATCCATTATCTTGTTGACATGCCTAGTATGCAGTGTCAGTAGAGACCTAATGCTTGGTAAACCAACATCATATCATGCACAGATCTGATAAACAAATGTATACCCAAAAGCTCTGCTATTCTATATAGCACTCCACACATCGGAAGCACAAACTATCACCTGACAAGAACGGATCCACAGCTGAGAGTTCTGTTTGGTTTACATTGTTGATGGCCTTTTTGATGGCTTTCGAACGTTCGTCGGTTACCGTCAGAAATGAACCCGAATACTGTAAAGGGCCAACCTGGAGGAGTCATATTTCCAAATGCTTGCTGGTTCCGTAAACGCCTGCGAAAGTTGCGCATTGAGAACCCCAGAGAGAGAGAGAGAGAGAGAGAGAGAGAGAGAGAGAGAGAGAGAGAGAGAGAGAGAGAGAGAGAGAGAGAGAGAGAGAGAGAGAGAGAGAGAGAGAGAGAGAGACAGACAGACAGACAGACAGACAGACAGACAGAGAGAGAGAGAGAGAGAGAGAGAGAGAGAGAGAGAGAGAGAGACAGAGAGAGCCTACAGGTGCCGGTTGTCACGTAAAGTTATAGCACGAAGGTGGCCGCAAAGAAAAAGACAATTGCTAACTGCACGGCTTCGTGAAGCACTATTATTTGTCTTGAATGACATCTCCCCTAGGCTTGGCTCTGCCTGAGGTCACATGGTCAATCGTTATGCAATAGCTTCCTCATAGCAAGAAAAATAGCTTCCCCTATTGCAAGAAAAAATGCGCAGCCAACCTTAAAGGAATATCTGCACGCTAATTACGACAGTAGGAAATTGCACAAATTGGCAGGGCCATTTGAAAGGTAGCTCGAGAGATTATATGGAAAGAGCCGGGTACTTTTTCTATATTTTATTTTATCAAAACGTCAAAACCTTAGTACAGTGAAGCCAAATCGTAGCATTGTTGCTAATGAATACCAGCTGATTCACTTCCCGATGCTGAGGAATCCGGCAGGCTTAGCCGGGACGCTAAGGCAATCGACCAGGGCTGCAGCATGACTTTATGGCCAGAGTGTACATCTAGGTAATCAAACTGTGCAACCTTAGCATCACGGCACAATTTTAGCAAAATCAGTGCTTTCTGTCTCCAGTGAATCTGGTGCTTACCAAGGACAATCCTTTGATGACCTGAAGCTGGGCTCTGATCTAACGCTTGGCTACTTAGGCAAGAAACCAAACCACGTCACTGCATACTACATAGCAGTCCCAAGGAAGAGGCAGCATGATGAGTAGCAGCCGGTACAGGCACCATGACAGTAATTATATGTCAGATGCTAAGAGGCACCGTTACAAAGATCAGCTCCTTACTACTATTTCTCACTCGATGCTATAATAACACTGCCCACTAATTATATTGTTAATTGGCAGGCTGTAAAAGGGCAATAATGCCTCTGCAGGATAGCAGCATCAGCAGCATTTACATGCGCTCCAAATTAACAGCGAAATGCTAGGCTAGCAGGTGAGGAATGCCAAGATCAGGCATCTCAGCTCCAGCTATACTGCATCGACCAGGGTCCGCGTTTCAAAATAAACTTACTATTCCTTTGCCCAAAATGGACATATCAGCTGCATCAATTCCTTAACCGTGAGCTGTGCATTCAGAAAGAGCCACTGATAACATTTCTAACAGACAATGAATAATTACATCACCCAATGGGTTATGATGCTTCACAGGTAAAACACCGCACTTGGCTAACTTCCACACACAGGCAAACTGGCAGGTCTAAGTCGAAGTGGGTATGACTTACGCCTCTGATTTCAAAGATCGTGAGCTCAACTTTTACGGACAGCATGATCTCTATATTCTTCTTTCTTCCTGGAACCAAGATATCCTTTTAGGGTGCTCTGGGCTTCATAAATCTGGCTGACATTGCAGTGCTATTTTTTAAGTCAAGGCTACTTGCTGCCCGGTTCCACAGCATTGCCTAATGATAGGGTGTGGTAAAGCCATATGTTGACTTGCATCTGAACATACAACAAGAGTCAAACATACTTGGACTGCTGTGGCAACGGAATAGCGGCCATCCATGCAGCAGTGCTTCACATCAATAATGTGTTAATAAGTATTCTCACTAAACACGGTCAGAAAAAGAAAGCTGATTGTATAAGTCAATACCCCCATTAATTGTATGTGCTAGTATGACATCGTTCAAGTGTTGCATCATGTTCACCTGCCTAGCGATGGTCAGGGCGGCCTGGCCAGAGGCATTTTTCAGAGCTCTTGCACTGCCCTACATCTTTCATCTTACATGCAACTGTTATAGCAGGATTCTTCAAGTAGTGGCTGCCATAGTATACTAGTTTCAATCGTCGTAAAACAGACCAATTTTGCCTCTTTTTCAGGATTGATGGTTGAACCCATTAGGAGTAACTGGTAGGCTGAAGATGGTGGAAACAGTGATGAGTCATGAACTCACTCTACTATTGAGATCAGGCTGGCTCAAAGTCGAGTCACCAGCAAACCAGTTCAAGTTCACACTAGCTATGTGTCTAGCTAGCTAGTCTATATGGTTCGAACATTTCGGACTAATTTTAATTTTAAATTTCAAGGCAGTTTGGGCATTTTTTTTGAAGTAATTGAAGTGACCTACATTGTTACCAGTGGGCAATAGCTCCCTCCACGGACAGAGGGGAGTACCTACATATCCCGGGGCAAATTTCCCAAAGCCCAAGGGGCAGGAGCAGTATGAAGATGCGATAGGAACGAGTCGAATAGATTTGTCAATTTTTCCATAAACTGTGGTGCCTGTGTCATTATTGTCTGAAGGAGCCTGGAGTTCCATTGCCCCAACCTGAAAATCCTGGCTCTCTGCCCCTACTTGCTCTCAGAAATTATCAGAAAGTGTGGTAAGACAAGTGTGAGCAGGAGGAACCTAATCATGAGCTCAAGTATCTTATTGTTATCTCATTATTATCCCTTATTTATTCCTTATTATTAACTCTATTATTACTAGTATTATCATCATTATAAGCAACTGTGGTACAGTAGGGAATAGGGTCACTTTCAGCTGCCCCAAGAAATACCTTTTAGACTAAATATAAGTGCATCGGTAGGGTAATCCTACTCACTCTATTTGCAATTTGCTACCAAACCAAGGCATGAATCAGTGGTGGAGCTACGATTTTCATCTACGGGGGCAAAATCAGAGAAATTTTCACACCGGCAGGACTAGACAAGCAATTCAGGAAAAACCATAGTGCAAAACCAGTGTTCATTCGACACGAACTCGGCGGTTGCTCATCGAGTGGAATTAAGACACAACTTCGTCGTTGGTGACGGTCGGGAGGGGGCGTAGGATCAGGGGTCATCCCAGAGGGCTGGCCAGTGTAGGAGAAGGCAAATGCTCTCCCTCTGCCTCCTCCTCCCCCCAAGCTCCACCACTGGCCACGATAATAGATTAACACAACTTTGGAGTCTAGATACTGAGAAATCTGCAGCCCGGTCGTGACACGTGACCTATTGTATATGTGGAAGTGGATTATAATGGACACTCACCTTAGTACACATATCTCGACAGTCATCTATGAACCGAGCCGAGTACACTTCCTGGTCTTCCCTTACACGCCTTTCTACTTCGTCCCGTTTTACTTTCTCTTTCCGAGCACGGAAAGGTGCCTGCAACATAAAAAATATGAAAGATAAGCGATCGGGCAAAGTTCACACATTTACACTAGCGATAAAGCGATTAAGATATCTTATGGTCATCTCTTGGAGTCAGCAATGCAGTTACAGTCTTTGCAAATAGCACATGTGAACAACAAGATATGTGCCATAAAATAACAACGTAGTTGGAAGATATAGTGTCGGATAGCCGTAGCATGTATTCCTACCAAATTGTGCCTAACGTTAATAAAAAAAATGCAGACAGCCTTGCACGATAGGTATTGCACTGTGGCATTTATGAAATAGGTTCTACAAGCCATCACATAAACATAACATTGAAGGAAATGCATGGTTTTTTCCAAAAATAGACATTCCAAGCCAGAACAGCTTTGCGAGCTAGGCACACACCTTTCCTTCAACCATCTCAAATAGAATGCAGCCCAGGCCCCACCAGTCTGGACTGAAGGAGTACCTGTGACCTTTGATGACTTCTGGTGCTGCAAGAGCAAAAAATACAAGCAATAACTTTTCCTCTGTCGTACAAACGGACGGGCCAAGCTATGTAAATTACTAATGTAAACGTTGACAGCTAGACAAGTAAATCATGCTTATCATGCTAAGAGCCAAGCCCTCGCATAAAAATAACTTATTTAGGCCAGGCCTTAAGCTAGCTAGCTACATACCCATATAGCCGACAGTTCCAACGCGACCCTTTATCGTCTCACCAGTAGGCACTTCGACAGCCAAACCCAGGTCAGAGATCCTCAGATGTCCTTAAAAAGAGAAAACCGCTCGATGTAGGTGCTTAGGCACACAATCACAGCTTCATTGCCACGAAGGCGCTCTGTGGATGCTAGCATAAGCCTCACTCTTGGTTTTGGAGACTGAGGTCTACATTAAGTGCTGCCAATAAAGACGTCAGGTAGCCACATAAGGTCAGGTTTTGCAATGTTAATAAACGGCTGATTGAAAAAACCCGGCTGTGATCGGTTGCACATGCAGCTCGTAGAAGTCTATCCTCAAGTAATATGTCAAGAGATACACTCGATCACTACACTGGGACAAAGTGCCATTCTACTGAAGGTGCATGGCGCTAACGATAAAAATATTCCAACGAGCATCAGGGGGCGGTCTTAAGAGGTCAATGTAACTAACTCCCTGTCCAATATTACCCGATCACTTCGTAGGGAATATAGTGTAAAGCAGACCAAAAATTGCCCAGACAATTCTAGAATGAACCACAGATCAGTCAACAAGATTTACCATTACTTAATGCAGCTACTTCTTTGAGGGTTCGGCCTACGCCATAAACATGTACGATACCCCTTAGCAAGGATGTACCGTGGCTATAGAATAGTCCTGTATCAAATCGGGCAGTAGTTGATCTTTCAACCTCATTCATAATAATAGATAAAAATCCATTTAAATAAAAACTATAAAAAGTTTATAAAATCTACATTGCATCCAAGACATACTAATCTCTTTCTAGACACTATACATCTACTAACAAGAAAGCATGTCAGCAGTTGTAGCATTTACGACTGCATTAGCGCCTGCCTCGTTAGCATCCGATTTTGTCCACATCCATAATTGCTTACGTTTATACATACTTACTTTTCTGGCTTTTCATCTTTTCATCAGTAAAAATAAATGCAAAGCGTAGCTGCTTCAACAACAATATTTAATCTGTATAGCGCACTGCACGCTCAGAGAACTACACATCTCTCTCTCTCTCTCTCTCTCTCTCTCTCTCTCGGCACTGTGCACATGCTTAAAGTTTCGTGTCCACCGAAGGACGTTCACAGTCGAGAAACCCACGAACTTTTGTCTCGAGTGCAAACTAGCGCCGAACCAGCCATGCCTGCACTGTGTAACAGTTCACAGTCGAGACTAGCCTCGTTGCAGTGCTGTAGCTGACACATCCACTCTCGCTTATCAACAAGAGAGATGACGGTAGTATTGAGGTCGTAAATCTTCTCGTTTGGAGGCAAATTGATATAGAATGTATCTCTGTTTGTAACTCCACAAAGTCACTAAGATCAAGTGGGTTTTTGCAGTTGCCACATTACACCACTTCTCACCGACCTGCACTGGCTACCAGTCATGCAACGGATTGACTTCAAGGTTTTGTCGCTCACTTTTAGGTCACTTCATTCTTTGGCTCCAGCCTATCAGTCAGATATACTCCCCCATCAGGACAAGCATCGTACCACCTGCTTTTCGAAATCCAACAGTCTAGAAATACCTCGTACAAACCTCACATCCTTTGGAGACCGTGCATTTAGTTCGTATGCTCCCAAAGCCTGGAAATCCCTCCCGACCTACGTCAGAACATCTTCTGACCTGACCACATTTAAAAAAAAACTTTAAACACACCTATTTAGGAGAGCATTTAATGGGTCCCTGTTATTCATCCTTCATATGCTTATACGTGCTGACACTGTGCATGCTGACCCTGTGCATGTCACCCCTAACTATGTTATTCATCTTGTTTGTTTATCAAGCATGATATTACTCACCATTCAATTGCATTTCCCTTTGCAGCAAATGTAAAGCGCCTAGAGAGAGATTGAGTTCTCTGAGGGCGCTTTATCAAGTGCATTATTACTATTATTATCTGTTGCTGGAAAGTTTTATGTAGCACGCTCAAAGCCTAAGCGGCATTCGGTACGCATACGGTAGCCAACAGACATCACCTCATGCAACCAAGAGAAAGTGAAAAGCAAGGCGGAGTCAGATGGGCACTCGAGGTACCAAGTTTAATTGATATAACAGCCCAAGACAGCTGGAAAAGATGTGCAACAGTCGGCAGCAGGAGGGAGTTGCCATTGCGTAAGAATGGCCATGGTCTAGGACCTGCAGAGCAAAAGCTTCTGTCGCCAACGGTTTTAAGTTTTTGGCATATATTCGCAGCAGGGAGGCACTTGATCAGATCACAAATTATGTTTTCCATTCGTAGCTTAAGCAAATTCGAGTGAGTTACATGAGTGTCCCGGATGAACACGGAGATGGCATCAATCGGTTAGATTCAGCTGGCCCAGGAAGTGGCTAAGTTGCTGCATTCAAATGCAACATATATATCTGTCTGTAAATCCACAAAGCCATAAAGACTATGTGGGTGTTACACAGGAGAGTTTTGTAAAGCGCACTCACAGCCTAAGCGGCTTTCGGTATGCATTCGGTAGCCAACAAACTTCTTCTCATGCAACAGAGAGAAAGTGGGAAGCATAGCAGAGTCAGGAGAGCAGTTGAGGTAGTGAGTAGCACGGAAGTAGCAGCTCAATACCGCTGAAAAAAATGAGCTATAGTCGGCAGCAGGAGAGTAGTTGTCGTTGCGTAAGAATTGTGGAAGCAAGTTCTATAGTCTAGGACCTGCAGAACTAAAGCGTCTGTCGCCAACGGTCTTTAAGCAGAGGAATGGAACAGCTAATTTATTGTCCACACAGGACCTGGGGGCGCAAAGAGGCTGAAACTGGTGCAGCAGTTCAGCTAGGTACGAAGGAGCCAAGCCGTGGCGGGCCTTGTGGGTCAGCGTAAGAACTTTGCTCTGTATCCGTTGACCGACCGGCATCTATCCTAGCTCTTTTAGCAAAGGAGACACGTGCTCAAGCCTCTGGGACTTGAAGACTAGCCTTGCAGATATATTCATAGTCAGCTGCAGTAGCCTGGTTGCTTTCTTTGGTAGCCCAGCCAAAAGGGAATTACAATAATCAAACCGAGACAGAACTAAGGAGCTTGTTAAATTTTTTACAAGCCACTGTGGAAGACAGCTCCTAATCTTGGATAGGGATCGGATGTGATGGCTAGCTGTAGAGGCAGTATTCTGAATGAAACTTTTAAATTTTGGGCAGCTGCCGAAAACGACATCTAAATTTCGAGCACGTGGTGATGGTCGCACAACAGCATCGCCTATTAGAAGAGCAAAGCCTTTTAATCCAGCCACATGCTTAGGGTGTCCTATGAGCAGCAGTTCGGTTTTATCGGCATTTAGTTTCAAGAATTTTTCCGACATCCAGGATCGAATGTCGGCAAGCATTCAGTTTATCAGTTGCTGCAGCAGATTCCGACGGTTTAAATGATAAATACAGTTGAGTATCGTCAGCATAAAAGTGATATCATATTCCATCGGCCTTAATCAATTTCCCAGAGGTTGAGTATAAATGGAGAACAGCAAGGGACCGAGGACGGACCCTTGAGGGACTCCACAGGTGACCTGTCTCGTGTGTAAGAAATGGCCCCCACACGACACGGATTGAACACGATCAGACAAGTACGATTGAAACCACGCCTGCCTCGTCTGCCAGACCGATCGTTATTTTCAATTGTTCAAGTATTATGATCAACGGTGTCGAAGGCAGCTGACAGATCTAGCAGAGCTAGGGTAGTTCCCATCATCATTGCCACGTAGAATGTCATCGAACACGTGCTGCCTCTTGAACCCTAATTGAAATTTTTCTGACATTTCATTTCTTTCAATATGTTCAACCAGCTGTTTAGCAACAATTTTTCCAAGAATCTTTGACAAGAAAGGAAGAAAGGAAACTGGGCGATCGTTTACATGGACCTCTGTATCTAATCCAGGCTTTTTAAGTATGGGTCTAACGATTGCCGAGTTGAAGGACTAGGGGAAGACCCCTTTTCCCAAAGAAGCATTACAAATCTCGGTTATGACAGGGCTAAGTTGGTCTGCCAGTGAAGACCACAGAGATGATGGTATAGGGTCTTCAGGAGACATCGCATACAGAAACCTCGGAAAACCTTTTAAGGAAGGTCACAGGTTGTGCACTTACAGACAGTATCATTTGTATCTGAGACCATCCAGGACTGCCTAGAAATTAAGAGATATGAGGACTAGAGTCTTCTAACGATGGGAAACACTGCATACCGTTTAAAAGCACTTAAAACGATACACGATAAGCATTAAGCATAACTGTAACGTTATCATTTTAAGGTATCTGCACCTTTCAACCCCATTAAGCTGCTGCTGCTTACATCGATGGGAGCTACTATGAAAGTGAAAGCTGTGAGTTGCATCAAAAGCAAGACCCAATGACATTATGCCATCCCAGATTCACAACTTTCTGCAGAACAATAAAAATTGCCAGCAAAGGTCATGCGATGATCGAGAGCTGATAAGACCAGTGTATGCATGCAACAAGGCTGTCGTTTCCTTAATCAGCTGCTAAAACCACCAGTGGGCTCGTTCACATTACCGTAGCACATTACCAAAGCACCCACTGCCTCAGCCGGCAGTAACAAGTGCTTGGAGCTGCCTCACCTTTGTAGTCCAGCAGTATGTTCTCAGGTTTAAGATCTCTGTAAAAAAAAACTTGTCATGAAGACAGCAGCCTCATTAACTAACAAAGGCATTCTGTTTCCGTTCGTCCCAACGGTGGGAGGAGTAGGAGGATTGAACTCAATCTAACCTGCCAGCAAATGCATTCACACACACAAGTATTTACGAGGTGCATTAGGCATCGTTAGAAACTATTTGCTTCCGGAGGCCCCCCATCGGCGATGTGTACCAGACTTTACATAAAACCGTTTGTTCACACGTCAGCTGTTGACTCACAGGCGATGACTGCATTCACGATAGTGGTCAGAAAGGAAAACATCCGGCTCGACCGGAACGTTGTTTTTTTGACATTTTTGTCGTTGAAAATCATGTATGTGAGCTGTATTTGCAGTCCGACTGTCTTACTTGAGATCCAAATGTTCGAGGTGTTTCGGGGAGCACACTTGTGAGTCAAGAGGCTAGTTATTTTGCACTACCTGACCCCACTGGATGTGTGGAACCGCTCGTATTGTGCCCTCTCTGTAGTCGAAAGACGAGAAAGCTAGATAGAGAAATCAAAGGACAAAGTCGTGGCCTATCACTGGATGGGTCTGAGCTTAAGCGAAGCTTGGTGTTGCGAGCGAACTGTCAGGTACAATCTGAAGTACTTTCACGGCGGTAGCATGGAATCACCATGCTGTGACCACCGACGAGCAGCAGCCAACTGAAGCTAGTGTAATAGGGTTAAAGGTCAAGGCTCCCACTCCGAGCTCTCTCAAACCCTTGGAAGAGGTCAAGGCTGGCAAGGCAGTAAGTGTCGATACGATTCGTGGCATGCTTGCTAAGCATAGCCAATTAGAGACGAGACAACAAATGCAAGCCATTGATTAAGGGCAACTACGAAAAAGTCGTCAGCCACGAGCAAGCCAACATGCCCACGCTACGGCCGATGACTGGAGCACTGCTAATCTCAATAATGCAATTAGTCTTATCCTTCAGACCCACAAAAGTAAATTCCCGATCCACAGATTGCAAAAAATCAAAGACTTCTACCAGCTGAAGAAAAGGTAATAGTACCGACAGCACCGCTAAAGGAATCTATACTCAAGCACGACAGCGGAAATTACATGTTGTGTTGCATTTCTTGGTCTCAGGCGTTCGGTAGTTTTTCCTCATCAATGAGATCACTGATGAAAGCTCGTCCAAAAATATCGTTCAATACGTTGGCCTGTGCCAGTGCTCAAGTGGGCAGTCCCTGGGCCAATGAACAATGAGCCTCACTCAGCAGTGCGAGGCAGCAGAAAAATTCTTTGAAGGCCAAGGTCGTCAAGTCCTTCAATCTCGACCGTACCGAGTCCTGAAGCACTCGCTTGGAGTGAGAGCAGCAGCTGATCGTCTCCCAAGCAGCTTTTTGGTTAACTTTTGGTTTAAGCAGCCTCGGGACTGCACAATATCCACTGGACGCTTGCCGAAAGCAGACTGACTCGATGGGCGTGCATACAGGAGCTTGAGAACGATGGGGGTAGTCGACTTCTTATCAATGAGAGTGCCCACTCACATATTTATTATCACATTACTCCTGATGATAAGAGAATATACGAACATCGTGTGTGCAAGTTCTTCGTGCTGTTAGTCATAAACTAAGTATACCGGCTCACTGCATATGAGCTTGATGGGGATACCTGGCGACTCTAATCAAGACTTTTGCTCGAGCACGGTTTTGACGACACAATTCCTTGTTTGCGAGTTAACTGCTAAACTGCCTCAACCTTTTCACAAGGTGGCAGTCATGCTAAGACAGCACTGCTAAGAGGCGGTGTGTGTGTGTGTGTGTGTGTGTGTGTGTGTGTGTGTGTGTGTGTGTGTGTGTGTGTGTGTGTGTGTGTGTGTGTGTGTGTGTGTGATACCCTCAACACCATCTAAAAATCCCCCCAACGTCTAAACACTAGCTTAACACATTTCCCCACTTCTGCGGCTACTTGCAGGGCTTCCAAGTGTCGATAGAGCACAGGAGGCAGAGCATCACGAGTAACAAGTGGCTCCCAGCATAGAGCAAAGATTAAATACTCCTTCCAAAGAGGAGCGTGGCTCTGAGCAGCCAAAAACCGGAGAGTACAGCTAGCAATGCAATCATGCAATTACCCGACGAGAAAAGAATGAACACGGGAATCGGCTAAATGCTGGCATTTACAAACAAGCTGTCACAACAATTGCCATATCACAGCGTGAAACCCATGTATGATGATGGCTCTCGTGCCATCACGTCTCGTGCCATCACACACAGAAAAAGTCATACAGCGGGCAAGGGGCTGACTCGTGCATCCAAAAATGCCATCTACTCATCAAGTCATGCAAATTAGTCACGTGCCATACCTGTACACTATACACAGAGAGTGTAGATGCTGAAGGCCACATAAGATCTCAGCAGCATAAAACCTAGCACGTTCCATGTCAAAACCGGCTGGTTGGCCAAGATTGTAAATGTGGAACTTCAGGTCACCTCCGTCCATTAGAGTGAGAACGAGGCATAGTGCATCTTTACACTCGAATGCATAGGCTAAGCTGACCTGAAGACGAATTCAGAAACGGCACAATCACCTAACGATCTGTAAGCGCTCTCTTTCACATAAGTCAAGCTTGCACGTTCAGGCGACACGTGCACACAAGCAACAATGCTTGCCCAATAACAATTACAGGGTTTGAACAGTTCTGAATAAAAATCCTACACTAGCAGGCAGCAATAATCAAAAGCCCTACAGAGCTAGATCAGTGCATTGACGAGCCGTCTATCGTGCACCAAGAACGAGTCTTGTGGAACCGAATAGGCACATCAACAATCCAAAAGTCTACTACGTGAAGCAGAGGACGACTGGCAAGGCATTCGAATAATATGCAGCAGCCAGTCACGGTGCCAACACTAAGCTTACAGCATTCGGATCAAAAGGCTCACCGGCTCAAACAAAAGGTTAGCAACAGCAGTCACAAACGTGGCCTACAGACCGGATATTTGCTTGCCTTTACAGCTCCAATTATGATCAAACATAAAAACCCACACGGCAGCTCGTGGCTGAGCAAGAGTGCAACAGTAAAGCTGTCATATGAGTGTCATTGGCATACTGGAGTAACTTGAGTACACAAGTGATCGAACGCAGCCGCTTTCGTGGGTAGTCAGGCTGATAGTCTTGACATCACACGCCCCTCCGGAAATTCAGCTCTAACCTGACCTCCCCCATCCATCGATCCAGACTCCGGTCAACAACACCTTCACGAGAGAAATGTGTCTGAGTTTTCGAGCCCTTGCACCTGAAGGCCGAGTTAAACTCGAGAGAGTGAGGTCATGGAACACAAACCTCCATTGTGGAAGGAAAGCATGCTGAAGCCTAGAGAGTTCCCTCATGCTTGGCTGCTTGTATTAACTCATTTACCAATTAATTAATCGAGTCGGTTTGAACATGCCGATCCCATAGCATAGCATAGTGAGTCACTGCCACAAATAGAAAGCTCGATGGAATGCCAAAATGGACGGTGGGGAGGAAAAGCTCCAAGTGACCGTGGAGCCTGCCCCGGAACAACCGGCAGTCACCAGAGCAAAGTAGGCGAGGCTGCACGGCAAAGCAGCAACTTTCTAGTTCAACGAAAAGAGAGTAAGTTCTCACACAAGTACAAATAACAATACACACACACACACACACACACACACACACACACACACACACACACACACACACACACATATAAACCAAGAAAACACGTACATGGCTCGCACGACTGTCCAAAGGATTTTGTAAGGAAGACAGAACATAAGCACGGTCGCATTGGGTGACAAATCTCGGTCACGATCACAACTTTCATAGCAATGAATTCGGACTGTGATACTCTTTGCCTAAATCAAGAAGGCCCACAAATAATGCCAGGTTAGGGCAACGTGTCAGTGGCTCCGAATTAGACCATCATGTAACCTTTTATAATTGCTGTCTTAGCTCAGGGGTTGCGTTTGCACGTTTTCACGACCCAGTTTGTGGCTTCGAGCCCTTCAGTGGCCAATTCTTTATTTCTCACTGCTGGCGATAGTGATAGCCACCACGACTCTTACACCTGCTATGTAAATGAGGCTGCTAAATAAGCTAACCTTTACCCTCTATGGTGTGAAGACATAGTATTGAAAAATAGCAACGGATGTCCATGGCAGTGACCCAGAAGCTGCTTGCATTCAAGGTCTACGGACAGTTGTTCTCTTTCTTGTCGAGTCACTGAAAGAATGTAATCGTGCGACACTATACTAACCAAGAAGCAGCTGTCTACGGAGCGTTGTCTCGACAAACTCTTCAAAACAATGCTTTTGACATGCATCCTATCGCTTCATCGCTCTGCTCTCATCAGGGAGTTCCAGAATTCCCACTCAGTCTGAAGCTAAAAACCGAAAAGCATTCAATGCCGATTCGGCTTTAGATGTGAGAAAAAAAGAGCGACTTTCCAGACACAGAATATCATTTCAGAAATATAATAGACATTCAATTTCCGCAAACACTAGAATCCCTAACGGGCATGCCACATGTATCCTGGGCATGCAACCCGGTACATACCGAGTACATACTTTGCCTATATGGTACATGGTGTCCTTTCAAGCCAAGTCATCCGAGGGATAGATCAAAAGCAGCTCTTGTGCAAAAGTGGCTTTTATGCAAAGCTTACGTATGAAGTGAATTTGCCAGACGAAACTGGTGCTCATTAGGCAGTGGCAATTATTAGATAGGTCTATGTACCAGTATGAAAGCAGAAATGACACCAAGAATGACTGTAATTAATTGCTAAAATAAGCTATGCATTGACAACAGTCATCATAATATCAAATTTGCACTGGCAAACAAGCGTTTCTATCATCTGCCCTGTTTGGGCTAGCGTCTTATTCTGACCCCATCTGCAAGTCAAATGAAGAAAGATTGCAGCAGCCTCCTCCGGCACGATTAAAGCTATAGCGACACATAAGTTGACTTCCCAAATGCCATCGAAGTTGAATGTGCACCAATCCTCTTCTAAGAGTTCCAGGCTAGCTGATGTTCTTTTTCGAGCACCAGGCATCACAAAAAGCAAACAAAAACTAGTTCCACTGACCTTGACCTCGAGTTACGGGGTCGCTCATACGGTACAGCAGCAGATACGGGATACCAACTGAACTGACTTACAGCAAAAATTGAGCCTGGCAGGTTACTTCCCAAACCTGTGAATGGTTAATCAATATGTTATAAACCATTTTCTGCTACTTTAGTAAAGAGTTGAGATGCTTAACTCTAATCATGCAGTTTGTCTGTTGAATCATCTGCCGGAGTCAAGTATATATATATGTAGACACAGACACACACACACACACACACACACACACACACACACACACATATAGCACCTGAATAGAGACTCTCTTAGTTCTCTTTATATATATATATATTTATATATATATATATATATATCCCTAAGAGAACTAAGAGAGTCTCTATTCAGGTGCTACCCACGGCCACGGGGCTCGAAGCCACGACCTGGGTCATGAAATACATCCACCTTGACCTTGGTCGGGGCGAGTGCCTTAACAGCTGGGCAAAACCAGCGCACCATTTCTACTAGCATCTAAACACAGGGCTTTTAGGCTTTCTACGAACCCCTTCACAACCAAGGGAAGACGGTAACGAAACAAACCGTGCAACAACAACGACATATATAATTCCCCAACGAAAATAAATCCTGCCCGTGCATGCTTGCGAGGCCTCTCTTAATAATTATAATAATAATAATTCACTTGATAAAGCGCCCTCAGAGAGCTCAATCTCTCTCTAGGCGCTTTACATTTGCTGTAAAGTGAAATGCAATTGAATGGTAAGTAAAATCATGCTTGAAAAACAAACGAAATGAATAATATGGTTAGGGGTGACATGCACAGGGTCAGCATGCAAATGTGCTTAGTGGCAGCATGCACAGTGTCAGCATGCATAAGCACATCAAGAACGAATCACAGGGACCCACTGAATGCTGTCCTAAATAGGTGTGTTTTTAGGTTCCTTTTAAATGTGGTCAGGTCAGGGGATGTTCTGACGCAGGTCGGGAGGGAGTTCCAGGCTTTGGGAGCATATGAACTAAATGCTCGGTCTCCAAAGGATTTAAGGTTTGTACGAGGTATTTGTAGACTGTTGGATTCCGAAAAGCGGGTGGTACGATGCTTGGCCTGATGGGGTAGTATATCTGACAGATAGGCTGGAGCCATAGAATGAAGGGACCTAAAAGTGAGCGACAAAACCTTGAAGTCAATCCGTTGCTTGACTGGTAGCCAGTGCAGGTCGGCGAGAAGTGGAGTAATGTGGCAACTGCGACGCTCACGACAGCTCACGACTCTTAGGTAGGTCTCCCTTTAAGGCTGCAGGCTAAATTTAAAGCCTTACATTGACAATAACGGTAACAGAGCGGAAGCTATTGTCTGTTTTACCCGAGGCCCTGGCAGTTAGTAAACCGATAAGAAACGTCAAGCTCTCACTGGGAGCTAGCAGACGACAAAGTGCTGGCCCTCGGGCTTGGTCAGGGGTCTGAGCGGACAAGAATTGCCGAGTTCTACAGAGCAGATCAGCCAGTTGGTGGCGAGCAGGCTACACACAGGGTGCACGCCAGATGACAAATTGCAGTCCCTCCTCAGGCCATCACCGCAATAAGGTGGGCAAAGCAGACAGAGAGCTTCCGAAAGCAAGGCAGAGACAAAGCAAGGCAAAGCAGACAGAATCCTAAATAAATAAATCCTAGCTGCTTAAACAGCCTCTTTTTGTATAGCGACAGAAGAGCCTTTACGGTTATCACCACCGCTTGCAGTGGCGATAAAGGATTGCCCACCACAGGAATCGAACCCACGACCTCGGGACGGAGGTCATGAAAGCAACCGTCTTACCCAGTGTGCCATCACGGCTCGCAGTTACTAAGCAGCCCCAGTGGCTTAGCGGTCGGTGTCGTGGATTCTGGACCCTGCTGTCCTAGGTCGAATCCAGTTCAAATAAGGATTTTTCATCAATCAACTGACTCGCCACACAGCAGCAGCAGCTAGGTGCACAGCAGGTGGGATGCGGTTCTTACGACCTGAAAGGCTTTCATGGAAACCCAAACGAACCGACGCAACGTAGCAGCCTGGCAGTCCCGGGCTCGTTGCGAGGCTCAACGAAACCGGCGGATGCACTGCGCTCGCATGCTCAAAAGCCTCGCTCGGACTTTCCACCCATCATCTTGTTTCTCTACCGACTTTATCATCTTCTTCCTTTACCGGCCCTGCTGGCAGTGGCGGGGAGCAGGAGGGCAACACTAGGCACGGCACCCAGGCGAGGCTGGGCGCTAGCGTGGGCGCGAGGCGAAGTGCGGCGGCGGACACTCACTATGAAGCGCGAGTTGACCTTCTGCAGGATCTGCTTCTCGTTGAGCGCCATGTGTTCGCCTTTTCGCTTCTTCACGCGCTTCTTCTCCAGCTTCTTGCAGGCGTACATCTTGCCAGTAGATTTCACCTGGCAGGCGCAGACCTCGCCGAACCCGCCCTTGCCCAGGACGCGATACATGCGGAACGTGTTCTTCGTCACGGGCCTCCTACGAGCGAGACAAAAAATACAGGGCTGCTTGGTGGCAGGCAATGAGGCACACAAAAATGCTCTCGTCTGTCCACGCTGCGACAATGCTGTCGTAGCTCGCTTTTGCGAGTGCAAGCACATAATTGACCTCTTGCAGGCGACAGCTTGATGCACGGGAGTAAGGAGCAGAGCAGAGCAGAGAGAGAGAGAGAAGAGGAGAGAGAGAGAGAAGAGAGAGAGAGAAAGAAGAGGAGAGAGAGAGAGAGAGAGAGAGAGAGAGAGAGAGAGAGAGAGAGAGAGACTGACAGACACAGACAGACAGACACAGACAGACAGACAGAAAGACACAGAGAAGGGTGAAAGGTAAGGCGACTGCATACATATCCCATCACAAAGCTTCGACACACTAGCTAGCCGACACAGTATAGCCATCCCTCGACACATAGCCAGCAGATTGATTAGGGCAGCTGTAGGGCAGAGGGGGTGACTATAAATATATGACCTTAATTACAAAGCCCTATTGGAATGACACATTTAACAAGTGCTCTGGCTACTAGTCAAGCAACGCATCGACTTCAAGGTTTTGTCACTCACTTTTAGGTCCCATCATTCTTTGGCTCCAGCCTATCTCTCAGATATACTCCACCACCAAGTTAAGCATAGTACCAACAGATTTTTGGCATCTCATTGTTTACCTATATCTCGTATAAACCTCAAATCCTTTGTAGACCGTGCCTTTAGTTCGTATGCTCCCAAAGCCTGGAACCTCCCGTCTTGAGTCACGACATCTCCTGACTTGACCACATTTAAAAAGAAACTAAAAATGCGTCTATTTAGGACAGCATTTAGTGGGTCCATGTGATTCCTTCTTTACGTGCTTATGGGTGCTAACCCTGTGCATGCTGCTACTAACCACACTTGCATGCTGACTCTGTGCATGTCACCCCTAACCATGTTATTCTTGTTGTTTATCGAGCATGCTACCATTAACCATTCGATCGTGTTTCCTTTGCAGCAAATATAAAGCACCCAGAAAGATTTAAGTTCTCTGAGGGCGCGTTATCGAATGTGTTATTCTTATTATAAAAACCAGGAAGCTTTCTGTCCCCCTCAAGAGACAACAAATGTTTAGAGAGGGGAGGCCGCCAGGTCAATTGAATGAGAGGGCGGTTTTGGAATGCAGACTAAGGACTGAAAGAGACTGCCTGGTAGGGACAGCTTGCCGAGTCGGACCAGCCAGAGAGCAAACTAGCACCAGCTCGAATAACCGGCAGTAGGGTCTCTGTAGCCACTGCTGCACAACAGCCAGCACTGCTGCTTATGCTTTTGTCAATTCCACTGAACGTAGGACAATAGAAGTTAAATTTGGCAAGGAAACATTCGTCAGGATCCGGGGAGCTGAGCGTTCTAGCTCGCTAGGAAGGAGCTCACCCGAGACGATGAACCAGGAAGCTCTCCAATTACATGCACGGCAGAACGGTCAGGCGTGTCCGGTACTGTTAACGTCAAGCAAGGATACAGTAAGACCTGTGCCGGTCGTGTGTCTGAGGACCGAGCACACCCAGCATGTGGAAGCCACCTGTGCACTGCAGATGTGGCTTCCGGCTGCTAATACTGGGAACGCTCAAAGGGCAGCCACTACGACCGAAAAAAATCCCGATGGCCTTGACTCTGTGTGTGTGTGTGTGTGTGTGTGTGTGTGTGTGTGTGTGTGTGTGTGTGTGTGTATGTGCATGTGTGTGGGAGGCAGCATCAAGCCTAACCTCTCCTGACTCCTCCCATGGGCAACTAGATCTAAGAAAATGTACATTGCCATATATTGCAGCAAATGTGAAGTGCCTTGAAAGAGATTGAGTCCTCTGAGGGCACTATATCAAATGTATTATTATTATTATGAGTGTTTATACAGAGTGCTGTTCGGCATTCTCACAGGAAGGGGATGGCATCAGAATACAACAGAGAAACGGCCAAAAATAAGAGTGCTGTAAAAACAAGCTGAAAACCAGATAACCAATCTGTGCCAGAAGGCATTAGCCACGCATCCCTCTCACACCGAACCTTGCCGGCTTTCACTAACGGCGCAAAAGGGGCTAAGCATCGGGCCATGCCCCTGGTGATCTCTAAGTCATTCAGAATAAGCAATCTTGAAAGCAGTTCTCGCGTCATCGGGTGCCGCCGGGCTTGCCAGTCATGTGAGCATTTCGTGAGGTTGTCGAACGACATGCGGCTACACCTACTATGCAACGACACCTTACAGAAACCAGCTGCTGCTCCAATTACTGTGACGACTGCCGATCGACGCTGAACTTCTCTCCTTCTTGCCTGGTGCACATTCTCTCTCTCTTCCACCCTTGTGTGCTTCCATATATGTGATCATGCATTCACTAATTTGCTCTACCAGTAGAGGAAAGTATACAGAGGAGGAGCAACTTATCACAGGACAAGACCTTTGTGACACAGGAAGTCATCGTATATATGCCCCTTGATTGACGATCAGTCCAGGTTTCCTCTCTGGGCACGCAGGCTAAACCCGTGCAAGGGCTCGCAGGGTGCCAACTTCTAGCAGACACGGTAACTGTCGACATGCAAGAAAGAGTTGGTATGGCACCTGTCCTTGGTTCCTGGGTTGAGGAGGAGGGGGAGTTCTCCTCCACCACGAATTTAGCAGTACGATATCCCGTTGGGGTGCTACTAAAAAACACTCAGAGGACAATTATGAGACATATTTGTAACCCACATGCCATTTCAATCCAGCCATACAGAAGACCTGCTCACACTGTCCTACTGCCACTTCTGTATGTGCAGCAGCGGCTGAGCGTATGCGCAATGGTATGTGCGCAGCTGAGTAGACCCGAAGAAGGTTAGGCTGTGCTTATGTACCAGCCAAAAATGCCAGAGACATCCCCACTAGCCAGAGGTACTACAAGTTGAGCTTCACGGTTTGAACGTAACACTGAGGCCAATACAGCTTACGGGCACTAGGCCTGTCACATGCAACGCCAAGAGCCTCTGGCCACATGAACGTCAGCACAGTCTCACCTTGGCTCGCGTAGTTGCAATTAGGACATGTGACATGCATGCAGTGCACACTGCCAGAAAGGAAATTATATACACGGCACAGGCAGCTAGCCAAAGGACACGCTGGTCTGCCGCATTGTGCCCTTATTCGTCTGCAACTGGTGCGAAACTCGGCAGCTTGCTGTCTAGTGTGTCAACTGTGTAGTTTCCACATCACTCCACTTCCGTCTGAGCTTCACCTGCTCCCTGTCAAGCATCGAATCGATTTCAACACCACACTCAGTCTGGCTTACAGGTAAATCAACTCGTTGGCACCAGCCGACCTACCAGACCGCCTTGCTCCTCCAACGTACTCTTGCAGCACCCGCTCTGCAGCATGGCACACTAGGCAAGGCGGCTGCTTTTCACGACCTCATCAGTCTTGAGGTCGTGGGTTCGAATCCTTCGGTGGGAGATCCTTAATTGCCACTGCAAGCGGTGGCGATAGCCGTAAAGGCCCTTTTTTATGTCGCTATACAAAAGAGGCTGTTGAATCAGCTAGTATTTTGTTTAGTCATCTCGCTATCCCTCGCACTGAATTGATATCTTTTGGTGATCAAGTCGTCAGCTCGCATTGACCGAAAGATTGGAACTCGCTGCCGGCTACATTCACTACTTGCAATGACAGTGCATCCTTTAAGTCTTAGCTAAATGTCACCTGTTCCGGCCTCTGCTCCGGCAGGCTTTCTTTTCGCCCCAGTGAACCTCTTTTGTTCCTATATGGTAGGCATGGGTACCTGTGCATGACTCAGTGCATGTTTATAGCCATAGGTCTTACCAAGCGAGCCATAGGTCTTACCAACCGGTGGCCACCACGCGATCTTCACGTTTGCCTTATTTAGCATACTGGCCTAAGTACGACACCGGTCTGCTTTTGCATGCTTGATAAAGTGCACGTCACCAACCCTGAGGTACCGATTCTCTTGCCTCGTGTTATAAAGCACTTAGATAGAGACTAAGTTCTCTCAGGGCACTATACATACAGCCTATTATTATTACTATATAAAGAGGAAATCCCGTTAGTGCACACACCTACCATTTGTGAATACGATAAGAGTTTACTGACGACATTTTTGTTGTGCGGCACTCAAGAGGATCAGACAAGCATATTTAAATGTGGCAGTGATGGAATCGAAGTGATTGGCAAGTATTATAAATCTTCCCGAGGACAGACCTGACCACGGTAATATAAAAAAAGGAAATGCTAACCAAATTTGGGTAGATCGATTCCTCATCTGCACCATCCCTAATTAGCAAAACCAAATAGGAAAGAAGATAAGGTGCTTGCTCTTCAGGACCGAGGTGATGGGTTCGAATCCTTCAGTGAGCGATCCTTAATTGCCAACTGCAAGCAGCGGTGATAGCCGTTAAGGCTCTTATACCGTTATACAAATGAGGCTGTTATATCAGCGAATATTTACCATTTTTGCTCGACCACCATAGCCATAGGTCGGGCTATACCACAGTCGTCGGCCAACCTCAAAAGCAAAGCAATGCTTTGATGCCTTGGCAAGCATTGCTTTGAGCTAACATTTGAACTAACCTCAAAGCAATGCCAGCGGGCAGCAAACCTTGAAAGGACTCAGGCCAGGTGGCATCAGGGCCTGGAGGCAGACTGCTATGTGGAACCGCAGCCGCACCGGCAGAAACTCTGTGGAGCCCCACGTGCTCGGAGGAGCAAGTACGGTCGAACAGACGCGCACGCACCCAGGCACATACAGAGGAAAAGGGAGAAGAGTTCAAAGGTGCCGATGCACGGTTTGCCGAAGCTTGATTACATTCGGCAATCGAATGGGGTCAAGGTCAAACGATGTATCTAGGAAGACATTCCGTTAGAATCAGTAGAATGCAAAATTTCCTAGGTTCAAAACGAGGGCTTTCATGAACTGCAGACTTTACTGAAGAGCTCTACATTGCTGCAAGAATGTCTGCGACGGCAGCTGATGAGAGTGTGCTACCGACATTGGCCAGTCCCGTCATCTGCTGGAAGCTGTAGATGACTTTTTCCAAATCGCTACTTCTCGGCTACACAAACCGTGTGGCATACACGAAAGTTTGATTCGACAACTTGCTTGCTCTTTACGATACCCCTACTTTTCTTACAAATTTGAGAACTCACCAACTCACCAAGGAGGATCAAAACCAAAATAAAATCTATAAATAAACTCCCATAAACGCCACACACAGTTGCATTAGAATTTGCTAATTTACTAAGAAAAGTCCGCAACTTTTCTTAGTTCACATCAAAGTGTTGAATCTAGCTTAGGCGAAATAGCCGAAATTGGCACTGCTAGATGGGAATGTGAAACCAGACGCAGCAGTGCAGGCCAGAACTCTCCGGAGGCTGCTGAATATTGTGTTGCTCCGTCTGGCTAGGCAAAGAACACACAACACCGACTTGTACAAATAAATAGAAAGATTGATTGAAAGATTCACTAAGCGGATTTCATGCAAATCCGCTGCAGTGAATGCCCAGCAGCTGGAAACTTCCCACTATCCTCGGTGGCAGATTGGTGACAAAGTCAGCAGGCTGGAATTTGAGCTTTTATTCCGAGTATCATGGGTGAGTGATACATTCAGTCGGAGTGGGTAGGAGAGGAGCTCAATAAGGTAAGAGGCAGCCTTGTTGACAACTATAAGAACGTAGCTAATGCAACGATTGGTTCCTTTTGAAATGACAATTACGCTGCCGAGGCAGCAGGCTCTCGGTCGTAAAGGGGATGGGATACTCCAGTTCAAAGCATGGCAGAAAGCAGGCAAGTCTGCTTTTGCACACCGTGCAATATAACTGTGACCACATATCGTAGCCACACCAGTAAGGCTACTGAGCAGCAACCTATTGTGTGTTTCCCACAATGCCATGGCAGGCACCTTCTGGTTCCCATTAGAGAAGGACATACACTGTACTAACCGGTAAACTAAACACCAACTAACCGGTGCCTTGTCAAAAAGAACCGCCTTCACCTCTTTGCTGAATACGTCGGTGCACAAAGTGACCTCTTGAGTGCTGCTGCTTATCGAAATCGTGCCTGGGCAGCGTACCGGGTCATAGGTCATGACACTGGTCATCGTCGGGCAGTCGGTGCCAGAGCTGCCAGAGCTTACGACCCCCTTCCCCAAGTTGCCACCACAAACACCGTAGACATCGCTAACCATTCATGGACAGGCAGTCGGCAGCAGCAGCAGCAGCAGCGGCGGGCCATACATGGCATCGCCGACATCGCCCAGCAGCCCACGAGGAAGCACCTGCTACTGCCATCACTTACATCTCAAGCCATTTCCACTGAAGGTAACGTTTAAAATATATGCTTTCGAGGAACTCCTGAAAAGGCACTTTACTTAAGTAGCTCCTTGCATACCTGAGAAGGAAAAAAGCAGACACAATTACATTAACACGGTGTCCGAGTTAATGGTCTGGCAAAAGGGCACCGTCCAAGCCCTGCATCGCCCGGCGAGAGGCCAGAGCACGACCACGACACGAGCTTTCTTTACGCAGCTGAAAGGACAGAGTGAGAATGCTAGCAAGTTACTCACATCGCACAGTCTTCGAACTGTTGCTTAAGCAGTCCCGATTGGATTTCTGCACACTTGGTAGCACTTAGGCCCTCAACGTGTACTAGGTAGTTGGGAGACTAAAAAAAGAGATCATTAGCTAATTTGCCTTTTCGCGAGCCATCGGCGACTTCCGAAGCAGCAAGACTCAGTCAACGCCAGACCGGAGGAGCAGCACCAGCAGTGGTCGACTCTTACCGCCTGAGTAAGGTATCGAGCGAATATCTTGTCGCGCACCTCTAGCCGGCGATCGTCTGTCGACATTTCGTACTCGCTCTGCCATGACAAGCAAAGTATTTAGCGGCCTCGGCCAGCAATATGGGGCGAATTCCAGCAAGCACGGCAGTTAGCGAGACATATTGGTACAGACAACAAGCTGCTATCTACAGAAAGAGGCAATCGAGAGATATGCATTGCCGACATTGTTAAGTGAAACTTGCACCACGAGGCACAATCAGCCGGCCAAGAAGCAGCGGGCCAGCACAGCTGCTGAGATAAGAAACACGTCCACGAGTGCACAAAGCAGCAGAGAGCAGATGATGGGCACTCTATGCACGACCTTCCAAATCAAGGAGTCCTTCTGCCGCGAGCTGCACCGGCAGGCAGAGCTGTGCTCGAGATGGATGTCATCGCAAGCAAAAGCTGTTCGGACATATGGATGTGTGCGGGGGTCCGGACGTGCGTGCGCTGCCTGAGCAACGCAACTGACCGGAAGGGGACCAGACCGGGACTGTGCCTGATAGTGCCACTCACAGAGGATGGCGGGCTGAGGATGTGCAAACCCGGCAAGGGGAGATAGAGGGGGATTGTTGCAAGCCGGCGCTGGGCCTTATTCATTGGGAGGGGATGCCAACAACGGCGGTGGCCCAGGTATGGCTGCATCTATGATTGGCTGCCAAAGCTGAGCTCGAAAAACCGCAACCAGCCCACTAGCTGCGCTCTGGCATTTCACTGATGCAGGCATTTGCTCACATGGCTCTGGGAAAACTAACGATAACAATAATAATAAAAAAATAATATAGTTATAATACATTTGTACAGCATCCTTAGAGAACTTAATCTCTTTCTAGGCAATTAACGTTTGCTGCAAAGGAAGCATGATCGAATGGTTAACGGTAGCATGCTCAATGACAACTAGAGACTCCGACCAGGAGTCGAGCAGCAGGTGAAGATGGCTGCGAGGATGGCAAAGCAAGCAATGTGAATGCTGGCCAACCAGCAGAGCACGAGCAGTGAAGCCCTGAATGGATCCCTCTGAGCTTTTGCAGCACTAGCAAAATGTTGGGGGTGTGTCCACACAATCGATTGAGTATATATAGGACACTTCCACCTGGTCTTGGAAGCCAGCCACCCCCCACCCCCTGCCCGGCTCCATACATAAGCCTACGGCGTCGCAAGTTGAAAGGAATTGGCGGCAAGCTTTTGGACTGGCACGCCTAGGTGCATTACCGACAAGGCCAGCTGTGCAATGCACAGCACGAAGCCAGATCAGTCAAAGCCGGCAAACGGACCCGTAATCGTCCCCACTCTGAAAAATCTGTAAACTTTGCTCTGCAAACTAGATCTCCCGGCACTCATGCCTGCTACACGAGGTTTACAGTGAACCGAAGAAGTGAGACCTAGCGGGTGTCGTCAAGAGGACCTACTAGCACCACTCTAGGGTACAGACGAACACCGGTGGCAAGCAGGCAGCTAGCTTCAACCGATAACCACCGAATCGCTCTGGTTTGGTGCAGGGAGTTTGGGTGCTCGCCTTTGACATCGGTCCGATGCCACTGGGCTCGAGCCCAGTGGCATATGTGAAGCGCCTGGATTACTCGCGCTTGCAACTGCTGACTTTCACCAACGGCATCATGTGTCACCTTCACTTTCAGCAGCTGCCTGCAGCTATTGCATTTCGCATCCATTTCCGCCCAGAAAAGGAGCACAACCAATGTTCAATAAAGAGGTCGCTGCCAGGCACACATCTACCCAATTGGCTCTGCCTCCTCTCTTAACCTGAGCAATTAAGGAGTAAACTCAGGCCTTCGTGACACACCAAATAAACCGCAAACTGTGCTCTTGATCGTGCAAATGCAACGAAGACGACGCACGTGCTAAGAACAAACGCGCAGGGCACGTTCAGGCACACGCACGTTCAGGCTTGACAGTGGATGGCAGGCCACACGACCGAACGACCGAAACAGAAGGGATTGAGCCAACTGACAGGGCACGCACACTAGGTTCTAATTCAATGCACGCACGTATGCCACAGTCATACAAACACGCTCGACTCGACGTGTTGACACACTGGCCTGCTGCTGCTGCCTCCGCTGCTTAGGCACTTCTGGCCAGTGCATTCGCCGAGCACTAACCCGGTCTGCGCTGGAACCGTTGGAGCTGGACGTATGCTCGGTCAGCAGTGTTCACCATTCCCAGCTCCCTTACTCGGTTGCTTTCGAGCTATTGAAGCGAGCACGCTTCCTTTGCTGACCCACTTCGGTAGCACAAAGGTGTCGTGACAAAGGTCCTTCTCAAACAGCTCAGCCTGCCGACAGCGGCAAAGCCGTTAGGACGTTAGCAGCTTCGAAGAGCAAGGATATGGGTCGACAGATCGAAGAGACAGGATATTGTCTATCTTTCCCAGCCAGTGCCACTCTCCTCCGGCTTCGCGATCGTACATAAGGCTCCAATGCATAAATCCGGTGGTCATTCAGGAAAGGAAGGGCTGCTTAGTCATGAACAGAAGGCCTAGTGGATAGGTCCTGACCATCCCACCCAAGACACTTGCATCCGAGGTTGAGTCACGGTAGCCCGGGCAGACATCAAAGCTAGCCGAGAATTCTTTCAACGAGACATCCGAAAGTGACCCCTTTGCTGCATGCAGTAAGCTTATCCGCTTCATCGGTTCTGCACCACTTTTACTGTTTATAGCCGCGGCCATCATCTCTTATGCATCCAGGTACATACAGGGTAGATGGCCTAAGTGAAATGCTCACGGACGTCATGTGGTGCAATGCCCTTCCAGCAGCTACTATCCACATCATCGTATACCGATCCGATCTAAGGCGGATCTAACGAGAAGCAAAGAAACCCTTGCAGAACGGCTGTCACGTGACTGATTCTCTGTTGATAAGGTAGCAAGAGGTTTTCTACCATGCCTGCCATAATGAAGTTGCCTGCAGGTACCTAAAATATTTATTTATAGCCCAAAAACAAACAACTTGTGCAGTTGGTATGAATGGGTGTAGTGTGATGGAGTCCTAACACGATTCTTTATGACCTCCCTTGTCCGGCCAGGCAGAGGCCACAAGCTTCTGCATTGTCACTGCTGCTGAAGCACATTCCACGAAGCCCGAATTTAACTCTAAATGTTAGCTATTGCCTTTGGAAATCGTCCCATAAATGTTCTACGGGTTTGGATCAGACGATGCTCCGACGATGGTCAGATTCATCAAAAACGTATTCACTCAAGGTGCTGTTGGTCGAGCAAGTTGGATTTCAAACCTCAAATACTCTGCTGGGGGGTCGTTACATTTGGCAGCAAGATAACAATCCTAAGCTCAGTGCCTGTAAGTGTAGTTCCACAATCTAAAACTCGAGAGTAGGTTCAAAAACAGCAGTCGGAACAGCTGAATATCTTACTCACGTTGGGCTGACACACACACAACTGGCACTGGGGCTCAGACTAATTTTGATGGTCGGCTAAACCATTAGAGCTTGCACTATGGGCTACCATGATGGCAAGCTAATTTACAGACACGATTAAGTGATGAGCAGAGCAGGCCGCACAGCACTGTGTGCACAATTAAAATCGCTGGCTAAGATGGCCCACGATGACTATGCCAGCCCCATTGAGAACGGCTCTTCACTAACTAGGGACAGATGACCCCAGGCTAGCCATCCTATCTATCAGACCTGGGACGTGCACAGCTCGTAGGCAGCTACTGAAGCAAGCACGTGCTTCAGTAGCTGCCTTTTCCATATCGTGTGGAGCATGCTCCCATCTAGCTTCGCTGAGTGCTGGGGGGGCAACACAACGGAGTCATGCAACATGACTGCAACTGATATAACTGCACAGTAGTTGCCAATGCCAGCTCAGTGTGATTCAAGGTAAAAAAAAAATCTCAAAAAAAATGAAAATACAGCCTTTGTCTGCACAGGCAAATCAATAGCCATCAAGCAATCGGTCACTGCAGAATGTCTGGCTGAATGCCGACCTTTAGAGGCACGGCACCCATAGCCCCAATGTCTATATAGCTAAGCTGCCCTGACCGGTACATTACAAAGGTATGACACAGCCTACTTCCAAGAACTCATTTGCGTCATGGACACAGTCGAACGACTCGTGCTAGGGGAGATAACGATTGCTACAATAGGCTCGAAGGCACAGCACAGTTACTCAGAGAGAGCGCAGCATAGTTACTCAGACATGCATGTCACAGCTGAACAACTTCGGTTAGGGAAGATACGGCTTGCTACAATAGGCTATAAAGCAGAGCATAGTTATTCAGAGACGATGAAAACAAGTGGCAGATAGAGAAGAGAGACAAGCACACCTTAATAACGAGAACGGATTTGCGCATGCATGCGAGTGGATGTGCATCTGTGCCTGCAAAGCAGAGACAGCAAGACTGAAAGGTAGGCATATTAAGACAGAGAACGACAAGACTAGGAGCCAGAGAAAGAGGATAGAGAGGAGAGGGGAAGAGAAAGAGGAGAGGAGGAAGAGGAGACAGAGAGACACGGGCAGAAGAAAAAGAGAGGAAGGGGAGAGGTGGGGAGAGAGAGGAGTAAGGACAGACTTGCTGACTTACCACGGCATCGAGGAACTCCAACGTGTCCTTGTACTCTCGCTTTGTCTCAAGGCAGAACATTCGAAACAGCCGACTTCCAATCGGCTGCTGACCAACAACGTAGCCATAAGTCAATGCTGGAATGTAAACGGAGGGTACATGTAAAAACTGCTCTTTCATCAAACCATTAGCCCCCTGCACTGAGTAGGGCCAGTTCCTTCCATAATAGAGCAGCAGTACAGCAAAATCAATTAGCCATCCACTTCACACACGCTCACACGCACGTGTGCATGCACGAGCACGTGGACACGCGTATGCACACACACACACACCTACCAATGACAACAAACAAGTACACACACACATGCATGCTCAGACATACACTTTGACGCGTGCGCACACACTCACACACATATGCATACGAGCATGTGCACGCCTGCATGTGCGCGTGTGCGGTTGCGCACGTGACGGGGAACAAGTTATCGGCATGATCACACCGATGGACCGCAAGAAGCCAGCCAGAGCACACCAGCACAAGCGTACATCGGCCACAATTGTTTGTCTTTTTAAAAATTTAGCAGCTGAATCAAAATAGAGCCTATCTGGCTCCGGAAGCAGGCTCAGACGAGCAGAAGAAATTTCCTCGAAATTGCCAGTCTGGAAAGCGATTCCTACTTCCCAAGCAAAGTCTTGAGCCGAAAGCCTCAGGGAAAAGGTTACCCGACCCACATTCAGAGCAATGGCATTAAATGGTGGACTAATCAGCGGGATGATCAGGAAGCCGACCACCAGTTTCTGGCAGCAGCCGGCAGCACACACTCTCTCGCCTAAAGACATTTCTAGATTTGTCGCAACCTCCTCACTCACCCCCCCCCTGAAGACGACCACCGGCATGTCTCGACCGTGGTAAAAAATAATAACCTTGACACCTACCATCCCCCTTCCCAGTCGGTCGGGGGGGGGGGGCACAGCTCCCAGCTCCTCTAGGGACACTTATGCTCACAGCCAAGCTGGCAGGAAGAGGTTCCAAAAATTGCTCCTCTAATCACTGCACAGCTATGCTACACGCAAGTAGAGGTCCTGCCACGCACCGCTTTGCTGAGCAATGCTTTTCTGCGAACTCACCTCATATTACAACCGAGGCTTCAGAGAAACCACGAGCTCACAGCCGCAAAGAAGCAGCTTCCAAGAGAAACTAGTTTTCAAATATGCCATCTGTGCGTGCTTCGAAGGACAGCAGGAAAGCACGTGCCGACGCTACACCTAACTAGGTGACAGCTACACAGGCAGACTCGAGCAGACATGCCTTGCCACGGCGCCAGAGCTCAGACACACTAGCTAGACTGTCTGCTACTACGTCAGTGGTACCAAGTGGGAGCACAACAACGTGGCTCCATGAAAAGTCGCTCTCACATCCGGTCACCCGAGCATGCGATTACGGCAGTGTGATGATGAAATGGGGTTGCAGCTGGAAGAGGCTGAAGCCGCTGGAATCGGAACGGAGAAGTTAACTTCGCAAGACGAACGAGACACATCCTAATTCTTGCAGTGACCGCTTCGACCAAGTTTTCTCTGGCCCACTAAGCCAGGCTCCTGGCACTGTTTCCATTCAGCCGCTCTGTTGCACGGTATACATGGTATTACACGGCATCAGGCGGCTCGACGCTGGAACGAACACCAAAGCGTGGAGCCGAAAGGCAAGGAGAGAAGCGGCCGTGGGGGAGGGGGGTGAACGAGCCGAGATGGGCGCTGGCTCTTGCACGAGCTAGCGAACACGCTTAACAGAAGATCCCGATACGTCGGGACTCCGTCTCCATCCCCACGGCCCTTGAGCGATGCGGCACCGTGTCCTCGTTGCAGCCAGACCAATAGGCTAGAAGTTTGTCATGCAACTGCCGTGGAGTCCGCTGTGACGAGACGATGCACTCGCCACGCTAGAGAGCTTTCCAGCACGGTCGAGCACACCGGCCGGAAGCAGGTGGACGAAAGTGCCGACGACGGCGGCCCTTCCACAGAGACCCGGGCATGATTGCAATCTGACCTGCAGGGCCTGTCCGACTCGTGTTAGCTCTCGCACAGGCTCCGACTTTAATGGACTACCGAGACGACGGTACACCGGTCGCACAATATCCTTCCGTCGGTTTGAACTAGGTCGCGAATGCCGTCCTAGTTTGACCCGGTGGTCAGGGTGCTCACCCCGACCAAGGTCAAGGTCATTGACCCCGACCAGGGTCAAGGTGCTCGAATTTGACGACCGAGGTCGTGTGCTCGAGCCGGCCAGGCAAATGAGAAGCACTTGGGTTGGGTTTAAGCTCTCTCAGGACCCTATCCAAATGAATTATATATTTACTTCGTTGTGTGCATTCTCTCTTGCTTGCTTGTAGACAGGTGACCGGTCGACTGCACGCTGCTGCAGGAGGACGAACGGGACTTACAGGGTAATGCAGGTAGCAGCATCTCGTGACTTTCAGCAGCAGTGACCTTCAGGTCGTAGAAAAAAGGGAATTCCACCCGACTTGACATGATCGTAAGTAAACGCCTAGTTTTAACAGTTTGTCATTAGGCAATCATGACATTGAGTTGAGAGACTTATGGAGTTTATATGAGATTTATCGTGGTGAGCCCAAAAGCAGTCACACATTCGTCACAGTGCAACTTAATCTTGAAGAGGCAGCAATGCAAAAACACGGAAATAGCAACAGCACTAACTGCATAAAATGACCACCAAATCACCTTTCCGATGACCGGTATCTCTATGGGCTAGTGCATGAAGCACGCGCTAGTCCAAATACATTTCATGCTGAATATGCGGTGTTGGTGCAACAGCTACGGTGCAATTATCGAAATACTGGTTGGCTAGCAAGCCGTTTACTGACGTGACACGAGCACAGGAGACAAGGCCAAGGCAGAAAACGTGATCCCTGGCAGTGCAGTGCAGCAGCACGTCTTTGCAGAAAGGCATAACTAGCTCATGCCTAACTACCTAACGAGTCTAACTAGCACAGCACTTCTTTGCCGGTCACTGCTTTTGATACGCTTCGTGATCTGTGGCAGACCATCGACTGCCTAGCAGAAATCGAGTTAAGTGTACGGCAGCAGCAGATGCTGCTGCATCTTCAACCTCCTCAGCCAGCAGCAAGATGCACTTGATGCCCATCAATCAACCAGTCCACTTATCCATCATACTCTTATCCCAGCCGATCCTATTAGTAACCTGTATGAAACCTTACTACACGACGTTGATTTGACCGTCATGCTCACTCGTCAGCTTGTGATTTCCCCTGGTCATCTTGCAATTCCACGCCACAGAAACAACTTGCTATGACGAGCTAAAAGGGTTCTATTATTGGGTTGATTTTATAGTGCACACCCAGGGATCCATTTTGCAGCTCCATTAGAATATGCAATGTTTTCTAAGGGGCGGCAGGGAAGATGAGAAGCTGGGAGGGGAGAGGATGGGAGAAGTTGGGTAGAGGGGTTAAAAAGTAGTAGAAATTAAGGTCAGCTGACTTAACAGCCTCAATCGTACAGTGGAATAAGAGCTTTACTAGTTCCCACTCCAGATTTCGGCTGGCATTAAAGAATTGCCAACTGCAGGACTCGAACACGCAACCTGGGTCGTAACTATTAACTATCCCTAGGCTAAAACTCTGAGGCGAGATTAGGAGGGTGCACGGTGCTGATATACGTGCAAGTCACAGTGGCACATCCCACAGTGGCACGATATCTTATTTCCAATAATGCTATTGCACATATTCACATATTGCATTGGGAGTACTACGAGTTACACAGCATATAACATGAAAATTGCACACACTACTTGAAGGACCAAGAGTGAGTGGTCATGAACTCTGTCCCTCTTTCTGCTTCTCTGTCTGTCTGTCTCTCTCCCCCTCTATCTCACTCATTTGCTTGTTTACTCATTGAACATCACTTCATTTGCAGCACTACACAGCAGCGCTGTTCGTTTGGCTGTTTTTAGGCTGCATCTAAGCGACAACAAAAGAACGGGTGACAATGCCCAATGACACAGATCAACACCGACAAAAACAGGTAGAGGCCTATGGCTACAGGAGGCTACACGGCAGGCGCCTGTATCCTTCGACCTCTTATCTACCATGCGATAAGGTTACCGGCAGCATTAACTACAAACCAAGAAAGAGGGCAGCCAAGATCATCGACAAAGGTTTTGATCCCATCCAACACATATTCTTTGTAGCTAGCATTGGCCGCCACTCTGCCACACAGCGGAAACTATTTCTGTTCCAGCTAGCCTCCCTATCGGCTGTTGCTGCCATTCACTGGTGGCACGGTGCTGGTGCGGTGACTAAGCCATGTACAGCCTCCATCTTCCCGGTGCACATGCGTCGGACAGCTGAACCCACTTCGTCCTTTATCATTTCCCATGGGTAACTGCAAGCAATCTTCAAAGGAAAGAATCAGCTGCACAGATCCACACTGGCAGCTCCTTACGGTCGACTCGGAGAGCGCACAGAGCGATTGCTCAACATCCGAGGGCAAGCCAACCCCAGGGAAGACTTGTCACCCGAGGCGATCTCCGGCAAGTCTCGTTCTACGTGCAAGCACATGCATACAGCTATGCTGCCACATATAGCTGCCCTCGCCAACTTCTGCACGCATTTACGCGCGCTGAGTGGATGTGCGTGCGTGTGTGCGCATGGGGGTGAGTGTGCAAGCATGGTGGCACACACCTTGTGGCTTTACCATTGGCAATTCGCTGGACTCCTCTTACCCTCCTTCACAGCTCAACTACAGCTGGCAGACAACACGCTGCTGTATGTGCCGTGCCTCTGTCTATGGGGAGGGCAAGAATTTATTATTAAAACTATCCGATGCATACAAGCCAAGTAACTACCTTCACTGCACGGCTATCCTTTCAGTCCTCTAGAGGCAGTCCTCTTGCAGTGCTACTCAGGTGATAGTGACAAGGAGCAGACGAGTGGCTGTATTGTACACGAGCTGCAGCCAGAAGCCTGAAGTTCTTTGCTGCTTCTTCATAGCTCATAAAAGCAGCTTTACATAGTCACTCATGCTAAAGCTATTCAAAGTTTCAGTATTCAGCTAATGCTTCTCACCAGTCCCCATGCCGAAAGTCAGTTTCAGTTGCAATGATTAATCGATTATACTTGTATGGCTTGGTTTATTAGCAGACCTCAGATATAACTGACTACATCGACAGCCTCAATAATCGCAATGCTCTCAATGACACCTCCAGATTTGTGGCATTGTGCTGATGGTGAATGCCGAGTAGTGAAGTAGACAGAGGGTCTTGTAAAATGAACACATCAAGGGAAAAACCGATCGCAAGTCGGGCGCCACGCAGAGGAGTCCACATGCACGGCGCCTCACGGTGAGAGCAAAAACAGTGGTACTCAAACTATGGGCAAAACAGTGCAACGGACAAGCAGCCGAAATTAAGGGAGAAATGCAGGCGCGTGCGTGCAGCACACAACCTGGTGTTTGATAACTAGAGCAACGCTAGCCACAGAAAGTTGACCGAGTTAACATCTACTTCAAAATAGGCATGGTGAATCCAGAAAACACCCATGTAATGGACATGCAGCACACGAAGTGACACCGTCAGAGCCGCCTGAGAACGGTGGGCGGCTCTGATGACGACTAAGGCAGCAGATTCAGCCCACTGTGCCGGCAATGCAGCTACCGTCAAAGGTGTGAGCGCGCACGAACCGGGCAAGCGAGCCCGTGCAAGCAAGATCAGCAAATGGATATTGGGCTTCTCTGTACGCATCGAATGCATGCACCCACCACCTCGCTTTGCGAATCAAGTGCAAACATCTGCATCAGCCCATCTCTCTCTCTCTCTCTCCCCGGGACATGGGATCGCCGCTGCTGCTGCCGCGGGGGGGGGGGGGCACTGGGTCCGCCGGCATCGGCTGCAGCTGTCCTGGCCTTGCTGCGATCACATCGAAGTAAGGACGAGCAAGGCATCAAACTGACGGCTCTCCCCACCACCCTAAACCGAAGGCGTTAAGCAGTGTTGCTCAGCGTTGCGCAGTGCTGCCTGCTGCAGCCTTACTGATTTCGTTCTTCAGGTAAAGACACTGACTGATGTGTGGAAAACAAAGCATCTCCTTCCATTTCTTGCTTCTGCCTTTGTGAGCTGCAAACGGAGCCGAGAGGTGCGTGGACAACGGGGGGGCAATGTGGCAAAGCAGCATCTGCATCAAAGAGGCAGACTGCGACGAGGGGCTGCTGCTGCTGTGCTGTCGCAGCCGTGTCACGCCCTATTCACGGCGACCGAGACAAGGACGAGAAAGAAAAAAGGTAGACTTCGACATAGGACACACACGAAGGGCAGTATCGGCTCTCCAAACGGCTACAAACGCTCACGCTAGACGGTCTCGGAGTTCAAAGCTTGATCTCTGATACAGCCGACGGCAGGCTTGGCCACCAATAACGACTGACACGTGATGCTTAGTTTCTCACGAAGCCGGCAGGAGAGGCAGCAGGCAGAATGCAGAGATTTAAGGTCTAAGCAGGGGACGTGGGGAGAGTCGACAGCGTGATGATTTAATTTTTCAGATATTTAATGATTGAAGCTTCCGAGGGCGGCTCCACGCAGTCAAGCAGACCAGCCAAGAAGGGAGTCTGCTCGTGCCCACACACACATTGCAGGCTGATCTCGTGGCTGGTTACGGCAAGTCAAGTACGGCCGCTAGGTTCAGATGGAAAGCATCGAGCGACTGGCCGCACGTGGTCCGACAAGCATGCTCTGAGCAGCTCGAGTGGGCGCGCGCAGCACAACCTGATGGGCTAATCAAGCATATGCAATGACTCAAACTTCGGCACGATTTCTGCTGCCGAAACGACTTGACACTTACACGACTCCTGTTACCACAAATAATCTACACTTACTACAAGACTCCTGCTGCTGCAATGATTCCTCTGGCATATGGCAGGAACAAGCATGACAGCGGGCCAGGTAGCAGCACGCTCGATCCATGCCTCTGGTGTAGTGCCACGGCTGCACATGCCCTCGATCACTATCACGCATCGCATTGAGCGCACTCTCTCCTGGTCTCTCCAGAAGCAGCTTACTCGGATCCTGACCCGGAGGTGATCTCATGAGCAAGCATGCACGATGCACAACGCAACAACTCCCGTGTTTTTCGATGACGGCACTGGAAGTGCAACTGCAGCTGCTACGGCCGTGGAATGCACAGTCCACAGAACGCCCCATCTGTCCCCCCCCCCGGGGAGTGGGAGATTCAGTAACAGAGTAGATGTCAGAAGGAGCTGGGTAAAGCAAGTGGCCGAGAAGGAGAGGAATAAGCAGGAGCAGGAGGAGGAGCAGCAGCGGTGGCAGGAGTAGGAGCAGGAGGAGCAGGAGCAGAAGCAGGAGCAGCAGGAACAGGAGAAGGAGCAGCAGAAGGAGGAGCAGAAGGAGCAACAGAAGCAGGAGCAGCAGAAGAGCAGGAGTAGGAGCAGCAGCGGTGGCAGCAGCAGGGTCGCTACCGCCCTGGACACACATGGGAATGTGCCTACTCAAGATAAGAACCAGGCAGCAGCAACAAGTCAGCCGTGCTCGCTCAGTGAATCACGGGCTCTTCCGCTTTCTCACTAGCCCTCTCTATCGAACGAATTCCTTCGACGGTGTCAGTAGCTAACCTTGCCCGAGCAGAATATCTCCTTCTCGTGAGCCAGTCAGCGTGGGCAGCAGCAGTGGGAGCTAGCTGAGGCTTTACTGCTGTCGACGAGGCAGACCGCTAGGGCCGACCCTTATAATTCGTTCTTCAGCCACAAGAGCTTTCTCTAATCAGGTTAATATGACCAGGTTGCAGAGGCCGAGGTCGAGCTCGGTAAGTCACTCGGCTCAAGCTGGCTGCATCCACTACACTCGATCCGCTACACTGCTGTACCTGTACCTGCCGTAGCAGTCAGTCCGGCCGGCCGACAGGTAGGGGACCTAGCACATGGTGAGCATGCATTTAAGTAAGGGTGCCCCCCTTTCTCTCTGCCAGGCAGCAGTCTAGCACGGCCGACTGCTTACACTCCACTCGGCTCGGGAGGCAGCAGCAGCAGTGGGAGCATTCCTCGGTCACCAGGCCTTCGCAGGTCAAGTGAGGTCACGGCTCCAGACCCAAGCCACAGGCACATCCACAAACCGGCAGCGTTCATCGACCGGCAGCGGCTTCGTGTCCAGTGGACGCAAGCACTGCGGTCCTTGCAAACCTTCAGCGTAGCATTTTCCGCGACACCGAAGCAAGGTTTCTGCATGCAGCAGTGGCAAAGGCAGCAGCCCTCTATCACTCCCAAGTCATGTTCAGTCAGCAGCTCCCTTCGACTGAAGCCGACGAGGAGGAGGTACCTGCAGCCATTGTGCCGACGTGCTGCAGCCCGGCTCTGCTGGTGGGTGCAGATGCTGGCAATTTAATTTCGGTATGCAATTTAAGATTTTGCTCTCTCTACCACAGCCTCCTCAAAGAATCGCTTGTTCGGCTAATCATGCCAGCCACCACAGGCCTTTCACAGAAGCATGAGTAGCCAAATCAGTTAGGCTCAGATAGGCTGGCTGAGCACTGCCGAGTGAGGCATTTCAACACGGCCTCCCACTGACTGCATAGCGCCAACAGACTGCTGCTGCCCCCCCCCCCGTACAGATTCAACAGAGCAGGCTGCTGCTGCTGCTGGCAACTCCAACTCCTCCTCCTCTTCTTCTCCCCATCGTGTCCAGCATCAGACCAACCCGGGTCATTCCTGCTAGCTCACTTAACAGACCCACAAGCCACGAATCCTGCATAGACAAATTATCCTGGCATTGGACCTGGCATGCGTGAGGGCATGTGCAGGTGTGTCTGTGTGTGTGCGCGCGCACACCTACGTGCGTGCACGTGTGTGCTAAGTATATGTCCAGATTGGGCTATGAAGTAAGCTATGAAATAGCTCTGGAATTAGTTCCGAAGCCCGACCTATATGAACCAACGAACCTTAAGAAACCAATTAAAGGGTTCTGGGTGGAAAATTTCTGACACAAGTGTTGAGCGGATAATGTTAATTAAAACAGCAAAAATTTCTTAAAACTCCTTTAGAAATGCCGGTCAATGACCATTTTCAGGCATCGGTCGTCTACTTTGTTGCAAAGGCACTAGCACTAAATGTGCAGCCAACTCCTCGACTCTGGCTACTTCCGGGTTGCCAGGCAGTTAGCCTCTGCGTTGGGTCTTCAGCTTCTTGCATTTTGAATGAGGTTAAGTCAACATAATGCACGTGGAACACTAATGAAGTGAATTAACAAGAGCATTACCTAACTTTAGGATATGGTTGCTTGCGATCGCTGTTAGGCTGCTAAGAGTCTGCCCTTACTTAAGGTGCAGTCGTTGGCTTACATGAATGCCAGCATATCTCCAGTTGCATCAGCTCGAAATCTAGGTGTCATATTCCAAAGCGACCTCTCGTTAGACGACCACATCAGCTCCACAGTCAAATCTGCCTATTTTCAGCTTCATAACATTGCTAAAATTAGGGCTTGTTTAGATAAGGATACCACGTCCAAGTTGGTCCATGCATTCGTGACATCTCGTCTCGACTTCTGCAACTCACTGCTTACTGGCCTACCAGCATGTGCGATCAGGCGATTGCAGCTGGTGCAAAACTCTGCAGCTAGGCTTGTCTGTCGTGAACATCGCAGTTGCCACATCACTCCACTTCTCGCCGACCTGCACTGGCTACCAGTCAAGCAACAGATTGACTTCAAGGTTTTGTCGCTCACTTTTAGGTCTCTTCATTCTATGGCTCCAGCCTATCTTTCAGATATACTACCCCATCAGGCCAAGCATCGTACCACTCGCTTTTCGGAATCCAACAGTCTAGAAATACCTCGTACAAACCTTAAATCCTTTGGAGACCGTGCATTTAGCTCGTATGCTCCCACAGCCTGGAACTCCCTCCCGACCTGCATCAGAACATCCCCTGACCTGACCACATTTAAAAGAAACTTAAAAACACCTATTTAGGACAGCATTTAGTGGGTCCTTGTGATTCGTCCTCGATGTGCTTATGCGTGCTGACACTGTGCATGCTGCCACTAACCATATTTGCATGCTGACCCAGTGCATGTAACCCCTAACCATGTTATTCATTTTGTTTGTTTTTCAAGCATGATTTTACTTACTATTCTATTGCGTATCACTTTGCAGCAAATGTAAAGCGCCTAGAAAGAGATTAAGTTCTCTGAGGGCGCTTTATCAAGTGCAATATTATTATTATGAATGGTTACGCTAACGATACAAACACGACCAAAGTTTAGCTGCTGATGGAAATAGTTGAGACACAGCTTTTATTGTATGAGGTGCCATACTACGAGCTGGTTTGGTCCAGCGGTTAAGGTGCTCGCCCCCCCCCCCCGATCAAGGTCTGGCTGAGGTAGTGGGCTCGAGCCCGGAGGCAAATGTGAAGCGCCTGAATAGAGATTAAGTTCTCTTGGGGCGCTATACAAATGAATTATATATACTAGCAATAGCAGTGATTTCAAGGATGCCTACCCGACACGAAGATTCATTTAAATCATCCAACCAGGTGTTAGCCCCTACCACGAAGTCTCCAAATACTAGATGGTTCTGTCACGCAGAACAGTGAAGAAGATAGTGAGATACAAACCGCATCGTATATGTGCACACCGTACAACTTTCTGCAATCTAGTAGACATCATTTACGACCGGTAGCTATTTAAGGCTGACCTGTTAGATACCTGTAGATACCAAGCTTAACTCGGTTGAGAATACTTTTAATGAAGTCGATTGAAGTCGATAAAAAGAAGGTGGCGTGGGTCACAGCTAATGGGGCAAGTAGGACTTTTTGTTGAGTTAGGAAAGGTACATTCGAATTAGGCAGACCTGCATATTCTTTTTTCTTGTTCTGCAAAGCCCGTGTAATTTATGCCATCTGAAATACTGGTTATTTACTCAAAATGCCAGTGAAGTATCATGGCGCCTTTTTCAAAACTCAAATACTTTTGCAGCTGAATGTACATAAACTGTATACACAGATGCACTCAGGCGAAAAAATCCTCGCAGTATGGCTGCTGCTGCTATGGCTGTAAATTCTTTTGGGTAATAATAAGGTTTCCTACAGATACCAGGTACACTTAAGTTATGCAAAGCATGAGAAAATATTTACTGACAGCTCAAAAATAAATACCTATGTTTTCGACATGTGTGCTTTTAGGGTCGTGTCACCACAATTCTTTATGATCTACCTTGTCTGGTCAAGAATAGACATCCCAAAAACAAGCACATATGCTGCTGGTATGTATGCAGTCAGTGTGACGTCGTCCCACCACGATTCTTAATGACCTCCCTTGTGTGGCCGGGCACAAAGGCCACGAGCTTCTGCATCGTCTGCTCTGCTGCAGCACATTCCTCTGAGCCTGAGTTTTACTGAAAAGGTCGGCTACTGGTGCAGGCCGAACACCTGGCCTCACCCGCCTGTCGGTATCGCTGAATAGCTGTTTCGTTTGGGTTCGAATTAGGTGACTGGCTGAGCCACTGCACCGGCAACAATCAAGGATTCTTCGGAATGTACTTTACTCAAGTCATTGTGGTAAAAAAAATACATGGATTTCGTTCAAGGCTCAAATGTTTGGGGCTCGTTACATTAGGCAGCGACGATAACGACCCTAAGCAGACTGCCAGGCAGGTAAAGTACTTTTTTGACGAATCCTCGATTGGCGCTGGTGCAGTGGCTCAGCCGGTTGCCCAATCTGAGCCCTATAAAACGACTATATATGGTGCAAAAGCGACAGGCGGCGGCCGAGGCCGGCTATTTGCCGTACACCAGTAGCAGACCTTTTCAGTAAAAACTCAGGCTCAGGGGAATGTGCTGAAGCAGAGAGGACAACGAGAAAAAACTGACAGCTTCTATCCTGGCCAGAACAGGGAGGTCATAAAGTATCCTGGTGGGACGTCACACACACACACACACACACACACACACACACACACACACACACACGCACGCACACACACACACACAAACTCACAGCAAAAGCATGTGCTTGTTTTTGGGCTGTCAATAAATATATTTTCACATGCTTCCCATAACTCAAGAATACCTGGTATCGAGGAATACCCTCTTATTACACGAACAAATTTGCAGCCACAGCATCGGTGGCCATAATGTGAGGACTGTTGCACCTGTATGTACATAACGGTATGAGTATGTGCATGTTTGTATCTTTGCTATGAATGTATTTTGCTATATATCAAAATAAATATATATATACATATATTTACTTAGATAGATATATAGCTGTGTGTATATGTATATACAAACTCAAACGTTAACTATTCTCTTTTTCGAGAACTTAAAACAGCTGGAAGTAGAGCCAACAACAAAAATACAGCAGAGACCACTCAGGTCACAGGCTTAAAAAAGCAGCTACCAACACATACACGTACCTAGCCATTTGAGCAAGCCTGATAGAAAACTAATGCAGCACGTGTCTGTGCATTTGCATGCAGGTGTACATCCCCACATATACATCTACGTGAACAGATTAGCAGATGTGTAATACTTAACCTTCAAACACTGTAAACTATATATACAGCACAGACGATGTGTATCTACATGGATGCATAATAGCACACCTGCAAACTAACTTTGAAATAAATGCCAAGGAATGATATAGAACAGAGGTGAACACGATGCAGCCAAATCGATATTGCAAGTTAGCTGGTGGTTAGTGTGCTGCAGCCAACAGTGCCAAGACTAGGACTGAAAATCTCTTCGAAGAAAGCGACCCTTGGTGTGACGTGTGAAAGTACGCCACAATCATAAATGGCGAGGGTATGTTGCCACCAAGCAATGGTGGAAGTGCAGTGCACACGAGTGCTATTGGTTCTCTATAAAACAGCACAGCCAGCGGACACACCCACCGAGTCAGTGGGCACTATGCCCTGAGCTGGCAAAACCGGAAGTGCTTGAAGAAAAGAAAAAAGACAAAACCAAGCTCTGCTTGTGACTGCTCCCAACTGCATGGCGGAACACCCAAGCAGCAATCAGCGCCGGAAATGCCTCGAGCAAATGACTGAGCACCACGCGCGCGCATGGCAGGCAACTAAGGCAGAGAGGATAGAGGTGAGGTCATATGTCAATACACAGGTATTACACAAAATACCAAAATACGACTTGTGTGCTTACGCAGACACTGAAATATGCACAAGAAATTATGCCTGTGGGTACACACCGGGGCGAGTAAGTGCTTTCAGACAACCATGCTCTTAAATCACTTTGTGCTAGTGGTAGTAAAAAATAAACTACCCATCCAGAAGAAATACCCCGAGCACGAATCGCCACAGTTGCGCATACACGCTGCCAGCTGGCACCCAAAGGAAGTGACTCGGACAGGCAGGCAGGCAGGCAGGCAGGCAGGCAGGCAGGCAGACCGGTTGCTCCGACAACGCGGCCGACTGTAAACTAGTGCCTAGTGTGGGTAAAGACCGTGCACGTTATGGAAGACGATGTTCAGAAACCAGTGCACTGGTCTGAAAATGCAGGCACGACGATTTGTTCTCGAGCTTTCCTTTTGGGTTTAGGGTATCCTACGAGCGCACGGGAGAGCTCGCTCCGACGCTGAGAGCGGCTCCGACCGTGGTTTTGTTGGGTTTAGGGTATCCTGCGAGCACACTGAGAGCGGCTCCGACCGGCCCTGCATCCGGTGCTGCATCCGCTCCAGCAGCCTCGAGAGGTAGTCGTGCTCTCTCGTCAGGGCATTCACACAGTCTTTACGATAGCTACTGGTACTTTGATTCACGGCCAGGCACCAGTCACGTTTGCTCTAGACAAGAGCGCGCTGGACACTGGCTCTGCACGGCCTAGGTTCCAGCCTCGGGCAGCCGTAGACTGTAGCTAAGGACGAATCGGGACCACCAATCTCACACATTGCCCACCAGCGAAAGCAGCAGCAGCACCCGTGGCAGGCACTGCCAACGCAACAGCTGCCGGCTGCGAGCGAGTCAGCACCGTCGGGGGACTGCAGGGCCAGCCGCGCTGAGCCTGCGTCAAAACCCACCGGCAGCAGCAGCAGCAGCAGCAGCAGCAGCAGCGGCAGCAGCGGAAACGATGCCTCAGCAGAACCTCTGCAAAGCCGAGGGGAGAAAGGGGGAATCACTGAGAACCAGCTGGTGCATGAGTGCGACAAGATGGCCGACACGTGCAGCCTCCGTGAGAGCGCATCGAGGCCTAGGAAGGAGCAACTGCCAAACGTCGGCTAACCAGCCCCGCAGGCTGCTGGCCTTCGCTCAGCTTCAAAGCAAAGAACTCAATGCAGGCTGGCTGGCTGGCTATCGGCAGCACTTAAAGGTGGGCCCCGACTAAACCAGACTTAATTACAAATCATTCGGATTGCAACAGTGCCCAGTCTCAACTGGTAAACATTAAAACATAACAAAAAAAAACGGGAGCCCAGTTGACCTGCGATCAATTTTGCTGTTGCCGGCACCTGCCAGGATGAGGCAGCCGAACGAACGCAGGGGCACCTAACTTCCAAAGGCAACAAGCACATATTCAAAGAGACATTCTCTTGGGCGCACGGCTACCCCCCCCCCCCAGTAATGGCATTGGCTTGCAGCGCTGCAATAGCTATCCATCTGGATGTGTATACGATTGCAAAACAAGCACAAAACCGGCTAGTCTGTCAGCAGTTTTTCTTGGACGATTAGGTGCTGCTGCTGAGATTGGCTGCTGGCTCGGCTGCAGCCAATCCAGCAGCCAATCTCAAGCTGCAAGGACCCTCTCTCTCTCTCCTTTTCTTCCTCCCTCTCTCCCTGAAGCTCGCATGACTGCGACACCGGCCAGGAGCTGACGAGCCTCGAGCTCCTGCCATTGCTGTCTGCAAGCAGAGAGAGCCACAGCCGAGCAAGCTGCCCGGGCGCCGAGCGCCGAGCCCGACAGGCGCTCGTAGGCGGAGATGAGGACGAACCCAAAGGGGAAGACAGGGGAAGAGTCGAAGGAGGACGAGGGACGAGTCTGACTGTTTGAGGCCAACGAACGCACCGAGCAGCCAGCGAAGCTCGATTCGCAGAAGGGGTCTCGGCATGGGCGCGAGCGATTCGCCACAGCCCGACTTCGTCACGGTCGAAGCCAGGGCGAGTGGGGCTGCAGGTGGTTTCGTCAGACGGCAGGCAGGGAGCAGCTGAAATCACCGGGCCCTGACCCCGACACCTGCCCCGCCCCCGAGTGATCCTCGTGGTAAGCACTAAGCAAAACAGAGGTCGGGGGGGGGGATGTGGACCACAGCGGACCGAGTCCATGGGTGGTGTGTGTGTGGGTAGGGGGGGCTGTGGGTGTGGGTAGGGGGGCTGAGCGGAAGAGGCCAACCGGCGAGTTGCCACAGCTCGTGCCGGTGACACATAATACGAGCGCTGCTTGCTGCAGCTAGGGCGCTCTACCGGACTCTCTCTTGATAGAGAGAGAGAGAGAGAGAGGGAGGGAGGGAGGGAGGGAGGGAGGGAGAGAGAGAGAGAGAGAGAGATGGAGAGAAATTTCTATCGACACATTGGGTTTTAATAAGAAGAAGAAATGTAGATAGCACTGTAAGAGAAGCAAATCTACAGCTTCCAGGCACTTCACACTTTGCTGTGAAGGAAGCATGTCAACTGGTTAGCGATAAAATGCACAGTCAGCACGCATAAGCACATAAATCGACGGACGGGGCAAATGTTGTGAGGATCGTGCGAGTTTTCTTAAGCTTCTTTTTAAATGTTCTCAAGTCAGTGGGTATCGTGACGTCTGTCGAGAGCAACTAACAAACAGCCGCTGAGAGCACACGAGCTACAGTCATGATCTCCAAACGATTTGAGGTTGGTCATAAGCACAGCAGAACGACTTGAGTCAGCCGAGCTGGCAGTGCAACGATATACAGCCTGAGAAGGAAGTGTTGAGGAGGATGGGCATACTGGAGCAAGAGAGTGGGAGGGACCTAAAAGTTAATGAACCTTGAAGCCAATCCGGCTTAGGTCGGGCAAAGTGGTGTAATGTAGCGATTTCGACGTTCATGCCAGACAAGCCTAGCTACCGAGTTCTCAACCAACTGTAAGTGTCACACTGTTCAGGCAGGAAGACCAGCAAGTAGTGACTACGCAAGTCGGAACAGCACATGGATCAGCTTGGATGTGGTGGCATCCTTATCTAAACAGGCCCGAATTTTTTTCAATGCAAGTAGCTAGAGCTAGACCAAATCTTCCTTTATTTCAGACGTTTCTGATCTCATTTCGAATGTTCCAGAAAGTGTCCCTCCCTCATGATTTCAATATGTATTTCGATGACCAAACTGACCCTTTGTGTGCCAAATTTCGTGCATCGGCCGATTCATTTTCTCTCGTAGGCGAACTTGACTATGGAGCTCGCGTGGTCATTTTGGAACTGGACGAGCAGATTCCGCTCAGTCGCTATATGAGATTTGCTTACCATTATGAGGCTGGGTTTCCTACTTTTTGAGTTGCAACAGGCCATACACTCCCGCTTGCATATCTCAATGGTGGTGTCATAGTGCAACCAACGTCGAGTGCACTTGAACTGTAGGCTATCCCTGACGAAGGCTTGACGTTGATGAATTTAGTTCACAAAAGATCGCTTTTGCTGCTGATCGCCATGCTCGATTACCCTGCCCGTGACAGCACAAACTAAGCTTTAACTTCTATGCAGATGACACGATGAGTCTGTATATATGCTTTGATCTCTCGCAGCCTTCCAGCACATTAAACTCTCTAAACTCCCTCGCTGCATGTATTGCTGACATTCACACTTGGATGGTAGCAAACTTTTTCAACTTAAATGACGATAAAACAAGCTTCCTAGTCATGGGCACACCTAGTATGACTCAGAAATTGGAAAGCTGCCTGCCAGGCACCTACTGACAATGAACAGTGCAAACGGCCAAGGAGCAGGCCAGCTCTGATCTAGCAAAAACGTAACGCCTGCTACCTGACGTTGCTCCCCACTCGTACCAGCTCGGCAAGTTGCTCGCCCATACGCTGTCCGTATTCTGGGCTAGCACTGCTACGACTGAACAGCAGAGAAACATACAGGTACACACGCACAAATGCACGCACACACACGTGAACGCACACACACACTTCTATGCACACAAACTTGTACGTACACACTACACTCCCGCATGCACATATGCACACCGACCTAAATATACTGCCACAAATTGAATCGGTCGGTCCCAGTGTGCAACCCCCTCCACTGGCCTCTGCCTCCCCCCCCCCCTGCAGAGCTCCATTCGGGGTAGCCCTGACCAACACCATATGGAAGTACGACCGACACTAGAAAAACCAGGTAAGAATCTGCGACTCAACCAATCAGGCAGTCGGCTCGAGGCAGCTCGGAATCCAAAAAGGTCGCTTGCCTGCCCTGCAGCCTATGCCTGAGGCAAACCGCTTAACTTCCGGGAGCTCAGCTATTTCCCCTTCCCTCCTCCCCCCCCCCCGATTGGGGCCACCAGCAGCAGTAGGGCACACTGCACACCGACTTGACTGCCGCCACGTTTCCGAAACGCCCTTACCACGTCACACTCGTCCTCGGCTAGCGCGAAGACTAGGCGCGTATCGTTGCTGCGTTGGCGCTAAGGAGATGAGCTCAAAGCATCACTATGCAGCAGCCCTTCCCAATACGGATCGGTCGCACCCGGTATGAGTGGGGGGGGGGGGCTAGGGTCAATCGACGAACTAACGCGTAGCTGGCGGACGGAAAGCAGGCGGAAAACGCACAACGGCGCCGACTCGCCTCCAGCGCCAGCCAGTGCCTACGCGAGAGGGAATGGTGGTGGTGGTGGTGGTGGTGGTGGTGGTGGGGGGGGCGCCGCCGCCAACACACCGACATGCACGCACACGCGCGCTGGCGAACCGTCGCAGCGATGGAGGCGCGGAGCGAAGGAGTCCGTCGAGCGCGAGCTGCGCGAGGAATCGCGCGAGGAATCGCGAGAGGGTCAGCGCGCCGAGTGCGGGCACTGCGCGGCTCCCCGCGAGGCCTGGCGAGCGCGAGACCCCGACAGCAATCGAGCGCGGCCGCCGTGCACCGGCGCCGGTGCACGGCGGCCGCGCCGGCCGCCCGCCCGCCCGCGGTATACGCGCGCTGCAGGCGCCTTACCTGCTCTTGCTTTTATATATATTTGATTGGCAACTAGATTCTCTATTTCCATTTTCCTCCGTCGGGCCGCCGCGGCAGGATGGTCCTCTCATGTGTCAACAGTACTCGGAAGAAGGGCTTGTTGACAGATGGCGCTGATTCCGTCTCGATTTCGGAGCGGGGCCTCCACCGCCGCCGTCGTTACGTCGCTGCGCGCGCGCTGCGGAAATTTGCCGCGTATCGATCAGCCAGCCAGCCAGCCAGCGGACTCTCGACCGCACCTCCGACTCTCAGTACAATCTTAGCTAGTCGTACCGGCTTGGCGGCTGGATTTCTCGCCAACTCGCACCCGCAGTGCGGTAGCAGCGGCGCGCCCCCAGCGGCGTCCCGCGCGAGGTCGCGGCTGCCGACGCTGGGCTCTACGGAACCTCGCAGCGAACCTCTCTTCCTGGCGGGCGGCCGCGCGACGGTCGTTACGACCGGCTAGGCGACGGCGGCGTACGTACGCGGGCCCGGCGGGCGATAAATAATCTTGACTGGCACGATCTCGTCGGCGGCGAGACCGCGGCGGTAGGCGGCCGGGGCCTAGTGACGCGTGCGCCGGCTGCAGGCGCAGGGTGTCGTGACGGCTGACGGATTCGTGCGCCGAGCGGGTTCGGTTATTCGGCCGAGCCAATCCAGCGCATATACCCCCAGGCCAGTCGCCCGCAGCTGCAAGGCGCGCCGGGTCCCAAGTGAGGCATCAGCGAGAAACGAGCATGTCGGGGGGGGCAGGCGGCGGTGGCGCGGAGTGAACGAGAGGGGTCTGCACGGAGTATGCCCACCAGCGAAAAGCCTCCACCTCACACCCCCGCCGCCGCGGCGCGCACAACGCGAGCTTCCGCTTTCGCACGCGCTCGGCGGACGGCTCAAAATGGCTGGGCCCGCAGTGCGCCCGCACGGTCTGGTACAAATGCAGTCGTACGCCGAATCCACGCTGCGGCCTCGCAGCAAATCCGCGCTCTGCGAACGAATCCTAATCCAGAGATGCCTCTTTCCCTAAGCGCGCGTCGACTGGACCTGCGGTCGCGAAGTATGGCGGTAATGTCGCTGCTCTGGCCCTGCTTGATCTATCAGCTGTTCGATATACTGTCGATCACGATATCCTGCTTGAACGATTGAGATCTATCAGCTGTTGGATATACTGTTGATCACGATATCCTGCTTGAACGATTGAGAACAACGATCAGTCTGGCAGACGAGCCACTGGCGTGGTTCAAATCGTACTTGTCCTATCGCGTTAAATCCGTGTCGTGTGGGGGTCGAGTCTCATCCAACAGACAGGTCACCTTTGGTGTCCCGAAAGGGTCCGTTCTCTTCGTTTCATGTTTTCATTTATACTCAAACTTGGTGAAAAGTGATGCGGGCTAATAGGATCGGCTATCACTTTTATGCCGACGATACTAAGCTGTATATGTTATTTAAACCGCAGGAACCTGCAGCAGCGTCGGATTAACTGAATGCTTGCCTAGCAGACATTTGATCCTGGATGTCGGCAAATTTCCTTAAACTGAACAACGATAAAACTGAACTGCTACGCATAGGAAACCCCAAGCGTGTGGCTCGACTAAAAGACTTTGCTCATCTAACAGGGAATGCTGTCGTGCGACCGTCTCCGTGCGATCGGCATTTAGGCGTCGTCTCTGACAACTGCCTAAAATTTGAAAGTTATATTAAAAAGACTGCCTCCATAGCTAGCCATCACGTCCAATCCCTAGTTTAGAGACTCTAATACGGCGGCTAGCAAAAACTTTAACCAGCTCCTTAGTTCTCTTGGCTGGATTACTGCAATTCCATATTGGCTGGGCAACTGAACAATGCCACCGGGCCACTCTGCCGCTGGTTGAATATGGCTGCAAGGCTAGTCAACAAACCCCAGAGGCTCAGCCGTGCGCATCCTTTGCTGAAGGAGCTGCGATGATTTCCGGTCGATCGGTGGATACAGAGTAACCGCCTTTCTGCGATCCACAAGGCTCGCCGCGGCTTTATACCTAGCTGAACTGCTGCACGAGCTTCAGCCCGCTCGTGCTCTCCGATTCTCGACGGACAGTACACGAGCCACTTCGTTCTTACGCTTAAAGACCGTCGGAGACCAAGGCATATGCTTTGCAGGCCCTAGACTGTGGAGCTCACTTCCACGATTAGGCATTCTCTCCTCCTCCTGCTGCCGCCGCCATGCTGCGGCGCATCCTTTCCATGCGCCTCCTTCACTCAGCTCCTGCTTCTCACAGTCTCTTCGTTGCGCTATAACAAGTCTTTTGGTTACCGAATGCACGCGAAAGCTACTGAGGCTTCGAGTGACCTCGGTCGTCAAAGGCACGTCTGTCGCGGCAAACGTCCGTTAAACCTCGACGCGGATGGGCTCGCGAGCCGGCCGAGCGCCAGCCAAGTCGACGCGCGGCGCGCTAGCGGGTAGGCTCTAGAACGCGAAGCTTCGGTCCCGCGGCTCCGCGGCTCCGAAGCCGCCCGGGAACGCATCGTTACGGCCGCTTCCTCAGCAGAAGGAGAGCGCAGCGAAAGCCGCGAGGGTGCTGTCGGCGCTGCGCCAGACCGGCGGCGCGGCGGCGCGGCGGCGCAGCCACGTGGACCGCTCTCCCCCAGCTAGTGCACCGCCTCCGCGGGCGTAGAGCCGAATGTGTCTTCCTTTGAAACGCCGCTAGGCCGCGATGCAACAGACGGGAGAAGGGTGGCGCGGTAGCTTTTCCCAAGTTGGCGCCGCTGTGGACGCACTCTTCAGAAGGGCGATACCCAATCGGTGCTGCATATCCAGCAGGCCAGCGCGCTCCAGCAGGAGTCGGCAAAGCGCGGCCGCGCGAGGTCAAGGTTTTGGCTGCTTCTCAGTCTGGTAGCGGAAGCAAAAACCGAGCTGAAGTGGGACAGCAGTTTCAAATGGCAGATGTCAAGATGAAGTGGCGAAGAGAAGAGATGCTCGGCGTAGCGTAGAGTTTACAGAAAGTTCAAAGCAGAGATTTCACAAAACGAAATGTGTCCGCTGAAAACACGACAGAAATGCTCACAATTGAATTTTCATCATCGATAGCCACGCGAAACTCCAATCGACAGCGGCAGAACGCGCCGCTGGCCCTCTTTCCGGTGGGCGGTTTAGTCCCCGCGTGGCACGCTGACGTCACTACCGTCCTTTTTTAATGTCCTACCGTGCTCGTACCTTTTTTCCTAAAAACGTGTGCGATAACCACCGAGGCCAGTTAATCTTCCCGAGATAACCATGAGAGCGCAGAAATTGCCGACTTTGGCGTCTCCTGCGTTTCTACGCGCACGACTTCGCCCAAACTCGTGAAAATATTCGGCAAAGGAGTTTTTTCGCTTATGGTCAAAAGCTGCCAATACATTTTCTTCAGCGTTTCTCAAGCGTTTAGACATATTTTACATCTCGTCGTTGTAAATGAAAAAATAAGTGTTAGCTGATTTAAAAGCCTCATTTGTATAGCGGCAGAATGTAATGTAACGTATCTCCGTTATTCATTTTATTTGTATATCAAGCATGATTTTACTCACCGTTCAATTGCATTTCCCTTTGCAGCAAATGTAAAGCGCCTAGAGAGAGAGATTAAGTTCTCTGAGGGCGCTTTATCAAGTGCATTATTATTATTATTATCCGTCTGTAACTCCACAACGCCACAAAGACTATGTGGGCGTTACGCAGGAGAGTTTTGTATAGCGCCACTCACAGCTTAATCGGCCAATCGGTACGCCTTCGGTAGCCAACAGAAAAGCCTTAGCGGCTGACACATCCGTTTGCAGCTGGCAATGAAAAATTGTTCACTGCTGAAATCGAACCCACGACCACGGTCGTGAAGAGAGAGCACCTTGCTTCCTGGGCTATCACGGCCTGTTAAAGTCCATAAATATTCGGCTGCATCATGACATCCGCAGACTTGCCTGATTTGTCGCCATTTGAAGCGGCAAAAACCCACGTGTCCATCGCAAACTTTTCTTCCGTCCGCGTGAATTGTACGCGTGCACGAAATAAGCGTGTCCACAAAGCAATTGTCCCGCATTCATGTCCCGCATATGGGAAGTATAGAAAAAGCTTTAGCTCTCTTATGGGGATTGGGATTATGGGGATTGTGTAAAGAAATTTATTATTTGTTACTAATATTAATTAATAACAACGTCAAGCATACGCGACGAGGGCAGCCCCCAGAGTGCTCGCTACCCTTTTTGTACAGGTCGAAAGGTGACAGTATAATCAAGACGCAGCGAGCTAGCAAACGGACGCCCCAGCCCTCCAACCACGCAATTCGCCCATCCGGCGGCGACATGAACCTCAACCCACTTCCGGTCCTTCAGCCGCAGCGATGTAAGCTCTTCGTACGCTCGGTAGCAGTCGAGCGCGGGCGCGAAGTCGCCAGCACTTTTGTCACCGCTCCGATCACCTGTCGCCAGCGCTCACCTGTCACTGCTCACCTCTGATAGACGGCGAAGGCTCCGCTGGAGCCGAGAAAAGCGAGCTACTCTACAGCCGGCCTCTCTACCATCCATTCGGTACGTCTACCGCGAGTTCCACCTTGAGTACCGATTCAAAGTATTGAACCACATTCAGCTTCGTCGCTTGCCTGAGAAAAGTTGGTTCAAGTTGACCCCCGTCCTGTTGATGCTCCGTTGTCCCCAGGGGCGCTCAAAATGTAGGTATCGAAATGTACGTATCAATGATGCAGGCACCGAATCGAGTCGTGCCGTTGCGAATGACGAATGACCTCAACATCGTCGACGAGGTCCGGCGTTCTTTCTTACTTCGCGGCTCCTGCGACTCAGCGCCGCGGCTCCTTCGACTACCGCGAGTGTCAGTTGGCGACGTATACACACAAGCCGGAATTTGTAGTTGTCGCGCGGCGTCCCCCTCAGTCATCCTGGTTTCAGTGGTGACGAAGTGACTTGAGTCGCGTCTTTCGTCGCAGGGATTGTTTTACAGCTTGCCGCGCTTCCTCTTCCCCTTCCTCGCGGCGATGCGCAATAATAATGACAACAATAGTAACGACACACTTGATACAGTGCCCTCAGAGAACTCAATCTCTTTCTAAGCGCTTTACATTTGGTGCAAAGGAAACACGATCGAATGGTGAGTGGCATCATGCTTGGTGAGCAGCGAGCTCGGACCAGTTCACAGCGGCCGATTCGACGCGCGCGCGTAGGAAGGTTGGCGCTGCTCAGGTTGCAACAAGGCAGCCAAGAAGTCGTGTCGCGACAAGGAAATGCAGATAGCTATTGACCCAATGAACAAGAAGGCCCGCGTCGTTAAGAGGGAAGTGCATACGGGGTAAAAGGCCGCCAAGATAATGGCTGGAAATTGAACTCTGTTGCCAGGTAGAGGTAGTCGCCCAGTGAGTCAAGCAAGACCTGCCCTGCCGGGGCCACGTGACGAGTCGGACGATTCGCTCGAATGCGGCCGCTTCCTCGAGCCACTCACGTTCGCGTGCAAGCGGGACGTCCAGCTCGCCGCCATGGAGCTCGATGGGGCACTCCTTTACCCACCCAGCAGCACCGCTGGTCACTGCAACATGGCGGACAAGATGCTTTATGCGAGCAAAGACGAGCGGCTGGCTCTAAGCAGGTCAAAGCAGGTCAAAGCCGGAGCACCTCGTTGACCGCCTGTGCAGTACGTGGAGTGTACCCTAAGTGCCGACACTCTGTGCACTGCCATCGCTGACATTGCAGATGAATCGTCGCCGTACGATTGCCAATTGCACCGCACAGGGCTACAATGGTGCGGCCAATATCAGCTTCGAGATTAATAAAGAATGAAAACCTAGATTAAGCAACTGAATATAATGTAATGCATATCTCCGTCAGTAACTCCACAAAGTCATAAAGACCATGTGGGTGTTACGCAGGAGAGTTTTGTATAGCGCACTCACAGCCTAAGCGGCTTTCGGTACGCATTCGGTAGCCAACAGAATGATTTGGTGATCAAGGGGCATCGTTGGCGTACAAGTTCCAGCTAGCCCGGTTCGGCCAGCAATGATAGCGTCCCCAACACTACCCTGTACTTCAAAATGGTCATTGCAAAATTACGAAAGGTCTGTGACATTACTAATGTGGCGACGGATTCTTGCAAGCGCTCGTTTTGCTCACGGACTGCTCCGTTAGCAAAAAGTATATTGCACAGAATCTTATCAACGAGCCGAAGAAAGCGAGACAGGCTGAGGCACGAACCAGGAGACGGAGCTGGTGAGCCCAGCAGATACGTAGCAGTCCTCATTAGGGCGAGTAGTACAACCCTTAATTGACGTGTTCACCGTGACCGTTGAAGTCATTGAGCCCGTCGAAGAGAGCGGTAGCACAACTGAGCAGAGCATCAAGGCCTCGTTGAGAGCATGCTTTTATTCAGGCTTGCCTTCATCTTACATCTCACATAGCACTTGCTGTTGATTACGCGGTAGCTATCGAAAGCATAACTAATCTGCCGTGCATAGCTATCATCTTTAATATGCCATCATCCTCAGGTCATGTTCCTGCACCTCTCAAAAAGGCTGTAGTCAGGCCACTACTCAAGAAAGCAATACTAGACCAAGAGAACTTGGGCAACTACCTCCCAGTCTTCCTTGTGTATAAATAAATATATATATATATATATATATATACATATAATTCATTTGCATAGCGTCCCAAGAGAGCTTAATCTCTATTGAAGCGCTTCACATGTGCCCCGGGGCTCGAGCCCACGACCTCAGCCAGACCTTTGTCGGGGCACGCACCCTAACCGCTGGACCAAACCAGCTACCTTCCACCGTTCCTTCCAAAAACACTGGAACGAGTAGTGGCAGATCCGCTGAGCTCATATATTGAAACTTCTAACTTTGCTAGTAAGTGACTGTCTGGTTTTAGAGCTAATCACTCAGAAGAGTCAGCATTTCTTCGGGTATACAACGACCTACTTAGGAATTCAGACATGGGTAGAGTATCTCTGGTTTTTTTGCTCGATCTTTCGGCAGCTTTAGATACTATCGATCACCAAGTCCTTCTTGAGCGCCTGTCATCTCACCTGGGCATCAATGGCACTGCATTGCAATGGTCCAAGCCCTATCTCAGTGGGAGACTCCAGAGTGTTGATGTGAATGGACAAAAATCATCCGAGGAGCCCCTGAAATATGGGGTACCTCAGAGCTCCGTGCTTGGTCTTGTTCTTTTCACGGTTTACACTCTGCCTTTTGCCGATGTAATTGCAAATCACAATCTAGACTTTCACTTCTATGCAGATGACACTCAATTGTACCTTTGCTTTGATCCTTTCCAGCCCTCCAGTACGTCGAATTCTCTCATCTCCCTTGCTGCATGCATGTATTGATGGCATTCGCACATGGATAGCAGCAAATCTTCTTAAGTTAAACGATGATAGAAGCAACTTACTAGTAATGGATAAACCAAGTGTGATTCAGAAATTTGGAAGGCTAGCGCTCAAAATCGGCTCCGCGAGCATGTCTCCTGTTGAATCTGCACGAAATCTAGTTGTCACATTTCCAAGTGACCTTTCGTTAGAAGACCACATCAGCTCCATAATAAAGTCAGCTACATAACATCGCTAAAAATCAGGCTTTTTTAGACAGGGATACCACATCTAAGTTTGTCTATGCATTTGTGACATCCCGTCTTGACTTCTGTAACTCACTGCTTACTGGTCTACCGGCCTGTGCACTCAGGCGCTTATAGCTGGTGCAAAACTCTGCAGCTTGGCTTGTCTGTCGTGAGCGTCGCTATTACCACATCACACCACTTCTAGCCGACCTGCACTGGCTACCAGTCAAGCAACACATCGACTGCAAGGTTTTGCCACTCACTTTTAGGTCCCCAGCCTACCTACCAGATCTACTGCTCCACCAGGCTAAGCGTCGTCCCACCGGCTTTTCGGAATCTAACCGTTTACCTTTACCTCCTACAAACCTCCAATCCTTTGAAGACCGCGACTTTAGTTCGCATGCTCCCAAAGCCTGGAACTCACTCTTGACTTGCGTCACGACAACCCCTGACTTGACCATATTTAAAAAGAAACTAAAAACGCATTTATGTATGACAGCATTTAGCGGGTCCCCTTGATTTGTCTGTTATGTGCTTATGTGTGCTGACACCGTGCATGCTGCCACTAACCATAGTTGCATGCTGACCCTGAGCATGTCACCCTTAACCATGTTATTCTTGTTGTTTATCGAGCATGCTACCTCTAACCATTCGATTGTGTTTCCTTTGCAGCAAATGTAAAGCGCCTAGAAAGTGATTGAGTTCTCTGAGAGCGCTTTATCAAGTGTGTTATTATTATTATTATTATTATTATTAAGGTGCTAGAAAAATTGGATCGCGATACAGTAATGTCAATGCGTAGCACTTGGACGATCGCACCATTCAGGCGCTGATGGAGATGCCGACGTCCGGCTACGTCAATCTGTTGACCAACGAGCGAAAGTTCTGCCAGTGTAATGAGATAGAAGGGTTCAATATGACAGCCAACTCAATCGGCCTGGTGACAATAAGCGCAGGGATGGGAAATAGCACTTCTCCATTGTTGACTTATTCTGCGCGAGTATTTGCAAGAAACGGTCACAATTGGACTTTCGGTTCGACTTCCGGTTTGACGGCTGAGATGCTCCGCAGGTGCTGATTTCATCTCCCCTGTCAAAATTTGCAATCTCCGCATTTAATGTCGAACAACCTTGAAGAGCTTGCGACCAAACTGTACAACACAGATTTTCCAGACGGCGAGTTGATCCTCTTGTGGCGGCAGCTTCGCAAATTTCGAGGGAAAATAGATTCCGACTCGGCAGAACTGAAGAACGACGGGACGCCTCCCGACCTTGCAGTCACGCTGGCAGTGTCGGTGCGAGCCCGGCCATTAACTATGAACCAGTGCCCAGTGCTAACCATCAAGGCCAAACGTGACTTTAACTGATTAAAGTAGTTTATCGCGACATACTTCCGAACGAAATAATAGTGCTAACTACTTCAGTGACATCATGCTGCTGCTGCATGGTGAGAAAAAGAGATGGTCACGTACCGTGAGGATTGATGAGATCTGCACATACTTGCAATCTAAGCGAAGCCGCCGCACTCGTGTCGAATAAAAGAAGTACGATCTCCGAACTTTTTTTTATCGTAGACGGCAGGGCTCGGAGCCTACCGGAAACTCTTGGCCCCACCACTGGCAAAAAGCAGCGGTCTCGTACGATAAGCCAGAGCAGCGCACGAGAGACGGACGTCCTAGTAAATTGACGCGATCATTAGCAGATTGAAGTTGCGTCGCCGATAGCTCGCTTCACCCCGCGTCGCCCGTGTTCTACGAGGACGGCCAGGCTCGGTGGAGCTCGGAGCTACGGTCAGAGCCAGGCAGCTGCAACTTAAAGCGAACTGAGCGTCTCGTGCGCACGTCTCGCGTCGGTGGCGGCTTGCTCGCCTCGCGAAGCGAGCGCCGGGTGAAGGCGGCGCGAGAGTGTCGCCACGCCCTTCCGACATGCCCCATCCCCTCCGGCTGCTCGGCGAGGTAGGCAGGCGCGCAGTTCCTTGCGACGAGCCCGAAACAGGAGGCGCACTTTGCACGGATTTTCAAGGGGAGACGATTCGGCGTCGGCGCCTCACGCTTCTTGCGCAGAGCAGAGCAGAGCGGATCGCTGCTGCCTGCGCTGGAGCTTTTCGCTCGTTGCCAAAGTTCGCTTTTTCCTGCTTCCTTCCGTAGCTTCCGTCAACTATCGGCGAGATAAAACGGCGGCACCCGCGGACGAAGGAGGCCTCCCCTCTGCAGTCGAAGGCGGACGTGCCGTCCGCGCGGAGATAAGGCACACGCACTCGATCCCGGCAGGTCCTCGGAGATCGCCGGCCGCTCGCGTCTCCGATCGCGCTCGATCGCGCGACAGCGCCGGCGCCCGCCGCGGCCGTGAGCGCCGGCGAGCGCCGGCGCTGGGCTGGCAATGCGCCGCAGCGGCGAGCGCCCGCTCTCGAAACGCGAAGCGGAAAAGGTGCACGACTCTTGCGACTGTCCGACTAAGGAGCCTCTCTCTCTCGTTCGTGCGACAGATGTAAAAAACTCGGCTGCTTTGCTGGAGTCGCGCCGCCGTCTAGCGCTACTCGTAGCCGGCAGCGACGTGCCGCCAGAGCTGTGGGCCATTGCCGCCCTTCCGTCAGCCGCCGCGGCCAGTTCGGTCGCTGCGGCCGCCGCGAGTTCGGCGCAAAGGCTCCGGCTCAAAGTCCGCTGCGACGAATGCGCGGGCGACGACGAAGCGAAGAGCGCTAGTCCTACGGACAGGCGCCGGCGCACAGCGCAGGCCTCGCGGTCGCAGCGAATCCGCAATTCACGGGGAATGGCTGAGCGAAAACAGCTTTCCGAGTGGCCGCGGAAAAACGTGTTTCGAATTTAGCTCCTATGAATAACGATTTTATTTTACTAAAATAGGCAGAACGGCTCGGTATGAGGGAAGGTGAGAGCGAGGTATGAGGGAAGGGGAGTGCGGAAAGCCGGAAGCTGCAGACGGAAAAGAACCCGGGCGGGAAGGGGGCAGACGCTGACGCGTCGACTCTGCTCAGCGATAGGGCGCTCGCCTTGAAGGGAAGAGGTAGTGGGCTCGAGCCCTAGGTCATACATGAAGCTAGGATAGAGTTCTATTTATACAAATAAATAATATATTTATACGTGCATATATATATATATATATATATATATTTTGTTTCCGCATCAGTCAGTCAGTCAAGCCCGGCGACTCTGAAAACGCGTCGTAGGCCGCGACGGAACGCTGCCTACCTCGATCGCTCTGCGTTGGGCTTGCCGCCATAACCAGGTCGGCAGAAGATAAGCTTGTCAGCAGATTAGAAAGGCAAACCACCGAAACTTCAGGATCAGATACGGATTGGCCGCCTCGAGCGACGCCCGATCTAACGCTTGTGATGCTGCGGAAGAAGTAACCCAAGCGCGAGTCGCATTCTTTTTTCCGGACAGGCCCATCAGCGGTTTCAAAGCGGCGAGTTCCGAGCACTTTGTTGAACATAACGCGTATGGTCATGCCAAAATTTTGCTAGTTTTTCACAGAAAAAAAGAAGTTCGTCGCGCAAGTTGCTTCCGGTTGCTCCGATCCCTACCTGTGGTCGACTTGCGTTAACGCATTCTTCTACATGCAAACTACCTACCTATTAGACTGGTTAACAGCGCGCGTGCGTCATGCAATGATGCGCCCTCGGATCACAGTTTCAATACATTTTCCACTTGGCGGGTTCTGAAAATGAAGGCGATTTGGGCTCGGGCTATTTTACCCCGGAGGGGATTTATTTCGTGCACACGCCTTTCACCGGCCGTTGTAAAGTAGCCGTTCGTGCGCCAATGACCGCTGTTGTGGGAGAGCTAAGTTCAGAATTTTAAATTTTGGTTTGAAAGCACTTAATTTGGCTTGATTGATGATTCGGTACTCAGAGTGCTTCTGGAGGTAGGAACAACATGGATTCAACTTCTGAGCCAAATTTAATGACCTAACCACATACGGCTCCCGGTGTACTAATTGAATGCCTATAAAGTTTGTCCAATCATCTGACAAAGCATATATGAGTACTATCGGTTGCAAATATTATTTACCTAGAAATATAGCACAGAATGACCGCACATTGTTTTAGTGCAACAAGTAACCAACGGCTTGTTATGTAATGCAAAATGGAAATTATGGCGGCCCATGCTTTCAATGCCTGGAAAGACACGTCTCGCAATTGAAAATTTCGTCTGAAAATGTTCTAGGATAGATAGTCTAGACTTTATGCATAAGCACTTTTTCATCAAAAGCGTCTTCTATCATGATAAAACCAAAAATAGAGAAGATGACCAAGCGAAACGTTTAAAGTGACTTACAGATAGCCTAAATAAATGCTAAATAAAATCGCCCACTGGTTCCACGCATAAGTAGGATTTTATGCACGAATAGCAGGTCTTGTAATGAGGAAATAAACTTTATTATAATAATTTCACTCTATAAATGATAGCTATCTTGGAAATGGTCTAAATAGAAGCTGATTCTTTGAAGGATCAATCCATGCGAGCGCATAAAGCCATGCACCGAAGTCGTGACAAACACATTTGCATCGCTTCTCGTACCAGTGGATACATGAACATTTAGTCAGGTCTGTAAAAGCCTGTGACTCGTCATGCAAGTGTGTCCGTAAAGGCTGCCAGTGCGCCCCTTCTTCGATTTATCAGCCCAATTTTCAGCCCCCAATCGCAGGGATCGGGAAGGTGGGGCCATGTTGATTCACCTTCACATCCTTGGCAGTAGCCTTCGACAAGCATAGGTACTGGCTCAGCGATCGTTGAAGTTACTTCCTACTTCTGGAGGAGATGTCGGGTGTAGATTTAAATGGCTCTCGATCATCCGGAGAACCCTTAAAATAAGGGATATCTATGGGTTTGTTCTTAGCTAGACCCCTTCTTTTCAGCATCTGTACTCTCCCTCTGGCCCACGGCCTAGGGATGAACGCAATCTCCTGCGTTCATCCCTAGGCCGACGAAACTGAGCAGCTCTACCGATCCTTCCAATCCCTTAGCAACCAGCTCTACCAATCCCTTAGCAACCTTGCTCTGCACCCGCCTCCTGTACGACCTCCCATAAAGCCTGCATCGACAAGGTTCGCATGTGGATGGCCACTAATGTCCTGAAGCTTCTTAATGGCGACAAGACCGAACGTAATATCGAGTGCAAGCCTTGAGTCAACTTCCAGTTGGAAGACCTCGCCCGCAAGACTGGTTCGTCAAGTATCAGTTCCGCGAACTGGGCTATTCTACAGTGACTTGTCTATACTCATAAGGTCATTGCCTGCTCGCTCAGGTCTGCAGTGAGAGCCTGCTAGAGCAGGACGCTCCTCTCGGGCTGTCATGTAGATTGATGACACTGACCGATAGAGGTCGAGCAGTTTCGGCGCAGGTCTGCTGTTTGCCCCTGCTGTTTGGCTTGATCTGGCTTGTTTGTTTGCTCCGGTAAATATATTCGCTCGCTAAAACGGCGCGATCGAAGTCCGGTGAAACGAGTACCCTGAGATTATGGTCGATGTTCTGCACTCGTAAAAGCACGCTTGTTTGTTGGGACAGACGGCCCTTTGTTTCAGTACATTCTGCTGACACACTCTGGGAGATATTAGCTGGTATTTCGAGGGCTCTTGCACCACGTGCTCAACCCTAAACTTAAAAGTGTGCAGATTATTAAACCCTTACAAGTCTGTGCAAGAGCAGCCATGAAAAGATAAGATGGCAGCCGTGTTTCCTTCTCCTTACAGTGGGATGTCAACGCTCTGCTGATGGCTGGGGCGAGAGAATGTGGCCTATGTGCAATTAAACGCGATTTTGTGGGACTGACACACAGCAGTTGTTAATCAGGCAGTGGATGACCGAAATCTGGGAGCAAGGTTTACACCATTTTTTCAAAAGTGCTAACCGAGAAACAGAAAACTTGCCTCACGACATGCTCAAGATGTCGCGAGGTACGCGACGATCTGCACGCTGCTCGTGCCAAAACAGCAGCTTCGGCGTCAAATTCCTGCCCATGCGCTTTGAAAGCACCGACGAGCTGGCGGTCAAACCAAGAAAAAAACACCGAAAGGTATCTCTCGTCCTTCGGAAAATACGTCGGCATCAAGAAAGCATACTAGAAGACGTGCTGCCTCTGTCGGGTTGTATGCGCCGTGCTAGCACATAGTCCCAACTTTAGGAGAGTTTGTTGCTCCTCTTCCACCTTCCTTCCTTCCTTCCTCCCTTCATCGTAGGAGGCCATTTACAAAAGTCTAATTGCGGTCATCGCTGGCTGGCTGTCGCAGCCAGACTGTAAGACAGGTATTTGCTATTCTCTTCTCCTCCACATACTCAGCCAGCTCTGCCAGTGCCAAGCCGTGGAGTGTCCGGAGCGTGCATACGCTCAGCAATGCTACCATTGCCGCTCATAAGTCTTGCGACCAGCTCGACCGTACAGATTCACTTGATCTTTGTAGCTTTGTGGAGCTTCAAATGGAGATACATACATGGATGCACGCATTGTAAATCGTACTAGAGCTTTAAATTGGTGCCGCCGTATTGAAATTCAACTGTAGTCTACTGCCATCGCTTCGTTCCTACATTTCGCTCGTGGTAGCAAATTCCCAATTTTTATATCTCTGGAAACTGTAGCTGAAAATTAAATTTCAAGCTCTGTTATTCTCTTGCTTGTACTGTCGTTTTTACAATTCACTCGTACTTGGGTCGTCAGCTCTGCCTCTACGGGCACTCGAGCTCACATTCCCCTTCCTGGCGGGCGTCGAGCGTACGTCGCAGCGTCGAGCGTACGTCGTGCGTCCCACGAACTGCCCGCGCGCTCGCGGCTGCCCGAAACGAAATGGAAGGACTTTCGCAGTCGCGGCGAACGCGGTCCGCGCGAAGGATGAAAGCTAAGCAAGCGGCTGAACAGAAACTCCAGCCGACGCGAACACACGAAATGCAGAGAGAGGAGGGAGGGGGAGAGAGAGGGGTGGGGGAGAGCGTGCGAGCACGAGAGAGGGAGAAAGAGAGAGAGAGAGAGAGAGAGAGAGAGAGAGAGAGAGAGAGAGAGAGAGAGAGAGAGAGAGAGAGAGAGAGAGAGAGAGAGAGAGAGAGAGAGAGAGAGAGAGAGAGAGAGAGAGAGAGAGAGAGAGAGAGAGAGAGTGAGTGAGTGAGAGAGAGAGAGGGAGAGAGAGAGAAAGAGAGAGGGCGGCGGCCGCTACGCACGAGCGATCAACCGATGCGGTTTTCGACAGCGCGAGCCGATCGGTCGCAAGGTCATTCGAGCCTGGCCGGCTTCGCTGGCAATTTCGAGGCAGCGGGAACAGCCCGGTGCAGCAGCCGATGCACTGGATGCGGGAGAAGCAGCGAGTGGGCGTGAGACCCGCGTAGCGACGACGAAATGCAGTGTGTGCGCACGTGCTCGTGTCTTCGGCTCGGCCGCGACCGCACGTGCGCTCGGCCGCACGTGCGGTCGCTCCGACGTGACGCGACGGTGCACCGTACCGGCCTTTGCGTTTACATGCAGCAGATTGGCGACTAGGTTCTCCACTTGGTCCATTGTACTCCGTCCGGCGTGCGATTCGCCAGCTAGGACTTACGGACTAGGACCAACGCTAATGCTCGGGTTGCCCGGTTCAGCTTGAGCTGCTGCGAGTGGCTCGGGCCGGAAACCCATCAGCTTACAGCTAGTCGCAGCGCAAAGTAGGAGTGATTGCTATTTATTGGGTGCGCGATCGGACGTCGACTCGAGCTGCATTACTAGGATGCGGCGGGACGAGCCGTGCCGAATGCCATTCGGCGCGATTAAGCCGCGAGGCGAGTCCGGTCCGAGGCTTCGGTCCGGCACCTGCTCTGCTCTGCTCTGCATCAGGCTTTGGAGCACACGTCGCCAAGCCTGGGGGCGGGGCGGGCGGTAGGGTCCAAGACTTCGGGTAGACAGGAATAAAAAATAAAAATAAAATACTAGCTGGTTTAACAGCTTCTTTTTGTATAGCGACAGAAGAGTCTTTACGGCCATCGCTTGCAGTGGCGATATAGGATCGCCCACCACAGGATTCGAACCCACGACCTCGGGGCCGAGGTCGTGAAAAGCAACCACCTTACCTAGTGAGCCATTACGGCTCACCGAACGGATACTCCAAAGCTGAGCGTGATTCTACTTCGATACCCATTACCCTGCTTCTACGACGCACAGAACTGCTGCTGCCATGCACAACTGACGTAATAAACATGTGCTTAGCCTCAGGACATGTCCCTGCCCTCTTTCGAAAAGGCTGTAGTTAGGCCACTAACTGAGAAAGCAACGCTAGATCAAGAGAATTTGAGCAGCTTCACCTCAGTCTCCCATCTACCGTTCCCGTCGAAGACACAGGCATGAGTTGTGGCAGGCTAGCTGAACTCTAACGGTGAAATTCTGAAACCTAACAGGCAAGTTCCAGTCAGGTTTCAGAGCTGATCACTCCACAGAGTCAGCATTGCTTCGGGTGTATTACAAACTTCGGCGAGTGAGCGAAGCTGCCCCGGCGACCACGTTGAGCTCAGCCAGTGCAGCCTCGGCCGGTGGCAGCAGCTCGGTGGCAGCAGCCGGTGGAGCTCTCACCAATCGAGCCGTCGCTCTGCCCTTGGATTAGGGCGGCAAGCACACGCGCCAGCGACTGCTGCTGCTGAGCGGCTGCATTTTCGTCCTCCGCTGCGGCTGCTACGCACGGCAGCCGCTAAGCGCCCGCAGGCATCGTGCAGAGGCAGGCTCGGTCTGACGTCAGCATAGCCTCGGCCACCCCAGTCGTTCCTTGCCGCGAAGTAGCCCTCGTCGCCTAATCTCTGACCGAAGAATGCTGGCATGGGCTGCAAGAGAGAGAGAGAGAGAGAGAGAGAGAGAGAGAGAGAGAGAGAGAGAGAGAGAGAGAGAGAGAGAGAGAGAGAGAGAGAGAGAGAGAGAGAGAGAGAGAGAGAGAGAGAGAGAGGGAGAGAGAGAGAGAGAGAGAGAGAGAGAGAGAGAGAGAGAGAGAGAGAGAGAGAGAGAGAGATGGAGGCGAGCATGCAGCTTGGTGGCGGTGCTGGCAGACACGCAGCAGCCAGCGGCAGCCGGACGGCAAAGGAAACTGTCACCCGAATGAACCTGTAGCTGCACACTGCAGCAGCAGCAGCAGGGAGTGAGCGCAGCTGCCCCGGCGACCGCGTTGAGCTCAGCCAGCAGGCGAATCGGGGAGCAGGCAGGCTCGACTGCTCCACCCCGACGCCCGCCGCGTGGGCAAAGAGCTCACCTTCACCTCCGACGGATAAACGATGTTGCGATCGCGGCTGTCCCAGTCCTGCAAGGCCTGCGCCAGGTCGCTCACGTTGCCGTCGGCCACTCGGTGCGCCTGCAGGAGACCCTGCAGGGCGATGTGCAGGGGAACGGGCCTGCGAGCAGCCGCCGAGCCTCCCAGCACGGGCGGCTGGTGCAGCGGTGGAGAGCCGGTGTCAGGCGAGGCAGGACTGGGTGGTGGCGGCGGCAGAAGCGAGGCCGATAAGCTGGCTGGACTGGAAACCGGCGAAGAGGCGCCGGCAGCAGCAGCAGACGGCGGCAGCAGGGCCGGCGGCGGCGACGACGGATTCTTTGCCTGCTCCAGCAGCTGCTGCTTCTGCTGGAGCTGCTCTTGCTTTTTCTGGTACTGCTGCTTCAACTGCTGCTACAATGAAGCAAGCACGGGTGAATTTATGATTGACATACGATTACATTTAAGATTACCGTCCTAAACCACAAGCTAAAAAAAGATACATAGAAATGGCTCTATACAACGGAAATACAAACAGACGTTGGTGACGACGTTTAGCAGCCTGCTATAGGCACTGTGCCGGAAGTGAGCTGACTCAATGAATAAATGACGCCGTATTAGCTAAAAGTACCCGAGCAGCATCTCGGGGGATAGGTTGGCACGCCATACAAGGTCCTATTCTGTGATCGATGCTGCTGCTTGGCCGGCCACAGTGCTAATGGGACAATATTTCGCTTTCCGCTTTTCGGAATCCAACAGTCTAGAAATACCTCATACAAACCTTAAATCCTTTGGAGACCGTGCATTTAGTTCATATGCTCCCAAAGCCTGGAACTCCCTCCCGACCTGCGTCAGAACATCCCATGACCTGACCACATTTAAAAGCAACCTAAAAACACACACCTATTTAGGACAGCATTTAGTGGGTCCCTGTGATTCGTCCTTGATGTGCTTATGCATGCTGACACTGTGCATGCTGCCACTAAGCACATTTGCATGCTGACCCTGTGCATGTCACCCCTAACCATATTATTCATTTCGTTTGTTTTTCAAGCATGATTTTACTTACCATTCCATTGCATTTCACTTTAAAGCAAATGTAAAGCGCCTAGAGAGAGATTAAGTTCTCCGAGGGTGCTTTATCAAGTGAATTATTATTATTATCATTAATATTACCTCCGAGACTCATTGGAGGTTAAGGAGCTCCATGCCTCGGAGAACATCTCCTCTAATTAAAGTGAGGTAGTCCGTCACGCCGCAACATGGGTGCATCCGTGTCTCGTGGCAAGATGGCGCCAGCGTCTTCCATGACGGAACTACTATGATTCAGCAAAGCAAGTCCACATCAGGCTGCAGTGAGCCGCTTGTTAGTTAATATATTGAAAACCATGGAAATCCAACCCTCTAATACATTCTTTGAACTGAAATCAATATTGTTACTTGTGCAAGACCTTAAGCATAGCAAAAATGTGTGATGAATTCTACTGCACGCCAAGGCAAAAGCCCCCAGTTGGCACCAGGTGGGCATCAACATTCCAGATGGACCACAACTTTTGAGGAGTGTATGACCCCCTCTTTCTCTTTGTTACGAAAAAAGAAGTCACTTGGCTGCCGTGTGCCGCTCGAAAGCGCTTAGTGATGATTGCAATAAAGAAGACTCTCCTGCTGAACACCCACTTAGTTTTTGTAGTTTTACATTACGGTCGCATTAGGTCATTTGTCCTGCCTCAGGTGCAGTTTGCATTAAAGCTCGCCGTCGAGAATTGCTCGGCCGTCAAAAATTATTGATAGGCATTGAAAAGGAACCCCCAAATCCCGAGGTCTTTGGCTGGCGTTTCAATTAGACCATCTCAAAAGGTAACCTTGTGTCACTGCTGACACCCACTTGCTAGCGTTCAGCGCTTACATAACACGACCTTTTCGAAGAAGCCTCTCCCGCGCCACGCCTCCTCATAATAATAATAGTAGCTGATTTAACAGCCTCTTTTGTATAGGGGCAGAGGAGCCTTAACGGCTATCCACCACCGCTTGCAATTGCCAGTAAAGGATCGCCCACTGCAAGATTCGAATCCACGACCTCGGTTGTGAAGAGCAAGCACCTTACCTCCTGCGCCGTCACGGAGCCCAAATTTAAACATCCGAACGGCGATATAGCAACCATTTCAACAAATAAGCGTTTCGCAGCTGCGGTTTTGATACCAATTTATATAAAACCGTTTTGCGACTTTACCAACCAAATTTCATGGCATAGCTCTTGAGCTTTCTCATGATATGGTCTCCAGTGGCCCGGACCAGCGAGCCTCCCTACGTATTTCAACGGCGATGCACCCGTCATTTCCACACTAGGCTTCACACAACGTTGCTTTAATTTCACAGTATTAAAACGGTGTTCCGGGTTCGCCCTCAAAATTTCATTCGACTGCGCACAGGCGCTTTCACGCTATGACCTCAAATGGTCCGGGTCAGCCAGCCTCTATGGATATTCCAAGTACGATACCGCTGCTATTTCCGCCATAAGCTTCTTCGAACCGCAATTTTAATTCCAAGTTTCAGAAAACATTGTTCCGTGTTTACCAGAGCTAGTTAGGCTAGCAGCGTAGAAGAATAGCAGCAGAAATCGCTCTACTTTAGCAATTCCAGATCCACCTAGAGGTATTTATGTGAACGTGATATCGTTATATCAGATATATATGTATATCAGATATCGTTAATTTAATGAAAGGCATCGAAGTATGCTTTGATATGTTGGATACGGTTGAGTGGTTACAATAGCATATGGCATGTGCACAAAGCTGCTTAAAATGGGCAATGCCTTTGCAGTTTTAACGTCAGTATCGCAGACTTGGTCAAACGTGGATAGCACGGCTAGCTGTGGCAGCACAAGGTTCGCGAATCCATGCATGCAAGGACCCTGTGCCCATGTCAATCCAAACCGTGCTATTCTTGTCGTTAATTGAGCGTCCTACCACTAACCATTCGATCGTGCTTCCTTTGCATCAAATGTAAAGTGCCTAGAAAGTGATTGAGTTCTCTAAGGGCGCCATATCAAATGTGTTAATGTTATTATTATTACCTACACAATTTAGCGCAATTGCCCATGCACGTTCTCATGTTATGGTCTCAAATGGCCGAACCAGCCAGCCTCCCTAAATATTCAAACTGAGATACAGCTGTCATTTCCACAAGTAGGTGGTGTAAAACTGTGGTTTTGATTCCAAATTATAAAAAAAGTGTTTCGGGTTCACCCGCCTAGTTTCATGACATTGGGCAGGCGTGTTCTAATGCTATGGCCTCCAATGGTTCGGGCCATCAGAGGCCATAGCACTACACCGCGTTAGAAAAATTGCATAAACTATTTGGTGGGTAAATCCGGAACCCTGTTTTCCATAACAAGCAATCAAAAACCTCAGTTCGACGACGCCATTTGTTGGAATAGTGGCTGTACCACAGAAAATGCAGAGTGGGCCGGGCCATTGGAGGCCATTGCATGAGAACTGCATGGAAAATTTTATGAAATGTTTTTGTTAAACTCGAAACACTGTTTGCTATGACATGAAATCAAACCGCAGTTGATCAACGCTTATTTTGGAAACGGCGGCTGTATCACAGTTCGAGTGCGTACGGAGGCTAGGTGGTCCGGGTCATTGGAGGTAATAGCAGGAGAACGCCCACGCGCTATGCCATAAAATTTGGTTAACGCGGAATGCTGTTTCCTATAATGCGGAATCAAAGCCGAAGTTGCACGACGCCTTCTATGGAAATGGCAGCTTTATCGTTGTTCGAAATTGCACGGCGGCCCAGCCCATTGCAACAGAAGGCGGATGCACAATGCACGAGATTTTGAGGGTAAACCCATGCTACCATCACTATAATTTGGAATCGAAACCGCAGCTGCGTGACGTTTTTGTGGAAATGGTATCAATATAACCGCTCGAATGTGTAAATAGGCTGGCTGACCCAGGCTATGTGAGGCCATAGCACGGGAAAGCGCAAGAGAAATTGCATAACATTCGGTGGGTAAACCTGCAGAATCATTCTGTATATTTTTTAATTGAAACGGCAGTTTTCTTATATTTATTGTGAAAATGGCAGCTGTATCGCTGTGTATCTCGTCATGGCATACTAGGTAAGGTGGTCGCATTTCACGACCTCTGTCCCGAGGTCGTGGGTTCGGATTCTGCGGAGGGCGATCCTTTATCGCCGCTGCAAGCGGTGATAATAGCCGCAAAGGCTCTTCTGTCGCTATACAAAAGAGGCTGCTGAATCAGCGCAGTATTTTTTTATCGCAGTGATCGCAGCTATTCGCCTGACACGAACGTTTGTGATCGCGTCATAAGCAGCCGACCTCGGAATTGTCCTAGTGGAAGATACTTTCGAGGAATAGCATACAGCTTGAGCAAATAATGAAAAAACAGGCTTACATTATTAGGCTACATTAACTCTTTCTATATAGCTATACCCTTTAAAAATATATTTAAAAGCTAGCGTACATTGTAAAGTGATGTGAGTTATACCGTGTATTTATTTTCTCTAATAAAATACCTTAATTAGGAAAATCTATTTAAAAAAGCACTCCTTAAAATTATTTTTGCTAGCGTTTGTCGGCGCGCTTTTGTCCTCTGCGCTTTTGTCGTTGTGTACTTTTGCCAGCGCGTTTTTGTCGGCGTGCTTTTGTCCTTCGCACTGTTGTCAGGTAACCCACCTTGGACATCATCGGCACTGCATTAAAATAGTTTAAGTCCAATCTCAGTGATAAAATTCAGAGTATTATTGGGAACGGGAAAAGATCATCCGAGAAACAACTCAAGTATAGAGTATCTCAGGGCTACATGCTTGGCCCACCTTCTCTTCACAGTTTATTCTCTCCATCTTGCCAATGCGACTAACAAGTACAATCTAGGCTTTCGCTTCTATGCAGATGACACTCAACTGTATCTTTGCTTTGATCTTTGCCAGCCTTCCAGCTTAAAAAACTGTCTCAACTTCCTTGCTATATGTATTGCTGACATCCGCACATGGACGGCAGCAAACCTTCTAAAATTGAACGAAGATAAAACGAATGTGCTGGTTATGGACAAACCAAGTGTCACTCAGAAATTGGAAAGCTTAGCGCTAAAAATCGGCTCTGTCAGCATATCTTCTGTTGCATCTGAACTACATCTAGGTGTCCTGTTCGAAAGTGACCTTGCACTAGACGACCGCATTAGCTCGGCAGTAAAGTCTGCCTACTTTCAGCTAAATAACATTGCTGAAATTCGGGTTTGATTAGACAGGGATACTGCATCCAAATTGATCCATGCATTGGTAAAATTGCATCTTGACTTCTGCAACTCACTGCTTGCTGGTCTTCTGATGATAGGTCTGTGCAATAACGCTCTTATAGTTGGTGCAACACTCTGAAGCTTGGCTTGTCTGTCGTGAGCGTCGCAGTCGCCACATTACACGACATCTTGCCGACCTGCACTGACTTCCAATCAAGCAGTAAAATGTAATGTAATGTATCTCTATTAGTCACTCCGCAAAGCCACAATGACTATGTGGGTGTTGCGAAGGAGAATTTTGTATAGCGCACTCACAGCTTAAGCGGCTTTCGGTATGCATTCGGTAGCAAACAGACGTCATCTCACGCAGCAAAGAGAAAGTGGGAAGCATAGCAGAGTCAGCAGAGCAGCTAAGGTAGTGAGCAGCATGGAAGTAGCAGCTCAGGACGGCTGGAAAAGATGTGCCACAGTTGGCTGCAAGAGAGTAGTTTTCGTTGCGTAAGAATCATGGAGTTCCACGGTCCAGTATCTGCAGAGCTAAAGCTTCTGTCGGTAACGAAAATCGTTTGAGGAAGGTTAGAGGTTGCGATTCCGCAATTGCATTAGTCGGAGGGGGCTTTATACAGGCAAAAATTTGCGCAATTTTTTCAGCAAAGAAAGCTGAAAACTTTTCGGCTGAGCCGTTAATATCTGAGGAGTGAGACCTCTCATCATTGGCCAGTAAATTGTTTACCGTCTTAAAGATATTTTTTGGTCCGACTGGCAGAACTTTAGTTTTCAAGTGAATAAAGAAGCCCTGACTGTTTTAAGCTACAGAGTGTAGAAGGAAGTCGTTGAAAGTGACCAGTGAATTAAAGATGATCAGTGCATCGACTTCAAAGTTCTTTTACTCACTTTTAGGTCTCTCTTTTCTTTGGCTCCGGCCTACCAATCAGATCTACTCCCCCACCAGGCTAGGCATCGTACTACCTCCTTTTCTGAATCGAATCGCTTACCTACACCTCGTGCGAACCAACCGCAAATCCTTTGAAGGCTGTGCCTTTAGTTGGTATGCTCCCAAAGCCTGGAACTCACTTCCGACTGGCATTACGACATCCCCTGACTTGACGGCATAAAGACAAGAAACTAAAATGAATCTGTGTATCACAGTATTTAGTGGGTCGATGTGATTCGTCCTTTACATCTTATGCTACGCATTCTGACACTGTGCATGATGCCACTAACCATATTTGCATGCTGTATGCATTGCATTTCACCTCTGCTATGCTATGCATGTCACCTCTAACCATGTCATGCTTGTTGACAGTGACCATCGATAGTCATTTACAGCTACACTCCGACATCTTTCACTGAGATTGAACCTAAACAAGTTAATAATAATAATAATAATAATAATAATTCACTTGATAAAGCGCCCTCAGAGAGCTTAATCTCTCTCTAGGCGCTTTACATTTGCTGTAAAGTGAAATGCAATAGAATAGTAAGTAAAATCATGCTTGAAAAACAAACAAAATGAATAATATGGTTAGGGGTGACATGCACAGGGTCAGCATGCAAATGTGGTTAGTGGCAGCATGCACAGTGTCAGCATGCATAAGCACATGACGGACGAATCATAGGGACCCACTAAATGCTGTCCTAAATAGGTGTGTTTTTAGGTTCCTTTTAAATGTGGTCAAGTCAGGGGATGTTCTGACGCAGGTCGGGAGGGAGTTCCAGGCTTTGGGAGCACATGAACTAAATGCACGGTCTCCAAAGGATTTGAGGTTTGTACGAGGTATTTCTAGACTTTTTGATTCCGAAAAGCGGGTGGTACGATGCTTGGCCTGATAGGGTAGTATATCTGAGAGATAGTCTGGAGCCATAGAATGTAGGGACCTAAAAGTGAGCAACAAAACCTTGAAGTCAACCCATTGCTTGACTGGTAGCCAGTGCAGGTCGGCGAGAAGTGGAGTGATGTGGCAACTGCGATGTTCACGACAGACAAGCCTAGCTGCAGAGTTTTGCACCAGCTGCAATCGCCTGATCGCACATGCCGGTAGGCCAGCGAGCAGTGAGTTGCAGAAGTCGAGACGGGAAGTCTCGAATGCATGGACCCACCTGGATGTGGTATCCTTATCTAAACAAGCCCGAATTTTAGCAATGTTATGTAGCTGAAAATAGGCAGATTTGACTGTGGAGCTGATATGGTCGTCTAACGAGAGGTTGCTTTGGAATATGACACCTAGATTTCGAGCTGATTCAACTGGAGATATGCTGGCAGAGCCAATTTTTAGCATCAGCCTTTCCGATTTCTGAATCACATTGGGTTTGCCCATAACTAGTAAGTTAGTTTTATCGTCATTTAATTTTAGAAAATTTGCTGCCATCCATGTGCAGATGTCATCAATACATGCAGCAAGTGAGTTGAGAGAATTTGAGGTGCTCAAAGGCTGGGAGGGATCAAAGCAAAGGTACAACTGAGTGTCATCTGCATAGAAGTGAAAGCCTAGATTGTGCTTGGCAATCACATCAGCAAGAGGGAGAGTATAAACCGTGAAAAAAACCGGACCTAGCACGGAGCCCTGAGGTACGCCATATTTCAGAGGTACCTCAAATGATCTTTGTCCATTCACGTCAATACTCTGGAGTCTCCCACTGAGATAGGACCTGAACCACTGCAGAGCAGTGCCAGTGATGGCCAGGCGAGATGAGAGGCACTCTAGAAGAACTTTGCGATCTATGGTATCAAAAGCTGCCGAAAGATCGAGCAAAACAAGCAGAGACACTCAACCCATATCTGCATTCCTAAGTAGGTCGTTGTATACCCTAAGCAATGCTGACTCTGTGGAGTGATTAGCTCTAAAGCCAGACTGAAACTTACTAGCAAGGTGTGAGGTTTCGATATATGAGTTAAGCTGGTATACGGTCAACCTGCTGGGGTCAAGCAGCAGGGCTAGCCTGCCCTTTGACTTAGGGCGAGATGGGGTGAGGAGGTTAGCTCGTGACTCATCGGCGACAGCTCTAGACCACGACAACTCTAGCCTGTCGGCGACAGGTAACGAAATTAGACCGTACCGTATCGCGACGGTGTCCCTGTTATGCAGCCGCATGTACTTTGAACGACAGTGTGTCAGTGATCTACTCCCCACACCACGCCAAGCATCGTACCACTCGCTTTTCGGAATCCAACAGTTTACCAATACCTCGTACAAACCTCAAGCCCTTTGGAGACCGTGCATTTAGTTCGTATGCTCCCAAAGCCTGGAACTCCCTCCCGACTTGCGTCAGAACATCCCCTGACTTGACCACATTGAAAAAGAACTTAAAAACACCTATTTAGGACAGCATTTACTGGGTCCCTGTGATTCGTCCTTCATGTGCTTATGCGTGCTGACACTGTGCATGCTGCCACTAAGCACATTTGCATGCTGACCCTGTGCATGTCACCCCTAACCATGTTATTCATGTTTATCAAGCATGATATTACTCACCATTCAATCGCGCTTCCCTTTGCATCAAATGTGAAACGCCTAGAAAGAGATTGAGTTCTCTGAGTGCGCTTTATCAAGTGCATTATTATTATTATATTATTATTAGTGCTCCCGGACAATACTGCCGATCATCTACGAGGAGCTCGAGCCGACTGTACCCGAGCCAACGCTCTCACTCCCACGCCTCTACAAGTCATAGGTCAAACTTCGACCAGCTCGCTGACCCCCAGCAGGCCATACTAGATACTCGGGGCTAGTGAACCCTATTTACGAGGGTAAAATGTAGCAAAGGAAGAGGAAGGAGGTCGGATAGGTGCATGCTGGTGCAAGCGGATGACGCGAGGACTTGCAGACTGCAAGAGAGGATCGCGAGGTCGATGTTCGATACAGAGGAAGTAAAGCTCAGATAGCAGTTGCAATATGGTAGCTACGCCATTGATGACAGACCAGAGGATGATGCAGGTGTTTAAGGGCACGGGCCAGGAGTGCTGGCTAAAGGGAATTGAGTAATCAGGATGCGATGTCACAAACATGTGAACTGGTTTAGCTGTCGTAGTGTAATCTGTCTACCCTGGCCCTGAGTTTTGCAATGCTCCTTATCTCAAAGTGGGCCGACTTAACAGTGGAGAAAGTGTGCTCATCTAATGACACGTTTTGGAACACGGCGCCCAGGTCACGAGTTGACGTCATGAGAGTGAGGGTGGAGTCTTCAACTTGAGGGTGACTCTTGACTTTCCCATCACTATAAGGTTTGGCTTATCGTTGTTAAGTTTAAAGACCTTAGAAGCCATCTAAACGCGAATGTCGTTGATGCAGGTGCAAAGGGAGTTATGTGAGTATGATGCAGAGCAAGGCAGAGAAGGGTCAAAGGATCGGTAGAGTTCGGGATTGTCGGAATAGAAATGAAAGCCATGGTTGTGTTTTGCATTGACATCATCGGGACGAACAAGTGTATGGATGGTGAAAGGGAGTGTGCCTAAAACCGAACCCTGTGGTACCCCATGTTTTAAGGGCTCCATGGATGACCGATAGTCATTTACAGCTACACTCCGACATCTTTCACTGAGATTGAACCTAAACAAGTTAATAATAATAATAATAATAATAATAATTCACTTGATAAAGCGCCCTCAGAGAGCTTAATCTCTCTCTAGGCGCTTTACATTTGCTGTAAAGTGAAATGCAATGGAATGGTAAGTAAAATCATGCTTGAAAAACAAACGAAAGGAATAATATGGTTAGGGGTGACATGCACAGGGTCAGCATGCAAATGTACTTAGTGGCAGCATGCACAGTGTCAGCATGCATAAGCACATCAAGGACGAATCACAGGGACCCACTAAATGCTGTCCTAAATAGGTGTGTTTTTAGGTTCCTTTTAAATGTGGTCAAGTCAGGGGATGTTCTGCCGCAGGTCGGGAGGGAGTTCCAGGCTTTGGGAGCATATGAACTAAATGCACGGTCTCCAAAGGATTTAAGGTTTGTACGAGGTATTTCTAGACTGTTGGATTCCGAAAAGCGGGTGGTACGATGCTTGGCCTGATGGGGTAGTATATCTGACAGATAGGCAGGAGCCATAGAATGAAGGGACCTAAAAGTGAGCGACAAAAAGTTCAGAGCCGGCTGTATCTAGGCTGGTCTAGGAGCGATCTACTAGGATCTGGTGGTCCATTGTGTGAACTCAAATGCTGCTTAGAGATCTCAGACAAATAGCCGAGGGACCCTACCCTGATCAGCTTGGTTCAGGAGATCATTTCAAACCCACAGCAGAGCAGACGAATGAAAGACAGGATGGACGTTTAATTTTTATGATCAAAGGGTCATAAAAATAAGCTCATAAATGAGTGGTCTGGCTACTTTGGTTTTCAGAGGGCTGGGGGCTTCACAGGTAGCCACGGATACACTGTAAACTTTTTTTTACGATGGGTAGGTCTATGCATCTCTTAAGGGAAACTTTTGGGTCAGTGTCGATAAGACTGATGCTCTTTTTAGCATGGGAAACAAATTTAGCGATTAGTTCAACGGAGGCAGGCTTGAAGGAGGAGACCGAAGAGTGACGGAGAGTTAGCATCCGGTAGGAACTGCAGTGAGTGTATAATAATAATAACAATAATACACTTGATATAGCACCCTCACAGAACTTAATCTCTGTCTAGGCACCTTATATTTGCTGCAAAGGAAGCACGATCGAATGGTTAGTGATAGCATGCCAAAGGACAAAGGGACCTACATGTTAGTGACAGAACCTTGAAGTCTATGCGTTGCTTGACTGGAAGCCAGTGCAGGTCGGTGAGAAGTGGTGTGATGTGGAAACTGCAAAGCTCACGACAGACAAGCCTAGCAGCCGAGTTTGTACAGCTGTAAGCACTTGCTGGCACAGGCATATAGACAAGCAAGCGGTGAGTTACAGAAGTCAAGGCAGGATTCACTAATGCGATGACCAACTTAGATGTGGTATCGCTGTCTAAACAAGCCCGAATTTTAGCAATGTTATGTAGCTGAAAGTAGGCAGACTTGACTGTGGAGCTGATGTGGTAGTCTAAAGAAAGGCTACTTTGGAACAGGATACCTAGATTTCGTGCAGATTCAACAGGATACATTCTTGCAGAGCCGATTGTGAGCGTTAACCTTTCCAATTTCTGAGTCACACTTAGTTTGCCCATTACTAGTAAGTTGGTTCTATCTTCATTCAATTTAAGAAAGTTTGCTGCCATCCATGTGCGGATGTCATCAATATATGCAGCAAGGGAGTTGAGAGAACTCGACTTGCTGGAAGGCTGGGAGGGATCAAAGTAATAGTACGACTGAGTGTCATCTACATAAAAGTGAAAGCTTAGATTGTGCCCAGGAATCACATCGGCAAGAGGGAAAATACAGACCGTTAGAAGACCAAGTGTATAAAGGGAGTCCCTAGACTGTTCAATTTAATCTAGAAGGATTTTAAGGAAAGTTGAGTCGACTCTGGAACTACTGGGCACGTTAGTATTATTAGATTTGTACAGCACCATCAGAGAACTTAATCTCTTGCTAGGTACTTTACATATGCTGCAAAGGAAGCATGATCGAATGGTTAGCAGTAGCATGCTCAATGACAACAAGCATAACATGGTTAGAGGTGACGTGCACCAGGTCAGCATGCAGAGATGGTTAGTGCATCATGCATAGTGTCGGCTTGCGTAAGCACACAAAGGACGACTCACATGGACCCAATAAATGCTGTGAGAAATAGATCCGTTTTAGCTTCTTTTTAAATGCGGTCATGTAAGGAGATGTGATGCTAGTCGAAAGTGAGCTCCATGAATTGGGAGCATGCGAACTAAAAGCACCGTCTCCAAAGGATTTGAGGTGAGTACAAGATGTACCTAAACAATTAGTTTCAGAAAAGCCGGTGGTACGGTGCTTGGCCTGGTGAGGGAGTAGATCTGACAGGTAGACTGGAGCCAAGAAATGGCGGGGCCTAAAAGTGAGTGAAAGAACCTTGAATTCACTGCTAAATTTGGAGCTAGTGCAGGTCGGCTAGAGTGATGTGGATATCTTGACACTCACGACAGATATGCCTAGCTGTTGAGTTTTGCACAATCCGTAAGCTCCTTATTGCACAGGCCAATAGACCAGGAAGCAGTGAGTTACATAAGTCGAGATGTTATAAATGTTCGGATCAATTTAGATGTGGAATCCATGTCTAAACAAGCCCGAGTTTTAGCAATTTTATGTAGCAGAAAATAGGCAGACTTGATTGAAAAGCTGATGTGGGCGTCTAATGAAAGGACACCTAGATTTCGTGCAGATTCAACAGAAGATATGCTGGCCGAGCGGATTTTAAGCGTTAGATTTTCCACTTTCTGAATCGCACTTGATTTGCCCCTAACTCGCAGGTTGCTTTTATCTTTATTTAATTTAAGAAATTTGGCTGTCAACCATGTGCCAATGTCATTAATACATGCAGCAAGGGAGTTGAGAGAATTCGATTCGCTGGAGGGCTGGGAAGGATCAAATCATTCAAGGTACAGCTGATTGCCATCTAAATAGAAGTGAAAGCCTAAATTGTGCCTGGCAATCACATCCGCAAGAGAGAGAGAGAGAGAGAGAGAGAGAGAGAGAGAGAGAGAGAGAGAGAGAGAGAGAGAGAGAGAGAGAGAGAGAGAGAGAGAGAGAGAGAGAGAGAGTACAGACTGTAAAAAGAAACTGACTAAGCACAGAGTCCTGAGGTACCCCATACTTAAGTGGTTCCTCGGATGATCTTTGTCCGTTCGCATCAATACCTTGTCATCTCCCACTGAGATGGGACCTGAACCATATAGTGCAGTACCAGTGACGCTCAGGCGGGAAGAGAGGCGCTCAAAAAGAACTTGGTAATCGGTAGTATTACAAGCTTCCGAAAGATCCAGAAGAACAAGCAGAGAGACTCTACCTGCGTCTTTATTCCTAAGAAGGTGTGCACCCGAAGCAATGCCAACTTTGTGTAGTGATTATCTCTAAAATCAGACTGGATCTTTCTAGCAAGGTTTGAAGTTTCAATATGTGAGTTCAGCTAGTCTGCCACGAATCGTTACAATGTCTTTTATTTGAGTGGTGAAAGGGAGACTGGGCTGGAATTGCTCAAGTTCTCTTGGTCTAGTGCTGCTTTCTTTGAGAAGTGGCCTGACCTCGGCCTTTTTGAAGGTTGTTGGGACATGACATGAGGCTAATGACATATTTACAATGTTATTTATGTATGGCAGCTGCAGATCAATGCATCGTAGAAGTAGGACAGTGGGATTAGTTGTCTTCTTTGATTGGGATATGAACTTCAGGATGAGGTCATTCGAGGCCTCCTTGAATATAAACATCGAGGTGCTGCATGTAATGTAATGCATCGCCGTCTGTAACTCAACAAAGTCATAAAGACCATGTGGGTGTTCCGCAGGAGAGTTTTGTATAGCGCACTCACAGCCTAAGCGGCTTTCGGTACGCATTCGGTAGCCAACAGACTTCGTCTAACGCAGCAAAGAAAAAGTGGGAAGCATAGCAGAATCAGGAGAGCAGTTGAGGTAGTGAGTAGCTCAGGACCGCTGAAAAGGAAGAGCCATAGTCGGCAGTAGGAGAGTAGTCATCGTTGCGTAAGAATTGTGGAAGCGAGTTCTACAGTCTAGGATCTGCAGAGCTAAAGCTTCTGTCGCCAACTGTCTTTAAGCGGAGGAATGGAACAGCTAATTTATTGTCCACACAGGACCTGAGGGCGCGAACAGGCTGAAACTGATGCAGCAGTTCAGCTAGGTACGAAGGAGCTAAGCCATGGCGGACCTTGTGGGTCAGCGTAAGAACTTTGCTCTGTATCCTTTGCTCAACCGCCAACCATCATAGCTCTTTCAGCAGAGTTGACACGTGCTCAAACCGCTGGGACTTGAAGACCAGACGAGCGTAGCTGCAGTGTTTGGCACGAATTGTAGCAAATGTAATGTATCTCCGTCAGTAACTCCACAAAGTCATAAAGACCATGTAGGTGTTACGCAGGAGAGTTTTGTACAGCGCACTCACAGCCTAAGCGGCTTTCGGTACACATTCGGTAGCCAACAGACTTCGTCTCACGCAACAAAGAGAAAGTGGGAAGCATAGCAGAGTCAGGACAGCAGTTGAGGTAGTGAGTAGCATGGAAGTAGCAGCTCAGGACCGCTGAAAACGATGTGCCATAGTCGGCAGTAGGAGAGTAGTTGTCATTGCGTAAGAACTGTGAAAGCGAGTTCCACAGTCTAGGACCTGCAGAGCTAAAGCTTCTGTCGCCAACTGTCTTTAAGCAGAGGAATGGGACAGCTAATTTATTGTCCACACAGGACCTGAGAGCACGAAGAGGCTGAAACTGGTGCAGCAGTTCAGCTAGGTACGAAGGAGCCAAGCCGTGGCGTGCATCGAAGGACATAATTCCTGGGGGATGCTGCCACCCTAGGGATCTTGTCTACTTTGTTGACAAATATGCCAAAGGAGCTATCAGCTAGATCATCACATGGATCACTAGGTAAGGGGCTAATCTGGAAGCGGTTAAGGGGGTTGTTGATCGTAGACATAAACATTTTTGTGTGGTGCATCTGGGATTCAGCAATCTTTCTAGAGAAGCTAAACTTGGCCTTTTCTAGGATCGATTAGTACTATCCACAATTGTCCTTGTATGCCCGTCAATGGACAGCCAGTCCTGATCTTTTGTATGCTTCTCAAGCTCACGTTTAGTAGACCTAGTTAGTTTAATGACTGGTAAACGATAGGCCATCTGGGCGAGGGCTCACAGTGTGGCTCTTAGTGACAGGTGCAAACTCGTCGAGTATGTGACCTAGTGTTGTTAGTGTCTGTAGTAGTCGTTTTGTAGGAATCTACCAATAATGGCAGATTGGAAGGATAATTTAGCAGCAGAGGTGAAGGAGATATTCTCGTAAGAATAGAGTCGAAGTCAAGGGTCTTGAGGTTTCGCGATTCACAGATGACTTTGGATATAGAGGACGGCACACATTGTTGACCGAATGCGATGTGCATGTGGTCAGATAAGCAGAATTTGGTAATAATTGGTGATGATACAGTTCATTTAGTTGTGTGAGAAAATCTGGTCGAGTGTGTGACCCTAGGTGTGAGTAATGACATGCACATGAGCAGCAAGAGACAGTGAGTCAGCTGGTGCACGAATTCGGTGCTGAAGGCGTCAGATAGGTTATCAAAATGAATGTTGAAATCACCCATAATGAGGAAAGATCGATTTCTTGCACACTGAATCAAAATGAGATAAGATAAATATGAGATAAAGGAGTACTTGGTACCTGGAGGGGGGGTGATAGACTACTGCCACCATTGTTAATTAGTTGTCGGCTCATAACGATAGAGTCGAATGACTGTTTCGAGTGAACAACAAACGGCTTGACATTGAAGGATCGGCTTGTGATAACATCGACTCCACCACCAGTTTTGATTGATTTAGGGGTTTGAAAGAATGAGAACCTGTTAGGGTTTCGTCTTCAATGATCGGGCACTTAACCAATTTTAGCAAGGTCTCGGTCAAGGCGAGCAGGTCGAGGCGACCTTTTTTCAAAAAAGGTCGCTTATCGATAGAGGTTAATTGCACTGTGAGCATGGATTCAAAAGACAGGCATTAAGGTGGGCCGCTGGAGTTATAGCATGGCGGATGACCCCTAAGTTGGAGAGACTCACAGCAGTGCTTGAGGGAGAACGTGCTGAACGGTTCACGACAGGCTAGGAATATCAAACGAGCGGGTCTTCCACTGGCGTCTTCCCGCATCGGCTTCTTTCTTTTTATAATGCATGGACTATGGAAACAGCAATAATATCTACCAATGCATTATCCTTGTTTGTGAGCGGTTGAGAAGATGGTTGATAGGGAACTATGACACTTACGGGTTATAGCCCTTCGATTCAACCATTTGACAGGATTGCAGCTATTCGTGGGAGTAAAATTAGTGAACTTTATTAAAACACACGAGTCTGTCAGTTTCGATTAGCCACTAATTCCATCGCATGTTGAATTTCGATAGCCATGTCATATACTCGGGGAATTCAGGGGCCACATCGTCTACTTAAACTATTACAGTTATTATTTGCTGCATAACGGTTCTGCAGGGCACATACGAACTGATATAACTAGGAGGGAGGAATACGCACGCAACTGCTTGCCAAACGGCACATATTTTGAAAAACAGTAATTTTTTTTAGGTGCCAAGCGATTTTCCTTATATCCTCATTGAAATGAAACAGAACCTGCTGCTGCTTGACCAAAGGAAGCCATCAGCGAATGTTCTATATCAGACACTTGGTAACTCTGCTCCTAGACACTCTGATCTTTCCCTGCAAGGGTTTAGCGACGCAACCGATTGAGCAAGTGGTGCACTGCTTATTTTGAACAGCGAAAGCCCTGGGGATAAGTCATCTGAAAGATTCCTCCCACCACATTTCCACGGAGCAAACTTTATATGCATCTCTCGGCCACCAGACGCAATTTTAGGGATATTTATTTTACTTAAGGGCAAACGACGTTAAAATTTAGAAGATTAGACCAACAATAAAATAATTGTTTAGGGTACCTTTCAATAGACGAGCGCGTTAGAAATGGGATATAATGTTCTGACGATTTATATATAAAAATATAAAAAGAAAAGCATTACACAATTACCAAGTAAACCATGTCTAACCCGGGTGTAAATCGGTAGCAAAACTTCAACAAATAAAAAGCTTACTAACGTTTGCATCGTTTACGACTTGCGTCCCAACTTTGAGAACCTTGATACATTGAGGTGCATGTTTGCAGCTTGTGAGATAAATGCTTTTGACTTTTACAAAGCTTCAATTACAGTGTACATGTGTGCCTTGTAAATTCTGTTACCTGACCAATCGGCATGAAATGTAAAATGCAAGTGCAGCTCTGGCTGTAAGTTATCTGCAGTAGATCATTTATGATTTCGGTAGGTAACATTTAGCATATATATCATCAAACTTCATTGACCTTCACAACGTACTATCATAGGCTTACACAACATTGCCTATTCTAAAAATCCGAAATAAACAATTGCAAGACCTTTAGGCTGACGTGTTTCAGTTGAAATGCTTTCGACTGGCCTTAGGCAGTCAGTTTTACCATGTGGTCTAACTTATTATGTGTCACCAGGTTTTACATCAGCTGTGAAATTGGCAAAGCTTGAGGGCGGTGCAAATTGCCTGCTAGCCCAGTATCTTTCCAGACAAAAAAACCAAGAGTAACTTGAAATGGAAACTCAATTGGGCATTGTCGCAAAAAAGCTTCATGGAACTAACGGTTTCTTGGCATCGCATTGACATACAGTTCGCAAGGTATTAACTAAATAAGCACGTTAGCACTGACGGATTCTTATCCAAGAGAGTAGGTGATAGGTTGCATACTTAACCCTAAATGTCTGTTAAACATCACAGCCAAATTTCACCAAAAATTGGCAACCCCTGTGAACTGTACGTTGATGCCGTTAAAAACCTTGGACGAACACAGTTTAGTGCATGTGTTTTGTATTTATTGCTGAAATTTCGTGGCTCCTGTCGGGTCAGCAGACTGGCCCAGTCACAGTCCTCTTCCGGCCGAGAACAGCGGACCCACTTTTGGGTACGCTCAGTAGCTGATCGGCTAGCGCGGTGGGAGCAAAGGACCGGCTCCTCGTTCTACAACAGACGGTGCCTGTTTGCGCCGTCTATTGCTGTACGCGACCGCTCGCTCAAATCTAAAAGTGGCGACAGAGGTGGAAATCGCAAAACATATTATATGGAATATGGCAGGATCTGGTAGGAGAGCCCTGCCCGAGTCATATTATATGGAATATGGCAGGATCTGGTAGGAGAGCCCTGCCCGAGTCATATTATATGGAATATGGCAGGATCTGGTAGGAGAACGCTGCCCGAGTCGTAGGAGCAGACTTAGGTAGACTTAGGTTGAAATTGCTGAGAGGATGTGCGAGGAGAACGTATTTCATCTGATTTTGATGAAAGGCAATACTCAAAAAGCATCTTTGCTGGTAAGTAGAGTATTCCATAATTAAGGTGGAGGTAGCTCGACATAAACTGGTGGACCTCTCGCTACAGGACGTTGCTACACTTGTCGTGAAGATTGTTCCTCATTCTGTCTCTATGCCTGATTTATGCTACATATGCTGTGGATGTTCCTGCTCAGGCCGCATCTGTGCGAGTTTTGATGCTACAGCGAGTCAGCAGACGAATCGTTTGCTGTATGACTTGTCTGGGCCACAAGTGCCAGTCAGAACGGTGCTAGAGCTGCAGAACGTGGTAGCGACGGCGGAGGAGCCGCCTGCGGTGGCTTGCGAGGTGGCGACCTGCGAGCCGGCTAGTTGCCAGGGTGCAGAGAATTCAATATGCGAGGTGCAAGCCGTCCAAGAGGCAGCGGGTGAGACAGCGCCGGTCCGTGAAAACCTTGATGTGGCGGCCCAGAAGGAGCTGGTACACAAGGTGGCATTCAAGTAGGCGGCACCCACAAAACGGCTGCCTGCCAGACGACGGAGGTCTGCGAGAAAGAGCAGCGGTGGAGGTCACAGAGAGCATGCGGGGTAGGAGCCCACAACGGGCCAGCGACGGGCAGCGAGACGGCTGCGACGCCGGCAAGCGCTGCGAACCCGGCAAGCGCTGTGACGCCGGCAAGTGCTGCAACACCTGTCAGTGCTGCGATACCAGTCAGTGCCGCGACGCTAGTCAGCGCTGCTATGACTCTTAGCGCTCGACAGCGATCGGCGCTGCACATACGGTCACTCCTGCTACATCGTTCAGTCCTGTGATGCTTGCAAGCACTTCGAGGACTGCTATTTTTGTGATTATGGTAGGGGACGTAAAAGCAGCCATCTATGTGACGGAGACATTTGAAACCCGTTCGCCGGAGGGAAGAGGCACGCGTCTAATCCAATTGTCATGAGAAAAAGGCACTGGCTGTGCCACAGCGATGCCTTGAAGCTGATGGCATATACATCCGTACCTCCTCCGAGCGGCGGTCAAGTAGCCTCCATATCAGCCCATCGACAGAAAGCCCTCGTGAACATGTGGAAACAAATACCACGAGTATCGGAGCTGGATTCATCTTGGACAGCCACGCTTTTGACTCAAGGGACATGCACAGTGTACATCGACTCGTAGCAACAAAGGACGCCACTCTGCCTACATACGGGACTGTGTACCACGAGAGTGGTGCTTTATCGGTCAGTGGTGGGAAGAGAGGATGTTGGGTCCGCCGACTTTCCCAGCCACCCTCTTCCGGCCGAGAATAGCGGATCCACTTTTGGGTACGGATCCACTTTTGGGTACACTATGTAGCTGATCAGCTACCGTGATGGGCGCGAAGGCCTGGTTCCTCATTCTATTATAAACGGTGCCGGTCTTAGCCGTCTTTTGCTGTTCGTAACTGCTCGCACAAACCTGACAGCTGCCAGTCAAGGTTTTTACACCAGCCCTGCAGGTCCTAGAGTTCTGCAAAATCGGCTTAATGTCTCTTTCCTAAGAAGCTGTAGAATGACTGCTGGAAAGCTGTGTACGTGACCCTTTGCTGCTCAGTGCATCAAGCAACACGGATAGTCTCAAATATCAAAAGTAGGCATACATTGAAGGTCAGTCGACCAATCTTGTACGTGTGTCGAGATGAAGTTGGTGACAAGCAGCTGCCACAGCAGAAGTCGCAGTCTGACGCCCTCGTTTTTCTGCTCGCGAACACCGAATCTGTGCAGCTCATCTCAGCTTATTCTTGTGCCACCGCATCAACTTGATCGCCAAATTCTGGCCATTCTAGACTAATTGCTTCTTGAGCCTTTCGAACGCACCTAGTATAAACCTTCGACTTTAACACCGAGCAGGAGGTGTGCAAGGTGTACGACCCGATTGGGTCACTTCCTACTGGTCCTTGCCCCGCCTACCTACCCCAACTCGGCTACCGTAAAGTGCAAACTGATCTGGCTTCGAATTCTACTGGGAAAGTATTGTGCCCAGACTAAGTTTAGTTGGCTTGGACGGCTGTAATGTGATACGGGTTGCCGCATGGACCGGGGCGTGACAAATAGAGTAGCCGGACATGCCATGACACGAGGTAACCGGGGTTCTTGGGGAACTAATGTTGGCCAACTAAGTCGTGGTGTTGGACGCTCTCGGTCTTGCCGAGTTAGGCATCTGGATGGGTGCAGGCGTGCTCCTGTGATGCGGCCCCGCACGCAAGGCACAACGAAGACCCAAGGCCTGAGCGGAGCTGGAGATAAGCACGCTCGTTGTTACGACTTATATATTCTGCGTTTCCCCTGTAGCGTATTGCTCGTGGCCCCCTCTGTGAGCTTAGTTGTACCGCGATAGCGAATCCCAGTTACTGTGGACAATGTCGTAACTATGCTACCTTGGCTGGTACTTGTGTGAATTGCCGGTTGTCTTCAAGATTGGAGTCTTCAAGCTCTGGTTCGAGAATATCCCCCGGTCATGAGGGCTGGCATCGAGTTTGCTGTGCCCCGTATCCTGATGTACCCAGGGCCCAAGTACTTCAGTTTAGTTTGCCTGTGGCTGCTGGCGCACGCGACATTGTTGTAAAGAAGTTTAATCAAACTGCTGCTTGTCTTGCCCTAGCTCAGTGTCGTAGCGATGGGGCGCGGCCTCGAGAAATCGCCCCTGTCACTAGATCCCGGTTAAGTAAATGCAAGTGCACACTAAGCTAAAAAAATAAATAGCTCTATAGCGGCAGTATTAAATTACTAGCTACCAGCTATTTGAGGACAGAAAGCTCAATTCGGGTAATTTATTGTAATTAAAAGTAATTTATTCCTCGAGTTAAACCAATAGGTGAATCTCTTAGATCAAGGTTCTAAGAGGTAACAGGAGAAATCGATCGAACGCCGTTCGATGCCCGTGTCACGTCGGATGTGAGTCTGCAATCTGCTATCAGCTAGTCTTATGGCGCTTATACTGGGCCTGGAGAGAGCTGAAAGAGATTTAGACAGCGTATGCAGTGACTGTTAACCGTACACCCAGCAAAGGAAAATTGAAGCACCCACTAACTTTTGATTCGGCAGCTTTTCGCTTGAGCGCAATTTCCAATGATTAGATTGTGACTTGAGAGCAGTTTGTTACAGCACACACTCCGCTAGCTTTTATCGAGAACCAGGGTGGCCCTTCCGGCGCCCAATGGTCGCCACGCCATTCCTTTAAACCCGTATTCCGTGAGACTTTCGGAGCACGTCATGCAGGCGATATTGAAATTTATAGATTTACGTTACAGTGCGTTGATACCCGTAGTTTCGCGTGGTGGAAATGCAAACGCGAGCCGTGCATGTATTGTCCTAAAAACTGCCGGCTTCCATTCCGTCACCACCGCGGGGACGTTTTATAATAATAATAATACTGCACATTTTATAGCGCCTTCAGAGAGCTCAATCTATTTCTAGGCACATTAAATGTGCCGCAAAGGAAGCGCCGTCGTACGGTTAATGGTAACATGCTCAATGACTACAAGCATTACATGGTATAGGCCGGCTCATTTCTTGGTGTCCACCGTACTTTCACTAGCGTGGCCAGGCCACCCAAATACAGTAAAGAAAAATCACGAAATATTTTTTACGCAAGCCCCCTGCCTTTAGTCATTTCCGCGCGAGTACAGGAAGTGGAATGACGAGGGTTGGTTCTGAACGGCGACGGAGGACGAAGTTGGAGAAGCACTATCGGGAAAGGCCGCACAATTGGAGGGCTAAGCATATAGTTTAAGTGAAAACAAATTGACACGAGTATTGGTTGGATAATATAAATCAAAATCTAGGACAGTGGAGTCACTGATTCAGCTGTTCATAGGTCGAAGCATCACGACCGAGCGTGGAATATCAAAGCTACCGTGAGGCTATGAAGAAAGAATGACTAATGGAATCGCTGTTAATGGTCAGTGCTAACTTAAATCCCGATTCCCAGGCGGTCGCAATGACAAAATTAGTATACTGCTTACTTGAAACTGTTTACTTATTGTCAATTGCTTAGGTTTGGACCACGGCTTGAGCGGAGCATAAATGTTGAGTTCGGTTCATGGTGGCTACGAAAGAGCAGTTTCATCCGGGCACCGGAATGATCATGGCCGAGGTGATGGTACACTCCCGTGCAAAACAAGATTAGCCCACAAGGGACTGAGCTGATCATTATATGCAGACTTATATTGTCTATATTTGGAAAAATACTAATATTCTGTTTCATGGAAGGCGTCCAGTCAAATTTTGGAGGCGTCAGGAGACATGACTGTGAGAACGGCGAGCTTTCAGACAACGCTGGCACCGATAGCTTGCCCAACGGGGGCCCCTCCAGCGACTTGGACAGTATTTTGCTTTGCTCGGAACCTGGAGGAAGTGACGAAGACGAGGTATGTAATTATTAATTCCTGCTGGGGTCGCAGTGACGGCGTGGCATTCGGGTTTACGGTTTTAGGTTATAGTTGAAAAAGACTGCGGTTCTGTCTAGGTAGCATACACTGATGTGTGTGGCCGCTGCGTCGCCTTCCAGGCTGCGTTGTTTGTTCCAGCCTTAGTTGTTTGTGCCTCAGTTGTTTGCTCGACGCACTTTATTTTGGGCGGGTATATTCCACCTGCACGTGCCGCCCGTGCCGCGTGTGTCCCACCGTCAGCGCCGAACATGCGGCGCAAGCATTATACAACGATTGTCGGCAGCTGTAACTTGAGCTGAAAGCCTCGCGGGTTCTTTGCGATTTTTTCTGCACGCTGCCAGGATTTATGCGACCTATGACCACCGCAGGAACAGAGCGAGCAGCGCCGTCCCACACGGCCGCCGCCACTTTCCGGCGGCGGCGGCCGCGTGTCCTGTCATGCGAGCCCCAGTTCGCCGAGCGCGCGCATTCATCCGAACCGCCGCCGCGCCTCGTCGCCTCTCGTGCCAAAGTTTGCGGCCTTGCGATTTGGCGCTGCTGCTTTATGCCGTGGTTTTTCAGGCCGGCGCATTCTTCCTCGACCAGGAAATGGAGCCGACCTTGCGAGATGCAAGTGCCGCCAAGTATCTCCTTGCGCACGAGGTGCTGCACACGAATCTGGCCGGCGTCGATCCGGCCACGCAGGCCAAGCTGCAGGCGCTCCTGGAGGCAGCAGGTATTACTTCGGGCTGACAAACCCTCGGGTCCCGTGCCCTCGTTGCAGCCCCAGCAGGCGCACGCGTAAGGCAGCAGCTGCAGCTGTGCTGCGTTCCCAGGCTTTCGCTCTGCATGAGTGTCATCTTGTGCTGGACTTATACGTATATCTATAGTGAGCCGTGATGCCGGGCGGGCTGCTAGTGCTGGTGTGGTGGTGCGTGTAGTGACATGTGCTCCGTTAGCCTGCTGCACAGGGTGTGAAACGATACAAATACCAGTAAGAGCAAGGTGGTACAAGTAGTCAAAAGCTACTGCTTAGAAAGCAATAATTGTCTTGATTCGGGCAGTTTGGTTTCACTTAAAAAATTTCAGCTGATTTAATAGCCTCTTGTATATGGCGACAGAAAAGCCTTACGACTATCACCGCCGCTTGCAGCAACGATAAAGAATCACCCACTGCAATATTCGAACCCACGACCTTGGTCCCGAGGTCGCCAGAAAGCAACTGCCTTACCTAGTGTGCCATCTCAGCTCACCATATTTGCCAAAGGAAGGGGTTCACGTGACGTCGAGTTCTGTTTGCGAGTTAGTTCACAAGGCTACATACACAGTTAGCTGACTATTGCCTATTTGTTGGTATGTGTGATTCTATAGCTGCGCCATCTGTTGTTGCTGCATACTGTTGTTAGGCTCGTATATTCACTTAAGGCTTATATTAACACGTTATAGAGCGTGTTCTCTTATAAGTGGTTTGCGTTGCTTGCAATCACAATCACCTCGAGGGTGAGGGAAATATTTGAGTGATGATCTCAACTATTACTTTGTGGAAACGTGAACCGTTCATTTGCTTGCCACCTCAGTTTCTCTTCACATTATTATATTACTGTTTGGCTGTATGGCTTCAGCACCATTTAACACTGTATGCTTGTCCTGATTGCATCCACAGCTTTTTTGTTTGTCTAGGTCTATTGCTGTCCTTTTCATGTTGGTTTTCAAGCAGTTCGTCCACTTATTATCCGATCGTCATTGCTTTCATGTGTAAGCTGTTCACGTGGCAGATGTATAGCCTGGTTTAGCTGTTTTGGTGCGTTCACTGCTTTGAAGGTGTGCATAATCCTGATGCTTGCTGTTCCTGGGCCTTCGCCCCAGAGTATATGTACCAAATGGCCACGTTCAAATTAGGATTTTGTTATTATCTAGTTCTTATGCGTGTGCTGTCGTTATGTAATGTAATGTATCTCCGTCTGTAACTCCACAAAGTCATAAAGACCATGTGGGTGTTACTCAGGAGAGTTTTTTATAGCCCACTCACAGCCTAAGCAGCTTTCGGTACGCATTCGGTAGCCAACAGACTTCGTCTAACGCAATAAAGAGAAAGTGGGAAGCATAGCAGAGTCAGGAGAGCAGTTGAGGTAGTAAGTAGCACAGAAGTAGCAGCTCAGGACCGCTGAAAAGGATGAGCCATAGTCGGCAGCAGGAGAGTAGTTGTCGTTGCGTAAGAATTGTGGAAGCGAGTTCTACAGTCTAGGATCTGCAGAGCTAAAGCTTCTGTCGCCAACTGTATTTAAGCGGAGGAATGGAACAGCTAATTTATTGTCCACACAGGACCTGAGGGCGCGAACAGGCTGAAACTGATGCAGCAGTTCAGCTAGGTACGAAGGAGCTAAGCCGTGGCAGACCTTGTGGGTCAGCGTAAGAACTTTGCTCTGTATCCTTTGCTCAACCGGCAACCATCATAGCTCTTTCAGCAGAGGTGACACGTGCTCAAACCGCTGGGACTTGAAGACTAGCCTTCCAGCCATATTCATAGTCAGCTGCAGTTTCCTAGTTGCTTTCTTTGGTAGCCCAGCCGAAAGGGATTACAATAATCAAGCCGAGACAGAACTAAGGAACTAGTTAAATTTTTTGCAAGCCACTGTGGAAGACAGCTCCTAATCTTGGACAGGGATCGGACGTGATGGTTAGCTGTAGAAGCAGTTTCCTGAAAGTAGCTTTTAAAATTGAGGCAGCTGTCGTAAAAGACACCTAAATTTTGAGCACGTGGTGATGGTCGCACAATAGCATCACCTACTAGAAGAGCAAAGCCTTTTAATCCAGCCACACGCTTAGGGTGTGCTATGAGCAGCAGTTCGGTTTTATCGTCATTTAGTTTAAAGAAGTTTTCCGACATCCAGGATCAAATGTCGGCAAGGCAAGCATTCAGTTTCTCAGTTGCTGCAGCAGATTCGGACGGTTTTAATGACAAATACAGCTGAGTATCGTAGGCATAAAAGTGATATCCTATTCCACGGGCCTTAATCACTTTTCCCAGAGGTTGAGTATAAGCCAGCTGATGTGAAAGCTGGAGTCACATGCTCCAACTTTGGTAGTAGGGAGCTGCAACCAGCCTGAGTATCCGAACTTGCAGCCTTTCACCTTTCAGGCCTGCCACCCACAGCCTTTCATGCTTTGCCTTGCTCTGGACTGAAGGTCTCCCTATTCGGTTGGCAATGTGGTCATGTCCTCGGGGAGGCTAACTACAGGTCTCTCGGCCGGTGCTTTAGCGGTTCTGCCACGCAGAGTCGATTAAATTTGATCCACAGCTGTCTTTTCATGAGACAGTTCGTAGGCAAGGGTCTTTTGGTGTCACACAGGCAAGTCTCAGCTCGATTGAGGGTGCATCCATTTTGGTTTTTGGCTTGGCTGACCCTTATGCTGCCACACCAGAATAGAAACAACATGGTCCAACTGGGCCACGGGAGAGAGGTCCGAAACAAGGTTTAATAATAATAATAATAATAATACATTTGGTATAGTGCCCTAAGAAAACTACTTCTCTTTTTAGGCACTGTACACATGCTGTGAAGAAAGCATGTCAATTACTTAGTGATAGCCTGGGCAGTGTCAGCAAACATAGGCACACGAAATATATTTTCACCCAGCAAATGCTGTAAAGATTAGGCGGTTTTCAGATTCTTTTTAAATGTCAAATCAGGGGATGTCGTTACATCAGTGGGGAGTGAATTCCGGGCTTTAGGAGCACACGCACCGGGTCTATGAATGATTTGACTTTGGTTAGAGGTACAGCTAATCAACTTGAGTCCGACAAGAGTGCTGTACGATACCTAGCCTGATTAGGAAGTAGTTCGGATAGGTAGGCTCGAGCAAGAGAATGAAGTTACCTACAAGCAAGTGACTAAACCTTGAAGTCGATATGCCGGTTGATGGGGAGCCAGTGTAAGTCGGTGAGATGTGTGGTAATGTGGTGACTGCCATGCTTACATCAGACAAGCGTAGCTGCATAGTTTTGCACTAACTGTAAGCGCCTTATTGCACAGGCCGCAAGACCTGGGACTAGCTAGTTGTATGAGTAAAGACTGGTTGTCACAAATGCACGGACCAGTATTGGTAGGGTTTGCCTCCTTGTCTAAGTAGGCTCACATGTTCGCTATCATACATAGCTGAAAGTAGGCAGACTTGACCGTTGAACTGATGTGGGTGTCTAGTGAAAGTCACTTTCGAACAGGACACCTAAATTACGTGCAGATGCTACAGGAGGTATGCTGGACGGGCCCAATTTTAGGGTTATGATTTCCAATTTTTTTGAGTACCACAAGGTTTGCCTATAACTAGTATGTCGCTGTTATAGTAGTTAGCCTCCTACCCGAGCCAGCTGGGTGTTATTGCCTATACGATGCTTGCAGGAGTTTCAGAAAAGTTGGAGCATATCATACCGCTTATTCTATGACCATTAGGAGTTTGATAACCGACCCGCCCGGGTATCTCCCTCTTTGTCGGATGGCCTCACCAACAGCACTTCGTATTGCGCAGTGTTTAGTTTTTGCCTCCTCGGGCGATTCTGGTCAGCATCAGTGAGATGGTATAACAGTTTTGATGTGGAGGCAGAGCACTGGCCAGTGGAAGTAACCCCAAAACCTGTAGTATGCTGTGCCGATCTAAGGCAAGCAGCTTACCTAGTGGTTTGTAATACCTTTGCTTTGATCCCTCCCTGCCTTCGAGCACGTCAAATTCTCTCAACTCCCTTGCTGCATGTATTGATGACATCCGCACATGGATGGCAGCAAATTTTCTTGCTGATAAAACTAACTTACTAGTTATGGGCAAACCAAGTGTGATTCAGAAATTGGAAAGGCTAGCGCACAAAATCGGCTCTGCCAGCATATCTCCTGTTGAATCTGCACGAAATCGATGTGTCATGTTCCAAAGTGATCTTTCGTTAGACGACCACATCAGCTCCACAATCAAGTCTGCCTACTTTCAGCTACATAACATTGCTAAAATTCGAGCTTGTTTAGATAGGGATACCACATCTAAGTTGGTCCATGCATTTGTGACAAGCCATCTTGACTTCTGTAACTCACTGCTTGCTGGCCTACCGGCATGTGCAATCAGGTGCTTACTGCTGGTGCACAACTCAGCAGCTAGGCTTGTCTGTCGTGAGCGTCACAGTTGCCACATCACACCACTTCTCACCGACCTGCACTGGCTCCCAGTCAAGCAACGGATCGACTTCAAGGTTTTGTTGCTCGCTTTTAGGTCACTTCATTCTTTGGCTCCAGCCTATCTCTCAGATCTACTCCCCCACCAGGCCAAGCATCGTCCCACCGGCTTTTCGGAATCGAACTGTTTACCTATACATCGTACAAACCTCAAATCCTTTGGAGACCCGCCTTTAGTTCGTATGCTCCCAAAGCCTGGAACTCACTCCCGACTTGCGTGACGACATCCCCTGACTTGACCACATTTAAAAAGAAATTAAAAATGCACTTATTTATGACAGCATTTAGTGGGTCTCTTTGATTCGTCCTTCATGTGCTTTTGCGTGCTGACACTGTGCTTGCTGCCACTAACCACAGTTGTATGCTGACCCTGTGCATGTCACCCATAACCATGTTATGTATTCATGTTGTTTACCAAGCATGATACCACTCACCATTCGATCGTGTTTCCTTTGCAGCAAATATAGTGCCTAGAAAGAGATTGAGTTCTCCAGGGTGTGTTAACAAGTCTATTAATATTATTATTATATTATGAATAATAAACATAGTTCTTCAGAATCGCCAGTCTTTCTCCAGAGTGTGGGCACTAAGGTCAACTCAGTTTTTTGAAAAAAATGTTCATTCAGCTGGAGAAGTCTTTAAGGGAAGGAAGGGGCTAGCTGTTGATGGTTAGTCAAACGAATGTAAATGGGACGTGTTGCTCGCGCTTGGTCACACTGGGTGTGGGAGAGGAAGGGAGCAACTTAGTAGCGACCTGTGGCTAAGACTGCTTAATTCTGTATAAATTTGCTTCGTAACAAAAGTTGAAGCCCCTGTATGCAAAGTGAATGAAGTTCTTTGCAAGCAGCTGCCCCTGACATCTTTTTTTTTAGCTGTGCTTTGTGGCTTGGCATTCTTTAGTTTAAGCTTGTGTATACCAAATATAGGTTTAAACAGGCTGGCTGCAGTAAATGACCGCATAGGCTATCCGCCTAAGCTAACCGTCAGGTTTTGCTGGGCGTTTCCTGTTTCTTCATTTATAGGCAATACAGACCAGATTGGTCGGGCCACAAATTTTATTCCGACCAGATCCGCAGATCTAGTTACTGATGTCAAGCTCACTGGCATTACTCACTGCCAAGCCTTGCGAAATGCACCACTAATAAGACCACCGTGTGTAGGTTGTTGTTCATGGGCCTGGTCTTATTATCAGCACAAGTAGTCATAGCCTCACCACCTGGTTACCGACCTCATGCTGCTGTTGCAAGTCTTAAGCTGGGACAGGCAAATGTTTGGCCTGCGTATTCTTTCAAAATTGCCACCTCTTTATCGGCTGAGGCTTGTTCGGGAAGTTGCCGAGTGGCCGATGGGAATAATCGGCCTGCTCATGAGTGTGGTCCGACAGCTATAGGTGTTGTCTACATCCTGACTGGCTGATTTGCATGTTCTGTCTTAGCAGGCCTATGAGGAAACTGCTGCAGAAGTGCCCGGATAGCTGGGCATTAGCTGAGTTGTTACAGGGAAGTGCTCAAATTTTCACTTCTAGTTAGCATGTTGTAGACATGGCAGTGTTTCGGATACTTTATAGATTACAATACCAAATTTGAAAATTTATTTTTTATTTTGTGATTGTAAATGAATTAAAGAATGTTGTCATTTTATGTTCGTACGTTTGTATTTATTAATCCGTCCGAGATTGGGCTTGGAACCCAAAGATAAGATGTGTGCATAGCTAACTTGCAGCCAAGGCTTGATGCAGTGGCTGAGGCCTAGGAACTTGCAGATATGCTGCAAGCAAAATCATTGATTTTTTCTTGCAACATCATCTTTTAACCATGACATTATGTAGACTAACTATTCATGCTGAAAGTTTGAATAGAATGCCTAGCTTTGGTACATTCCAAGCTGGGCCACAGACTATTCTACAGCTAACCTAAGAAAGGTAATGTACACACAAGTGTTAATAGAAAAAGTCAGGCTATTAACGAGCCGTGATGGCACACTAGGTAAGGTGGTTGCTTTCATGACCTCGGTCCCGAGGTCGTGGGTTCGATTCCTGCGGTGGGCGATCCTTTATCGCCACTGCAAGCGGTGGTGATAGCCGTAAAGGCTCTTCTGTCGCTATACAAAAAGAGGCTGTTTAATCAGCTAGGATTTTTTTTTAATTTCGATAAATGTGAAATTCCAAGTCACGCCCCTGTTTTCGATGCAGCACATCATACCCCTCGTGTCTAGACCCTGTGTTCGATAGCTGGAGAATGACATTAACTTCAAAACCGAGCCAGCATTGACGTGTCTATGTGTCTTGTTTTCTCCATGACTTGTGCATATCCATATGGCAATCGTCCATATGGCAATCGTCCATATGGCAATCGTCCATATGGCAATCGTTGATCCAGAATATCGCTTTCTTCTCCACTGGGATGTCAAGCCGTACTTTTGAGCCATTTTTAAGGTACATTAGCCACCTTTGTCTGGTTTTTCTAGGTTCCGGCATTGCCAGTTTACTTTGGCTTTAGTTTGAGATGTAGGTCTCCAGTGCCATTTGAACGTTTGATGGACCTACAATTTTCCAAAAATCTCAGAAATCGTGTGTTCTTCAGTGCAACAAAACCTATGGCAGTATAGCTGTGATTGTGTCGTTAGTTCAAAGCCAAGACCGAAACCCTGATTACCTCCGGCTACAAAGCACCTCTTGGATGTGGCAGGCTTAGCCTTCAATGCCCAAGCCCAATTTGCTGAGGTTCAGTTCGTACGGCCATGACGCCACTAGTCCGGTGGCTTATCAAACCAAGGCAAGTTCACGAGGCTCGGGCAGCCGAACATTTCAATTTCATGTGCACCACATTCGTAGCCACTCTGTATTTAAAATACTGCATTTACTATGCCTACAGCATTGCTTGAGTGCTAATACAAATGGTAGAGCACTGAAGGGCTTTGGTAGCTCAGGAGGTAAGGTGCTGCTATTCACGAGGTCGTCGGTTCGAATCCTGCAGTGAGCGATCCTTTATTGTCACCTGCAAACGGTGGCAATAGCCGTTAAGGCTCTTCTGCCGCTATGCAAATGATGCTGTTCACTCAGCTAATATTCTTTTATGGTATGCTACAGGCTGCTATTAGAAACCGCATTGTAGATTATGTGATGTTTTGGTCGGATTTAGCTTTGGTCTTCCTAGTGGGTCGGTTTTGTCAACGGGTGGTGTTCAGCACGATTGCCTTGCTACCTACCTGTCGTCGTACGAGCTGCAGTGGTTGCTTTTTCAGGGATTGGGGAGCTTCCTAATGCAGATGGCAGGCTAGTGCCTGACGCCAGCATGATGCCTAGCTATACATCGTCGGTGGGTTGTGCACTAAATGAGGCAGCTGCTGCTCTAACCCGAATGAGATCGGACAACAACATGCTCCCAATCGTCATTGATCGGTAAGCATTAGTATAGGTTTTTGTCTGTGCTAATCAGTAGTTTGCAGTTGTTTCTCACACATGAGCACGCATGCATGCATGCATGCATGCATGCATGCATGCATGCATGCATGCATGCATGCACGCACGCGCACACACACACACACACACACACACACACACACACACAGGCAACCTGCAAGCATTTGTTACTTGCTACTTGTGTACCCTCCAGTTATCACTCCTCTCCAGCTGTCTACATACAGATTGCCTGATATTAGTTCTCTTTAAATATAATTCAATTGTATAGCGCCCCAAGAAAACTTAATCTTTAATTAATTAACTTTATTAAATATTGTGAGCACTTGCTAGTGTGCCTTGTATCCCATAGCCATTTCTTACTTTTTCAGGGTCGCTTTTGTAGTCAAATGTATATTCTGTTCATGGCTGCAGATCCTCCTGTGATCTGAAGCTGCTATCCTGAGAAATTCTCCTATGGAGGAATGTTTGAATAGCAGCCCGCTGTACCTAAGCCCACTGAATTTTGTTGTTATGCTATTCCTGCAGCTGTTTCGTAGCCTAAGTCCAGCATAGCCCGCCACTGCTCGTTGGGTGGTAGTTTTTGCGGATGTCGAGGCAGAGCTACTTCGACTGAAGGCTGAATTAAGGTGAGAGTTTGAGGCAGTTCTGTCCTGTTCGATCACTCCACTAGGGTGTGTTTGACTTTCCTGATGCTGACGACGTAAGGCAAGGGTGGGATGGCTGTTCTTCACTGGATTTAGTGGCTCTTATTCAGTGATGCCTAAATTGCTTTAAAAAAACCCGTTTTGCTTTTCGGAACATGCCACTACTTGTCCAGTCTTGCTTTTTCTTTTCGCCTCCATTTTATATTAGGTGACATAGAGAGCCATGAGCGGTGTTATTTCAATAATGATAATAATATATAGCATCCTCAGAGAACTTGAATCTCTTTCTAGGCACTTTACATATGCTGCAAAGGAAGCAGCTGAACAGTGCTAAAGCGTGCACGGATGCCTCCTCATTGCAGAGGCGCCGAGTGCCCATGTTAGCATTTAAGAGTTGTCAATATCTGAACCAGTGTCTAAACATGTGTCCTGTATGTGTCGCTCGGCTCTCGGTGTTAAAACTTTTGGTTTCCAATTTCACGTGACTCATTTCACTTTGGCTCCATTTCACTGTGGCAGTGATATATATATATATATATATGTATGAATACTGTATATACATATACACATATATATATATATATGTATGTATACATATACATATACATACATACACACATATGTATACTATATATATATATATATATATATATATATATATATATATATATATATATATATATATATATATATATATATATATATATATATATATATATATATATATATATATATATATATATATATATACTGTCTAACTCCAAATAAACCAGAAGTGAGTCACTGGCAGTCTTTGTTATAATTGTCTCTCAGATTCCTGCGTGATTTGCTTTACCAGACCGATAAATGCATGAAATTATAACTGTGTTGCTAATAACGTGCAGTAAAAATGATTATGAAACATTAATTTATATGTAGAAGTGAATTGTTTTGGGGGACCTACAAGGTCTGATAACAGTTGTAACATGTTTGACTGCGTCGCTATACACAAACTGCCTAGCTATGCGGCATTCCTTGTTAGTATCATCTCGGCCAAAGCCTATTAATGCAATGAGTTCCTTACCCGTAAGTATTTCCATCGAAGATTCTATTATATTTGATTATGAGTTAACCGGAAGTGATAAAGGCGGCTGTAAACCTTTAGCATAACCGCGGGCTGTGAAAGCCGCAAGCAGCTGTTGCTAGGGAGGTCGACCTCGGAGCATCTGGATATCAAATCCGGCAATCCAACATCCACTTCCGACGCCTTGCATCTGCCACCATTTAATTCATATGAAGCTTGTCGTAGTACTCTCACAAGCTTCTATGATAAGTGGTGCAATGCAACGCTCACGTCGTTCTTCAGCTATTGGTTTGTTCTTCAGCTATTGGTTTGTTCTTCAGCTATTGGTTTGTTCTTCAGCTATTGGTTTGTTCTTCAGCTATTGGTTCGTTCTTCAGCTCTTCAGCTATTGGTTTGTTCTTGAGCTATTGGTTCGTTCTTCAGCTATTGGTTCGTTCTTCAGCTATTGGTTCGTTCTTCAGCTATTGCTTCTTCAGCTATGGTTCGTTTCAGCTATCGTTCTTCAGCTATTGGTTCGTGGTTTGTTCTTCAGCTATTGGTTCGTTCTTCAGCTATTGGTTCGTTCTTCAGCTATTGGTTCGTTCTTCAGCTATTGGTTCGTTCTTCAGCTATTGGTTCGTTCTTCAGCTATTGGTTCGTTCTTCAGCTATTGGGTCGTTCTTTAACTATTGGGTCGTTCTTCAGCTATTGGGTCGTTCTTCAGCTATTGGGTCGTTCTTCAGCTATTGGGTCGTTCTTTAACTATTGTGAAGTGCACGGCTGGTGCTGTGAGTGCCGGCCATGATGCAGCTCGTGTAAATGAAGGAGCTTCGGTGAGCAGCGTAGGGGATTCGAGCGGCCCTCGGCAACGTGGTCGACCACTTCTAAGGCCATAGCCGGTTAGACCCACGGGTGCTGTCGCCATGCCAACACCCAAAAAACGCCGGGTAGGGAAAAGAAGTAGAGCAAGAGGAAGATCATTTTCTGTTCGGCAACCGTATTTTTGATGTTGCCACCCTGGCTGCAGCATTAAGGGTAGTGGCTACTTCATGTTCGATGTCACTTGTTGAAATATATGTCGGGAATAAAAACTCGTATCCGGGCAGTTGGATGAAGCTCATGACTACAGCAGTTGCATGAGGCACGTGAGTTAGCTCTGTAGCAAGTAAACGTGATTGTGGCCTGTTCGGGAAGCAGCCATGTGAAACTTGCGACTTCGAACAGTCGCATGAAACTCCTGACTTAGGAAGTCAGGAGTTTCAAGAGTATGGGTATGAGTATGAGATACCTGTGGAGTCGTATTAACTCGGCAGTGTCTGCCCAGTTTTCCATTTGTCACGAATCGTTTGATCAAGAGGAATATCAAGAAAATACTTATAAAATCGATTATGTGTTTAGGGTACCTTACGAAAGACAAATATGCTAGAACTGGGATCGGAAGTTCAGACGACTTCAGCATGAAAGAGAAAGCGGTTATGCAAAATTTTGTCTAGCCCGAATGTAAACAGTAAGCAACAAATCAAAAATTAACAAATCAAGAAATTACTGATCTCTGCGACTTGTATCCCAACTTGTTGAACCTTGGTAGATCGAGATACATGCTTGAGGCTTGTTGAGGTGTGTTCTTGTGTCTTTAATACAGCTTTATTTTCAGGGTCGGTTGGTGCCTTGTAAATTTCATAACTCGGCTAATACTTCTCATATCGGACTGAAATTTGAAATGTTAAAGAGTTAAGAGTTAAGCTCTGCTTGTTTCAAATGAGACAAGACAAATTTCTTATGTCGCCTGGATACATTTTGCTCTATATGTCCACGATTACGGAAAATAACGCTCCAGGACGTTAGATGACGCTTCAGGACGTTAGATGACGTACATTGAAGGCTATCTGAATGTGCTACTGCTTTTGTCGAGTGCTGGCTTTGAGGAAATGGATTCTGCCGACATTTCTGCCCACTCGGTCTCGGTCGTGAGCTGGCAGTAGGAGTAGATATAGTGTCAGGTCACAGCCTTTCATTATCCGAGGATGTCACTTGATTTGCATGGCCGTGTTCGTGTTCGGCAGCTCCGTTGTCGATGGCAGCTGCCTGCTTGCCGAGTGACACCCGGGTGTGCGCTCCACAAGTTCTACCTACCTATTGGCAGTGAGCATGGGTCAGGTCAGTCTGCTGATGCTTTTTTCCGATTGTTCTTGATGATTAAACAAAATCGTTTGTCTGATGTCATTTGTATTCAGCAGTGCCCCCTACGTTCTTTGCCGTTGTTTGGGTGTGAGCTACTCGACGCTGGCATCAGTGGCTCAAGACCGCCTAGCCTACCTAGCGTAGTGGCACCGGTGCACGGCTTGGCGACGCCCCCTTCCTCCCGATTCGACCAGCCCGTTCGCTCATAGCCGATGTCGGAGCTGAAAGAGGAGTTGTAGTCGTGATGGTGACACACGTGTAGAGCTCCATGCAGCAGTGGGAGGGAGGGAGAGAGGGGAAGAGAGCTGGGTACATTTTTTTGTGCTGTGTGCCCACTGCAGTGGCTGTAGCTGCGACCTAAGGCGATGCTTTTGCAGGCCACAGCGCACCAGTGCTAGAGCTCTCGTACTTTGCTGTTGCAGCACGCTCGCCGAAGCATGCAGCGATGGTGATGTTGGAGCGGTTAGGAAGCTTCTCAGCGAAGGCCGCAGTGTCAACGAAACTACTGACGAGGGAGAGAGCCTGCTCTCGCTGGCCTGCTGCGCTGGCTACTACGAGCTGGCCGAGGTATGGCAGTTATCCCGCTGCCTCCAGCTGATGCAAGAGGCATGCGAACAAAAGCGGACACACACACACACTAACTCACACTCACTCACTCACTCTCACTCGGGCGTCATGCATGTGTTTGCCTCGATGCTTTCAATTGTTGCTAAAGCTCCCATTTCCCTTGGCGATGGCAGACTCTCGTGTGTGGTCAGATGGGCAGATTAGGGATGCGCTTCGATGTATCGACATTACTTGCCTAGGCACTGTACGCTTTCTCTTGTGGCAGGGATGAGTGGCTAGCCCGGTGCGTGCAGGAGTACCTTGTTAGTGTGCACGTGTCCGTGCATGCGTGTATGCACTTGTGTGAGTGTGCACGCGTGTGTTCGGCTTTGCCAGGGAAGAATGTCGGGGAGGGATACTGGTAGCAGAAAGCTATGCTAGTAGTCGGTCATATATGAGGTAGATCAGTTAGAGGAAACAATGGCTGTAGCTGTAAGTTGAGAAGGCTTGTGCATGGATTATAGGCTGGTCGTTTGAGCCCAGTCGAGTTTGGCGTGGCCTCGATCAATGGCTTGTTGACCCTGCATTGCTAAGTAAGGCCCGCATTGCCGGTACTTTGCTTATTGTAGTGCTGCCGATGCATGGGCCGTTTGCTACACGGAGCTGGCAACGACCCAGGGGCTGCTCAATAGTGTGGCATTGTGGTTTGTCGAGCTCATTTAGAGACTCCCATTGGCAGCCACACCGACGTTTGGCAATGCAAGTGGCCAAAGACTCAGTGTACTTAGGTACTGCTGCCGACTTATGGCATGTGGTGGCAGGCTGCCTTTTCGGTCACACGTCACTGGCATTAACATTCCGGCTGACGTTATAGAGGCAGCAGTGGGCTGCAGCAGCGACTGGGCTAACATACGCAGCTGTAGAACCACTTGTAGCCCTGCTTCATATTGCTCGGGAGTTTTTGTTCATAAGCCACACAGTTATTGGCAAGCGATCTAGTCCAGATGCTTGGCTCGATGGCTTTATATTGTGAATCGAAGGCACTGCAAAATGGTAGGAGGCTTGCTCGAAAGTCACTACCGATGTCCTGCAAGTGTTGGAATAGGGGTTAGCGCCACCTGACGGTTACTCTCTGGACATACCTATTTATTCAGAGTACAGCTCCACATACTGGAGCTGTACTCTGAATAAATAAGGATTGTCAATATTGCAAACTGAACACTCATCATAGCCGTGAACAGCATCACAATCTTGTTTGCTTGCAAGTGAAGTGTGCATGCACGCGTACCCAGTGGAGCTCACTAGGCGGAGCACACCCGTGAAGGCTCCGCTGACAAACGGATGGTGAGATCGATGCTATTCATCGAGATGTATCCTTCGAGCTGTACCTGATCAGATGATTCATTACTGCTTTTTACTGTTCAGGTGCTCTTAGCCATGAAAGCCAATGTGGAAGACCGTGGAGTGAAGGGGGATCTGACACCGCTGATGGAGGCTGCAGGCAGGGGCTACACAGACATCGCTCGCCTTCTCATAGCTCACGGTGCTGACATCAACGCCCAGTCCAACATTGGTAATTTGCTGTTGTCGGCGTACGCGTGCAATTGCACAGTCAAAACTGTTTTTACCTGTGTTTACACGCTTTCTTTTGTCGATGGTCGTGTCTTTGATCGTCGGCATTTGGTTACGAGTCTGATTTGAAAAGAATTATTTCCAATTTGCCGTGTAGCCTCTGGTTACAGCCATGTCACGCTCCCGGAATAGCCTGGAGGCATGTGCAACCTGCATTTCTTTTCAGCAGCTATCTGTATGCCACTAACTTTCTGCCTTAAAGTAGTAATTAGTTATTTGCCCGTGTTTCTGTGTTTATTTGTGCCGTGTGTTGCTGCTGTCAGGCTACTGCCATAATGGGTATTGCGTTCTCTCATGCAGTCCCCTTTTGTCAAACATTTGGAATGAATTGATAGTTCACAGTGGCACCAAAGGAGCAAACAGCTCTGTGTGGGCGATACTATGGGCTATGGCTGGAGGGTTATTCGGTTATGTGTGTCTTTGGACACACGTTTTTGCTACGCAGGGGGCACTGTACGTACAGAGGTTTTTGGCGATGGTTTCCTTTTTAGGCAGCACAGCCCTGCACTGTGCGGCTGGTGGCGGACACGAGGACATTGTCAGAATGCTTATTGATGCTGGTGCGGGTGTCGAGGATCAGAACGAGAATGGGCACACACCTCTCATGGAAGCCGCCAGTGCCGGCCACGTGGGCGTCGCACGCACGCTGCTCAAATGTGGTGCTGGCATCAATACTCACAGCAGCGAGTTCAAAGAGAGCGCCCTCACCCTGGCATGCTACAAAGGTAGGGCAGTGCGACTCGATTTCGGCTGCTTGGTGAACTCAAAGTGGGGACAGACTGTAAGGCTCGGCTCGTCTGCGCTCTGTCGAACAAGCAGCCAGCGCAACTTACTGTGCTGGTTGTTTTTTGCCGCCGAAGGTCACCTGGAAATGGCCAAGTTCCTGCTCGAGGCCGGCGCAGATCAAGAGCACAAGACCGACGAAATGCACACGGCTCTCATGGAGGCCTCCATGGACGGTCACGTGGAAGTGGCCAGGCTGCTGCTGGACAGCGGCGCTCAGGTGTGTTACGCTTGCATGTGCCGCTGTCATGGCCGCAGCAGCAGCATAACGGTCGCAAGCTGGACGCTCCGGCGCCGTCGAGAATCTCGCCGGCATCGTGCCATTCGTTTGTTCGCCTCGTTTGCGCAGGTGAACATGCCAGCCGACAGCTTCGAGTCGCCTCTGACTCTGGCCGCCTGTGGTGGCCACGTGGAGCTGGCCAACTTGCTGATCGAGCGCGGCGCCAACCTCGAGGAGGTCAACGATGAGGGCTACACTCCACTCATGGAAGCAGCCCGAGAGGGGCATGAGGAAATGGTGGCTCTTCTTCTCGCCCACGGTGCGCCGGGGACGCAAGCGTTGTCGCCTCTCTAGCTCGCCCCGGCGCCTCCTCGCTAGCTCGCCCCTCCAGGCGCCTGAAGACGTTAGACGTGTATTCCCCGCGGTCTAGTATTCAGTGACGCAGTGATCTGCATTTTCTGCGAGGCCGGGTACAGCGAAACACCGCCAACAGATCATGTGCAAGATGGCTGCCACTTCTCAGTACAGGCTGCCTAGCCTTCTGCTAGATGAGGCAAGCTGCGGTGGTGGGGTATGTGCCTGCTTCCATATACCGGCTGCTTTGCTGGTGCAGGTGATGCCTCAGAAAGCTGGGGTCGTAAGTCTGATACAATGGGTGCTGCTTATAAGACCACCCGTCTCTAAGAATAGCAACTTACAAGACTATTCACTTTTAAATCCGGTCTAGTTGTTAGATCAAATAAGTGTACAAAACAAAAACAAAAAAAAACAAGACGTACCTCAGCCAGTTGCCAACGTTGGCTTGCAGAATACTGCAGTTGTACCTTGTCGACAATCAACACCAATTAGAACGTTTTAGGTAGTGCTAGCACGGTTTCTAATGAAAAGTCGTTCTTGATACGATGCACATATAAATCGGCATCCATTAGACAAATTTGGGTGCCTCCAGAGGGCCACAGCCATGCATTCGGAGCCGATTTCAGCATCTTACTATTTGTATACTATTTAGACTGGCTGTTAAATTCACCCACCTTGCCTGTGACGAGCATATTACGGCCTAGTCTGAAATCAGGCGTCTTGCTGACAAACATACGCGATCTAAGTTTGGTAGCCTTCCTGTCTAAAAAGACCAGATAGAAACCCATGTTGAATAAGTATTTTAATGCTGTCGTGATTCGATTCTAATAACGAGTGAGCAACAGCACACAGTGCAACTACAGTCTGTCGGTAGAAATCACGGTCCAGTATAGCTGGAGCTTGCAGTGGCAGGGAGCTTGATTGTTTGTCGGGTTGGGTCGGCAGCAAAGCTATAATGACTTCACGGCCGTGCTGGCAATACCTACACACAAGATCGAGACAGGAGGCTACATTTTATGTTCTTATAGCAGCTCCTCGATATATCTACCCCTATTCTTTAGTACCTCAAAGCCACAAGGACCAAGGATGTATGTTACGCAGGAGAGTTTTCTGTGGCACACTCTTGTGGCTAAGTAGCTTTGATTCCCACATACAGTTGCCAAGTGACTTCATCTCCTGCCAAAAGAAGACATTGAGAAGCTTAGCTGAGTCAGGAAGGCTGTCGAGTGAGTAGCATGGAAGTAGCAGCACATGGTGGCTGGAGAGGATTTGCCCTAGTCAGCAGCAGCAGCAGCAGAATAAGTCACCGTGCAATAATTGTCGTGGGCGTGAAATCCGCAGCTTAGCACTGGCAAAACAATTGCTTGTGTTGCCAATAGTTTGTTATGATAATATTCATTTGTATAGCGCCCCAAGAGAACTTAATCTCTATTCAGGGGCTTCGCATATGCCTCAGGGCTCGAGCCCACGACCTCAGACAGACCTTTGTCGGGGCGAGCCCTTAACCACTGGTCCAATCCAGCCTAATAGATTCGTACCACCAATTTATTGTCCTGTGAGGACCTGAGAGCATTATCGGCTGAAACTTGTTTGGCAGTTCAAACATGAAGGAGCCAAACCATGGTAGACCATGTGGCTCAAGCTAAGAACTTTTGCTCTGTATCCGTTGACCTTTGTGGCTCCTTTAGCAAAGGAAACGTGACTGAATTTCATGGGTTTTTTCCACCACAACCTAGTGCAATAGTCATCAGCTTCTTTTGAGGCTCGAATACATTTTGCTGTACATGCCCATGATTACAGAAAATTAAGCTCCAAGACGTTTGTTGACGCATATAGCAAAATGTATTCAACCGAAATACATTTTTCTGGCGTCGTTTTAGAGCTGAACTCACATTTCAAATTTCACACCGATACATGAAGTATTAGCCTAGTTATAGATTTTACAAGGCACGAACCTGCACTGGAAATAAAGCTGTACGAAAGTCACAAGAATGCACCTCAACATGCTTCACACATGTATCTCGATCTACCAAGGTTCGTCAAGAACTTAAAACACTCTTATTTGAGACAGCATTTAGTGGGTCCCTGTGTTTCGTCCTTCATGTGCTTATGTGTGCTGACACAGTGCATGCTGCCACTAACCACATTTGCATGCTGACCTTGTGCATGTCATCCCTAACCACGTTGTTCATGTTGTTTATCAAGCATGGTATTACTCATCATTTCATCGTCGAACCAGAGCGAATCCAAATTAGGGAGTGACCACTTTTCCCCCTCAACGTTTAGGGTGGGCAGCGGTTGACACGTGGTTTACTTAGGGTCGGTATGAGGTGACACGGGTTCTGTAGATTTGCTGTCTTTTCTGTCGATGCATTCTGGTAACTGTTATCGGATTAATTACTAGCCATGTAAGGACACAGGAGATCTCATTCTGCCTTTTTACGGCTCGAAAGTGCTTGTTTGTACATAGATTGTGACGAAGTGGGTCGAACTGATGGCTTACTTTACTTTGTCGTTGTAGGTGCGTTTATCAATGCCCAGACCGAAGAGACGCAGGAAACCGCCCTGACTCTGGCTTGCTGTGGTGGGTTCGTTGAAGTAGCCGATTTTCTAATCAAGGCCGGTGCTGATATTGAGCTGGGATGTAGCACCCCGCTGATGGAAGCTGCCCAGGAGGGCCACTATGATCTAGTGCGTCACCTGATCAGTTCTGGTAAGGACCAGCCGTGATCGATTGCTGTTTACCCATCCGTGGCAGAGCATATGTTTCCATCAGTGAGGTCTGGCAATTTTTTTTTATCATATTGGCTACGCGAGTGTCATCTTGTGAACTCCTTAGCTGCTTTTTCATTCAGTCTACACCCGCCATTATTTTGCGTCCCAGTTTAGCTTGACGGGAGTACCTCTTGCTGTGGCCGATGGCCATGTTATATCTTTGTTTACTATTGTGCATGACAGTGGTAGATGGACTGTGTCTGCTCCATTCCAACAGATCACTACTCCGAGGGTGCTATACGAATGTATTATTATTATTTATAGTATTATTATGACCATTTAGGGATGTCAGGCTTGTGCACTTGACCGCAGAAATATTTGGACATATGGAAGTATGAGCATTGGTCGAAATGCCTGCAGCCCATGGGCCAGTATTCGTGTTACAAAATATTACGTTAGCAATGCCCAGAGTATACACACTGTATCCAATATGTAAAAAAACAGCTTTTGGTTTATGTCACTTATCTTTCTTGACTTGTAATGTTCATTGATGACCTATGCTTTTGTATTTGCAATTGCATGTCAGACCTGAAATGGCCGATGGCCATTCGACCGGCCGAAAATATTGGTTCTAATATCAACCCATATTTTACTTAATGAGCAAGAAGTACAGCTGCAGGCATGTTGCTTAACTCCTTATGTCGCAGTTGCCGTTCAACCTCAGTCTACAAATTCCATGGTCCCTACTGAATTGACAAGGCTTTTGAGGTACGAGTAACCGAACTCTTAAAATCCTAAAATAAAAGCACCTGGACCAGTGTTAATTTGGGTTGTTACCTTGGTTCCAGTCCACTATGCAGCATCTCCGATTTAATACAAATGAATTATATATAATATCTCCGGTTTAAATAGCCGTCGGTCATCCGAAGCCCTAAAAGTATGAGGTACCTCACGGTTCGGTGTTAGACCCCCCTTGTAATTATCCGTAGTCTCCATCTGGACGATGTCGTCAGCATACGAGATCTTGGCTTTCATTCGACATGCAATACACAGTCGTAGGCCCCCTTTTCATTATTTATTTTCACTCTCTGGGGAATGTCATCACCAAGCACTATCTTGGCTTATATTGCTACGCTGACGGCACTGAAATGTACCCATCGTCGACCCTTCTCAGCCTTGCTCTGCATCTGACTCACTTTCTTTGCAGCATGCATCGACACCATTCGTATTGGATAGCTAGTAACTTTTTGAAGCTCGGAGATTATAAGAACCGCCTAGTAGTGGGAGGCAAGTCTAGTGTCAGTCTGAAGTTGGAAGACCTCATTCTCAAAATTGACATCTGGCTAATCTCTCTTGTGCAGTCCCTAACCTGTGCGTGCTTATCCGATAACACTTGTTATTGGACGAGCACAATTACCTCTCGTGAAGCCGGCCTAGTTTCAGCCGAGGAACATTTCCAAATTAGGGCCTGCGCAGACAAGAGTGCAATAGCCAAAGTAGCTTGCCTGCTTGTGACATCGCGTCTATACAGCTTAATTTCTTTTATCCACAACTGCCGGCCTATATCCTTAATCATCTAACTGGTGCAAAACTCTGCAGCCGACCTTGTCTGTCGTCAACAGTGTAGCTGCTACAATGCACTTGGCCCGAGTTTCAATGGCTCTCTGTCTCTGTCTGTCTGTCTGTCTGTCTGTCTGTCTGTCTGTCTGTCTGTCTGTCTGTCTGTCTGTCTGTCTGTCTGTCTGTCTGTCTGTCTGTCTGTCTCTCTCTCTCTCTCTCTCTCTCTCTCTCTCTCTCTCTCTCTCTCTCTCTGCGTGCGTGTGCCTCTCTCAGCCATCGAAGAGACTTCAACGTTCTCTTTCTGGCTCACAAATTGCATCACTCGCACCAACCATTTATCTTGCCTCCTTGTACTCCCACTGTGTGCTTTCGCACCACTTTCTGCTGCCGGCTTCTAGCCGGCTTGCCTTTCCTCAGACTAAATTGACATCTTAAGACGATCGGGCCTGCAATGCGCATGCACAGAAAGTCACCAACTCGCTTCTGTCATCTGTCACCACCTAGTTTGACTTTGCAAAATCATTATTAAGTTTCATCTGTTCCTCTCAGCTTTCCCTATGCCCTTACACAATGTTTTCTTATGTACTCGTGTGCTTACCAGTGCAGGGTTCAGTTCAGGGTCCTATGAAACATCAGACCTTAGTGTCTTCTGGCATGCTTTTCAATGGTTGTCTATGAATGGTACCTACCTTGTCCTTAATTCTTGGTTATTGCTTCATTAGCAAAAACATGTAAAACGTCTAGATTGTGACTGAGCTTTGTTTGGAGCCTACGCAAATGGCTCATTATTTGTATTATTCAATTTTACTTCTGGGTCTTAATATGAGGTGGGCATGACAAGACTCGGGCGCTACTACTGTCGTAATATTACCAGACCATGAAACTTTTGCTGCACTTCAGCTATGATTTTGGCTATGATGTTGATTGATGGATTTCATTTGGTCATTGATTCCCTCACTTTTTCATTTGCATTGTGAAAACCCTTTGGATTTGTATTGGTTGCTGTATGGAGCTTTACCCCAAATCTCCTCTCACCTGATAATTGGTTGCAGGGAGTGACCTAAGGTCTGTGGCTAAAATTGAGCCGGGTCAACAAAAATGGTATTTCTTACAGATGCAAAAAACACTTGACTAGCCTCTATTAACACGTAGTGGTGATCATGCTAATATACTTCCCATGCAAATCTTCTGAGGTTTTACTGCAACCTCCTACTTGAGCAAAACCGACTGTAGACCGTTCAAATTTGGCTCTGAGTTACTGATGTATCTCTGTGGTGGCCTAGCCTGGCCGAAAGGCATTTTAAAGCCTATACTAATCATTCCACGGTATATTTTTATATTACACTACTTTCAAGTCAACGTTTCCAACTTCATCAAACTGTCTTTTGTATTGAAAGTGTCAGACTTCGACTGCATAGATAGAAGTCGTGGAAACTAATTTTCTTAGTGGTTCTGCTTTACTGTTCTGGCGGCTGGTGCGCTTCACTGTTTTGGCTTTTTCGCTGCCATAGCGATCTCATTGATGCTTCATTATTGCGGTCTCGGTCAAAACTGGCCAAAACAATTTTGCTGTTCTTTTTATGCGTAGCAAAATCTTTAAAAAAAAAGAAAAAAGTGGAAATTAAAAAAATAGTTTGTATTCATGTTATCCAGGAAAATTAAAATAATTATGCCTGTTTTTCTCTGTGCCGTGTGTGATAATTATGCATATTGTATGTGTGCTTTTCACGACCTCGGTTCCGAGGTCGTGGGTTCGAATCCTGCGATGGGCAATCCTTTATTGCGGCTGTAAGTGGTGATGATAGCGGCTCTTCTGTTGCTATACAAAAAGAGGCTGTTAAATCAGCTATCAAAGTTGGGTATATTGTTTCCCTATTGTCAATCCTTCACTTGTGGGTTTGTTCGATTGAAATTGAAATTTCAGCTACAAAATGAAAACTGCCATCGACATTTAAATTTGCCTCTCTTTCCACTGGCCAGTGCAGGCTAGTGACTCAGCATTGACCTCTGCTAACGCTTACTCATAGGTGACCAACATACTTTTAGAATTGTCTAGGTTGATTAAAGGAAGCTAATTCCGGGCTCTTGCCGAGTGAGGGTCCGTGGTACAGCGGTCTAATGGGGCGTAATGTTTGCTGACCCATCTACTTTTCAGTGGCGTCTATGCTCTTGCTGTTGTAACTGGTTCTTAGTTGATTGAAGCCGCTGCACCTTTCTCACTTGGTCTGCAGCTGTCTGGAGTACATATGTCGGTTTGCTCATTGCATAATTTCGAGCATAGTGCTGTTCACGTAATCATGGCAGCATTTCATCGGCTCCGAACTGCATGTCGTTCCAATTTCTTTGAGATTATTATGCCCTCTGTCATCTTAGCTTTCAACATCCATCGTTTTATCTTTGTACCCCCTCACTGTGTTTGATGCAGCTCGTCTGTTACTCTTAGTGTCGGCTCGGATCTGAGCGACTGCCGTCGACCGGTTGCACTTGCATTTGCTCTTAATTGGGGGACTCCAATCGTTGGTGCATCTCTCGTTACGCAGGAGCAAACATTCATGCTCAGACGGGAAACGGCGACACGGCGCTCACATACGCCTGCGAGAATGGACACACCGACATAGCCGAGCTGCTGCTGCTGGCCGGTGTAGAGCTGGTGCGTTCGCTCGTTCGCGCACGCACCCCCATTTCGGCTGCCAGTCTGTTGCGCTAGGGTCGGCAGTGACCCGGCTTGCGTCGCTGCTGCCACCGCAGTCGATTTCGTGAGGGGGAGGGGCCTTGCTGGGCCTGGCAGCCGGTTCAGCTCGGCGGGTGCGTTTGCGTTGCACAGGAGCACGAGTCCGAGGGCGGACGCACCCCGCTGATGAAGGCGGCCCGTGCAGGACACCTGTGCACCGTTCAGTTCCTGATCAACCGCGGTGCCGACGTCAACCGTGCCACGACCACCAACGACCACACAGTGCTGTCGCTGGCCTGCGCCGGCGGCCACGTGGCCGTCGTCGAGCTGCTGCTCTGCCACCACGCCGACCCCGCGCACAAGCTCAAGGCACGACACTGTCTCCTCCTCCCTTCAACTCCTCTCCTCGATATTAACCCCCCCACCCCCACTATTGACCTACGTTGCCGGTCGGGATTTATACTCCCCTCTCCCCAGCCGCGAGCCCGGCTGGCTCCGGGAGCAGTCTTTTAGCGCTGCCGCGGCGGCAGCAGCTGCCTGAAAGTGTCTGCCAGGCGCCAGCGTCCCGTCGTGTAGGACTCTTCCACCATGGTCATCGAGGCGGCCCGCGGCGGCCACACGCAGGTGGTGAACATGCTGCTCGACTTTCCCAACTTCAAGGCAGCTAGCAGGCAGCTGGCGAGCAGCAGCGGCGGGGCTGGCGCCGCTCATCTGCCGCTTTCCCTGGAGACCAGTGACACGGTGAGCTGCTGCGATGCCGTAGCGTTTGCATGGGCGGTCCCTCCCTCCCATCCCCGTGCCGAGGCAGCGGGTAGACGCTCTCGAGCGGCAGGCGTGTGCGTCGAGCGAGTCGTCGCCCATCAGAGGCAGCCGGCAGTGTCTTGCTGGACCTGCGTGCAGCACTTACTCATGGCTATCCGTGAGGTGCGCAGGCCCCCCCCCGTCCCCCTTCAAGTTGAGGCCGGTTTCTCCCACACGGCACTCCCACAGAGGCACTGCCTGCCGCCCCTGGGCCGGGTCGCTACTTTGTTTGCCACCCTGCTCGACGTGCCAGACTGTCAAACGTCATCATGCTGCCTTTCCAGCTGGTCGGCATCGATGATGGAACCGCTCTCGACCAAGAGCTTCTGACGAGTGAGTGCTGCCCGCTTTTCTTTTCTTTTTGCCATTCGCACGCAGCAGCGCTGCTCAGAAGAGTTCCGAGCGGTTGCCCCTCGCGGACAGGTCGGTCTGACGGAATCGTATCCGGCGTGCGAGCTGCAGTCCCGCTCTTGGATCGTTTCATCTCGGCGCACGCTGCAGGTCGCCTCGAGCAGTTCATCAGCAAGATGATGGCTCAGGCCGACGGAGTGGACGCGAGCAGCGCGTGCGGCGACGCCGAGCAGCAGCAGCTGCACCAGGCCAAGAAGCAAGAGATTCTCAACGAGCTGCATCGCGTCGAGCTCGAGCTTCGAGGGAAGCGGACGGCTATGGCCGCAGCAGGCACCGCCTCAGCTGCCGCCGTCGCCGCTTCGGCGGCAGCGTCCTACGACGATGCCGCTCTCGCCGAGGCTGGGCCCGGCTTTGGCGTTGGGCTGCCGCAGGCGCAGTGGCAGCAGCTGATGCAGCAGCAGCAGCAGAACGAGCAGCTGCTGCAGCAGCAGAAGGAGTACTATCAGTACAAGCTGCAGGTGACTAGCGAAGCGCCGGTGCTCGCGAGCTTGCTACATCCGAGGCCAATGTGGCCGGCATTACGAGAGAGTGAGTGAGAGAAGAGAGACAGACAGATAGAGACAGAGAGTCGGCTGTATATGGTGTACTCGACTGGCAGTATAGGCACCAGGGAGATTGCCAAATCATAGAGCTGCCTTAGGAATCCAGTTTTGGGGGACTGGCTTGTTCTAGTGAGAGGAATGGAGTTACGAACAGGGTGGGAACAAGAGTAGTTTTTCTTGGGCTTGCTTGTTTTGATGAGATTAGGGCCGTGACGGCCCAGGAGGTAAGGTGCTAGCACTTCACGACCATGGCGGTCGTGGGTTCGAATCCTGCAGTGGGCGATCCTTTATTGCCAACTGCAAGCAGTGGTAGATAGCCTATAATAATAATAATAATAATAATAATAATAATAATAATAATAATGACAATAATGCATTTGATAAAGCTAAGGCTCCTCTGCCCCTATATAAAAGAGGCTGTTAAATCAGCTACTATTATTATTATGAGGAGGCGTGGCGCGGGAGAGGCTTCTTCGAAAAGGTCGTGTTATGTAAGCACTGAACGCTAGCAAGTGGGTGTCAGCAGTGACGCCAGGTTACCTTTTGAGATGATCTAATTGAAACGCCAGCCAAAGACCTCGGGATTTGGGGGTGTCAGCAGTGACGCCAGGTTACCTTTTGAGATGGTCTAATTGAAACGCCAGCCAAAGACCTCGGGATTTGGGGGTTCCCTTTCAATGCCTATCAATAATTTTTGACGGCCGAGCAATTCTCGACGGCGAGCTTTAATGTAAACTGCACCTGAGGCAGGACAAATGACCTAATGCGACCGTAATGTAAAACTACAAAAACTAAGTGGGTGTTCAGCAGGAGAGTCTTCTTTATTGCACTAATCACTAAGCGCTTTCGAGCGGCACACGGCAGCCAAGTGACTTCTTTTTTCGTAACAAAGAGAAAGAGGGGGTCATACACTCCTCAAAAGTTGTGGTCCATCTGGAATGTTGATGCCCACCTGGTGCCAACTGGGGGCTTTTGCCTTGGCGTGCAGTAGAATTCATCACACATTTTTGCTATGCTTAAGGTCTTGCACAAGTAACAATATTGATTTCAGTTCAAAGAATGTATTAGAGGGTTGGATTTCCATGGTTTTCAATATATTAACTAACAAGCGGCTCACTGCAGCCTGATGTGGACTTGCTTTGCTGAATCATAGTAGTTCCGTCATGGAAGACGCTGGCGCCATCTTGCCACGAGACACAGATGCACCCATGTTGCGGCGTGACGGACTACCTCACTTTAATTAGAGGAGATGTTCTCCGAGGCATGGAGCTCCTTAACCTCCAATGAGTCTCGGAGGTAATATTAATGATAATAATAATAATTCACTTGATAAAGCACCCTCGGAGAACTTAATCTCTCTCTAGGCGCTTTACATTTGCTTTAAAGTGAAATGCAATGGAATGGTAAGTAAAATCATGCTTGAAAAACAAACAAACGAAATGAATAATATGGTTAGGGGTGACATGCACAGGGTCAGCATGCAAATGTGCTTAGTGGCAGCATGCACAGTGTCAGCATGCATAAGCACATCAAGGACGAATCACAGGGACCCACTAAATGCTGTCCTAAATAGGTGTGTTTTTAGGTTGCTTTTAAATGTGGTCAGGTCATGGGATGTTCTGACGCAGGTCGGGAGGGAGTTCCAGGCTTTGGGAGCATATGAACTAAATGCACGGTCTCCAAAGGATTTAAGGTTTGTATGAGGTATTTCTAGACTGTTGGATTCCGAAAAGCGGAAAGCGAAATATTGTCCCATTAGCACTGTGGCCGGCCAAGCAGCAGCATCGATCACAGAATAGGACCTTGTATGGCGTGCCAACCTATCCCCCGAGATGCTGCTCGGGTACTTTTAGCTAATACGGCGTCATTTATTCATTGAGTCAGCTCACTTCCGGCACAGTGCCTATAGCAGGCTGCTAAACGTCGTCACCAACGTCTGTTTGTATTTCCGTTGTATAGAGCCATTTCTATGTATCTTTTTAGCTTGTGGTTTAGGACGGTAATCTTAAATGTAATCGTATGTCAATCATAAATTCACCCGTGCTTGCTTCATTGTAGCAGCAGTTGAAGCAGCAGTACCAGAAAAAGCAAGAGCAGCTCCAGCAGAAGCAGCAGCTGCTGGAGCAGGCAAAGAATCCGTCGCCGCCGCCGGCCCTGCTGCCGCCGTCTGCTGCTGCTGCCGGCGCCTCTTCGCCGGTTTCCAGTCCAGCCAGCTTATCGGCCTCGCTTCTGCCGCCGCCACCACCCAGTCCTGCCTCGCCTGACACCGGCTCTCCACCGCTGCACCAGCCGCCCGTGCTGGGAGGCTCGGCGGCTGCTCGCAGGCCCGTTCCCCTGCACATCGCCCTGCAGGGTCTCCTGCAGGCGCACCGAGTGGCCGACGGCAACGTGAGCGACCTGGCGCAGGCCTTGCAGGACTGGGACAGCCGCGATCGCAACATCGTTTATCCGTCGGAGGTGAAGGTGAGCTCTTTGCCCACGCGGCGGGCGTCGGGGTGGAGCAGTCGAGCCTGCCTGCTCCCCGATTCGCCTGCTGGCTGAGCTCAACGCGGTCGCCGGGGCAGCTGCGCTCACTCCCTGCTGCTGCTGCTGCAGTGTGCAGCTACAGGTTCATTCGGGTGACAGTTTCCTTTGCCGTCCGGCTGCCGCTGGCTGCTGCGTGTCTGCCAGCACCGCCACCAAGCTGCATGCTCGCCTCCATCTCTCTCTCTCTCTCGCTTGCAGCCCATGCCAGCATTCTTCGGTCAGAGATTAGGCGACGAGGGCTACTTCGCAGCAAGGAACGACTGGGGCGGCCGAGGCGATGCTGACGTCAGACCGAGCCTGCCTCTGCACGATGCCTGCGGGCGCTTAGCTGCTGCCGCGGCAGCAGCCGCAGCAGAGGACGAGAATGCAGCCGCTCAGCAGCAGCAGTCGCTGGCGCGTGTGCTTGCCGCCCTCATCCAAGGGCAGAGCGACGGCTCGATTGGTGAGAGCTCGCTCCGCCGCTGCCACCGGCGCGGCTGCATGGGTATGCCGCAGGTTGGATGGCCAGCTGCCGCGTCTGCCTTACTTGCCGCCTCACCCTGCCTCGGTCATCCTGGATTCACGCCTGCTGCTCGCTGCTTCGCTGTTGCAGGGCCTGCCGGCGGCATCCTAGCGAAAGCGGCGGACATAGACGGATCGGCGCTGTGGTGCTCCCTCTCGGGAGAGGCGAGCGCAGCAGCGGTAGGTGATGTGGTGGGATTTGCCACTGAGGCAGCAGAGCTGCCGCAAGGCGGTGCTTCGTTTGCTGACGACCATGTCGTCGTTCCTTGGCCGCAGCTTCTGCCCGCTGCCACCATGCTTCCGGACGGCAAGTTTCTCGGCCGCTTCATCCGGGCCGCTGCTAGCATCGACCGCGCCGGCGCCACCGTTCCTCAGTCTGACGACGATGAGGACGATGAGGGTGACAACGAGGAGGAAGGAGAAGAGGATCGCCGTCAGCAGTTCGAGATACTCAGCCAGCTGCAGCAGCTGAAGCTCGGCGGCGGCGGCGGCCGCGCCGAGGTTCTTGCTTCGATGTCGACGGCAGTAGCGCAGCCTTTGCAGCCACCCGGCGAATGTGGCAGCGTCCTGCCGTCTCAGCACGGCCATCTGTCACTGCTGGCCGACGTGCCTCACAAGGCCCTGCCCATCTCGCCTCTGCCTCCGTCGCGCAGTGCGCCCGCCTCTCCGCCGAACGGGGGCGGTGCGCCCGTCGTCGACCCGAATGCTGCCACCGAGAGCAACCACGACACGGCTCTCACGCTGGCCTGTGCCGGCGGCCATGCCGAACTTGTGCAGCTGCTTTTGTCTCGGAAAGCTGAGATCGAGCACAAGGATAAAAAGGGTTAGTGCTGAGCAGTCAGAGCAGTCGCAGCTGTGGGTGGGCGCGAGTGAAATGTGATGACGGCTGCAGGGCTGAGGAGAGAGAGCGAGAGAGGGCGTGAGGTGCGAGTCAGCCGAGTGTGCTGCCCAGGCCGATGTCAAAGTGCGTTGACAGTATCAGACGTGAGTGAGAGTGAGTGAGTGAGTGAGTGAGTGAGTGAGTGAGTGAGTGAGTGAGTGAGTGAGTGAGTGAGTGAGTGAGTGAGTGAGTGAGTGAGGGAGTGAGTGAGTGAGTGAGTGAGTGAGTGAGTGAGTGAGTGAGTGAGTGAGTGAGTGAGTGAGTGAGTGAGTGAGTGAGTGAGTGAGTGAGTGGGTGGGTGAGTGAGTGAGTGAGTGGGTGAGTGAGTGAGTGGGTGAGTTGGTGAGTGAGTGGGTGATGAATGAATGAATGCAGAGAGAGAGAGAGAGAGAGAGAGAGAGAGAGAGAGAGAGAGAGAGAGAGAGACAGACAGACAGACAGACAGACAGACAGACAGACAGACAGACAGACAGAGACAGACAGAGAGGGAGTGAGAGAGATTGCTTCCACCGGACTGTGTCTACGACTTTTGCTTTCTTCGTAGGGTTCACACCGCTTATACTAGCAGCCACTGCTGGGCATGTTGAAGTCGTGGAGATCCTGCTGGGGCAGGGCGCCGAAATCGAGGCACAGTCTGAGAGGACCAAGGATACAGCATTGTCATTGGCATGCTCTGGCGGAAGATACGAGGTGAGTGCTTGTGTTGGTTGTGCCGGCGGTGGCTCTTGCCTAGTCCTCGTCGCACTGCCGGCCCTTGGTCTGCTTGCCGCTGACCGTCGAGGTTTCATGCTGCTGCCTGGACATGTGTTCAGTTCCAGTTCGTGAGTGCTGACCACCGTTGACCTGAGCCAGCCTGACGGTTAACGGCCAGTTCGACGAGCAGCAGGAAATGAAGTTGCTCTAAAGTCGCCTTGCTCCTAAGTTTGCTGGCATGCAGTGTATCGGCGTGGAGTGGCCGATTTTCGATTATTGCTCTTGGTGAACCGAATCGTTTTCGATTCGCCAGCATGCTTAAAAAATAATAATAATAATAATAATACACTTGCAAAGCACCCTCAGAGAACTCAATTATCTTTCTAGGGGCTTTACCTTTGCTGCAAAGGAAACACGATCGAGTGGTGAGTGGTATCATGCTTGATAAACAACATGATTAACATGGTAGGAGTGACATGCACAGGTTCAGCATGCAACGGTGGTTAGTAGCAGCATGCACAATGTCAGCAGGCATTAGCACATAAAGGACGAATCACAGGGACCCACTAAATGCTGTCATAAAGGTTGCGTTTTTAATTTCTTTTTAAATGTGGTCAAGTCTGGGAAGTCTGGAATGAGCTCCAGGCTTTGGGAGCATACGAACTAAATGCACGGTCTCCAAAGGATTTGAGGTTTGTATGATGTATCGGTAAACAGTTGGATTCTGAAAAGCCGGTGGGACCATGCTTGTCCTGGTGGGGCAGTAGATCAGATCGATAGGCTGGAGCCAAAGAATGAAGGGACCTAAAAGTGATCGACAAAACCTTGATGTCGATCTGTTGCTTGACTGGTAGCCAGTGCAGGTCGGCAAGAAGTGGTGTGATGTGGCAATTGCGACGCTCGCGGCAGACATGTCTGGCTGCAGAGTTTTGCACTAGCTGTAAGTGCCTGATTGCACAGGCCGGTAGACCAGCAAGCAGTGAGTCGCAGAAGTCAAGACGGGATGTCACAAATGCATGGTCCAACTTAGACGTGGTATCCTTACGTAAACAAGCCCGAATTTTACCAATGTTTTGTAGCTGAAAGTAGGCAGACTTGATTGCGGAGCTGATGTGGTCGTCTAATGAAAGGTCACTTTGGAACACGGCACTTAGATTACGTGCCGATTCGACAGAAGATATGCTGGCAGAGCCGATTTTGAGTGTTAGCCTATCCAATTTCTGAATCACACTGGGTTTGCCCATAACTAGTAAGTTAGTTATATCATCGTTTAGTTTTAGAAAATGTTCTGCCATCCATGTACGAATGTCATCAATGCATGCAGCAAGTGAGTTGAGAGAATTTGAGGTGCTCGAAGGCTGGGAGGGATCAAAGCAAAGGTACAACTGAGTGTCATCTGCATAGAAGTGAAAGCCTAGATTTTGTTTGGCAATCACATCGGCAACAGGAAGGGTATAAACTTTTAAAAGAACAGGACCAAGCACGGTGCCTTGAGGTACCCCATATTTCAGTGGTTCCTCGGATCATTTTAGTCCATTCATATCAATACTCTGGAGTCTCCCATTAAGATATGACCTGAACCATTGCAATGCAGTGCCAGTAATGGCGAGGCGAGATGACAGTCGTTCAAGAATAACTTGGTGATGGATAGTATCAAAAGCTGCCGAAAGATCGAGAAAAACAAGCAGAGATATTCTACCCATGTTTGTAGGTCGTGTACATTCGAAGCAATGCTGACTTTGTGGAGTGATTAGCTCTATAGCCTGACTGAAACTTACTAGCATGGTTTCCCTGCTTAGTGTGTGCCGTGTCACCCATACACTGCCCAGGCAGCTTGGCAGGCCCTCCGTCTCCTGGCCCTCCATCTGCTGGCCCTCCATCTGCAAAGTCGGGAAGGTCGTTGTATGCGTCACTTGCCAGGTTTCCATTTTGTGCATGCCTTTGCACAAGTGCTCCGAAGAGAGCACTCTGAAAATCGAGTGGGCGTACGCCGTCCCAAAATTATGAGTTTGGGCCAGGATTAGGCCAGGATAGACTCTCGTGTGGCGTTTTGTGTTCCGGTTGCATGGGCCCTGTTTGCTCCTGCTGCCTAGCTGCCTTTGCCAGTTACAGTGGGTTTGTCCTGTCAGTGCTCTGCCCTAAACTGTAGGTCGTTGAGCTGCTGCTTAATCGCGGAGCTAACAAGGAGCACAGGAACGTGTCGGACTACACTCCGCTCAGCCTGGCCGCCTCAGGAGGCTACGTTAACATCATAAAACTTCTCCTCACTTGCGGTGCTGAAATCAACTCGAGGTACTTCATTCATTCTGATTTTTTTTGTGCCCGGCTTGTTTCCCATCAGATCGAGTATGTGTTGCCACCGAAGCACGCCCCATGCCGTGGTGCTGCTCTGCGTTTTTTTCTTGCTGCTTTCTTGCTGCGATTGCATGGTCAGATGCGGTTCGTGTGTACCCAGCCAGCTCTCTCTCTCTCTCTCTCTCTCTCTCTCTGCATCGGTCAAAGTAGCCAAAAACTTATTCTAGGACCGGCAGCAAGCTCGGCATCTCGCCGCTCATGTTAGCCGCCATGAACGGGCACACGGCAGCCGTGAAGGTGCTTCTGGACATGGGCAGCGACATCAATGCGCAGATAGAAACAAACAGGAACACGGCCTTGACTCTTGCGTGCTTCCAAGGCCGCCACGAAGTGGTCAGCCTGCTCGTCGACCGCAAGGCCAACATCGAGCACCGAGCCAAGGCAAGCAACCTGCGCTCACCCATCACCTGCTCTGGCGGCCACCTGCGTGGAGCAGCGAGTTGCCACGAGCCGGTGCTGCCGGCTCTTGGAGCGTCCTGGCTGATGCCGCTGCCACGGCATTTTCCGTGCACCGATCCTGTCACTTATCCATTTACCGTGTGTCGAACTCGCCTTAGGTTTTGGATTTTTTCTCCGGTTCTGCTGCTGATGGAGTCTCTGCACGAGCCCTCTGCAGTTACAGAGGCACGCTCACGTAGCACGTGTGACTAGGGAACTGAAGCAGTTCCTTCTCGCTGATAGGGCTGCTCGCGGCAGGACAGTGTCTTCGGTCATCCTATCCGGACAGCCGGAGCCTGCAAGCCTCAGAGGTTGCTGGGCTGTCTATTTGACTCAGCTGAACGGCAGCGCTGGGGGTGGCTGGGTGAGCGGCAGGTTGAGCCCAAATTGCAGCCGGTACCCTGCTAGTTGGTGTGTGCGTGCGTGTGTGTGTTCGCATAATAACGTGATAATAACGAACACAAAGGAAGTTTCTCGACTATTTATTTCGTCACAGTAGAAGCAAGACGAAAAGATCCGATCAGGCGATCACGGCGGCAAGCAGAAAACCGAGGTCGGTGAAGGTCATTCTTTGTTTGTCACGACAAGACGAATGTGGGCTCGGTGTGTTTGACCTGTACTAGGAATGACCTTCGCAACCGGGCAAGCAGAATGTGGGTAGCGGCTGCTACAACCCCTTCTCACCTCCCCTAGTTCAGAAGGGAAGGGATTTATGCACGAGTTAAACCCCAGGGGTTTTGGCTGCAAGAGCTGATGATTTCTTGGCAAAGGAGTTCGTTCACATTTGGTGGGGTTTCGCTTGAAGGTAGAACTTTTTTATCTGTACTCCTTTAGGCTGAATAATAATATTATAATAATGACGGTACATTTGTGTAGCACCCCAAAGAACTAAATCTCTTTCTAGGCACTTTACATATCCTGTAAAGGAAGCATGTCACTGTGGTTGGTGGTAACATACAGTGTCAATCTGTAATAGCAAACAAATTTTAAGGTCCCAGCAAATGCTCTAAGGAAAAGGTGTGTTTAGCTTATATTAATAGTACCACCACTACTTTTGTATAGAGTCCTCAGGGAACTTAATCTCTTTCTAGGCACTTTACATATGCTGTAAAGGAAGTATGGTCATATGCTTTTGTTGTTAGTTGTCGTCAAGTCACTGCTATGTGTTTGACATAAGTCGGGAGTGAGTTCTGGAAGGCATGGTCCTTAAGGGGCTTGAGTTTGGTTTGAGGCACAGCTAAGCGTTTTGAGTCAGAAAAGCAGACGGCGTGATGGTAGCCTGGTTGGGGAGTAATTCTGGCTGGAACCAGAGACTGAAGGGACTTACAAGTGAGTGACAGGACCTTGAAGTTGATACACCAGTACTGGTCGGCAAGAAGTGGTGTGATAAGGCAACTGTGAAGCTCAACTGACACACCTAGCTTAAGAGATTTGCACAAACTGTTAGTGCCTAATTGCACATTAGACCTGAAAGTACTGAGCTACAAGTCGAGATGGGATGTGACAAATGCATGGGCCATCCTGGATTTAGTATCCCTGTCTAAACAGACCAGAATTTTTAGTGTTTTATAGCTAGGAGTAGGCCTTGTTGGTTGTGGAGCTAATTTGATCGTCTAGTGAGACGTCAATTTAGAACAGGACACCTAGATTTCGTGTATATGCTACAGGAGATATGCTGGCAGAGCCGATTTTGAGGGTTAGGTTTTCCAATTTTCTCATCAACCGGATTTGTTCATAACTAATAAGTTAGTTTAATTGTCATTCGTTTTGAGAAAGTTTGTTGCCATTCAAATGGAGATGTCAGCAGAACATATAGCTAGGGAGTTGTAAGAGTTTGACCTGCTGGAAGGCTGGGAGGGATTAAAGCACAGGTACAGCATAATCATGCCCATGATAATGGTGCCCAGATTGTGCTTGGCGATTGCATCGGCAAGAGGAAGTTTAAATTGCGAAATGAATTAGACCAAGCAGAGAGCCGTGAGATACCCTATAGTTTAATGGTTCCTCGTGGATAATGCTTGCGTCTTGATATCAATATTCTTGAGTCTCCCGACAAGATCGGACCTAAACTATTGCAGTGCAGTGCCAGTGATGCCGAGGCGAGATAAAAGGCTCGAGAAGGATTTGCTAGTCGATATTATCTATCAAATGCTGCCGAAAGATCGAGCAAGAAGCAGAACGATTTTTACATCTGTTTTGCCAGTGAGTGTATTTACCGTGCTCCTTATTTGAGGGACTAGATGAATTTTGTAGTAAAAATAGGCAAAGCATGCATGCCCCATGGACAGAGCACCTCTTTCCACTTTTTTCCAGCTTTTTGTCTGTGTGCGTACAGATTGGCTTGCATGAGGGAACTCTTTTACGCCAACCGAGCTGATGCAGGCTGTATGCCGACACGGACGTGGCAGCATCGCCAGATTTGACTGTTTTGGTGCCCTTTCATTCCCATCCCAATTCTAATGCTTAAATATTTTGGGTCTCGTCAAAGACCTCTCGTGTAGGCACTGATAGTTTGGTCAATGTTTGGTGGCTTGTCAAAGTGCTAGCATGTTTTAGCTCCACCTGCCTTCATGTAGACATAAGTTATCGCCGGAAATCAGCGCTAATATTTCTGTAACCTGTCACTAAGGAAAGATATACCGGAATCCAGTTTTGGCACATACAAGGATGAACTTCATGGTTTCAGTCATTTACTAGACGAGATTGGCCTGTAAGCAGATATTTAGGCATGTATAACTGCTCCTAAGTAAACTGCCTTCGAATAGATTACAAGTAATCAGCAGAACCAGGTGTCAGAAATATACTTTTTCAGTTTTTGTTACCAGAAGAACAAACAGAACTGTGTTTCATTGTGCAGCAATGTTATAGCAAAGAAAATCGTTAGGAGCTTTAAGTATTATATAGAGCCAATGGCTTGGTAAACTAAGCAGCACTTCGTGATATTATAATCTTCCTGCTGTGCAGACTATCTTCGTGAATCAGTTGGACTTCTTAGAATCGGCAATGGTCGCTATCAATGTGCCTGGTATGAACGAACGGCGAAGAACGCTCCGACGCTCCTTGCAAAGCGTCCCATTTGAATGTAAGTCTGTACAGCTGAATTTTCTGCTAACTGGGCCAAAACATTTGGGCTCAACGGTAGACCGTCGGTGACCGAAACTTACTGCCTCAAGGTCGAAACATTCGGAGGCAAAACGTCTTGAGCCAAAACATCTGATGTTCCTCCAGAGAGGGGGCAACCAGTTTAAAAAATAGCTGCTAAAGTGGCGTGCCTTAGGCGTGCAGTACGTCTTAGGATCGGTTGTGAGAGGTTTGCTATCTTTTTTCTTTTCTGAAGTGATGCTTTTTTTGAGTTGTTACAGAGGTAGCTCGTTTTTAAACATATCTAAAGAGCAGCCTACCGGCGGTGTATGTGCGCATGGGCGTGTATGTGCGCATGGGCGTGTATGTGCGCATGGGCGTGTATGTGCGCATGGGCGTGTATGTGCGCATGGGCGTGTATGTGCGCATGGGCGTGTATGTGCGCATGGGCGTGTATGTGCGCATGGGCGTGTATGTGCGCATGGGCGTGTATGTGCGCGTATGTTTAGCCGGCTTTAGCAGCAGGCTCTTTGAATATGGTTTGAACTAGGCTTCCAGGCTTGGCTGCTTTGGTATAGAATTATACCAAAAATGGGTAATATCTGTTTTGGAGAGAACTAAAACACTTTTCTGGCTAGATTTTAAAGAGAGGGCCTTGGCCTACTGTCAAGCCTTCAAGGTCAACGATGAGCCCAACCTTGCCAAACGTTGACTTATGCTCTTGATGACTTTGACCCTCGTGGGCCGTTTCAAGGGAAATGATCTTTTGCCATGGGTCCCTCGGCTACTTTACTGGTGCAGAGAGGCGTTTCTTCAACTTGTTTCGCGAAGCTGCTGGGCAGTGTCGACAGTCTTTGCTGCTTTGTAATTATGAAAGGAATCTATCGGATCTGACGTCACACTATTGATTACTTGTTGCAGACCGGACTGACTCCGTTAATGGAGGCGGCCTCTGGTGGCTATGTGGAAGTTGGGCGCGTGCTGTTGGACAAAGGGGCCGACGTCAATGCATCGCCAGTGCCATCGTCGAGGGACACGGCTCTGACGATCGCTGCCGACAAGGGCCACTACCGTTTCGTGGAGCTTCTGCTAAGTCATGGGGCTTCGGTCGACGTGAAGAACAAAAAAGGCAACTCGCCGCTTTGGCTAGCCAGTAATGGTGAGTTGAGCCTACTCACGATCCACTGCTTTGGCCATGTGTACAATTGCTGCCCTGCCTCACACAAAACCAAGGTAGTGGTGTGGAAAGGCTTGTATATTGTTGGGGCTGCTATTAGCTGACAACACGGCTTGCAGTGCTTTTCCATCTCTAATAGCTTGATTAGCTTTTGGTCGGGATTGTTTTCGACTCTTGCGTGTTGCTAGCGATCATGGGAATACTGCCTCACGGCTGAGACAGGCTTTGGCAGGTTCGTCGGCGTGTTAAGATAGTAGATTCGGCTGAACTGTTGGTCGGATTCATGTAGCTCCCTATTAACTTTCAATGTAAAGATATCTAAGAAAGGGAGATATGTCTCTTTCCACTCGCGTAAGTGGCTTTGTCCATCTGACCTGGATGCAGGTGACTTGGCCTGTTCATCATTTGACAAAAGGGTGCCCCTTTTGTCGCCGGATCCATGATATGCCACTAGCCGCCCATCCCTAGAGTGTGCATGTTGCTGCTTGATAGCTGCTGTGTTTTGTGAGCCTAATCTAGTTAATAATGGCCTGTTAAGGAAATTGGATGCTCCCTCTCAGTAGTGGTTGCTGAATAATAATAATGCATTTGATTTAGCGTCCTCAGAGAACTCAATCTCTTTCTAGGCACTTTTACTGCAAATAAAGCACGATCGAATGGCATGCACCATAAACAGCAAGAATAACATGGTCAGGGGTGACATGAACAGGGTTAGCATGGAGTGTTCATGTTGCTGCTTGATAACTGCCGTGTTTTGTGAGCCTAGTCTAGTAATGGCCTGTTGAAGAAACTGGATGCTGCCTCTGAAGAGTGGTTGCTGAAGATGGCTCTGTCGAGCCTACCTTCTCAGGGTCGGTGAAGAGCGATTTTACTTGCTGTTGTGTCTCCATTGTCTTCGGCTGATGCCTTTTGGTTCTTTTTGGCAGCTCCACTAGGGACCCGTGGACAATTTAAGGTGCTCTGTTGTTTATTTGAACTGTAAGAGTAAGTTCCTGCAAGTTCTGAAACCAGAGCGTGTGGGTTGCTAAAATGTCACATCCTGCCACGGCTTTCGCCTTCAGAGCAGTTGTAGATAAAAGAGAAGCAACCCCAAAAGTTTCAAGGACGATCCTTTCGTGCATTGATGTCTAGATAAACTGTTAGGGCATGTGCCTTCAGCATAGGTTCAACTATTAAGGTAGGTGAGACTTTCTCTTTCCTTTCTTTTAGTAATTTAGCAGCATTGACTTTGAGATGCTTTTGCTGCATGCAATTGCTCAATTTTTGGTCTACTCTAGGCATGCCATTGATTGATGCCCCTGGTGGCTATCGTGACTGCTTGGTTCACTAGCTTCGGAAGGGTGACATTGCAGACATATGTTTGGGATGACAGCTAATAGCAGCACAGAGCTGTACCAGCATTCCCACGGATTTTAAGCAATTTCCTTCTTTAGTAATGGCTGCGACGTGTCTCAGTCGCTACATGGGATTCTAAATGTATATATTTAGTGGTCCCTGTTTGCTGCTATTGCCTACTCGTGTGAAGCCATGCGTAGCCACCCCTCTAGATTATATCTTCCAGTTATGTGTAAGGGTTTGGAGATGTCCTTCAAACGAAATCGCTCAATCTCGGTGCCGTCGTCGAAGAGGGAGGTGCTCCGTCCAGGCATCTTGGCGTCTTCCTGGCATCTCGGCATGCGGCGCGCTGTTGCCGGCCAGACCGATCTGGCCACTCGATGTCTGTTTTTTGCACCAGGCGGGCACCTGGATGTCGTGCAGCTGCTTGTCGGAGCCGGTGCCGACATCGACAGCCTGGATAATAGGCGCGTGACTTGCCTGATGGCGGCGTTTCGGAAGGGGCACCTGAAGGTGGTCAAGTGGCTCGTTCGGCACGTCAGCCAGTTCCCTTCGGACAACGAGTGTGCACGCTACATATCGACAGCGACCGACAAGGTTAGATGCTTGCCTGCTTGCTTGATCAGTATGATCAGCACATTGCCTCACCTAATGCATCGGAGGGGGAGGGCAGTCTTTGTTTCGCTATGGACACCCGATGCTCCGTCGAGGAATAAGTAGCACCCAAGACGAGCTAGAGGCCTAGTCTCTCAGTGTCGCCCAGATTTTCGCTTTGCACCGACTCAAGAGCCCGCGGATATAATAAATAGTTTCCTAGTCTTGTGGCCCTGCATGCCGAGATCGGTCATGCGCAGTTGGGGGTCATTGTTTTCTCCATGCGGTGTGGTATGACTAGTTAGCGCACACACACACTCGTACATGCACCTGCATGGTCCTGCGGCCTGCTTCCGCAGATTGATTGCGTATGCCTTCGTGTCATACATAATAATAATAGTAATAATAATAATGCACTTGATAAAGCGCCCTCAGATAACTCAAATCTCTCTCTAGGCGCTTTACATTTGTTGCAAAGGGAAATGCAATTGAATGGTGAGTAATATCATGCTTGATAAACGAACAAAATGATTAACATGGTTAGGGGTGATGTGCACAGGGTCAGCATGCAAATGTGGTTAGTGGCAGCATGCACAGTGTCAGGACGCATAAGCACATCAAGGACGAATCACAGGGACCCACTAAATGCTGTCCTAAATGGGTGTGTTTTTAGGTTCCTTTTAAATGCGGTCAGGTCAGGGGATGTTCTGATGCAGGTCGGGAGGGAGTTCCAGGCTTTGGGAGCATGCGAACTAAATGCATGGTCTCCAAAGGATTTAAGGTTTGTATGAAGTATTGGTAAACTGCTGGATTCCGAAAAGCAGGTGGTACGATGCTTGGCCTGATGTGGGAGTATATCGGAGAGATAGGCTGGAGCCAAAGAGTGAGCGACAGAACCTTGAAGTCGATCCGTTGCTTGACTGGGAGCCAGTGCAGGTCGGCGAGAAGTGGTGTAATATGGCAACTGCGACACTCACGACAGACAAACCTAGCTGCCGAGTTTTGCACCAGCTGATCGCCTGATCGCACATGCTGGTAGGCCAGCGAGCAGTGAGTTGCAGAAGTCGAGACGGGATGTCACGAATGTATGGACCAACTTGGACATGGTATCCTTATCTAAACAAGCCCGAATTTTAGCAATGTTATGAAGCTGAAAATAGGCAGATTTGACTGTGGAGCTGATATTGTCGTCTAACGAGAGGTCGCTTTGGAATATGACACCGAGATTTCGAGCTGATTTAACAGGAGATATGCTGACAGAGCCAATTTTGAGCGGCAGCCTCTCCAATTTGTGAATCATACCGGGTTTGCCCATAACTAGTAAGTTAGTTTTATCATCGTTTATACATAGCTTGCATAACAGGCATGGGTATAGTTTTTTTCTGTGCAGAGTATTTAGTTAATTTTTGCTTGATACTTTTATATTGATGTTGCATTAACTAGAGCAAGCAGTACTGTGACAAGTAGCATTGCAATTTTACTCGTCTGCACTTGGCGGTAATAGGCGTTCTATTACCTTGGCATCACGTGCTTATCTTATTGCTCTTTGTTGTATAAGATAAAGTCTGTTGACTACCGAATACGTACCGAAAGCCGCTTAGGCTTTGAAGGCTCTTTAGAAAACTCTCCTGCTGAACACACACACTTAGTCTCTGTGGTTTTGCGAGTTGCAGACATAGATACATTGCATTCATTACATTATGTTCTGTCTCACCGAAGCATGTTTATGTGCACTTGTACTGCGTGGTACTGAGCAAGCTTTAAGCTTGACGTGCTGCCGTGCCGTCAGTTGTCGCAGTTGTATTGCAAGATTTGTCTCGGCCCTTAAATCTCCTGACATGTCCCGGCAGTCTTTATGACATTGGCAGCCCAGAACACGGTCAAGATATGGCGTTTTTCCTGTGCCCGGTCCTGGTAACGTCTCAATTCGATCCATGTGCGACCATCATTCGTCTTTGGTTGGCCGCTTCCACTCAGCGTGCAGCCCTGCAGGACGTGGCCAGCATTATAACGACGGTCACGTTCTAGGCGACTTTTTTTGCTCTGGCTCCTGTTGCTGACAGGCCATGCTTTCCGACACACTTGTGGTGTCGCATTGGGCATCGATAAACGTCATAGAACCCACTTGCAGGCTGTTGAACTCCTATGGAGGCTATTAAAGTAAAGATTAGCAGATTCTATAGTGTCATCAATGTAGCGGCAGAAGAGCCTTGGCGGCTATCATCACCCCTCTTGCAGCAGGCTATAAAGGATTGCCTGCGCTGCAGAACTCGAACCCATGACTTGAGTCGCCAAGTGCGATCACCTTACCCCCTAAGCTCGCTGACGGCTTAGGTCTCTACATCCTTTTGCCACGGCCTGCTTATCTGAAATGCTTCTTAATCAGACTTTGCATCCTACCGCCTGTTCTTCCTGCTCATGTTGTTTAAATTCGCCTCTAACACCTCTGATCGTTTGGAGACCATGCGTTCAGTTGGTACATTCTCAAAGCCTGGGACTCCAGACTGACGTCACGACATCCCCTGGCTTGGAGAAATTTAAAAAGAAGCTAAAACTGCATTCACCCTGATCTTGTGAATTGCTCTTGGTGTGCTTATGTGTGCTGACACTGCTCGTGTTTCTCTAAACATTAACCACACTTCATTTCCAGTCCACTTCAAGTGTCAAGTGAGAGATTAGTTGTCTGAGAGCACCACTTATTACTATTGTCTGTGCCTCTGTTACAAGGTGATTGGGAATTTTTTGGCGTAATTGCAATAAAATGCAGTGCCTCATGTGTGCCGATGATTCATTTTCTCTTGTGGCCCCTGTGCATAAGTGAGTGCTGCTCCTCGGAGCTAGTAGCTTATCCAGGGCATGCTGCTGTCAAGCCGACGGCATAATTTTGTTTAGATATTCGTTTGCCCCGGTTTTCTGCATGTTGCCATCCCCTTGGATTGCTGTTCCCCAACCAGCCTGTTGATGCAGGTTCGGTGTTCTGGATTGCATTGGCAGGTCCGGCACTCCTTTTTTTGCACAATGGAAGTGCTGCATAGCTGTTCTGTTGCTCTAGCAGTTGTTACAGTGAAAGCTTGTGTGCAGTGTCATTACCTTTGTGCCAGCTCGTTGGCACGCATATCGAAGTAACGTTTACGGGCTTGAAAACTGCACCAGCAGTGTTCCGTGCTGTGCTGCTGTCTCTGCCTGTCAGTCGTGAGCACCCATGAGCAGCTTGGTCGATCGGCTTGGCGCTTTGCCCCCCTCTGTCAGTTGGCACCAGTTGCCAGTACTGCATCATGTGGCACGTTATCCGTGTGTATATCTGCTGTGAAGGGAGCCCTTGCTACAGAGCAATACCCGCATGCAATAATTCTGGTCTTTTCCTTCACAACATTGTGTGCACATGTATGCTGAGCTGTGCTTTCCTGAGGAAAAGCCGGTTGCTGTGGCAGACGTGTGGTGGTCAGTCTGCGGTCAGTAGCTTAGCTGCCTGCTCTCTGCCACTCACGCTGTGCTCTTTTGATAGCACTGTGCCATGCAACGTGCACTGTCAATGGTAGGGTCAGCTTGTGCATTTGACCCACCGACCTATTGCTGCCCTGCTGGTCTTTAATAGTGCTTCTCGTGCATCCGTGATGGCTCGCTCTCATCGTGTGAGGACACTGCTTCTGGACTAGTGCCTTTTTGCAAGTGGCTCGTGCGACTGCATGTGCCATGCGTTTTTGAATGGGGGTAAAAATAGATGAGTAGAATGAAGGCTAGCTGATTCAGCAGCCTCTTACATACAGAGGTCAGAGCCTTATCGACCATAGCTAGCTTGGAATGGGCGATACGAACTTCCTGCTGAAGGACACTAACCCACGACCTGGGGCGTGAAGTGCACTCGCCTTTCTGCTGGACTACGACCCAAGGGCGTTGTATGAGGATTGAATTCTGTACATTTTTTGACCGTTGCTCTGCTTCGGCTGCCGTTTTTTGGGTAGATAAGAGAAAAGAGCATTAGGGCCCAATCTTGATTTATAGCTTAGTTAAAAGTAAAGGCTAGCTGATTTAACAGCCTCATTTTGTATAGCAGCAGAAGAACCTTAACAGCTATCACTACCACTTGCAGTTGGCCATAAATGAGTATCCACTGTAGGGCTCGAACCCACGACCTGGGTAGTCAAGAGAAAGTATCTTACTCTTGGGCTAAGACCCAGTTAGTATTGTAACCATGGAAGATTTGTAACCATGGAAAATCATCCGTCCTTGTTTCTGATTAGAATAATAATAATAATGCACTTGATAAAGCGCCTTCAGAGAGCTCAATCTCTTCCTTGGCACTTTACATTTGCTGCAAAGGGAAAAACGATTGAATCGTGAGTAATATGCTTGATAAACAACACTAACGACGTGGTTAGGGGTGACATGCACAGGGTGAGCATGTAAATGTGGTTAGTGGCAGCAGCAAAGGCTACTAACGCTATGCACAGGCAAATCGATGGGACTGCTCCGTGATCTACACCAAAGGACTGTCAGGTCAAGATCGCCTCTTGCATCGACCCAAGGTGTTGCTCTGTTGGAGAAACTTAAAGGTTCAACCTACGAAGAGAATTCCAGGGTTTGCCCATGGTAGTGGGAGATCACCACTTGTCCGAGAAAAGCTGCAGCTTCTATTTGCGGGATATCTCAGAAATTTAGTGCTAGTTGAGCGACCGATAAAAATGAGCACGCGACTTATAGGCCTGCTTCAAAGGGACTCGCATGCAAGACTATGCTTGATAGTTCCATCCAAATGCTTCTGACACATCGATATGGCTTGATATGCTGGTTGACCAGAAGTCACTTTAAGCCTTTTCAGGTGGTTCGAGCTATGCTCGTTCGTTTGTGTTGATCTGTGATTGGTGATACGGCATTAGCAAGCTGTGGGGTCAGTGGATGAGTTGCAGTATACTAACTAAAGACAGGGTAGACTACTACCTGCTAACTGAAAGGAAGGAATACCTACTACAAAGCCACAAATAGTCACCATTTAGCCTCATTAAAATTCAAGATTGGGGAGTGTTTTAGCTTTCTATTAATCAGAAAGTTCCAAGTCAGGCAGCGCCGAGGCATTGAGTGCACTTGAAAAATTCGCCCGATATTTGTGCTGTAAAAAATTGGAATTGGCTGGGAGCCTGCTTTGCCAGGAGTGGCGATGAGATGATTGGACAGGTTGGGGGGCCGGGAGGTAACTAACGGCTGTGGCGGGAGACCATGATGTCATTGTGCTCATGTGACCTATTGTGCTGCTATTCATTGGACGTGTGGGAGGTGTACTGACTAAGCCGACCAATCAATGACTAGGCAGTGTTGGCATTACTGGATGATTAGGGGGCAAACACGATGACCTCATAGTAACTGGCTGGCGGTATCGGGTGCCGTGTCGTGGTAGGAGCTGGAGGCTCTGCTGCCGCTAGCAGCGATTAACAATGATCAGCTTGAAAGTCACCGAGATCTTCTCGATGCTAGCTGATAATGAGGTACGTAGTTTGTTCGGGATGCATCTGGCCCAACCACTACGTGCTCGACCACCCTCTTTGTTGTGTTATGGCTTTGTAGGTCATGTTTACTCATTGGTCCAGCCCACCATCCTGCCTGCTGGCACTGTGGCTTGTAATATTGGCCGCAGAGTGCTTGCAACCCCTCGGATGCCCTGCACCTCCGTTGCGCTTTGCAGTACTTCCGCATTCATTTTAGTTCTGAGAATAGCCCCTTCTTCGGGGGTCTAACAGAGATTGGGCCTCTTCCCGGCACCACCATAACTAATGAGCCTGTAGGCTACCGCATCTGCTCCTCAGTAGAAGCAGGTCTGGGCACTTTGGTGGCTTGACATTATTAGCAGGAGTACAGCATCGTACCAATAGTGCCACAGGCTTGCAGTCACTCGTTGCTGGCATCTGCATCACCTTCACTACCAATAGCTTACCTGCGATGTGATTGTTTCTTATGTATGTCACCCAAGCTTGTCTGCTCAACAGCCACGTCTTCCTCATTGAATGGAGCCTCTCGGGTCTGGTCTATCTTGTTTTGTAACCTTTGAACTTACTATAGTTACCTTTTCATCTGTTCTGCCTGATTGTGACAGATCGTTGGATTTGGTGTGCTGAAGCCTTCCAGCTTGCTGTTGGTGTAAATGGCGCTGCTTTTGGCTTTGCGTGGAGGCATACTGTGTGACGGTCGCCCAGACCCGGCAATGCCCTGATGTGCACTTTCTCTTATTTGGGTCGTCAATCTCTCTTTCAGGAGCTGCTGAAGAAATGCCAACAATGCATGGACGTCATTGTTGCTGCCAAGGATCGCCAAGCAGCAGAAGCTAATAAGAACGCTACCAGCTTGCTGGAGGAGATAGAGACAGAGAAGAGCCGCGAGGAGAAGCGGCGCGAGGCTGCTGCCAGGAAGCGTGAGAAGAAGAAGCAGAAGCGCAAAGAAAAACAGCTGCAGCAGCAGCAGCAAATGCAGCCCCAGGAAAAGTCTGGCACTGGGCCGGGGACAGAGGATGACGACGATGATGAGGATGACGATGCCGACACCCATGCACCACCTCCTGACAACCACCAGCCGACTGGACGAATCCAACGGCTGGGATCGTCTATAGCACTTTGGTAAGCTTCAGCACCGAGCTGTAGTTAGTCAGCCGAGTGTTGTGGTGGAGTCAGGTGGGGGCGGCAGGGGGCCGGCCGTCTAACGGAGAGCTTCGAGTCTGACATAGATGCTATACAATTGTGCTGGTCTGACTTCCCAATTAGTCAATTCTATTTTTATCTAGCAGTTGTGTCAGAATTTTTTCTGTACAGTTGGCCTTGCACTGGTCTGGAGTGCATTAAAATGGCTGGAACCAGCAGTAAGATGGAGGTTTCTTAGCATCATTTTTACTGGTCATCGTTAGCAGGAGTGACCGACGACCGTCTTCTATGCATTTGCATGACAGGGATTGCGGCCTTGTATTGAACGTTGAGCACGTAATTATCTCTCGAGCACAGTAGTTATATATTGCTTTAAGTGGACATTCAATATATTCCAAGCTCTTGTGATGTGCTGTGGGGCAGGCTGTATTAGAGCCCATCAGCTGGTAAGACATTTACCATATGCCATGTTCTCATGTGCATGTAATCTTGTATGGGAGAGAGAGAGAGAGAGAGAGAGAGAGAGAGAGAGAGAGAGAGAGAGAGAGAGAGAGAGAGAGAGAGAGAGAGAGAGAGAGAGAGAGAGAGAGAGAGTGAGGATGGAGATAGGAGAGTCGAGGTAGGCTTGACTTGTGTCTGCTGACTTATTGCCGATCGACTGTCGTAGATGTCTTCCAAATAAGTTTGACAAGTAGCCTGTATTTTCTTTGGTACATCTGTAGCTTAGTTTGGGCCTGCCACTATCCCCAGACATTTCTGGGCAAGCAAACAAACAACTGATTACACCCTCCTTAGAAGCGAAGGCTCTACCCGTGAAGCTCAAGCGCAACCATCTAATTGCCGTCTTCGTTGGAGTGGGCAGCTCTTGTTTGATCACAACGTTCGACTGCTCTAATTTGTAAGAACGTTCCCAAGTAGTTTTGATAGTTGCCACACACTTTATTTCAGTGGGTGAGTGTCTTAGTGAATTCATGTGTACTGTCGACTGCTGGATACTTCTTACTAGCTGCGAGCCACCTTCCCAGGCTTTCAATCAAACCAGAGACTACTGACATTGTAGGCGTGGTTTGTGTAAGTTCGTTTTTCTGGGCGTGATGAATGTTCCATACTGGTCGTAGGTTGCAACCACTTTCCCAAGCTTGTTTTGCTGAATGACCTGTCGATAGCCCTCCAGGCTGCCCTTTCTGGTGTTGGCATGCAGAATTTCTTCTCCGTAATTTGGCATATTCTGTAGCTAGCTGGGTGCATAGCTTTGCACGTTAGGATCTTCCAGCTCGCAAGTTGACCTGTACAATCCGTCATTGACCCAGGAAGAGTTGCAGTATGGCTCTTGGCCTTTCGGTTACATGCCTGCCGGTTGCCCACGTGCATGTGTTCTATTATTAGAAAGAATTCGTGGTTGCCAGTTAGCGGTTGATTTACTTGCTTCAGTAGTACTATTTTTAGTAATCGAGCTGTGACATCATGAAGCTGTCATGGCAAGAGACGTGGGCCTGCCACTGTTCATGCATCGATACTAGCCGTTGGATTGCTTAATCAATATTGATGCTTTCTGTCTAACTGTGCATTATCCTTGCTGTTTGTCCATGAACAATGGTCCTTTGTTGTTGATGCAGCTGCCTAGTTCCCGGTCATTGTTAGTATTGACAGACGAATCACCTGATCTGTGGCTCAAAGGCTTACTGTGGTGTGGTCTTGGTCATTTAGGTGATGTGCCAGTTTGCCTGCACGAAACCCCTTGGCAACCGGATGAGGATAGAGAGCTGCCGTGTTGTGTGATGTGAAAGTGAATGCTTAGTCCGATGGAAAAAACTTTTGATAAGCTCTGTCATCATGTCCCGTTTTCCAACTTTTGCTTTGATCCCTTCCAGCCCTCCAGCACGTCGAATTTTCTCAACTCCCTTGCTGCATATATTGATGACATCCATACATGGATGGGGCAAGTTTTCTTAAATTGAATGATAAAACCAACTTACTAGTTATGGGCAAACCAAGTGTGATTCAAAAATTGGAAAGGCTAACGTTGAAAATCGGCTGTGCCAGCATATCTCCTGTTGAATCTGCACGAAATCTAGGTGTCATGTTCCAAAGTGACCTTTCATTAGACGACCACATCAGCTCCATAATCAAGTCTACCTACTTTCAGCTACCTAACATTGCCAAAATTCGGGCTTGTTTTGACAAGGATGCTACGTGTAAGTTGGTCCGTGCATTTGTGACATCCCGTCTTGACTTCTGTAACTCACTGTTTGCTGGTCTACCAGCCTATGCAATCAGGCGCATGCAGCTGGTGCACAACTCTGTAGCTTGTCTGTTGTGAGCGTCACAGTTGCCACACCACATTACTTTTCACCGACCTGCACTGGCTTCCAGTCAAGCAACGTATCGACTTCAAAGTTGTGTCACTCACTTTTAGGTTCCTTCATTCTTGGCATCAGCCTACCGATCAGATCTACTGCCCCACCACACTAAGCATCGTGCCACTCGCTTTTCGGAATCTATCTGTTTACTTATACTTCGTGCAAACCTCAAATACTTTAGAGACCGTGCCTTCAGTTCGTATGCTCCCAAAGGCTGTAACTCACTTTGACTTGCATGACGGCATCCCTTGACTTGACAACATTTTTAAAAGAAACTAAGAACGCGTTTATTTGTCACAGCATTTAGCGGGTCCCTGTGATTCGTCCTTTGTGTGCTTATGCATGCCGGCATAACACTGTGCATGCTGCCACTAACCATACTTGCATGCTGACCCATGTTTATTAAGCATACTGCCATAAACCATTCGGTCGCGTTTCCTTTTCAGGAAATGTAAAGTGGCTAGAAAGAGATTTGAGTTATCTGAGAGTGCTTTATCAAGTGTATTATTATTATTATTGTTATTATTATTATTATTATAACCGACTGTGATCACACATGACCAAGCAGCCCCTGATATGTATATGTATCCGTGAAGCTTGGGCTGATATAAAAGAGCAGATGAAGTTCCTGGACTCATTATTCTATGCGTGCTTCGATTATGGTGACGGCAAACACCTATTGTTTGAATGCAAGATGCCTGTAGGCACTGATTTTGGTTGCCGAAAGGTACTACATCCAGGAAATAAGCACTGTCTGCTTCCAGATTCGACAGCTGTGCCTCAAGAGAATGTGGATGGTTCTCAATAAAAAATTTCTGACGGTCGAACAGCCACTTGCCCGTGAGAGTATTCTCGCACTTCATGAAGTTCAATGTTCATCTTGACTAGGCCCTACTCTGGCCTTCGGACGGATTTGCACTCCTCATTTATTTCTTGGTCCTGGTGGAATAGAAGACAGCCCCACCAACGCCTAGCTTGTAAGCCTGCCCAACTCGGTGACAAACGATGACATCATGCTATCTTGGGACAAAAGTTCGATGGTGTATGATCAATGTTTTTGCTCAGGGGCAAGCTAATTGCCTTTAACGATCAGGGTCGTGGACTTGAGCCTTGTGGCATATGTTAAGACATATAATACTGTACTGTATATAATATAAATATATCTATATCCTTACATATGCCACAAGGCTCAAGACGACCCCTTGGTCGTTAAAGGCAACAAGAATAAGAAAAGTCACACATTCCGTGGAGCTGATAAGCTGCACGGAATGTATGACTTTTGTTTTTTCTCTGTTGTTCCATTCTAAGCCCGAACCTCTTATTTGGTTTATTTCAGAACTATTTGACCACATGCTAGGAAGGTTATCGTCTCAGCCAGTTTCCGGAAGCAGCTATTTCTTTGTGGGGCAGGTGACACGGGTCGAGCTCATTCTGTAATGCATTTGCACCCTAGAAGATATTACAACGATTTTAGTCTTCGTGGTTTCGTGGGAGATATAGATGGAAATGAGCTGCACTGTTAACTTACATTTGCCAGTATTCCCTGGGACCAGCTTGTGTGTGACACGCGCGTGCACGAGCAACCAAGCACTTGATTAAGTTTGCTTACGGTGCTATACAAATATATATATATATATATATATATATATATAATCCATTTGTATAGCATCGTTAAGTGAACTTAATCTCTATACATGCACTTCGCATATGCTGCAGGGCTCTAACCCACGACCTTCGTTTTCGGGCGATCACCTTGACCCCTGGGCCAAAGGTCGGCAGCTGTCTTTAGCAACATTAACGGTTGTGTTTTGGGGGCTGCATGAGACAGACCTTGATTAGTCACGGGCCGATGTCTTTTATGCCATATAATTTTCCATATGAATGAGTGACAGCTAGGATAGGCACGGCTCGTTAGGAATGATGCCCTGTTGTTAGTTTCGAGTGAGGCAGACAGCTGCATCGCTTGATATAATAATGGTAAGGTGCTTTGTTGTTTGTTGCCTTCACTCGGTATCTCTTATCTTTGTTAAAAAGAGATAATGAAGGTGGGCTTATTTGACAGCCCCATCAATGTAGCATCAGACGAAGAGCCTATGTGGCTATCATCCAGCTTGCAGCAGGTAGCAATGGATTGCCTGCAGCAGGATTCAAGCACACGGCCCGCAGTAGGGGGCACAAGAACCCTGCCTTTGGACTGAGGCCCAGCGGCAATGCCCACACGGTCATTTGATGGCAGCAACAGTCGTGAGCTGTTCTGCTGTGAGTCTGTGGCATATATGTGTAAGATCTAAGAATGCAAATCCTGGTCTACAGGGTGAGATGCTCGCATATGTTGACCAAGATCGTGGGCTCGAGCCCTGCAGCGTATGTAAAGTGCTTGTATAAAGCCTAAGTTGTTGCATGGTGCTCTACAAATAAATTTGCTTTATTTTTTATTATTTGTGAGGTTAATGGTCGAGTGATCTGAGCCCTTAGCGTGCTTATGTAGGTAGTCACTCGAGTTATGACGTGGCTTAGATTGATCGATCAGCAAGTAGTTGATGATCTCTATCTAGACTCACTTTCTATTCAGTATTTGATTTGTCACAGTTTCAATGTTTAAAGGCAGTCAGCAACTTACGTTGATTTATTTTTGGTACAATTTTGTTTCGATCTCTATTATAGGAACGGTGATGCCAATCATGATTACCACCGACATGGCTCAATGAGTGAAAATAAAGAGAACGCTTGCTTGAAGGACCAAGTTCACAGAAACCGAAGAGTTACTCCTGGCTCCGGTAAACCGTGCAGCTCACATAAGCCGTCGTTGGATTTTATCCAACGGTTTAATTTAGGATTGTCAGTGTAGGGCCTTGTATGTAGACACGAAATCACTTACATAGAGTCAAGCAAGGGAGCCCGACATTCTCTCATAGCCACGTTTACTTGACTGATTTGGGCAAAGGCACGATCTTGACCACTCCCTTGCCACAGCTTCTTGGGGGGCACTGACCCGTTTTTGGCTTTCAGTCTACCTGTGTGTGCGTGCATGTCCGTATCTGTGTGTGTGTGTGAGTGTGCGTGCGTGCGCGCGCGTGCATATCCGTATCTGTGTGTGTGTGTGTGTGTGTGTGTGTGTGTGTGTGTGTGTGTGTGTGTGTGTGTGTGCGTGCGTGCGTGCGTGCGTGCGTGCGTGCGTGCGTGCGTGCGTGCGTGCGTGCGTGTGTGTGTGTGTGTGTGTGTGTGCACATGCGTGCGCGCTTGCGTGCGGGTCTTTTCATCTCTGTGTGCGTGCATGTGCACTCTCGCGTGTCTGTTGTGCACACACACACACGCATCAAAAAGGAGCAGTACTGTGATTTTGCTTCGTCTTAATTGGGCTGTGGGAGGTTGTGCCATGCTTGTGTATGTGTGGCGGTGCACATGTGGCTGCCTTTGTTTTTAGACAAGGCCGATGCACGTGCCTCAGCCAGCAGTGCACAGAGTGTAACCAGCGTGGCTTGCAATGAGAGGCTTAGAGGCAATGGCTATGTGGACACTGACAGTGGTAGGAAGGGCGATCTTGCTGCTCCAATTCACGCGGGGAGCAGCATCAGCTCTTGCGAGTTTCCGGAAAGCAATAGCCCAACGATGCAAAAGAAGAACAAGAAAAATCGCCGCCAGCCCAATGACGACATTTCTGTCAGGAATGTAAACACGTCTGGGCCGCCAGCTTCGCTACTGGACAGGAAGAGTGCCACGCCTTTGTCAAATTATCCGGCTGCCGATTTTGTTGCCGCGTCACGCCGAATCGCAGACGGCAGCAATACATCGAACAACAGCAGCGCCGCTAGAAGTAATGACGTGGTGGTCTTGTCTCATCCCACGGCGATGCCTCAGCGCCCTTCACCAGCTGGCCAGCCAGCCAAAAGTGCCAGCACAAAGAAGGCTCGCTCCGACGCCGGTGCACCAGGTAAGAGATAAGAGACGTAATGCTGCATTAACTAACGTCGGCAATTATTCCATTTGGTGATTCCACACGATGTTGTTTGCAAGCATGCAGTTTGGTCATAGCTAAGGCATGCCTGCTGCTACCCTGGATCTTCTTTGCCACAGGTGACGACGCCAGCGTGTCCTCCACATCTTCCCAAAAGAGCTCGAAGCATCGCCGCCTGGGATCGGACGAAGCGCTCGGCAATCAGACGTGAGTATTTATTCGAAAGCGTTGCAGCAACAATTGCCGGTCGGTGGCACGCTGCCGGCCCACGAAACTCCGGCCGAGCCGAGCATGAGGGTGTTCGAATCGCCCCTGCAGCTGCACCGCGCCGCCACCGTGTAGTCGGCGTCGTGTCCGAGCCAGGTGCGATTGATTCGAGGCCTCTCGCTCTTTTCAGCGATGGGTTCGACAAGAGGCAGCTGATCGCCATCTCGCCAGGCAAGGCCTCCAACTGCGCCAAGTCGGCGGCGGGCATCAGTCCGAGCCCGAAGAAGGGGAAACGAGAGGACGGCTGGAAAGAGGTGGTCCGAAAAAGCAAGAAGATACCAGTGCCCGCCGCTGCCGCCGGTCGAGTTCTGGGCCGCGCTGCGCTGGCCGCCGTCCGGGAGCTGTCGGGTGCCAGCGTGGACGTGGACGCGCCCGACTCGAGCCTCGGCGGCGACCGAAGCCTCACCGTCAAGGGCTCGGCCGAGGCCACACGCCACGCTCACAGCCTCATCTCGTCGCTCATACAGAACCCCGAGCGAGACGTCGAGGACCTGCTCGGCAAAAAGAGAGGTCGCCGTCAGCAGCAGCAGCCTCCGCCGCCACCGCTGCCTGGCGCCCTTGCCGCCGCTGGCGGTGGCTCAGCCGCGTCGGCGGCGCAGTATGGCGACCGCTCGGACGAGTGCGGCATCGGCGGCACGTTCCGCGACTTCACCGTCCTGTCGGTACCTCCCTCTGCCGCGCCGTCGAGCGCCGGCGATGGCAGCCGGCCCAAGTATTATAGTGCCGCGGTTTTGTCAGGCGGCCTGGCCTCAGCTGTGTCGACCTCCGTCGGCGGCGGCAGCAGCGGTGCGCAAAAGCCGCAGCAGCTGCCGCTCAAGCCGCAGCAGCAACCTCCGAGGCAGCAGCAGCAGGCAGTCGTGCCGCCGCCCGCTCGCGCTTTGACACTTGCCGCTCCGCCGCCGCTGCGGAGCCCCGCTCCGGCGGCGGTGGCTGTGCATGTTTCGATGCAGTCCGTCGGCAGTCCACGATTGCTGGTGAGAACGGCGCCGGAAGTGTCGCGTCAGCTGTTCCCGTGCGAGCCGGCAGCTGCAAGAGACCATTCCGTTGGCGTTCAGCCGCTAGCGACGACGCTGGCTTCTGCTGCTGTGCAGCTGTCGACGCCCGGCAGCTCGACGGTGTCCGCCACTTCGTTGTCTGCCGTCTACACAAACTCGAACCTAGCGATGCACATGCCCAAGAACAGCGGGCTGCCGTTCAACGGCCCCGCTGCCACGGCGATTCGACTTTCCGCCGCCAGCGTAGCGGCCGGTTTGACGGGCGCCGGCAGTGGCACCTTGCCCGAAGGTGCGGCAGTGTTCACTCCGTTCGACAGCGGACTGAAATTGGGCAGTGTCAGCAAGCCGGGCCACAGCTTCGCCACCGCGGCGGCAGTCGGCCTCGATAGGCCAGCCGTTGCTGGGGCGGCGGAAGCCGATCCGGCCAAGGCGCCCGGTTTCCGGCCGCCATCTCTAGGCACACCGGACTCGCTTAAAGACGGAAGCCTCGGCGGCCTTGGCAAGGTCAGCCATTCACCTCGACCTGCGGCGGCAGTGGTGTCTGGGGGTGGGCAGCAGCAGCAGTTCAGAGCCGGCATCGAAGTCGCGTCTAGCGCCGACGACGTCGTCGTCGGCGAGTTTCAGCTAGGCTATCGCGCCGTACCTCAGCCGGCTTTTCCGTATCACTTTGGGCGCACTGCTTTTCCTGTCAGCCACTTTTACGAGGGCATGCACAGTGGGCTGAAGAGCCCATCGGTGCTCAGCCCCAGGTCCACCGCTGCTGCGGCAGCAGCAGCAGCTGCCGCAGCAGCTGCCACTGTAGCACGAGACGAGTACACGACTCCCGACCAGCCGATGACGCTGCCGCGAATCTCGAGCTCTCTCAATCCGAATGCCTCCGAGTTCAGAGCCTCTCACGGAGGCGGCGCCGGCGGCGACCGTCAGGCCGAGACGTATGCCGCCACCGGCCATCTGGTGGCTGCCTCCATGAATCACGCGAGCTTCCATTTGCCGCAAGGGTACGCCGAGTCGGCCTACCTGGGGCCTTCGTTTCCCACGCCACTGATGGCCGCCGGCTCGGCCGCGCCGTCCGGCATGCTCCTGCAGACCATGCCCGTGATGATGGCGTCCAACTATTCCCTGGCGCCCGGACGTGGTCGGCCACCCGTGCCTCCGCCGCAGCAGCAGCAACATGCTGCTGCTGTCCCTGCCGCAGCCACCGACGTGCCCGTCGCCGGTGGCGCTGTGGGCATGCGGCCGAGCAGCGTGGGCTCAGGCGAGAGCGCGACCTCGCCGTCGCCTCCCACGGGGCCTGTGCAGGGCTCGTCGCCTCAGCAAGAGCGATCGGCGGTGGCAGCAGCCGAGGATAGGCCGCACGCGGCCGCCGTACCAGGGCCGGCGCAGGGCTCGCAGAGGCCGATCGGCACGGAGCGGCTGCAGAGGAAACAGCAGCAGCTGCCACTGCAGCCATTGAGTGCAGCAGCAGCAGCGGCCACGGCTTATGGTGGCGCCGCGGTTTTCGGCACACCAGTTATGGCGGCTGTCGACAAGCCGATGCATCTGCACCCGCCGACCGTTTCCCCGGCTCCAGCGAGCAGCATATGGACTGCTTTTCCTGGTACGTCCCAATCATCTTGCCCTTATTGTTTAATTGCAATCGCTCGTTCAATCGACATGGCTTTGTCGAATTTATTTTGCGCTTATAGCTTTGTTTCCCCAATCTTGCAGCGATCAAATCAGTCCGAGTGTCTGAATGCCCGATTGTGGCTTGACGTTAAGTATCTTTGGTTCGTTGTAGCAAGGATGGTGTCGCAAGAATGGCCTAATCCCATGCTAGGTCAGCATGCAGCAATGCCCATGCAGCCGCTGTTGCCCACAATGCTGCCGACGCCGGGTCTTGGCTATGGTGACAGCCTGTCTGCAGCAGACAGCCAGTACAAGGTTCGTCGAGTCATGGTGCAAAGTCTTCTCCCCGGTGCAGTTTTGTCTAGGCGCTCTGTATGCCAAGTTAAACGTGCCTTGCTGTCATGTGTAGCTTGCCAATTGCTTACTGTGCATGCCAAGTGCACTTCCGATTGTGCTCATGGATCTACAGGATTTTTGAATGTTACCACTGACAATACTTCAGTGGAGCTACCACTTGGTTTCCGTGGCCTCGTAGGGCCACAGGTGGATGTAACAGTCACGTGTCGATGGGTACTTGCGTGCTCCGAAATAGGCATATTTTCGAGGCAGCTGCAGCCAGCAGAGGCCTAGCGGCTCAGAAAGTAAGCAGCTAGCAATGGAAATTATCTCCACATTATACGGCTACCGGCGAGCAGGGCTCTTAGAGCATAACACTTTGCAGAAATGCTATACAAGGTAGGGGTTTTCCACTATGCGTCTGGCCCTCATCGATTCTTCCTCCGGCCTTCTTTGCAGCAGTAAGTGTTACTGTGCAATTCCGTGGGTGTGGAAGCAAGGCGTGTTGCTCGAAGAAGGCGTGTTGCTAGCACTTCACAAACAAGGAATTTGTAACGAAAAGATGGCCGTCTTCTTGGTTAGAATGAAGGCTGCAATGTGTCGCAGTCTGTAACCCTACTAAGCTACAAAGACGAGTTTTAGGCAGAAGAGTTTTCTACACTCAAAGCCTAAGCAGCTTTCGGTACGCATTCGCTAGCCAACAGACTTCATCTCAAGCAACCAAAAGTAAGTGAGAAGCATAATTGAGTCAGGAGAGCAGTTGAGGTAGTGAGTGGCATGGAAGTAGCTGCTCAGGACCCTTGGAAAGATGTGCCTTAGTCGGCAGCATGAGAGTTGCTGTCGTTGGATAAGAATTGTGGAAGCGAGTTCCACAGTCTAGAACCTGCAGGGCAAAAGCTTCGGCTGTCAACGGTCTTAAAGAGCAAGATCGAAACAGCTCATGTATTGTCCGTCCAGAACCGGAGTGCATGCAGAGGCAGAAACATGTGTAGCAGTGCCGTTATGTATTAAGGAGTCAAACCCTGGCGCCCTGTCTTGTGGGTCGGAGTAAGACGGTTACTCTTGTATCCATCGATCAACCGGGAACTATCGAAGCTCTTTCAGCAAAGGAGACACGTGGTCAAACCTCGAGATTTTTTTTAACACCTTGCAGCCATATTCATCACCAGCTGTAGTGGCGCAGTGGCTTTTTTCGGTAGCCCAGCCAAAACAGAATCGCAATTATTTAACCGAGACAGAGCTAGGTAATAATAATAATGCACTTGATAAAGCCCCCTCAGAGAACTTAATCTCTTTCTAGGCGCTTTACATTTGCTGTAAAGGGAAATGCAATTGAATGGTTAGTAAAATCATGCTTGAAAAACAAACAAAATGAATAATATGGTTAGGGGTGACATGCACAGGGTCAGCATGCACATGTGGTTTGTGGCAGCATGCAGAGTGTCAGCACGCATAAGCACAGGAAGGACGAATCATAGGGACCCACTAAATGCTGTCCTAAATAGGTGTTTTTAAGTTCCTTTTAAATGTGGTCAGGTCAGGGGATGTTCTGACACAGGTCGGGAGGGAGTTCCAGGCTTTGGGAGCACATGAACTAAATGCACGGTCTCCAAAGGATTTGAGGTTTGTACGAGGTATTTCTAGACTGTTGGATTCCGAAAAGCGGGTGGGACGATGCTTGGCCTGATGGGGTAGTATATCTGAGAGATAGGCTGGAGCCATAGAATGAAGGGACCTAAAAGTGAGCGACAAAACCTTGAAGTCAATCCGTTGCTTGACTGGTAGCCAGTGCAGGTCGGCGAGAAGTGGTGTGATGTGGCAACTGTGACGCTCACGATAGACAAGCCTAGCTGCCGAGTTTTGCACCAGCTGCAATCGCTTGATCGCACATCCTGGTACGCCAGTAAGCAGTGAGTTGTAGAAGTCGAGGCGAGATGTCACGAATGCATGGACCCACTTGGACGTGGTATCCTTATCTAAACAAGCCCGAATTTTAGCAATTTTATGAAGCTGAAAATAGGCAGATTTGACTGTGGAGCTGATATGGTCGTCTAACGAGAGGTTGCTTTGGAACATGACATCTAGATTTCTAGCTGATTCAATTGGAGATATGCTGACAGAGCCATTTTTAAGAGTCAGCCTTTCCAATTTCTGAATCACACTGGGTTTGCCCATAACTAGTAAGTTAGTTATATCATCGTTTAGTTTTAGAAAATGTTCTGCCATCCATGTACGAATGTCATCAATGCATGCAGCAAGTGAGTTGAGAGAATTTGAGGTGCTCGAAGGCTGGGAGGGATCAAAGCAAAGGTACAACTGAGTGTCGTCCGCATAGAAGTGAAAGCCTAGATTGTGCTTGGCAATCACATCAGCGAGAGGGAGAGTATAAACGGTGAAAAGGACCGGACCTAGCACAGAGCCCTGAGGTACTCCATATTTTAGAGGTACTTCAGATGGTCTTTGTCCATTCACGTCAATACTCTGGAGTCTCTCACTGAGATAGGACCTGAACCACTGCAGAGCAGTGCCAGTGATGCCCAGGCGAGATGAAAGGCGCTCTAGAAGAACTTTGTGATCTATGGTATCAAAAGCTGCCGAAAGATCGAGCAAAACAAGCAGAGACACTCTACCCATGTCTGCATTCCTAAGTAGGTCGTTGTATACCCTAACCAATGCTGACTTTGTGGAGTGATTATCTCTAAAGCCAGACTGCCACTTACTAGCAAGGTGTGAGGTTTGGTTAGGTAGCTAATTCTTTGCAATGTGAAGTGCCTGATGGAATGTGAAGTGCCTGCCATGTGGCATATGTGAAGTGCCTGAATCAGGATTAAGTTATATCAAGATTCTAGCTACAAATGATATATTAATAATAATATTAGGCACTTTTGCATCCCTTTTACCGTAAGAGATGCATGTCACCAGCATTTCTTTGCATAGGTGGGCATGCCCCTCCCCTCCTGATTGCCCAAGCAAGGCTAGCTTTGTCGTGTGGCCGTGGAGGCTTTGAGTGGCCACATAGTTACCTGGTATGTATGTGGCTCAATCAGGCCTTAACCATTGTTCTGTAAAAAAAAAAAAAAAGTGTACAGATCAGGGGCGGCCGATAGTTTGCGACCTGTGCGCTACCGATGTTTCCTTTTATCAAATAGCCTGTGGCAATGGCACCAGCTGTGCACTTTTGCTCCGACATTTTCAAATGCACTGGTGAGGCGGCTTTTATCACTTTCTAGAGCAAAAGCACCTTGCAGAGACTACAAAAACGTTAGCTGATTCAACAGCCTCGTTTATAAAGCTTCAGAAGCCATACTGGCTCTCACTGCTTGTAGTGTGCAATAAAGGAGCAAACCCCACTGGAATCGAACCCACAACTCGGGTGTGAAGAGTGAGCACTCCTTGGCTAAGACCCAGGGGCAATCATGTTGCTGCTGATCCTGCAGTTAGGACACAAGGCAGCACTTGCAAATGTCTGCCACCAATGCACCTCTTAGCTAAGCCACCAAGGCGTGTGCAGCTAAACGTTACATTGTACATGGGTGTAAAAATAGATTCGTTGGCTGTTGTCATTTCATGACGTCGAGAATAGCAGTGTGTTGGAGCTGGGTTCATTGTAGCATTCGCAAGTTGATGGTATGCATGCACTGCTACCTTTGAGGCAGAACCTAGCGACCACCATAAATGCTACGAAAGGACTTGCAAGGACTTTTTGATTGCATGGCTAGTTAGTTGGCTTCTCTGCAGCTGCAAAAGCACCAATTTGTTTTGGCTACTGCCAGAGGATGGTAGAGGGCCGAAGCTTAGTGTACAAACGATGCACGTGATTTGTTGCAGATGGTTGATAGTATGTCTGCAGTGTACAACTCTTTCCCTGGTGTACAGATGTTCCATTCTGCTGATGTGGTCAGCAAGCCTAGCTGGAACTCGCCGGTACAGCTACGGCCGATGGCTTCTTCAGCAAGTGTGAATAGGAGCATCCAAGATTCAGTACGTAAGCGCCTTTAATGGCATGCCAGTCTCTTCGAAGATGTCCGCACAATTCACGAGTGGTCGCAGTATCGCTTGCTGAAGCATGAAGGTTGAGCTAAATGGTGCTAAATCATCCTGCCGTTCATTTCTGGGTGGTTGGCAAAATAGTAAAAGTAATAATAACGAGCAGCTCACTGCCTGTGGACTTGCTTTGCTGAGTCACAGTAGATGTACATTACACGTCTATTATATGTCACTCTCGGAAGTACTGATCACGGAAGACATTGCTTCGCCAACTTGCCACGTGACACAAGTGCGCCATCTTGCCGCATGACGGACTTCATCTCTTTAATTAATAGATACTTTCATTTGTGTGGCGCCCTCAGATAGCTTAATCATTTTCTAGGCACTTGACAAATGCCGTAAAGGAAGCCGGATTTAATGGTTATTGGTAGGTAACATGCACAATTTTAGACTATTGGAGAGAGAATAGGTTTTCCCCCAACCTTTTGCATCGGGAATCAATTAGTATGTCAGTATTGAGCCAGCCATCAGTATGTTCATAGGTAATATCAGATGCCACGAATTCTTTTCTTGTTAAAGCAAGGCTGATCTGGTAAGACTTTTATTGGGAAGTTATGCTATGATAGTGGTGAATAATCGAATAGCTTAATATAGGCATGCAAGTACTGGAGCAAATCCGCGCGCGCGCGCGCGCGCGCGCGCGTGGTGAATAATCGAATAGCTTAATATAGGCATGCAAGTACTGGAGCAAATCCTCGCGTGTGTGTGTGTGTGTGTGTGTGTGTGTGTGTGTGTGTGTGTGTGTGTGTGTGTGTGTGTGTGTGTGTGTGTGTGTGTGTGTGTGTGTGTGCATTCGATCTCGGGCGTGTGGGGTTGAGTGTTCGTCCATACTTACATGTATAAAGCCATGAGGACTGCAGGCTGTTTTTGCTGAAAAGCTGTCTATTGCAGAGCACACATAGGCAATACCCGGCAACTACTGGCACTGGTCATGTGCCATATGCTTATGCAGCTTTTGATGTCGATGAGTAGCAATCGGTAGCCAGCAGCCTTCACCTGATGTTAATTTAAAAAAGAGACGGAGGGGAGAGAGAGAGAGAGAGAGAGAGAGAGAGAGAGAGAAGCCTCACTGAATTAACCGAATAGCCCTGAACGTGAGTAGGAAAGAATTTGTAGGAGTAGGTAAGTAACACGGCTCCATAAGGACAGTGGATGTGGAGGACCCGCTGACTAAAGAGTAACAAGTCTTTCACCAGTAGTGCTTTCATGAAAGAAGTAAGACTTCTAATTGATTGTCCTGGGAGGACCTGAATGACTGAGGAGGCCGATGCTGTTGTGTACAAGTTCATCAGTGCATTTTCACCAATGCATGAATTAGCCTTAGTTTTGTACGACTAGACGAAGTCTTGGAGGCATGGTATTGAACAGTTATTCTATGCATTAATAGTGCAATTAATTTTAATACCACCCTTAGTACTATTTTTCAGTATTAAAAATATCACTATAAATACAGAAGCCAACCAGTTCAGTTTAGTTTCAGCTGCATAAGTATATATATGCATTTTTCTAAGATAGCATCAAGAGGCTGCAAACATGCGGCAATGCATTTTGCTATTGCCAATTTATCAAGACGATGGCTCAAAAGTATTCCATGGAAGCATCTCTTCAGTGCCCGTCTCTTTCTCGCTTTGTGCTCCTCAGCAAGGATTACACAGGCATCAACACTGTGCTAGATGCCTCGATGAATTTGGCTGGGAGGCCATGGGGGACGTTAAAAGGTGGCATTCTTGATGGGTCTCCCAATGTGGTATTATCGAGTATCTGAAGCTAGCTTTGCTTTTGGGGACAAAGGCGGCTGCTATGGGCAAATATCACAGGTGGGACTAGCTACCACGGACCGAATTCTCTGTGGGAGTAACAATGTCAAGAGAAAGAGAGAGAGCCCCCGAGAAAGATTGCTGGTGCCACCACTGCTCATCGAATTGGACCATTTGGGACAATTTGTCACAGTGGTAGATAAGTAGTCGGCTGTATCACTGCACTGTCCTTGTAGTAATGTAACGTCTTTCGGCTTATTTAGTAGCAGCATCACACTTGCTCAGCCCTCGTTTATGATACAACTAAAAAGAATGATTTAGTTGCCTGCACCCCGTATGTTGTTCTCCTTAAGCTTAAGTATTTTTTTCAATATTTTTTCAACGTCTGATTGTGCACTGGTTTTTTGCAGGATTGGTCTTGGCCTCAACATCCGACCCCACCAAATAGCTGAGGCAAGTTAAGGCATTGGCCAACTTGCCTGTTTTCATCAGGGCTGACCTCCAGACTGCCTCTTTGGAGGTCTTAGAAGAAATCTGCCGGCATCTGGTCAGATGTGCGATTTGTCTATTCGGCGTTGCTAGCCACTGGTCGTAGATCAGTTAGATAACGCCAGTTCGATGCAGAATAAATGATTTCGTTTAGCAAGCATGAGCTGTTGCTTGCTATCCGTTTAAAAAAGTCTTCTGTATCTGATTTACTGTTTATTACGTGGCAGTTCTTGAGGTAGATTCAGCAGATGCAGTTCTACCTGTATAGTCTACTTGTATGATGTTATGTTTACATACCGTTATATTCATAATCTCGAACAATGGTTTATGAAAGTAGACTTCGTCACCAGAACCAACGATGTGACCGAGTAAGTATGCTTTTTATGGCTAATATTTGAAATTTAGGAAGAGCTGTGCTCTATAGCCTTGTTACGAATTTCTGTATGCACCCCTGGTTGTCAATATGTCCTAATTAACTAATTCGCAGGGGAGATTGTCCGGTTAGGGTTGGTGTCTGATGAACGGTAAAAAAAGTCCTATTAAGACTCGAACGGAGACAAGAATGTGTCGAACTAATCAGCAAGTGTATGGTTGGCCAACCGAACCAAGTTTACCGACTCGGTCAACCAGTCTGTGCCACCCGATCGCCTTCCTTCACGAAAAATATAACTGATGACCCGGTTGCACGTGTGGTGTATGGCCGACTTCTCAAGATTGATAGCCTAGAATAGGGAGTCTACTTCTACCTTCCTTGGATATACATGTGTCTGAATATTTAAGGAACTGGTTGAGCCGTAATTTTGATTTCGACATCAAGTCAGCCATTTGCTACCACTTTCAATTGCCACTACAGTCTCATTGTATCTCTTGCCACAAATTTTTCTTAGAATCCACGGTGGGTGCTTCGTTCGTTCTGTTCGGGAACCTGGCCGTGTAAACGTACTTCTTAAATTCCCATGTGGTTCAAACACATCTATTGGATAGCTACTTGAGAGCTGGCTATCAACTACTTGCACGTCGCCATGGTATTCATCGTAACTACTCGGGACAATTAACGATAGGCATTTGTGTAGAAAACTGAAATAGAAATAATTAATAGTATTAATACATTTGTTATAGCGCTCTCAGAGAAAAATCTCTAGGCAATTTACATTTGCTGCCAAGGAAGCATGATCGAATGGTTAGTGGTAGCGTTCTCAATGACAACAAGCATAGCATGGCTAGATACCATACTATTTGTATAGCGCCCTCAGAGAACCTAATCTCGTTCTTCGCACTTGATGCATGCTGTAAAGTAAGCAGGATCGAATGGTTTTGAATGAATACGAATTAGTGGTAACATCTACATGTAAGCAAACTAACTTTTTCTGTGCACTTGAAGCATGTCAATATGGTTAGTGATAATATGCACAGCCTCAGCAAGTATGAGCATGCAAAGAGCAATTCTTACGTACTCAGCAAATTTTTGAGGAACTGATGAGTTTGTTGCTTCTTTTAAATATCCAGTCAGGAGATGTAGTGATATCAGTCGGAAGTGAGTTGCAGGCTTTGGGAACATAGGAAATAAAGACTATATTTAGTTACAAGCAGTTTGCATGGTGGCTGCTAGAGTTTACCAGGGTAGGTAGGCTTCAAAGTGCAAATCGATCGACTTTGATTCGAGGTCTCAGCAAACAACTTATTGCATCACGAAAGCTGGTCAATAGTGCCTGACCTGATTGGTAAGTAGCTCGGATAGGGAGGCTGGAGCTAGAGAATGTAGGGACCTTTAAGCAAGTGATGAAAACTTGGAATCGATACGATGCTTGATGGGGAGCCTGTGTAGGGCGGTGAGAAATGGTGTGATGTGTTAACGCCGATGTGAAAGAGAAGCCGCTGCAGACTGCATAGTTTTGCACGAATTTGTGCTTTATTGTACAGGCCGGTGAAACGTGCAAGTAGTGAGACGGAGTTAAGTCACAACTGCATGGACCGACTTGGATGTGGTATCTCAGTCATGAGAGTATCGATGTCTTATTTAGTGTTGTCAATATTCACGTTTCGGCAAGCTTTGACTAAACGTGGTGTAGTCACAAAACGGGGAACCGTACAACTCTTAATTGCACACCCATACACGGTATGAATTCTTGACCCTATGCGCAAACTCTACTGTAAGATTCTACTGTAAGAAGAACTTCCTTTCTGGCTATCGAAGTCTTATAAGGCCATTTTATCGCCCGTAAAGACATGATAAAACTGCATGACTTTGAATTTAGCAAGAAGGGTTAGGAAAGTCGGTAAAGAGTCGGTAAAGACTAGTGGTTAGCATATGTAGACACACTGTCTTCAAAAAGCTTGATGGGATCAGCTCTAGCACGCCAATTAAATTTACTGGGGTTATAATTTAGAAGCAGAAGGATCGATTCCATTTAATTTTGTATCTTTATAGCCTCAGGGCATATAGGTCGTAAGGTAAGGTAATATCAGAAAGTGGGCGATAAGAAATAGGGCATACTAAGTCAACGAAACATTCCGCACAAATCAAATTGGTGGGTCTCGATGGACCAAAGATTCAGCCAGGTCGTGCATCATGCACCCGTGAACTAGACTCCCTGACGACCGAAACTACCACTGCAGCGACTGAAACGCCCCTTTAGTGGCGGAAGCTAGTGTGATCGTAACTTACACAGCCAAAATATTCACACTGAACCGCTCGCGGTTTGAAAGTACAATATTTACGTAGAATGCTTTAGCTGTTGGCCCAAAAATGAATTGCGAAAATTAACGACCGATGGGCAGAAGGTAAAGATTATCAGTTAATTTTTTTATATTGCTAAACGGTACAGTCTAATGTGAACTCCTAAGTGGCATGACAACGTGCATCAAATTGCAATTAAGATTCTCGTCTATGAAACACAAATTGCATAATGTGACAATGGCCACAAAAAAATCATCTGGTTCAATTCCGAGCATGTGCATGCATTTAACTGTCATTCGTCACCATAGCGTAGAGGTCGAGCCCCTCGCTGTATTTTCAAGCGACTGCTCTCCTGGGCTTCCATAATTTGTCTTCTATTAGAGCATTTTTAAAACACTTCACAATTTGAGAAAACCTGCTTTGGTGCTAATATATATATATATATAGAGAGAGAGAGAGAGCAGCTCGCTGTCTGTGGACTCGCTTCGCTCTGAGTAATTCCGTCACAGTAGACGACGCTGCGCCAGCTTGCCGCTTGACGGGTGCGCCATCTTGCCATGCAAGTGCGCCATCTGCGGCATGACGGACTTTCTCGCTTTAATTAGCAGATGCATATGTGCATATGTGTGCGTGCATGCGTGCGCGCGCGTGTGTATACTATATTAAGTCTGGTGCCTAACACTTAATATGTTGCACTAAAGAAAGAAAGTACGAAACGTGGGAAGACTGAATCAGGGTTGGGTCCTATGTCAACTCACACTAGGAGGTACGCTTATTAGGAAATCTTGGCCATTTGAGTTAGTATGAGTTAGGTTGCTGTAAGCATTTTATCAAGACATTTTGTAACCTTTGCCAATGGGAATCTCCCGTTCAACGCTGCTTCGTACTAGTCCACCAAAGCCTTCGTAACAAGTCGGGCTGTAGTGTTCCAAGATAGTTACCTAGGAAAGATACCTAGCAGGGATTAAAAGCCAATGAAATTTATCAAATGCTTAGACCTATTTCACATGAATGGTACATTTCTGCTTTATTTCGCGTAAATGGAATGTGTTACGGCTTGCTTTACTGTGATGACCAAACTTTTTTCCGAGCGCACTACTATAAAATGTGTGCCAATGATTTCAAAAAATGGTAGCGTTAAATCATTGTAAAGACAAGTTATTGAGAGGCTTGCGACTCAATTTAGAGTGGGGGTCACAAGATGCGTCTTCAAAGTTTATCTTTGGATCTTGCAGCCTTTTTTGAACGCGGTCAATTTGCCTTAAGATGATGTACCAAAAATGACAATAGAACCAAAAGGTTAAGTTCAAAATATAATGTAGGAGACTGACAGCTTCACTTGTTGTATCAAGTGTTCCGCTTGTGTACTAAGAAAATTGCTCCAAACGATCTACAATGCTGTTCAGTCCATCATTAATAGCTTACACAGGCTCCACTCTTGCACTTCAACTTGTTGCAGAGTCACGTTTGACAGCGATGACCAAGACTTTCTCCAGTTCTTTCCACCTCAGAGTTGATCTTAAAAAGAATAACTAGGTGCTCTCTATTGTTCCAAAAAAGGTAATGACAACGGAATCCTTACTTGCAGCATGAACTCCTGTCAAGTTCAAGCTGTAGTTATCGCAGATTACAAAAACTGCCTTCTCATTTTTGGTCAATTTTCTCTTTCGAGCACATGATAAGTGATCCGACAGGACTGCTGCGTTGTCGTAGCACAGCCAGTTAAGAAAGCTTAGTCTTGATGGTCTGATAGTGTGTCGGTGCTCAGTCGCTGCAAGTCGGCTCGCCCTCGACGCGGCGAAGCCCGCCTGTGGAAGGCAGGATGAGGCGAGCGGACGGACGGGGAGAGCAGTTGGAGCGGCGATGGAGGGCGAACGGCCGTGCGCTTGTTGAGCTGCTATTGTCACCCGAATACACGGTGGTTAATGCCCCCTCGGTGTTTCTGCGTCGTCGCGTGTATGCCCGCCAGAGCATCAAGCTACTGCTTGGCCTAAGTCTGTAAACATGCTTAGCTTCAGACCAGGATTGCTTTAAATCAAGATGGTATTCTCACGAGAAAAGGTTTTAAAAATATGCACAATCAATTTTATTTTTGGCGCCCTCTCGGCCTAGGCACCCGGGGACATCTGTCCACCCTGCCTACCCATTGTTAATAATAATAATAATAGTGCACTTGATAAAGCGCCCTCAGAGAACTAAATCTCTCTCTAGGCGCTTTACATTTGCTGCAAAGAGAAATGCAATTGAATGGTGAGTAATATCATGCTTAATAAACGAACAAAATGAATAAAATTGTTAGGGGTGACATGCACAGGGTCAGCATACAAATGTGGTTGGTGGCAGCATGCACAATGTCAGCATAAGCACATGAAGGACGAATCATAGGGACCCACTAAATGCTATCCTAAATAGGTGTGTTTTTAAGTTCTTTTTAAATGTGGTCAGGTCAGGGGATGTTCTGACGCAGGTAGGGAGGGAGTTCCAGGCTTTGGGAGCATACGAACTAAATGCACGGTCTCCAAAGGATTTGAGGTTTGTACGAAGTATTGGTAAACTGTTGGATTCCGAAAAGCGGGTGGTACGATGCTTGGCCTGATGGGGGAGTATATCTGAGAGATAGGCTGGAGCCAAAGAATGAAGGGACCTAAAAGTGAGCGACAAAACCTTGAAGTCGATCCGTTGCTTGTTACGCCATAATTGCCACCCCTTTGCTTACCATAATGTGGAAAATTATTTGGCAAACAGAAGCTGGTAGTTATCTCGGTAGTTAGCTTGGCCTAAGTCTGTAAACATGCTCCACTAGCTCAGCCAGCAATAGTCAAGTTCATTGGAAAAAGGACTGGCTTTAAATCAATATTGGTATTCTCACATGAACAAGTTTAAAAAAAGATGCACAATTTATTTCGCTCTTGGCGCCCCCTTGGCTTCGGCGCCTGGTGACGTCTGGCTCCCCCCAGCCCGGCCCGGCCCGGCCCGGCCCGGCCCGGCCCGGCCCGGCCCGGCCCACCCATTGCTACGCCTCTATGTACAATGTACCTAGAGCCCCCAGTTATTTATTTTACTTTATTTTATATTACCGTTTATTTCTCCTTTTATTTATGGTGCATATTGTATTTCTATAAGGTTAAATATATACATATATAGATTCAAATTATAATTATAGAGGTTTAATCAATGTAAAGTGCCTAGAAAGAATGAGTTCTCTGAGGACGCAATCAACTGTATCGAATCAAATGTATTATCCCTATTATTATTAATCAAATTGCCGCTCGGCTTGCCATAGGCCAGCGACGTGGCGAGCGAGTGGCGTAGCCGCGATAGGGTGGAGGAAGTAGGGTCGGGAGTAGCCTACCCCAATAATCTCGGTTACAGCAAGCCGGTTTCCAGTTACAATGGCCGGTACACAAATAATATGATTGCTGCGAACTTAGTGTGTGCATGATAGACTAAAATTGATCTTGATTGATAGAAATTTCGGGTCTGGTCTAACCGGTTTCTGCTGTCCACCTGAAACATTGGCTACATCGAAACCACGCACTTCCATGCACGCTGCCCATCCGAAGCCACACACACGCACACACACACACACACACACACACACACACACACACACACACACACACACACACACACACACACACACACACACACACACACATATATATATATATATATAGATATATGTATGTATGCTACATATAGGCTACACTCAAGCTGCAAACGAGATAGCTTACTTTGTCTAGCATATTTGCAGTTCATTGCGTCTTTTATAGAACACAAACGCTTTTCTCGATTCCTTATGTGCTAGATAAATTTTTTCGCATGCTCCAATGCCAATGCTGTAAAGTCAACTGACGGCATGGAAGTTGAAGACTAGTTTTCCTCTTTTTAGTTACTTACTGTCTATTGCTCAGCCTTAAAACTGCCCAATGAGTAAATGCATCGCCTTTTAACACGAAGTTAACCGTCGATTCGGCGATCAGACCGTTATCAGTCGACAAGGGCAAAAAATGAAGGCAATAATAATAATAATAGTATTGCACTTGATAAAGCGCCCTCAGAGAACTTAATCTCTTTCTAGGCGCTTTACATTTGCTGCAAAGTGATACGCAATAGAATAGTAAGTAAAATCATGCTTGAAAAACAAACAAAATGAATAACATGGTTAGGGGTTACATGCACTGGGTCAGCATGCAAATGTGGTTAGTGGCAGCATGAACAGTGTCAGCACGCATAAGCACATCGAGGACGAATCACAAGGACCCACTGAATGCTGTCCTAAATAGGTATGTTTTTAAGTTTCTTTTAAATGTGGTCAGGTCAGGGGATGTTCTGATGCAGGTCGGGAGGGAGTTCCAGGCTGTGGGAGCATACGAGCTAAATGCACGGTCTCCAAAGGATTTAAGGTTTGTACGAGGTATTTCTAGACTGTTGGATTCCGAAAAGCGAGTGGTACGATGCTTTGCCTGATGGGGTAGTATCTCTGAAAGATAGGCTGGAGCCATAGAATGAAGAGACCTAAAAGTGAGCGACAAAACCTTGAAGTCAATCCGTTGCTTGACTGGTAACCAGTGCAGGTCGGCGAGAAGTGGAGTAATGTGGCAACTGCGACGCTCACGACAGACAAGCCTAGCTGCAGAGTTTTGCACCAGCTGCAATCGCCTGATCGCACATGCTGGTAGGCCAGTAAGCAGTGAGTTGCAGAAGTCGAGACGAGATGTCACGAATGCATGGACCAACTTGGACGTGGTATCCTTATCTAAACAAGCCCGAATTTTAGCAATTTTATGAAGCTGAAAATAGGCAGATTTGACTGTGGAGCTGATATGGTCGTCTAACGAGAGGTCGCTTTGGAACATGACATCTAGATTTCGAGCTGATTCAACTGGAGATATGCTGGCAGAGCCAATTTTGAAAGTCAGCCTTTCCAATTTCTGAATCACACTAGGTTTGCCCATAACTAGTAAGTTAGTTTTATCATCGTTTAGTTTTAGAAAATTTGCTGCCATCCATGATCGGATGTCATCAATGCATGCAGCAAGTGAGTTGAGAGAATTTGAGGTGCTCGAAGGCTGGGAGGGATCAAAGCAAAGGTACAACAACTGAGTGTCATCCGCATAGAAGTGAAAGCCTAGATTGTGCTTGGCAATCACATCAGCGAGAGGGAGAGTATAAACGGTGAAAAGGACCAATTAACATTATAAATATGTCCTTAGCCTCAGGTCAGGTCCCTGCACCTTTCAAGAAGGCTGTAGTCAAGCCACTAATTAGGAAAGCAACGCAACGACCAGTGAGGACTTGAGCTTCCGTTTGAGCTGCCGTCCGGTCTCTATTCTCCCGTTTCTACCAAAGACACTAGACCGAGTTTCGGCTGACCAACTGAAATCTTGTATTGAGATCTCACACCTAGCAAGTAAGTTCTGGTCTGTGTTTAGAGCTAATCACGCCACTGAGTTAGCATTGCTTAGGGTGTATAACGATCTTCTCATGAATGCAGACTTGGGTGAAGTCTCTCTGCTTGTCCTCAGTGATCTTTCGGCAGCATTTGATACTATTGATCAAAGAATCATTCTGGAGCGTATTGAATCTCGCCTGAGCATCACTGGCACTGCACTACAATGGTTCAAGGTCCTATCTAGGTGTGAGACTCCAGAATGTTGATGCAAACGGACTAAGATCATTGGATGAACCACTTAAGTATGGGGTACCTCAGGGTTCTGTACTTTATTCGCTTCTTTTCACAGTTTATACTCTCCCTCTTGCCGATGTGATCGCCAAGCACAATCTAGGTTTTCAATTCTATGCAGATGAAACTCATGACACCTTTGCTTTGATTCCTTCCAGCCCTCCAGCGCGTCGAATTCTCTCAATTCCCCTGCTGCATGTATTCATGACATTCGCACTTAGATGGTAGCATACATTCTTAAATTGACTGAGGATAAAACCAACTTACTATTTACGGCCAAACCAAGTGTGGTCCAGAAATTTGAAAGGTTAATGCTCACAATGGGCTCAGCCAGCATATCTTCTGTTGAATTGGTACGTAATATAAGTGTCATGTTCCAAAGTGGCCTTTCATTAGACGACCACATCAGCTCCACAATCAAGTCTGACTACTTCCAGCTACATAATATTGCTAAAAGTCGGGCTTGCTTAGACCGGGATACCACATCTAAATTGGAACATCTGTCACTTACTTTTAGGTTCCTCCATTCTCTGGCTCCAGCTTAACAATCAGAACTACTCCCCCATCAGGCGAAGAATCGTACAACCCACTGTTCTCACTCGAATCGTTGAGCCATACCTCGTAAACCTCAAACCGACGGAGGCCATGCCTTTAGTTCTTATGCTCCTGAAGCCTGGAGCTCACTACCGACGCACGTCACAACGTACCCTGACATGACGACATTTAAGAAGAAGCTTAAAACGCACATTTTTATTACAGCATATGTGAGTCTTTGAGATTCGTCCTTGATGTGCCTGCGTGCTGACACGGTACGGTGCATGCTGCCACTAACCATACTTGCGTGCTGACTCTGTGCATGTCACCCCTAACCATAGTATTCTTGTCGTTTATTGAGCATGCTACCACTAAACAATCAACCGTGCTACCTTTGCAGCACATGTACAGTGCCTAGAAAGAGATTTAGTTTTCGGAAGGCGCAATATCAAATGTATTATTATTATTACTCTCCGAGGTCGCTCGATGTCCGCTCGCTCGCACTCGACTCGTCTCGCTCGCGAAACGGAAAAAGAGGTCAAAGCAGGGCGGCGGCGGCGGCTCGAGCACGCCGCCGCCGGACGGGGCAGGTGCGACAGAGTCGCGCGATCGAGGCCGCCGCGAGTGCTGCCGCGGTTGCTATCGGATCGCCGATAAAGCGGTTGGACTAAGACACTTTATGACTGCCAAATTGCACCGAAACGCCGAGCGGCGGCGGCGACGCCTCGGCCCGCTCGGCGCCTCGAGTTTTGCGGTGGCAGCTGCCGTGCTGCGCGATGGTGGGGCCGTCGATTGCGGCGGCGGCGGCCGCCGCCTTTCGAGGGGCGGGGCCCGGCCCAGCGGCGGCGGGCGCCGCCCTTCGGCGGCGGCGGGAGCTTGAGCTTCGTCGGCGGGAACGTGCGGTCGAGTCTCCGCCGTTGTCCTGCTCGCGGCCGCCGCCAGCCATTGTCTCGTTGTTTGTCGCTGCTAATTCAATTGCCGAAGCACGGTGAAGACACAGCAGATGCTGGCGTGTCTCTGCGGACCCATCGTCATACTTTGGGAGTTCGACTAAACGTATGATTGCGGCAATTACGCAAAATTCACCCTAAGCGCTTCGCCAGGGCGGTAGGGGAAAACTAATTAAAGCCGTCATTTCTTCACGGGCGCAGGCCAAACGCCCAACTCGCTATCTCCGTCAATCGATGATTATAAAGTCCGTTAGCCGACGGGCAGCTATTAAGGTGTGCCGCTTTAGTTTCGCCCGCCGCCGCCGCCGTTGCACACGCGCGCGCCGCCAGCATCTGCCAGATTCTTCCGCGAGCAGTCGTCGCTGCTCGCCGCCAAGCGATCGCCGGCTGCTTCGACGACGAGGCGGCAGCGAGCGAAGCGTCCGGCGGATCGTCGTCCGCGTGCGTTGTCTGCAGCAGCAGCGAGCCGTACCAGGATGCACTGCTGCACTACTGCCGAGGCTCACGCCGTCCTTGCCGGGCTGCTCGGCCTGCTCCTGGCCTGCTCCAGTCGCGGCGGCTGGCCGGCGGCGGCCGCCGGTGCGAGCCGCCGCGACCGCAGCTACGAAGGTACGCAGCCGCAGCCGCGCTGGCCGCTCGAGGACCGGAAGCTCCAGCTCTCGGAAAGCTAGGCTCGCCGCGCGTGCGACCCGAGTGCATCGGCGGGGTCCGGGCAGCCCAGCCGCTCACGTCACATCACGTCGCCGCCAGTTTGACTCGCCGCTGTAAGGATTCGCGGCTGTAACGGGGCGGCGACCGAGCGAGTCTTATGTCTCGCAAAGTATTGTTATACCTTGCTTACGACTGTGGCATTCAGAACCACCAGGTTGCCAAATGTTAGCGCTGAAGTGCTTGGGGCTAGTGGCGAATATACACGTTGGGATTATTTCAGTCTCGATTTAGGTGAACCGTATTTACTGTGGCTTTACTTACTCGTATAAAGGGTGGTCTTCTCAATAGCAGTATTAGCAGGACTATTGCCGAGTGTATACACACACATATATATATATATATATATATATATATATATATATATATATATATATATATATTAATATATATATATATTTATATATAGCGCTTTAAGAGAACTGGATCCCTATCCATGCACTTCACACGCGCCGCAGGGCCCGAGCAACTTGACCTCGGTCTTCAAAGGCGAGCGCCTGAATCCCGGATCCAAACGGGAGCGGCTTAGTAGCTTAGTGTGGATGTCTGAGGCAAGAAGTAGAAACCATCGCAATTTAGTGAGCCATAGTATTTCCGTATTTCATATAGATAAATTCCCGCAGAATTAGCGCATTTGTTTTCTTTAAGGTTTTCGCCAAAGAGTCAGCACATGCTTGCGTTGGCGCCGAGCTAAAGACCGTTGAAAAATATAGGAGCTGTTGTTTTTCAAGCTATAGCGAAGGTCCGAGATGACGAGGTATCAAGTATATAGATATAAAGCGACGAAGAGGTATACAGTGGCTCGGGTGCCGGTTGCGCCTTCGACCATCGAGGCATTATTTGTTATCCACCCAGCGTACGATTGGTGGATAGCGAGCGAGAGAGAGGGAGAGAGAGAGAGAGAGAGAGAGAGAGAGAGAGAGAGAGAGAGAGAGAGAGAGAGAGAGAGAGAGAGAGAGAGAGAGAGTAAGAGAGAGAGAGAGAGAGAGAGAGAGAGAGAGAGAGAGAGAGAGAGAGAGAGAGAGAGAGGGAGAGAGAGAGGAAGAGAGAGGGAGAGGGAGAGAGCGAGGGACCTGCACTGGCTACCACTCAAGCAACGGATTGACTTCAAGGTTTTGTCGCTCACTTTAAGGTCACATCATTCTTTGGCTCCAGCCTATCTCTCAGATCTACTTCCCTACCAGGCCAAGCATCGTACCACCCGCTTTCGGAATCCAACAGCCTACAAACACCTCGTACAAACCTCAAATCCTTTGGAGACCGTGCATTTAGTTCGTATGCTCCCAAAGCCTGGAACTCACTCCCGACCTGCGTCAGAACATCCCCTGACTTGACCACATTTAAAAGGAACCTAAAAACACACCTATTTAGGACAGCATTCAGTGGGTCCCTGTGATTCGTCCTTGATGTGCTTATGCGTGCCGACAGTGTGCATGCTGCCACTAACCACATTTTCATGTTGACCCTGTGCATGTCACTCCTAACCATGTTATTCATGTTTATCAAGCATGATATTACTTAACATTCAATTGCATTTCCATTTGCAGCAAATGTGAAGTGCCTAGAAAGAGATTGGGTTATCTGAGGACGCTTTATCAAGTGCATTATTATTATTATTATTATTATTATTATAGAGAGAGAGAGAAAGGAAGAGAGAGGGGGAGAGAGATAGATGGATAGAGAGAGAGAGAGAGAGAGAGAGAGAGAGAGAGAGAGAGAGAGAGAGAGAGAGAGAGAGAGAGAGAGAGAGAGGAAGAGAGAGGTGGAGAGATAGATAGATAGATAGATAGATAGATAGATAGATAGATAGAGAGAGAGAGAGGGAGAGAGAGGAGAGAGAGAGACAGAAAGAGAGAGGGAGAGAGAGGGGAGAGAAGGAGAGAGGGGGAGAGAGAGGAGATAGAAGGAGATGGAGTGAGCAAGTGAGCAGCGAGACAGAGAGAGAGAGAAAGGGGAGAGAGAGAGAGAAAGAGAGAGAGATAGAGAGAAAGAGAGAGAAAAAGAGAGAGAGAGAGTAAGTAATTAATCTGAAGCGCAGGATGTAGCCGGTACTGCAGGCTGTTGAGTTACTCTGATATCAGAGCCCACAAAGACAACAACAGCCGAGTTTAAAGTATATCCAGAAACTTCTGCATCCACCGCTATACGGCGCATAGCATATCGCTATAATAATAATAATGCACGAGTACGGCAGTCTCAGAAAACTCAATCTCTTTCTTGACTCTTTAATAATGCTGTAAAGGAAGTTTATCAATTGATTGATGATAAAATGCACGATTTTATCTTGCTCAAGCACGTGCTGGGTAATTCGCTGGGAGAGTTAGAATGGCGGAGAGAGAAACAAGCGGTTCTCTGGCTTCTTTTTAAATGTTGCATCAGGTAAGGAGATATCGCGAGGTTAGCCAATAGTGAGTTCCAGGCCTTGGCAGCACAGGAGCCCGCACACTGTCTCCGAAGAGTTTGGAGTTGCTTAACTGGGAGCCCTGCCTCCGTGGTAGTTGCACATGGAGATGATGATGAAAGCAGCAGAGTACATTCAGGGCACATGAGCAGCTAAGAGTACTTGGCAGAGCAACGCGGGAGTACAGGTGCAGGGAGGCACGAGGTTGTCGCATTAGAGCTCTTTGGTACTCTCAGTCAGACTCAAGGCTAATAACAATAATAAAGCATTTTTTGGCGCACAGAAAGTACAATGTCCATTTCTAGACTACGTCTATATCTATTCATATTGCAAGTTATATAACGCTCAATTTTTGCTCGTACAAAAACCCAAAATTCACTCAAACGGAAAAGGCTGCGAGAAAGATGCTCATGATTCCACGCAGCTCCCACTTTGGTAGGTCAAGGCCGTCAAGGGTAGCCAGCTCAATGGTAAGAAAAATGATGATAGCAATAATAGCAAGGCATTTGCACAATTGCCTTAGGAGAACCCGACCTCTTTATGGGCATTTTACTTGTGGCGCACACGGATCATATAAGTCCGGCAGCTGGCCCTGCCAAGGTAAAAGATGCTGCAGTTAGTTGGGCCGAGACTTCACTTGCTGCTCCTTAATTGTCCACTGCAACCAACTAGTACTGCGATGAAAGGGACTAGTGGATATCGGCCATACTCGCCGTCAGAGATGGACTGATAATGCATGGCAAATGAAGATACACGTATAAATCACATCTGTGCGCCTCGCTGAACTCCGTAAGCATTGTTAGCTTCTTCCAAATTTCAGGAGTAGACTTTCAAGTTTCCAAGTGTCAAGAGAACATGCTACATTGGAGGGAAAAACCACATTCAGCTCAGCGGGTCTCTGACTAGAACTCACTTCAAGCGTTCATGTTCAACGAGTACAAAGATTCGCTCTCTTCTGCTCACCTTAGGTGACAGAGAATCTGTTGATATAAACGTCCAAGATTGTTCACCTACTTTAACTTTGCCTTGTATTTCTACCTAAATGTATGTCATACACGTTGTTTGCCAGATCCATTGATTTCCTATCGAAACCCTATAGAGTACATACAGCGGCACTGTGCGGGCTGTATACACTGTCAAGCACAACAACTAAGTAGTTATACAATAATAATAATAATAACAGGTTGTTTGCGTGGCATCCTACGAGAACTTTGTCTCCATTCAAGCGCTTTACATCTTACTGCAAAAGATTCAGTTTCCAAGTGTTAGTGTAATGCGCGGTATCAAGCGTGCATAAGCGAAATGCGTCTTGAGCTGAGCCTTAAAGAATGTAAGGTAGAATGTCGTCAGTGACCGTACCCGGAAATGAAAAATCCCGACTCCTGGTGCATTCGAGTTGAAGGCTTGGCTTGTCCTGCAGTTCAGCTGAGGGCGAGCAGCGAGCAGTGGCATTCGCGGGGCGATTCGTGTGTTGCAGCCAATAAATTTATCTATCGCCTCGCCGCCTAGGCGTCGCAGATTTTTCGCATCCAACTGTGGCCACGAGTTTTCGCTCCGCTCCGGATGGGCGCGGTTTGACGAAGGCCGGAGGTCAGCTTTGACCTTTCCGCTTGCAAATAGATAGAGGTCGATCGACGGCCGCCCCACCCACCCGCAGCGACGTGCGACGATTCGCTTGTCGGCCGCTCGCCGTGGATTCCTGCGTACGAATCTCAGCTTTCAACCAATATGATCAGCTCATCCGAGTGAGCAGGAAATACGACCGGTTTGTTGCCACTACTTGCTTTTTCCCCCACGAGGACAAAGTCTGGACGTTGTACCGCACGCACAGGGAGCCGATGGGAGCCGGATCTCACGCGAGCAACTCAGAGGACCGTCAGAGGGCGCTGACGTCTGTCTGCTCAGAGTGAACAGACAGACGGCTTTACATCGGCAGAGTATTGGCGATTTGTCGCTGTCCGCCGACCGCCGTACAAGGGAGGCCAGAGATCGGTGACAGGATTGTAAACTGCCAGAGTGGAGGAGTGCCTCTCGCATTAATTGGCCATTGGTTGTAGAGCCGCTAATTTAAACGTGCGCAACCCGGTCGGTTCAACGATTTCCATGATGAGAAGAGCCCACTTAAATTAATTAGGTGAGGCAAGGAGTCGGGGGTCGTGGGTCAAATCACGCAATCCTGGCTATCCGATCTTGCTATGGCTGCGAAGAGAAGGCAAATATCGTAATTAGTCTCATTGATTCATTTTGCCAAATGCCTCTTAATTCCAAAATCGAGAAGACGAGGCTTCATTGGCACGAAAAGGGATTGATTTCGTGCTTCTTAAACGGTAGAGATTAGCTTCTGTCTGACGGCGAATATTCTAGAGCCTCTCGCTCTCTCTCTCTCTCCCCTCTCTGTCTCTGTCTCTCTCCGTGTCTGTCTCTCTCTGTCTCTGTCTCTCTCTGTCTCTGTCTGTCTGTCCGTCTCTCTCTCGCTCGGTCTCTCTCGCTCTTTCTCTTTCTCTCGCTCTCTCTCTCTCTCTCTCTCTCTCTCTCTGGCATGCAAGTGCAAGCTAAGGGCAGCTGGCATAGGCTTGCGTAATTCGTATAGCTACCCGTTAAGCTCTGCAGCGTGCTTGACGCATCTACTTCCCGCTGGTTTGCGTTCGCGAACATTTAAACGGCCACAGAAGGAACTTCCGGTACAGCTCTCATCAACAACACTCGATATGCTAACGTACAAATGACTCGAGGGACGGGCTGCATTCTCCGCGACGCAATAGAGAACCTCAAATGAGGTGAGTAGGCAAAAGGAGAGAGTTAAATCTATGAGCACAGTTATATCGAATCCGACGGCGAATGCTAAGGGTGCATCTCCTGATGTAATTTCAAGAAGCGGCGAGATCCAAGCGGTCGTAACTAGTTAGTTTTCGGCGAATTTCGTACGGCTCCTGTACGTACACGAGCGAGTCTCTTCGCAGGCGCCTTTGAGCCTGGGCTTGAGTTCTGTCCTCGCGCCGAGCCGACGCGATGGCATCAAAGCGTGCAGGGCCGCCATGCTGGTTTTGCAGAGATTGATTGCGGTACGCGCCTGACTGAAGTGAGCCCAGTCACCGCCAAGGTCAACTTTCCAAGGTACACGCCGCAAATGCTGGGCAAACCCTTCGAGTGTGCGTGGGAGTTCATGGCCGGCGACTCCATGTACATTGAAGTGCAAGTACTGGAGCTCAGGATGCCGACGACCTATTACAGCGAGCGGACAAAGACGTAAGCACAGCCGCTTTCAGTGCGCGCGCCCTTCTTACTTCTATCAACTCTCGCTCTCGCGTGCTTCAGCACTGCAAATACCTTTCTGGCAGCTAAATAGTGCGGCGTTGTCACCTTACACCGTATGGGGTAGGAACGTGTGAAAATCGGCAAAGCGCCTTTGTCAAGGTACTGTGAACATACGTATTAGTGCGTACGACAAGAAATCGATCGTGTCTTCCACTTTACGTTGCGATGCCGTTCAAGTCACCCTTGTCACCACGTCATGCTTGTTGACATTGTGCACGTTGCCACAAACCATTTGATGATCGTGCTTCCTTTACAGCATATGTAAAGTGCTTAGGAAGAGTTTAAGTTCTGCGAGGGCACTCGGCAAATGCATTGCTAATATTGTAATAACAATAATGATAATAATAAGTCTTCTGTGTAGCCCTCTAAGAGAACATAATCTCTATCCAGGTGCTTTACAACTCGCCGAAAGAGAAGCAATCACTACACATTAATGACTTCAAGGTCATGATTAGATCAGCAAGCGAAAGCAAGCAGATAGCATGCAAGTGTCACCACACAAGCCTATAGGCACCCTCAAGCTTGAGGACCTCACCCCAAATTGGTTAATCTACAAGTGTATTATTACTATTATCTAGCAGAAATCAAGTGACACCTGTTGTCCGTAATTTGAGCATGCTAACCCAGCACCGGTTGTAATTGCGTGATTGCGTGATCCATGCCTCCACTGTCGAGTCACCCAGATTTCAGCTTTGCAGCATTGCAAATAGCAGAGCCATCCGATTGGAGAAGAGAGTTTTGTGGCATTGCTTATAGATTTCTGTAGCTCCCAGTATTCAGGACTCGGACCCTTTGCCCTGAAATCGGTCTGACTGCAATTGGTGCAGAAATTGTCCAAGTTTTCTTTAACGCCGTAGCGAGCCACAGCAAACCACTTCTGTGCTGAGCTTCACTTGCTCCATAACCGAAGCATCGAATAAACTTCAACATCCTCTTTGGCTTACAGACAGCTCCAATAAAAAACATTAGCTGATTTAGCAGCCTCATTTGCATAGCGGCAGAAGAGCCTTAACAGCTATCGCCACCGCTTGCAGTTGGCAATAAAGGATCGCCCACTGCAGGATTCGAACCCACGACCACTGTCGTTTAAGAGCCAGCGACTTACCTCCTGGGCTATCGGGCCAATCGCTTGCACTAGCTTAAGCATCCGACCTTCTTGCACCTCCAGTGTGCTCTAGAACCCCCCCCCCCCCCGAATGGTGAAGAGTAGGGGGCCCAAATGCCTCGTCTAGTGAATGAATACCCATCATCCCCATAGTCCATCCTCAGAATCGTCTGTGCCAAAGTCAAAAAGCCGGAAGCGGCAGCCGCTTGGGTTGCTTTGAAGCCCGGTCTAAACTCAGCAGCAGCAGCAGCAGCAGCAGCAGCAGCAGCAGCATCAGCAGCATCAGCAGCATCAGCAGCAGCAGCAGCAGCAGCAGGTTCCCTGGAGGTCCATTCAGCCTTCAGTGTACGAACGATTTGGCCTCGGACATTTCGGACGGCCGCTACGTCTCGGACGCGGACTCTTCGGCTTAAATGCTTAGGCTGTACGGGCGCACGATTTGACCGCTAGGGTGGGCATAACGTCAGCGAGGAAGGTCTATTCGGCCGCTAAGGTGCCTGGTAATTTACTGCTTGCAATTACATAGATAGCAGATCAATATATAGAAGACATTCGCGGACGCGAGCGCACGCATGCATACCTGGATGTGCAGACGTTCGGCTTGAGTATTCATTATTTTTGAAAGTAGATTGGGATTTGAAGAGATGAAAACATGTTGATGGGAATCGAGTTTCAAGCACTTTGCACATCAAGAGCAGCAGAAGAGCCTTCACGGCTATCGCCACCGCTTGCCGTGGACAATATGGGATCGCACACTGCAGGCAGGACTCAAATCCACGGACTTGGGTCGAGAAGAACGAGCACCTTACCTCCTGGGCTAGGATCCAGCGCAAAGATACGAAATGCAACGTTACTGATTCAAGTTTTAGACAGCACTCATAAAATTGGTCAATAAACCTAATACTCATTTAAAAATAGCGGGTTTTGGATAGAATAGAGCGCTTAGAAACTACCCCTTCTTCAGCTCGTGACTGAGTCGTAAGGCTGTGCATGAGCCGAAATCATAAAGCCCACCCACAGAGCAAGATTTATTTAAGTCATCTCAAGCTCTCAACTATACTGACGGTAAGAGTAATAAAGTATTTTTGCAGTGCCTATGAGAACTAAATCTTTTTCGGGGCACTTTAATGTATTCGCATAAACCAGCGGTTCTCAACCGGTTGGGTCGCGAACCCTTTGGGGGTCGAACAACCCTTTCACACAGGTTGCCTAAGACCATCGGAAAAACACGCATTTCCACATTTCGCAAATAATAATTTTATGTTTGGGAGTCGCCACAACATGAGCCACTGTATTAAAGGGTTGCGGCATTAGAAAGGTTGAGAACCGCTGCAGTAAACGCAAACAGACGATATGAGCTTCTAATATAATAATATAATATAATTCTAATATGAGCTTCTAAAGGAGCTAGCTACTCGAAAAAAGATCGAATACCCGAAAAGTAGTAGTTTCAGGGTTCGCAATAATACTTGCTACTGTTCATAGGGAGTCTGTAACTAGGTTTCTGGTCTGTTTTAGTTCACCAGTGGAGTGAGGAAAGTCGTCTAAATCGTTTTATTTCTGCTGTGTACGCTGGAGCCAATAGGTGGGTAGTAATAGCACGAAGTCACGTAGAAGCAGCAATAACACTCAATTCGACCTCATGATTGTCGTCGGCTGTCATTCAGGCTGCCATAGCCACTAGTTGAGGGGGGTGGAATCTACTTATTTTAAATTCCGTTTTCGCTAAATTAGAGATTAGATAGTGCTTTGCTTTTAATATCGTCATGTAAAAGTAAGAAAACACATCCACGGGTCATTGCAAAGTTTGGCCGGATATACGAACGTATTTAAGTCTCACGAGACCGATAATGGATTGTACGGGGATGGGCGAATAGGGTGGATATTATATGCGGACTCCCTTGCCCCCGAATGGTCTGTCCTCGCAGCCAAAGGTTTGCCAAAACTTCCGACAGCCCTACAGCCACGAGGAGCCACCCTTCCTTCCTTCGGGCCTAAAGATCGACCGTGGCTCTCGCCTAAAGCAGCCTAAAGCAAGCGGGATCTCGTCTAAAGCAGCCTAAAGCGGGCTCTCGCCGAGAGAAGCACTGTTCAGCGTGCGTTGCCCTCATGCCTCGCAAATTGAGCAGGATTACCTGCAGCGTGAGAATGCGTGCGTCAGTCAACGAAAAGGCTTTTATTCCTCAGGGACTGGTATTCTCGACGTGAGCCGCGACCGCTTGATGCGACAATGCGATCGACATTATCCAATTCCGGAGTGTACCGCTGCTAGGAAAGCAGATCTTCTAAAAAAACGCTTCAACTGGAGCGACGCACGGTTTGCGTTCGTTGCTCATCCGAGTGCCGCCTCCATTAATGTCCATTGACGACTTGCCAACTTGCACCGAAGCACTGTGGACGGTTCTGACCCTAATGCATCCGAACCAATTAATGCGAGACATAATTGACTTACCGTTCAGGCCTAAGTAGTAGCCTTGCGGGTTCCCTGGTCTGAGTCCCTAGCGTCCGTTCCATTGGTCGGACGGACTTTCCTCGTATCTGCTGTCGTCTAAGATTAGACCCCGCCAAGTTCCCGACCCGCTAGCCGCGGTTTGCTAATTGGGAAGACGAGCAGTTGCTACTGATTGATATTGCATTTTCTACATTTTTTACTTCATAGGGTGTGTTTTTTTCTTGAACAGTTCCGAAAGCAAAAAAGAACACAATTGGTTCATATACGATCAGCAATTAGTGAGCTCAAAATTCTACATTTAGGCACGAACCATTTCACTTCTCTCTCTCTCCCTCACTCTCAATATGCCCTCTCTCTCTCTCTCTTCCTCAGATTCTGGCTCTTCGCTTTCTCTCTCTCTCTCTCTCTCTCTCTCTCTCTCTCTCTCTCTCTCTCTCTCTCTCTCTCTCTCTCTCTCTCTCTCTCTCTCAATCGCTATCCCTACCACTATCATTTTCTTCACTTTATCATCACTACCACTCTCCTACTATCTCTCTCTCTCTCACTCTGCCTCACACTGCCTCGCGATGTTTCTTCTTACTCTCTGGTTCTCACTCTAGCTCTCCCTTGCTCTTTAGCCATCACTTTTTCTCTTCCTCTAGCCTGCGCGCGCGCTCTCTCTATCCCTCTCTCTCTCTCTCTATCTCTCTTTCTTGAGCACTCTCTCTCTCTCCTCTAACACCGAGCCCCAAAAAGTCTGCCGTGAAGCGAAATAGCAATCTGCCAAACATCATTTGGCTACTTGTGCTCGTTGTGTGGTCCTGCTCACGGAATCGGTGTCTTGGGCATCTGCTATTCTTAGGCGCTTTCCCCAGCACGGTACCAGTGTCCCTGCCTACCACGACGACCTGCGCATGCGCACTTAGCAATTCCCGAGGCTTCCAGAAACTTCATGCTAACAGGTGACCAGGTAACCCATGAGCTGTGAACTTGTGACGATGTAATCAAAAGTATTTGAAATAGAATATGCTGCTTCGTCGAAACGACGATAGTTTCCTTTCTTGTCCTTTCCTCTGCAGATACGTACGACACGTTCAACCACGTGTTCAACGGGCGCTTCTTTCCGCCTGCTGCACTTTTCTGTTTTCGCGTTGAGATACAATTCATTACTTAATCGTGCAGTAGTGAAAAGATTCTTCATCTTTTGGCAGCGTTCTCTAAGGAATCCTACGGTGCACGATATTTTCGCGATCGTCGTGAGACGGCAGTGTTGTTTGTCATTTCAGGTGTACAGCCGGATTTCTGAAGATCTTCGATGGAGTGGGAACAATCCAACAGTGGGCTCCGACTGAACTCTGCGGCGTATATGACCGAGGAATTGGAATTCGCAGAATAACCTCTTATAACTCAGCAAGGTTGCTGTTCAAGGTCGCGAACTTGACGAGTACGACGGCGTTTCAGGTGAAGGTCAAATTTCTCAATATCGGTGAGTTATTTTCGACAGATTTCTCCAACCCCCCATAAAGCCGGCATGCTTGACTAAAAATATTATGCTAAATGGTCCCCGGTAAGAAGGCTGCCTAGTGAAAGTCATATATACATTTGAACAATATGGTAGCTGCTGCACCGTACAAGTGTGCCATTTCTGGTTGAGTAAGGAAAAAAGATGTTTGCACTATGGAATCTGGAAGCGTTTAAGTGTTGAATTTAACATTAAAGCACATTTTATGGTTATAAAGTTGATATTTTTCAAGTTGCGAAGTCATGTAGAGTCGATATTACAGGCAGTTGAAATTAAGCTCCCCTCTCTTGCCCGGGTTTGGTCTGAATCAGGGTCGGTCGTGAGATGCCCGGTAACAACTTTCATGCTCATCGAGAGATCGGTCAACTGAGAGACTGAATAACGAGTTTCGAGAAGACTGTTTCTTATCTGGTTTCTGCGCTTCGAGATTTGTGTTCAGTGTATTTGCTGATATGATCGAAAGCCTCTTCCCGAACGATTCGTACCACCAGTACGACCTACGATATCGGGCGGGCGGGCAGGCAGGCAGCTGCCCTGGCGACTGGTGCAGCTGGCGAGGCGTTCGACCAGCTTGGCCTCACAGTGCGGCTTATGCAGCTGGCTGAATTGTTTTCAAAATGTTGCTAGCGGTGGTTTCAAACGGGCTTCTTAGAGAAACAAGATCATTGGCATGCATGCTCTGTGTCTGGCGACCAGCTTAGAAAGGCTAGACGAGACAATGCCCTAGGGTATACTGCCACTTAGCAGCTTGGGCTGTAGGCCAATCAGATACTCGAAGTAGCTGACAGACTGAACGAAGAGTTCAGGCATCGAGCCTTAAGCTGCCGCCGCCGCCACCTGTCTCATGGAGAGGCTCGTGGCTTTACGTTCCGCCCTTCTGACTCACGTGACTTCTGTGCACCGTACGTCTGCTTTGGGAGACGCAGCAGAGATTTGCTTTCTGACTATGGAGGCTTTTGCGGTGGCCAACCTGGTGTGTCGTATTCTGGCATAAAGCATTATACGCACACGCGTTTGTATAAATGTTGTCTAGCAATCAATCGGATTTTTAATGCCTTTAATACCCCGAAGAATATCACAACGCTGTCAAGAACTCGGAACTCGGTAAGAACTCCGAGTAACTCCGAGTAACCAAGAACTCGGTAAGTCACATCGTCTTCGGGAGTAGAAGCAACGACCTCCATAGTTATTTTCTCCTCGAATTTTCAAAGTTCTCGTTCACTTGCATTATAATTTCATTACCACCACAATGGGATATCAGATGAAGTTTGCCCAAGTAACGGACGACGACGTGCTCGGAGAAAACCAGGGCGCCAGGTAACATCTTTGACCAGTCACTGCGGTAAGTAGACCCTGATTGTGGGCAGCGACTGCACATGAAGACTACCTGTCGAGGCGGCCTTTTTAATATCTATTTGAAAAGCAAAACAGTTAGATTATTTACTCACAGCCACAGGCTTAGTTAAAAAAGTGGATCGCTTGGAGATCAATATGAAGCGTTGCTTCAGTGCGGGCTGTGCACATGGCCCGCAGGCCATGCTAATCAAGAGCTGGCAGCTGGTTTAAATGCCCGGCTCAACTCCGCTGTGCCAGTTGTCCGTGCAGCCCATGCCTCCAACGTTCCTACACCTCAGAAGACCTGCCGGTGCTTTGGTCATAAATTGTCATCACCCTGCCCTGCTGCCATTGTTTTGCACAGCTGCTTTCCTAGCGCATCGTCGTCGTTACGTCCCTGCGCATGTGTCTATCTATGTGCGCCTGATTGCGCTCGATCTGTGCAAGTACCCGAACATGGCGGCTCGCTAAGCACTCACGATGATTAGTGCGCTGAAATTGCTGCCGTCTTTTTTCGGCGCACACGCGCACTTTGGGGCGCAGGTTCGCGAGAATTTTCTGTGCTGAGCAAAGACACTGACAGGCACATGGAAGTTAGCGAACACTGCAGCTTATGTTTGTAGACACCAACGTCGAGTACCATTATGGCAATTACTTTGATGTTTCCGGCAGAGGAAATGTCAAAGGCAAAAGAAGTAAGTGGTTTCTAAAAGTTCCAGGTCAGGTATGGCGCTACTCCAGACTCCTGATGTAGTCAATTTTGTCACCGGGATAGCGGTATTCGTGCTGGTATCTATGCTCTATACTCTTTTTCTTGATTGTTGTTCTGCATTTGATTAAAGCCATTGTAGGTCACATTGTAGGTCAAATTGTAGGGCGGTCGCTTATCATTTAGCTTCACAGAGGAGTCCTGTGAAAAGAAGAGTGCAACAACAGGCCATCGGCTACAAGAACGTTTTAATTTGGTCTCGGTGAGAATCTTATCCCCGTCCGTAGAAATTATCTATTGTTACAAGGAACCGACATTCGTGATTTTAAAGCTACCCTTTTGTTTTCCAGGGCCTCAAGTTAGTGACTCCTGCTTAAATATAATAAATAAATAAACTATATAATATATATATAATAAATATAATAAACTTGCACATTTTTGAATGTGAATGGGGGCTCGAGCCCTATGGTATATGTAAAGCGCCTGAATAGAGATTACGTTCTCTTTGGGCGCTATACAAATGAATTATATATATATATATATATATATATGTATATATCGAGCACCAGCGAGCGGGCTCGAGTCGACTCGAGTCGCCGACGCTGGGCTTGCGTTCTTCCCTCTGCGGTCTTTGTTGTAACAATACAATGATAAGTCTATGACGAGCATTGTGTCTGTCAAAAAAATACATAATTTAATAATTTGTAGATTTAATTAAAACTTGCACGCTCATAACTGAAACTTAAACAAATGAAATAGTAAATTGAATTATGAAATAGCGAGGAGGAGGCGTTTGATCATCACTATTTTTTTAATTATTAATTACGCCAAATAGTGATAGGCAGACTCTTGATCGGCGAATTTGTTAATTACCTGCTTAAACGCAGTCAAGTGTCTCTCAGTGGAACGAATACAAATGAGGAGCTTGACCGAGACAGTCAGTGTTTTGCTACGGTCTGCGGAATACTGAGTCAATGAGACCCGCGCCTCTGCGAATCCATCCGCTTATATGCGCGGTCTTCAAGTTTCAACTTAAATTTCCTCGCGATGTGTCTCGGATTAACACTCTACCGACAATTTTCCCGGCGAAACCGTGCCTCATGCATTTAGGTGAACCCAGAGAGGAATGGCTGACCGAAGTCAACCGCTTAGCCAGAACTCTGGGAATGAACCCATATCCGGGCTTTTTTCTAAGATTGGCGAAACTCATTCGAGGCTATCACCAGGCTACTCTTTCTTGCTTACTTCTATAGCGACGGTTGGCTGTGTTTCAGAGCTCTTCCATTTACTCTGTGGGCGGTTAGCAACAGCAAGTTGTACGCTGGCGTTTTTTTCCACGAAACTCCACTGCTCGTGGTTTTTAAATCATTATCAGCGGCTAATACCTTTCAATGTGCCTAATTATCTAAGGTTCATTAATGTATGCAAGTTTATAATGCTAGAGTCGTTCGACCGGGTAGGCGCGTATCGTTCGGAGCCGCCAGTCTCTGTCTTTTCCCGTCATCAGTTGGGTGCTGCATTGGGTGGTTTGAGAAGCGACTCGATACATTTCTCAATATACCCAGAGCGCATTGCAGAAAGTCACTAAATCTTCACAACACAATTTCAACGGGTTCTTGCCTGCCGATGTACTCCCTACAGATGTTTGAGAACGATGCATATAGCAGCGTCACGATTCAGAGCCGAGCTGTACCGAGCCGAGCTTTGCCGAGCCGAGCTGTACCGAGGCCGAGCCGAGCTGTACCGAGGCCGAGCTGCACCGAGAGCAGGCAGCGTCTGGCTGACGGGTGGTAGCTTGACCGCTTGCTAGGCCAGATGGCGGGAGCAACGGAACGCGCAGCAGCGCCAATAAAATGTCGTCCACATTCGCACCCCTTTCCGGTCTGTCTGTGACCAGAAGCTGCGGCGGAGGCGCGTAGCTGCAATGTCCCCGTAGCTGCGCGTCGCTTGCTGTTGAGACTGGTCGTTGAGACGGCAATGCATGTGACGTTTGAGGCCTCGAAGAATCGAAATACCGGAATACCTTGCAATTACTCATCCGCAAACTTCCTACAAGCTGGCCGTTTCGATGTGACCCCCCCTGGCTATGCTCTAACCCATAATAAATAAATAAATAAATAAACATAATAAAGCCAAAGCTCCAAAAGCGAGTGAGCTCTCATGAGCAACCTTTGCTACTGCACTTCAGGCAATTGATTGAGGCTCAATCCCAGCCGACGTGCCCCGCGTGGCAGTAAATTACACTCTCAGCACAGCCAACTATAGTGTCACTCATTACGCCGATTCTACTTGCCACTGGCAGAGTACGGAGCTACCGATAGTCCGCATGGCTACGCTGGCTGCTTCGCTCTCTCACGTGACACGAGGTCACGCTGGACAGAGCTTTTCTCTGCCCGCTCGTGCTCACAGCTTTGCCCACTGCTGCTAGGTTTGGGCCGCGGCCGATTCGTGTTTCGCTAAGATGCTCTACCAACGTATCAACGCGACGCATTTGCGACTACGTGCCGATGCCTCCCCGCACCAGTATCCCGCGCACGATGCAACCAACGTCAACGAATTGGAGTTCACACTTGGCGACTAACGTTACAGAATGCGACTGGACCATTCCTGTCAACCGGTGTCTGAAGAGCTGCGACATCACGACGCCGGGTTTTCCAGGCATTTACCCTCCATTTGCGTCCTGCATCTACAGACTTATCAACAACGACAACGGCCGCGTTCATCTACAGCTCGGCGGAAGCCAATTTACAGGCAAATTTAACATGAGAAAAAGGTGAGATTCGATATTAACTATTCTATTGACTATTCACTGCGTCTAGAAATCCTGGCACCGAGCCCTGGCTGATGCAGCTTTCACAGTCCAAGTGCTAGACGCTTTTGAGGTGCCTGAAAGTCTCGGCTTTATCTTACGCCAATTTTGTGCTAGCAAAATGTTTTAGAGCCAAAGCCAGGGGTAAATTTCGCGGTCTTTACCAACCAGGTCGTGGGTTCGAGCCGGGCAGTGGGCGATCCTTTATTGCCTACTGCAAGCGGTGGCGATAGACATAAGGCCTCTTCTGCAGCTATACAAATGTTGTTGCTGTACTCGCTTCCTCACTACTCACGAAGCTCCAGTATCTGCTACTATCGGGCTCGGATTCTATCGGTTCGCAATCCTTATGGAGACTTCTTTGTTAGATTGCATCAAAGCTGAGCTCAAATTTCTCCTTCGTGATGGCTCAGCAAGGATTTTCATCAGAAATCCATTTTCAATTGTTATTTCCCAGCTCCAATCTTTGCTTTTTTTGGGCGGTGTTTTTGTAAGAAGATGTCTCATAGAGCTGCGATTATCTGCCCCAGTTTCCTGTTCCATCTTTGTCTGCTTTTTTAAGTGCGGCAGTGGCTCATGAAGCTTCGAAACTCCTTAAGATCATGAATACCTAATACCATTAAGCTCACTGGCCGCCATCTGTTTTCGTGAATAGAAAATTGTAAGACACTATTACATGCTATTACATGCATGGAACCAAGCTTACCTAGCGAAAGACTACTTGCCGGTCAAGCCTCATGCCATCGGCTGTTTGAAGAGATCAAAGACAGCAAAGGCTTAATTGTAAGCTTACTGCTTGCTGAAAACAGAAGTGGCAAAATCTGGTATTGCTATTTACACCTAGGAGTGCCTGAACACTAATCCGTTCTTGCGAGCCACTTTCAATAAAATGCAAGACATCATGCAGAAGACAGGTTCGCACTCGTTGATCCCGGCAAGGAAGACCTTGTGCGCATCCCTCGAAGGAAGCTGTGACGGATCCGAACGGGTCCAGCACTCGGCACTGTGCCCGCTTTGCTTGGTTGCATTATTTCATCACTGCATCATCCTGATTGCAAAAGTGAAATTTTCTTCAACATCACGACAAAAATTTCATGCACGCAAGCACACGCGTGAGCTTTCAAATCAAATTTATGCAATAATATTAATATATATATATATATATATATATTATATATATATATTATTTATATATTAATATTTATCCAATTTATGATTCGGAAACAAAAATATACCATAATCATGCTAAGCCGGTCTAGTTTTGGTCCAGTCGGTCTATTTATTTTGCTGTTTCGCTAGTTACACCACTTTCAAGCAAACCCGATTTCTGGACCGGCTGGATTTAGCTTGCCATCCGGTTAACCCTAACTGTCCGCTTAGCTGATGCAATATTTAGAACCGGCTGAGGATCAAGTAATCAGAATAATATAAGTAAATCCCTGTCCTGCTGAAGGTGGCTTTTAAATTTGAGCCAGTCCTTCACTCAAGTGTTTGTCTTTTGTCTTCCCCAAGGCAACAAACAGCCATGAATCTAACTTTGACCTGATAAGCTATTAAAGGACTCGAGCACCTCTTAGAGCCTATCATTTGAGCTACACCTAAGAGGTAAATACATATATTTCATAGATCAATTCAAACATAAACATACACACACACACACACACGGGTATATGCGTATTTACACACGTACGCTGCTATGTCAGCTCAGAGATATCGTGGTCTTTTAGAGATATCAAAGTATATCAAACAGATGGTTGGGCGAGAAAACTGATATGGACATACGCCGTGGTTATGGCTCGCTAGAAGTGAGGTATCTCGTAGAGATTTTTCGAGAGCTTCACTGGAACCAGAGTCATCTAAACCAGCACGATCCTGGAACGGCGTAGACAGTAGAATAGACTTATTTAAAGGTCGGAATTTTATAGATCTACTAGTTTCATCTAGGTTTATCAATACTCTTCTGTCTCTATGCACGACACGAAGAGATGCAAGATATCGTTCGGTCGCTGTTCCAAATTGCGTCGCCCCAATCCGTACAGTAAGCCAAGCCAACATATAATCGATGGCTGGCGGTCTATTCAAAGCGGAAATTTTCGTAGAATACATTCAGATGTGCAGAATGTGATAACAGGTGTCGACAGCGTGCACATACACGTGACACATCACTTCGGCATCCTGCCGCGTCAGCCTGGAGAGTGGGCGTGGGCGTGGTACACGAAGATCAAATTCCTGTTTGTGGCTTGCGAGCAAACTGCCCAAGGGAGTTCGACCGCCCAGAAACCTCGCCGAGCTCATTTAGTTGTGGTTTTCAGCTCTAGGCCGGCCGCCAGGCATCGAGCCGCAGTTCGCACTAAGTCAATTCTGCAGTGCTTTACCGCCCGCCGGTAGTGGAAATGTCGCATGAGAAAGGATTGTGATTGGCGGCTTCTCCGAGAACCGTAACTGTCATTTTAGAGGAACGAGGAGCTTTCCCCACTCATTTCACAGTTTTTACCGTACCTTAATTGGACCATTGCACGTCGTTCATTTACCGCAATGACGCGACAGGGTCACGATGGCCCCATCGGAGCTAATTTTACGCTATACGCACGGTAAATATTCACATTCGTTGATTTGAATTGACCGCCAGCCGGATATTTGTAAGGCGGGTAGTCGACCCTGAAAGAATTTTATAGCTGCTGCATAGAGGAAGTGAAGATTATATAGTCCTCAGGAGTTGGAGTCGTTACCTTTTAGAGTAAAGGCGAAATTCACATCAACCTAAATACTTCACCAGGTAATTCACTGAGTCTTGCTGAAAGACTTTTCACTTACCTGTTAATGGACTTTAAAACATCATCCATTGATTTTGCTGGAACAAATTAAAATCCTGGGTATACTCGCCCATCATTTAATTTTTCCATGCAAGCTTCTCGATTGAATCAACGGCAAACTGCAGCCAAAGGTCGAAGCTGGGCGACCAGAAAGTGTCGCGTGACGCGACGTGATCCAGAGTCACGTGATACGTCGCGATCGTTATGGCCGGCCGCTGGCCAACACTTCCGAATTTTTCCACTTCAGCTAGTACAGTGCCTAAGTTCAAGGCAATAACTTGGAAATCTGCTCGGCAAGGCCATCGGTCAGCTTTCAAGAAATTATCGATTTCAACTCTCACCGTTGCTTCAGCTGTCGCATTGACTGCTATGTCGACTCCTACAAAATTCTGGGGAAGCTTGAAGGCTTCTTGCCGAAGGAGCTCGGCTCGGAAACTTCTTTAGACACACTAATAACCCCATTTTGAGATTCTGAAGCTGTCTACCAAAGGCGTGCCTTTTGACAGGCCCCAAAAGACCTACATTAAAAGAATAACACCTTTAGCTGTACTGTAAATTCAATCGTTCCCGTAAACAACGAATAGGCCCTCTGGAAAGTGGCACTGATGAACGTTCGCTAAACGCGCTCATTCCCTAAACGCGGCTCGTGTCGCCAGTGGCAACGTCGTCGGGCGACACGCCTTCGGATGAGTCAAGGCATCTATCTATCTTAAAGGGTAACCAGTTTCTTTGATCGGTCCACAAAGACTGCTTCGAAGCCAGGCGCTGCCCCTTTCAGCCAGACCTCTTGACCTCGGGGTGGCCTTCCAGCTCCTTCTCCCAATGGCCTTTGTTGCAAAGCAATCGTTAGCAGTGGCTCAAGAAGCTCCAGCAGCGGTCGCAGGAGAGCTTTCCCATTTTATTCAACACTTGGCAAACTTACTGCGCGGCCGCCTGCCTTACAGCGCTGTGAGAAGCGTTCTTGGAGCTTTCTTCTGGCAGCGCAGCATCTCCTCACCAGTCCGCATCCGACCAGTCCGCATCCGACCAGTCCGCATCCGACCAGTCCGCATCCGACCAGTCCGCATCCGACCAGCCAGTGTCCTGGGCTTGAAGGCTGACACTTGGCTGGGTACGGCCTGTTAGGTGACTGTCTCGGACTGACGCCTGACGTCGGCTATTCAAAAGACAGGCACTGCGAGGCTGGGCTGGTTTCACTGCTCGCCTGCTCTCAATGCTTCGCTGGCAGCCTCCTCGGCAGCCATTTTCTGCTTTTCAACAGAGCAGCCCAGCATTGAGACCTTAAATAAATACTAGCTGATAAATTAATACTAGCTGATTTAACAGCCTCTTTTTGTATGGCGACAGAAGAGCCTTTACGGCTATCGCCACCGCTTGCAGTGGCGATAAAGGATCGCCCACCGCAGGATTCGAACCCTCGAACCATTCGAACCTCTGCCCCAAGGTCGTGAAAAGCAACGCCTTATTTAGTGAGCCATTACAGCTCACTAAGACCTTGAGTTGGCCTTCTGCTTGGTGCTGCTGCTGCTTGATCAGAGGAGGTAATATTTATAGCAATAACAATAGTAATAGTAATAAATTTGCATTGCGCCCCCATAGAATTTAATCTCTTTCAAGGCACTTTGTATAGGCTGTAAAAGAAGCATGAACCCATGGTTTGTGGTAGCATGCACAGTGTGAGGACACAGTCTCACAAAGACCAAATCGCAAGCACCCAGCAAACAATGTGAGAAACAAGTTCGTCCTTAGCTTCTTTTTAAATGCCTTCTAGTCAGTGGATGCTCTGACGTCAGTCGGAAGTGAGCTCCAGATTTTGGAGTGTAAGAACTAAAGGCATCGTCTCCAAAGGATTTGAGGTTGGTTCGAGGCATAGCTAGCCGACTTGAGTGAGAACAGTGGGTGGTACGATGCCCAGTCTGATTGGGGAGTTATTCTGATAGGCAGGCTTGAGCCAGAGAATGAAGAGACCTAAAAGTGAGTGACAAAACCTTGAAGCCAATATACTGCTTGATTGGAAGTCATTACAGGTCGGTGGTGTGATGTGGCAACTGCGATGCTCACGACAGACAAGCCTGGCTGCAGAGCTTTGCATCAACTGTAAGCGCCTAATTGCACAGATGCGGGTAAACGTGCAGGCAGCGAGTTGCAGAAGTCGAGACGGGATTTCACAAATGCACCGACCAGCTTGCCTTTTATATTACTGTCTAAGCAGGCCAAAGTTTTTTGTAATGTTACCAAGCTGAAATTAATTTGGCAAAATTGACTGCACAGCTGTTATGTCGTCTAGCGAAAGGTCACTTTGGAACAGGACGCTCAGAATTCGTGCAGATTCTACGGGAGGTAGGCTGGCAGAGCCGATTTTTCCCACGTAGGTTGGTTTTCTCGAAATTAAATTTGAGATAGTTTGCTGCCATTTAAGTGCGGATGCCATAAATACGTCCAGCGAAGGAGTTAAGAGAGTTTGAAGTGCTTGAGGGCTGGGAGGCACCAATGGGGATCACAGGTACCGCTTCGTGACGAATGCGTAGAAGTGAAAGCCTAGATTGGGAGTTGGCCTCCCTGCGCTGCAGCTCTGCCCGAGGAGCTCCGTCCGAGTTGACGTTCGGATGGGTGAAGAACGATTGTGAACTTATTAGGTCGCAGTAGGAGGGGAAGAGGAAGTGCGTTCCACAGATGAGTATTCGGCGCCTATGTAGTAGTATAATGTAGTAGTATAATGTAATAGTATAATGTAGTAGTATAATGTAGTAGTATAATGTAGTAGTATAATGTAGTAGTATAATGTAGTAGTATAATTTAATAGTATAATGTAGTAGTAAAATGTGGTAGTATAATGTAGTGGTAGGCCTGCGGAATATTGGGCCCTTTATAATGGGATTACGGTATACGGTACGGGTTTTGATTGTTGCTAAACGACAAACTGGTAGCTAAATATATGTCGTCTTGTACAGCGCCGTAAGAGAACTTAGTGTAATCCACGCGCTTTACATATGCCGCAGGGCTAGAGCCCACAACCGTGGTCGTTAAAGGCGTGCACCTTAAACCTGGACTAAACCAGAGCGAATGAGTGTTATGGAATCCACCTCGGGAGGCCTTTGAAGGAACCAACCAGTCACCCTTGCATTAGATAGTAGTAGGAAAAGGCCTTTTTCTACCCTAAATCCGAAGTTTTCCAAATCATTTTTGTTCGAATTTTTTCACATATATATTCAGCTATAAGAAAGATTCTTACCACAACGGCTACTCGCACGTGGAAGTTATTGCCAGTGGCACGCCTACTAATTGTCCCAATTACTATGGGAATTGAAGCCTCCATATCAGGCATTGAATCGAATTCAAGATTCTCAATCTGGCTATCAAGTCAGTTCACCCACTAAGGCCTGCCAAACTATCCGATCTCCTTGCTTGACTAGTTCGCTATTGCACAGACCGTTGCTCTGCCTCTAGCCACCGCACTTGCAATTGCGATAAATTGAACTCTTTTGGTGTTGTTTGAACTGTCAGCAGCTCTTGTGCACCAAAGGCCTGAAAGCTCGCTTCACGCTACAGCTCACTACCAACAAAGGCTTGACAGCTTTTTAATTCTGTACTCAAGGCGCATCTAGTCCGACCAGCTTTCCCCTGGTCCTTGTAAATATGTTTTTTGTTCATCCGGTGTGCTTTTCTTGCGTACATATGCACGATTCAGTTCATGTTATTAGCCTCGGGTTCAATTAACTGGTTTCACTGTGCGTCTTTGCATTTGTTTTAGCACGATGGCGTAAGCGTGATAATTGTCTACTTTTGCGTCCTTCGATACCAAGCATGTCAGTAACCCTTGGTCATTGGTTTTCTTGCTACAAGCGGTAAAGCGTCCGGCGGAGATTGAGTTCTCTTAGGGTGCTTTACAAACGGCTTATGATAAGTATTATTATTATCAACGCCGATAATTGTACAAGCCAGCATACCGGCTAGAATTCGAGAGAACCTGCAGAGTGCACTCGTGTCATTAGGTCTCACCCAGATTAGCAGAATAGTTAGCCGCTAACAATCGTGTAATTGACGGGAACCTAATAAAAAAGAGACTTCGCACTGACCACGTGACAGCTGTGGCGTCCGCTGTGCTCTGCCTCGGCAGCATCTCGGTAAGCGTGAAAAGAAATGTGCAATGGAAGCCGTGCTTCCAATAGGTTCTACTATAAACCCCGTTCTACAACATTGCCAAGAAGCGCGCTCGCTGTCAGGGTGTAAACTTATTAGGATAAATTGTAGAATTGCCTAATGCACCCACGCCTGAGCTAAGCTGACGAGCGAAACTAGTCACCAGCTGGAAGTCTGCGACGGAAGCCGAACAGTTTAGCGAACCGCGAGGGGTCAACATGTATAGTGTACAGATAAAACGTGGCGTGTTAAATATATGTGGCTATCTAATGCTGGCAACACTGTCCAGGCTCGCCTGACGCCTCGCGGCTTTCACACGTATGTAAGCAAAAGTATTTTGCCATCTTGATCTCAAGATTGCCGCTTAGAGAACACATTCAACGGATGGGGCTAACAAATTAAATGAAAATCCTAAGGCGCTAAGGGAGTTTTCTAGAGATTGTCCTCGATTGACGGGCAGTATAGTGACGTGAGTTCGTTCCTGTTTTTGCTGTGTCCTATTCTTGTCCTGTCATTGCGTCAAAAATGTGTCGCGCTGCCGAATTTTCCTTGAAGACTTTTGGCGTCCGCTAAGCACGCGTTTCCATGCGCGATTTACCTAGTGAGGTATTTAAGCCTCTGCTAACAGACTGCGGCCTGAGCGCGAAGCGGTACAGCGACGACAAAGTTTTTGCAACAACTGTTACAGCGACCAATGCGAAGCCGACTACGTCAATGTATACGATGGCGATGGCATTAGATCGCACATTGTGGGCACGTACTGCGGAAACGACGGCGTCGAGGTAATCTCGAGCGGCAACGCCCTGACGGTGGAGTTCGTAAGCGCGGCCGGAGGGCCGCCGTGGGACTACAGCGGCTTTGACGGCCGCGTTTTCAGCCGGACGGTAGGTGAGTACCGTACGCGACCGACCGCGGGCCGGGGCCGACCGCCGAGTCTCGGACGCGGCACCGCTCGCTTGCGTCGGAGGAGGAGGCGGCTGCGGCTTCAATTCCGGACGCAGGTCAAGAGACGCGTCCTTCCTTCTCCCTAGCAGTGCGAGGTTCTTTTTCGCGGCAAGTTCGTCAGTTGGAACGCAAATTTGCAAATTACGCGCGCGCGCGCTCGCGGTGTGAGCGTCGCGTCGGCGGCAGGAGGCTGGCTGCGGGCTTGCGAGCGCTGCGCGCGCGCGCACTGGCGGCACTGCCCATTCGTCAGTCCGGCTTGTTCGCGTATTTTCATTTGAGTCGTTAGTTCGTTAATAATAGTTCTGCTAATTTCTTTTGCGAACGCCCGCTCGCTTGCATAGGATGCAGCCGCTATTGCATTACGTCTCCCTCAATTCTAGCGATTTCACGGAGCAGATTCCCCAGCGAGCTCGTTATCGAATAAGAGGACTCGCTTCTTCTCGCTTTTAAAGCTTGCCCGCGATTTTAGCTCGCGCGGAACTCGACGAGCTCGGATCGGCGAGTCTCACTAGGCGCTAAGATTCACCCGAAAGGCCCCCGAGGCGCTATTTTCGAGCGCCGCGGCGGCGGCGCAAAATGAAACTGCACGGTCCGAGGCGGCAGACTGCCCACGCGCTCCGCTGACCGCTGACCACAGCTGCCAACGAAGCGACAGACTCTCAGACTTCTGCCCACGCACTTCCCACAGCTGCGTCGCGCGCGCGGCGGCCCGCGAGCGACGCAGAGCGGAGGCTTCAAGGAAGAGCTCTCCGTCTCGCGTCAGACTCGACTCGTGTCTGCTTGCCAAAGGCTCGGCCTTGGCCGTAGCGTAGCGCGTCCCTCGCGCAATCACTACGCGTAGCGTAGCGCGTCGCTCGCGCCGCGACGTCGTAGACGAGCCGCACCCGAGCAAGAAGCGGCAGCGCTCCGTCTGCAGCTGGGACTTCGACTCAGCGGCGGCGAGCGACGAGAGACGAGGGGTAGTCTATACGCCCGACTACTTTTTGCCAGATCACCAGACAACGTGCGTCTTTACTTTCCTGATAAGAGATGACGATATTGTTGACCTTGACATTGAAATAAACCAGATGAGGTAAGGCGTAGTGAAAAGCTTTTTTTCAGCCACGTGCGCAGCAGCGCTACAAGCGTATTGCGCCGGCCCTCTTTACGAGACCAATTTAGGTCCATAGTCATGACGGTTAGCAGTCCTACGGTTAAAAAGACGCGTATGCTGAGACACGTCTGCTAAAGTAATGAGCACGCGTGCGCATCTGTTAATGCTGTTATCTGTTAATGCTTCGCGTTCGTTGCACAAGATAAAAAAATTGATAGAGCACAGCCTTTCCCGCGAAGCGGACGAGAAGAAGATTGGTATATGTTCTTAAGAAAGAAAACCGCAGATTACGTCGGACCCGAAAAGCGCTCGCTCTTTCATAATGATTTCCTTAACCGACGAAGCTTATCGACGTAGCTGAGATACCTTGCAAGATTGTTAATAAAAATAGTAATTTTTGAACCAGCGATCTCCAGCTGGCGCTCCTTCGCACCGGCCATTTTGAACAATCCATTCCTGTAATGCTTGGAAATAAAACGTAGTAGCAGTTTGAAGATAATAATGCGAAGCGGACAAGTGCCTGTTCGCGCATCTGTTAATATGTCAAAGTTAGAAGTGTTCTGAAGCTCTCTCTCTCTCTCTCTCTCTCTCTCTCTCTCTCTCTCTCTCTCTCTGGGCACTTTAAAGGATTCGCATGACGAAGGCAGGAATTATGGGACACTATATTTATGGGGATAAATTAACGTGGTTAAAGATTCTTGAAAATCACGATCTTCACGTTTACACCTATTCACTGGTCTATAATCGTAAAAAATTACGGGAGTCTCCAACTTTTCTTTGAAAACGAGCCTGAGTGTGCGCTAACAAAGCGAGGCGGATAGCTGGTGAGCTATTGCCATCAAATAGGAAGCTCAACAGTTCCTTCGCAATGTTTCATAAGTTCTACAGAAAGAAATGGGAAAATTATTCAGAATTTTAGTATAATTTTTGCTTGCTAATAAAATAATAAAAATTATTTAGAATGCAAAATTCAATATATTTAACTTTAATTATGAGAGTGCTTGTTGCAGTTACATATGGAAATTAGTAAACTATATCACGCGTGACATTTTTTACCGCGACGGTCATTAAAACTGTACCGCCGTAATAATAATATTACTTTCACGAAGGGCTTACGGACTCACTCCTTCAAACACTCACCTAATCACGGACTCGCTCATTTACACAGTTTAAATTAAAAATAGCTTATATAATGATAATAATAATTATAACAGAAAGCTTATGTAATTTTGAATGCGAGCAAGTCCATGAGAGCGTGCACTCACTGCTAGAGTCAGCAGTAGGGGAAAGGATATCATCGGCACTGAGAGTTGCACTTGCAGGTTCTACTGTCACGGACCTGTTGATCGAAAGGTTCTGTTAACAGCGGTTTATAAGCGAAAACGTGAAAAGAAATATTTATTGTACTGAGTAGGCCCAAGGGCGCTGAGATACTGAAACGATTGCAAACGAGTTCAGCTAGGTGTGCCGGAGAGAAGCCCTGGTAGGCCTTGCGGGTCAAGTTACCGGGATTGGGGGGGGGGGGTTCGCTGTTATCCCGTCACCTCCCCCTCGTTCCAGCTGTGTATGCCAGCACCAGACGCTCTGCGGACCCCGGGTTATCGATGGAGGAATGATAGTAGGATTACTCGGCACAAGACAGCAAACGCATGGGCCACATAGTCGGGAGACTAGAAAATACTACGGTGGAAACGAAGATGAAATAAGACTAAAGGGGGCCCACGTGCTCTTAATGGTAGGAAGTCGAGTGTACGGCCCCGGCAGTCCATATCGGGAACCTGCCGAGCTATCCAGGAGCATCAACACACTGTCGACCAAGTTACGAGTGGCTGGGTGCCGGGCAGCGATGGCGCACAATGGTTCGCGTCTTAACTGGTCGACAACTAGAGCCACCAAAGTGCCACGAGCGAATCCTCTCAATAAACCCAGTATTGACCAAAACCAAAGGAGAGGCTTAGCACCGCAGGTTAGTGACCCCCAGCTAATGGCCGCCTCATAAAATGGCGGCCCCGGGCTAGTGAACCGTACAAGCCAACGATGCCATTACCCTGTATACTTCGATCGACGGGAGCCGTCGTAGCTTCTTTAGCAAAGGAGACGAAAGTCTTGATCCCTGGCGGCCAACCTGATGGCCATGGTAGCCACTAGCTGTAGGGGTTTAATGCCAGAATGTGCTGCAGTAGTCCAATCAAGACCCGAGACCCAATAGGAAAAAATCTTAAGCCAGTCATTGAGGTAAGTAGCATTTACTGCGCCGTGATAGCCCAGTAGATAAGGTGCTTGCTATTCACGAACGAGGTCGTGGGTTCGAATCCTGCAGTTGGGCAATGCTGCAGTGCCTACTGCAGGCGGTGGTGATTATCGATACTGCTCTTCTGTCGTTATGCAAATGAGGCTGTCAAATCAGCTCAGATGTTTTTTTATCTAATCGTAAACAAATCGAAAAATCAAAATTAAATCAAGAACAATTTCAAAATCCGTGCGAGGTCAGAGATTTTTAAAAAAGGCCACAAAAAATAGCGAAGAAACAGCTATGCATTGTGGGTACTGAGGGCACTCACTTATCGTTCTCGACTTACGACAAGTTTTTTGGTCCATATCTATTTCGCGAATCGGGGACTGAATTTAGTACCTAATCCTGATCAGCGATCGAACATAGTGACTAACTGTAGAGGCGGTCTTCTAAAAAAAACCTGCGATCTTCAGGCTGGTCATCAAAGAGGAGACTTACATTTTGAACACTAAATGATAGTAACCACACAGCAACAGATGTGAAAAGGTAAATTAGTTTTATTAAAACTGGACTCTTAAGGTTTAGTATGAGGAAGATTGGGTTTTATCATCGTCTAGCTTAAGAAAGTTAGCCAAAATCTAAGGCCAGATTTTTGGAGGCAGGCACAAATAAATCATCTGTACTAGTACCTAAATATCTTAGATTATGGGCAGCCTTTGAAAAATAAAAACAGCTGCATTTAAAAGGCACGGTACACACAGTTGTAGAATGATGACTGCATAATAGAATCATTCTACAGCAGTGATTTTATCACGAGTGATCTAGCTTAGGAAACCATACCAAATCTGGTAAAATTCTTGATGATTCAGAAAGACTTCAGACCCAGGGCACGTCGGCCCTGCATCCACGATGCAGATCTCACTCTGCCCCCTACCAGTGTCATCTCTTGTAATATTTAATATTTATTAGCTCACGCCAAGCGTAATCCGACAGAAACTGCCGGTGTTACGATCGTAACTTGCAGCGGGGGTCTTGAATATACTCAGGCATAACTGCTCGTAGATTATCCAGATATATGGTTCTAGCCTTTCCACTAGCAATGAATCTAGCACCAAACTAAGACGGTTTGTAAATCTGCTATTAGTTTCTAATAATTAACACACATTAAACCTTGAGCCTTTTTGTTGCCACACGCAGGCTACTCATAAGAAAGAGGCAAAGCTGTTTAAGAAGCTCCAGAGCGCAAGAAACGCACACTTTTTCTTTGTTTCTCTTCCAGCGGCAACTGCGGAGAAACATTGGAGGTTCAAGACGGACGGAGGAGGGACACCCAAGAGCTATGCGAAGACCAAAACGCTCTCCGTATGAGGAAGCTAAGGTTGGCCTACAACTCCACTGGACCCATATTGACCGTGCGCTACACAAAACCCGAACGGCAACTCTTTAACACAAATCCTATTAGCATACGCTACGCTTTCAGGAGGAGGCGACCGCTAATTGGTAGGTTGTCTATTTTACTCCCTTTTAATTGACGCTGCCGCTGTTTTAGCTCTCTTAGCTTAGTGCAGTTGACCACTTTGATTTGGTCAGAAGTCGCGTTAAAAATGAGGAGCACGGCCGGCATGATAGTGCTAATGCACCAGACGAGTACATACCAATCTTAAGACCAATATTGATGTGTGAACGATGAGGGGGTGAAAATCGACTAAACCGACTGGAACAGCAGTGTAAGCTCGTTTAATAACGATTTAAGCTCTGCGGCATATGCGGTTATTATTGCTACGGCAGCATTTCATTTCACACAGCCCTGCCGGCTGCTATCGTCAGACATTTTATGCAGCTTAACTAAATTTAGAATTCCGTACTAATAAAATATGCAGACAATATAATATATTTGCATTGAATCCTATGAAAACTGAACATCTATCCAATCGCTTCACATATGCCGCTGGGCTCGAGCCCAAGACCTCGGTCGTTTAAGGCGAGCACCTTAACCCGTGGGCAGAATCAGGGCGGCGTATATTTCTGGCTTGAAATTAGGAGGAGAATTAGTCATCGAGCATATCAGGGTCTGGAGAGAGTACGAAATCAGGTTAGATCAGAAGCTACGAGTTCACAAGATTGCCCAATTGTGTGGGGGCTGGAATAGTAAACAGCATTACCCCGGCCCAGGCCGATCGTGCAAACTCGACGTCACGAGCGTCACGAGCGAGTCACCCAGAGTCGGCTGCTCTACTGATGTCGGCTAACTAGCTTTGCCAGGCCTCAGCAGCCTGTCTGGACCAATAATGGCTGTCGGCAATAAATAGCAGAAAGCCAGTTATGTTTATTAGTAGTGTTACTGAGGCTCCATAGCATGCCCAACAGCAGACGCGCCTTATCAAAAGCACAGCCTGGCTTCATAAAGTAATAATAACAATAATACATTTGATAAAGCACCCTCAGAGAACTCAAATCTTTTTCAAGGTGCTTTACATTCGCTTCAAAGGAATAGTGATCGAACGGTTAGTGGTAGCATGCTCAATAAACAACAAGAATAAAACGATTAGGGGTGACTTGCACAGGGGCGGCATGCACGTATGGTTAGTCGCAGCATGCAAAGTGTCAGCACGAAAAATTACGTAAAGGTGGAATCACATGGACCCATTAAATGCTGTTTTAAATAGATGTGTTTTTATTTGCTTTTTAAATGTGGTCAAGTCATGAGGTGTCGTGACGCAAGTCGGCAGTGAGTTCCAGGCCATGGGAGCATACACACGTAAAGCACGGTCTCCAAAGGATTTGAGGTTTGTACGAGGTATCGGTAAACTGTTGGATTCCGAGAAGCGGGTGGTACGATGCTTGGCCTGGTGGGGCAGTAGATCTGATAGGTACGCTGGAGCCAAAGAATGAAGGGACCTAAAAGTGAGCGACACAACCTTGAAGTCGATGCGTTGCTTGACTGGGACCCAGTGCATGTCAGCGAGAAGTGGTGAGATGTGGCAACTAAAATGCTCACGACAAAGAAGTCTATTTTTAGAGTTTAGCACCAGCTGTAAGCGCCTGATTGCACAGGCCGGTAGACCAGCAAGCAGTTAGTTACAGATGTCATGCGGCTTGAGATAAGTCGAAAATAATTCGGTCAATCTACCGCTGCTCGTGCACGAACTTTAAACCGCTGAAGCTCGACAGGGCAATGAAAGTGGTCAAGCGGTGGACGACGCCGACAAGAGTTGAAAGTTCAAAACTACGGAGCTACGCGCTAGCAGCATCGACGTGGTCTCAAAAAAAGTGAAACCTGGGAGATAAAAGCGCCAAGCTCGTAAAACCAAATCGGGCGCTTGCCTTAATATGAAAAAGACGAGGGAAATAGCTCGATACTACTCGCGAAAAGTCACACCCGCATTGAGTCAGTGGAGCTAGCGAAGCTCCAATCATGCTGCACTCAGCTCCACAGGTCTCCGCAGCATTGGCTGTGAAGGAAACGCACATGCCGCTCCAGCCGAATCCCAGTGTAAACCCAATTTCCCACAATTCCGAAAATCCCTATAAACTGTTTCCGCCCCCTGCAGCTGTCGAGCAAGGGAAGAGACGCCGGCAAAGGCAGCGTCCGGCTGAGGTTCGTCTCTTTAATAATAGTAATGATACATTTGTTAAAGTGCCCTCAGAGAACTCACTCTCTTTCTAAGCACTGTACATTTGCTGTAAAGGAAGCATGATCGAATGGTTACCGGTAGCATGCTCAATGAACAACAAGCATAAAATGGTTAGAGGTGATATACACTGGGTCAGCAAACAAATATGGTTAGTGGCAGTATGCACTGTGTCAGCACGCATAAGCGTACAAATGGCAAATCGCATGGACCCACTAACTGCTGCGATAAATTAATGCGTTAGTAGTTTCCTTTTAAATGTGGTCAAGTCAGGAGATGTCGTGATGCAAGTCGGAAGTGAGCTTCAGGCTTTGGTAGCATACAAACTAAAAGCACAGTCTCCAAAGAATTTGATGTTCAGACGTGGTCTAGCTAAACGATTCAATTCAGAAAAGCCGGTGTTACGATGAGTAGCCTGGTAGGGGAGTAGATCTGATTGGTAGGCTACAGCCAAAGAACGATGGGACCTAAAAGTGAGCAACAGAACCTTGAAGTCAATACGGTACTTGACTGGGAGCCAGTGCAGGTCGGTGAAAAGTGGTGTGATGTGGCAACTGCGACGTTCACGACAGACAAGCCTGGCTGCATAGTTCTGCACCAGGTGTAAGCGCCTGATTGCACAGGTCGGTAGACCAGCAAGCAGTGAGTTTCAGAAGTCAAGACGAGATGTCCAAAATATATGGACCAATTTAGACGTGGTGTCTCTGTCTAAAAAAACCCGAATTTTAGAAATGTTTTGTAGTTAAAGTAGGCTGGCTTGACTGTGGAGCTTATGTGGTCGTCTAATGAAAGGTCACTTTTGGAACTGGACATATAGATTACGTGCAGACTCATCAGGAGATATGCTGGCAGAGCCAATTGTGAGGATTAACCTTTCCAATTTCTGAATTGCGCTTGATGTGGCCATAACTATTAAGTTGGTTTTATCATCATTCAATTTAAGAAAGTTGGCTGCCATCGATGTGCGGATGTCATCAATATACGCAGCAAGTCAGTTGAGAGAATTCGGCGTGCTGAAAGGCTGGGGGATCAAAGCAAAGGTACAACTAAGTGTCATCCGCATAGAAGCAAAAGCATAGATTGCTCCTGGAAGTCACCGCGGCTAGAGGGAGAGGTAAACCGTGAAAAGAACGGGACCTAGCACTGCGCCTTGCGGTACCCCATACTTTAGCATTTCGCGAGTCTTTGCGATTCGCCCTTATGCATGTATGCACCTACGTATGTAATGTATGTACCTGCTTACACTACGCCCGGTACTTACGCATGTTACCACCAAACATTTGGTAGTGCTTTGTATGCAGCGTCTGTAAAGTGCCTAGAGAGAGATTTGGTTCTCTGAGGGCACTATGCAAATTTATTATTATTATTATTATTATGCTGAGGTTCCTAACGCAGGACACCCGAATAATTGCGTATCTTATGCTTTTTCAATTGCGGTGTCGGATGCCAGTCTGCCACCATGACGTCTGCTGCGGTATTCGAGCAGGGATCCCATCCACATTGACCCAGTGGTTTAGGTGCTCGCCCCGACCAAGGTCTGGCCGAGGTTGTGGGCTTGAGCCCATGGCATAAGTGAAGCATCGAATGGAGATCTATTTCCCATAGGGCGCTATGCAAAGGAATTATATATATATTTTTTATATCTGTTCGACTTGTGAAGGCCTTTGCAACCGAGGCACGACTTCCACAATAGAGGCCCGCCTCATTAAGTAGTAGTTTGAAGCCTCGCAAGCCTCGTGTAAAATTACCGCACTACTTTTAGCCGCTTTTAATAGCCACACTTGAGCAGGCAGCCATTCAGTCGTATAGAGGAAAGCTGCACTAAATTGGAGAGACTGGCAGTTTCGTGCTTTTTACAATTCTCATTGAGAGACTATCGGTTGGCACATACACCTTTATTGGAATAAAAAAAACCACTGTTGAGTCGCCTATGCTCTGGCACTGTGCCAAACTGGTTTAGGTCTTACCTCAGGAAGAGACGTGGCAGTACAGATGTAACCGTCGGTCATCTAGGGAGATTTTTTTAAGTCTGTAGCGAGCCAGAGTTCGATCCTAGGCCCCCATTGCATCCAGTCTCCATACTCTTCCTTCTGAATGATGTCATCTCAAAGTACAATCTGAAAAATCTCAAAGCTGAAATCTGAGCGTTCATTTCTATTCCAACGTATTATGCGTACCCTTCGACCTTTCCTTCTTCGGCTTCTTCGCGCTCCTCATCTACTCATGCCTACTTAGTTCACTTGCAGCCTGCATGGACTACATTAGCATTTGGATTATCAATAACTTCCTGAAGCTTAACGACGATACCCGCAATCTAGTAGCTACGGGAAAACTAGTGTCACCCAAAAGCTTGAAGATTTTACTCTCAATATTAGTTCAGCTAGCTCACCGCTCCCGCGACGTCTGCTAGTAATTTAGGCTTACTACTCCAAAACAACTTGTCATTAGACGAGGAAATTTCCTTCTCAATCAAGTCGGCCTACTTTCGGCGTAGGAACAACGCAAAATTAAGGGTCTGCAAAGATAATATTAAACTCGGTTACGTGTTTGTGACATTGCGTCAAAACTATTACAATTCCGCCCATTCAGCATACTTGGCCAGTCCTCATTCATCAGCTACAGAAGCACACAGCTCAACCGTTCGTCCGGTCAGTCGGCAACTGCCTGGCGGACTTGTTACCCCCACTTCTGTGTGAGCATTAATGGCTCCCTATCAAGCATTGAATCGAGTTCAGGATCCCCAGCCTGGCTTGCAAGTCACTCCATTCGTTTGCAGCAGCCTATCGTTCCGACCTCATTGAGCCTCCAGTACGCTCTCGTACCACCTGCTCCTCATCAATGTAAAGTAATCTGTCTGTGCCTGTAACCCCATACAGCCACTAGGACTTTCAAGTTGCTACGCTGGAGAGTTTTCTATAGCGTACTCAAAGCCTAAGCTGCTTTCCTTCGTGCTCATACGGTATCCAGCAGACTTCATCTCTCATAGAAAAGAGAAATTGAGCCGCATAACTGAGTCAGAAGGGAAGCCGAGAAACGGAGTAGCACGTAGCCGGTAGTAGCTCAGGACGGCAGGAAAGAGTGCGCCGCCGCAGTCATCAGCAGGAAAGTAGATTTCGTGACGAGAGAATTGTAGACGGGAGCTCCATAATTTAGGACCGAACTATAAAAAAACTTCTGCCAGCAGCAGTCTTTAAGCGCAGGAATGGAACATCTAATTAATTATCCGTAGAAGACTCGGGGGCACGACGAAGCTGACATTTCGGTCCAGCCGTTCAGCCTTCAGGTCCGATCATCTCGCCGTCCCTCGAGCTAAATTGAAGTTTTCTGGCGATCAAGCCTTCAGCTGGTATGCACCGAGAGCCTGGAGCTGCTGTCACTACCCGCGATTACCTTACATCTTGTAAGTCTCAGCTAAAGACGCATCATTTGCAGTCAGGTTCCCCTTCTCCCTTCCGCTGAACTTGTACTTTTTGTCCTAGTTTGCTTTGTTTAAGTAACAGTGCGGGACCGCAGTGGATCTTACTAGCCAGAGGTCTTAGTAACCAGCGGCCGTTGAGTGTCCATCGCGTTCGATTTAGCTTGCTGGCCTAAGTTTAATACTTTTTTTTTTCTTATACTAGCTTGATACCGTCGAGTATGTAAGTGACCGCATAGGAATTGATTCTCGCGAAGCGAGTTGTAAAGAGCCTGAGTGGAGATTAATTTCTCTTAGGGTGCTGGACAAAACGATCGATTACTATAATTATTATTATTAAGGCGAGTGCTGTGCACATGCCCCTCTCAACGGCTTTGCAATATACGCCTCTACCTACAGTACCTAGACTTGTTATTAAGTTTTAGGCGTTCTTGATTGCTGCCGTGCTCTGTTTCTGTCAGCACACATTTATGTATCTGGGCAGCATCAATGACTCGTTAGCCGTTATTCAGGGTGCTAGCTTGGCCAGTATAGTAATCATAATAATAGGTCATCTGCGAAACACACAAAGAGAGCTATGTCGTGGACAGAGGCATTCCACAGCTCACTGCAAGAGGAGCAATAAGTAAGGATTGAGGGAATGCAAGGTATCATGCTTTGACAAGCATTAAAGGATATTAATATTATGCTAAGGCAAGCATACAAAAGCACACAAGAAGACACGAAATGACGCTGGTTAATAGGGCAGCCGGTTCGTAACATGATCTGAATCAAGCACACGTAAGCACGCTAAGCACACAGGGAAAAAAAGATAAGTTCAGTACGGCGAATGGAATTCTGAGCGGGACAAATCTTCTATGGATGAGACTTAAATTGTGTGCAGGTTGTGACAAAAGCCGGATTAAGCGATTTCCAGAATTTTTGACGGACAAAATGAAGGCCCGATAACAAAAATATTTCAATTTATAGCAACGAGTTGAGAAGCATGCAAGCTGAGGAGCTGAGGAGCGAGCGGTGAGAGAGCATCGTAGAGGTGCAAGGAGATCCATGACATGTAGGCCGATGCCAGCGACTGAAGCAACCCGTTGTGTCAGCGAGAGGATCTTGAAGTCAATCTGATGGTTGATAGGGAGCTATTAAACCTAAGACAAAAGTAGGGTGATGCTTTGATGACAGACTAAAGAGCTGCTACGTTCTGCTTTGGATTTGAGGCGATTAAGGGCCCGGACCGGTAGTACTGAGTAACGGTGGTAGCAATAATCTAGGCACGATGTCAAATTTCGCAAACTAGTTTGTCACACCCTTGTATTAGTATGCTCTGCTTTTGGCAAGTTCCTCGGCTGAAAGTAGGCCGATTCAACAGTGAAGGCTATGTGATCATCCAAGGATAAGTCGATTAGCAATAGCAGGTCTAAACTATGGGTAGACATGACGTTAGAATCTTAAGGGTGAGGTCTTACCGTCTGAGCCCCGGGACGAAGGTGGCCTACAAGAGTGAATGTCGTCAATGCAGCCGGCAAGCGAGCGAATTAAGTTAGTTTAATCCCACGCGAGGCTTATGCGGGTTGAAGCATAGATAGAGCTGCGTTTTTGTCTGAGCAGATTTGAAAGATCTTACTTGACACACACACACACACACACACACACACACACACACACACACACGCACGCACACACACTGAGATGGAAAGAGAGAGCGAGAGCGAGAGAGAGAGAGAGAGAGAGAGAGAGAGAGAGAGAGAGAGAGATTGAAAAAAATGCATGGGTAAGAGTGAACCTGAGGTAGCTCATGCTGACATTCTATAAGGGCCTTCATATCTACACTCTAACATCTCTCGCTGAGGAAGGACCTAACGTAGTATAGCATATGCCATTTGTACCAAGGAATATCAAGAGACGCTCGAAAAAGATCTAGTTATTGATTGCATCAATTGCACTGCGACATTAGAGATATGCTAACCTGATTAGCATTGATCCGAAGGTCATTGTAAACCGGCAGTGTGGCAGTTTCTCTGCAACCGTTATTTGTTGTTGTTGTTGTGTTTGTTTGTTGTTGTTTCCGGTTGGAAGTTGCTTTCTCGGATCGGATGAACTGAAGGGACTCTTTCGCTGCGAAGCCACCGCTCTCTTACAAGTTTCTTTGATAAGATGGGCAGACGTTAGTCAGAACGAAAGTTAGTAAAGATATATATAGCTTATAGCACTCGCAATTTAGAATTGGCCTTTTAACTAGTGGCCCGACAACTGCCATTTCGAATGAGAATGGACTTCCTTGGTATCCGAAGACCTATCGACAATACTTGCTATTGTGGGAGGCAACAAGTCTAGACCCTCTTCGTAAGGACAACTTCTAAGACAGGGTCGTGAGGACTAGAGGTATTTTTAGCATGGTTGCACAAGTGGTGTGTTCAAGAGAGAGGCGTGGAGGAGGAGAAAAGAGAAGAAGAGCGGTGCGGTGTTTGTTTGCAGTCCAGCAAGGGTGGCAGTCGGGGGGGGGGGGGGGGATAATCGTTCCGAATCCAGTTCTACCCAGTTCTACACAGTAAAGAATCGGGACGCTCCCGCTAAGCTCAGCTCAGTCACCATGGGGACCATCACTTGAATGCTATGCTAGCTTGGGAGCTGTTGAGAAAATAGTCTACAGTGGCACCACAAATTTTGAGTTATTGAACTTTGACTCAGCAATTCCTCGCTGCAATTGGGAGTATGCTTTTGCAGAGACATGTTTTCATGACCCGCAGTGATATCGTCAAATGCCGAGCGACGGCCGAGTGAATCCTGAGACCGGGATTTTGGCGCCCTTTTCAAGCTTTCTGTCCTTTAGTTGGTCACGTGGTCACATGGTCACATGGAGCGTCTTCCATTAACCATTCGATCATACTTCCTTTGAAGCAAATGTCAAGTGCCCGGAGAGGGATTAAGTTATACGAGGGCGATACACAAATGTATTATTGTTGTTATTATTATTACAATGCGGGAACGGACTACCTGGCGTTTATCTGCCGCCTCTCTGCAAGTCCTAGCAACGATTACGTTCGCCTTGTTTGTAGCGAATGACTTTAGTTTATGCGCAGTTTTGGCGTGCCACTAGTAGCATTTTGCCATGCCAATAGCTCGTGTTTGCGGGCATTGAAAAAGAGGGGAGTGCCGATACTCCGCTTCTTGAGCTCAATTTTCAACGAGTGCTGAACTTGTAGAGTCGCTGAGGCCACAGCTCCCAAGCTCTCCCAGACTCGGCTCGAGCCCTGCACCGCTGGCTCTATCTGGAGCTAAAGCACCTGCTACGAGCCAAGGACAAGGCCGCGGAGATGCTACTCGGCCGGCAGTTCCTGCCGCCGGAACCTTGGTTGTGCTACTGCTGTTGGCCCCATTCTACTCTAATCTGCATATCTGAATTTGGCACAACGATTGCTCCAATGACCAGACATGCCGCCTACTGCTCATTAGCTATGTGAATGCATCAACGGAAAGACAGTTGACGGATGTTCCGTCATGTTTGCTTTCAAGTGTTGTTCTTTTATTCTATTCTGCGTCTCCTGTGGCTCGCTGTGCGGCTAAAAGAAAGTCCGCTGAAAACCAACGCAAAATAGCCTGCTCTTTGCACAGTAGTCGGCCTCGAAGCAGAGCGCGTTTCTATAGAGACGTTTTAAAATTCTCGCCCCGCAAAGAGCACTGTGAATACCGTTACTTGAGGATTCGCTCTTGTTGGATGCCCAACGGAACGGAATACCCCGAGACGCGCGAAGTCGCCATAACACCGTCCCTAAGCGCAGCGTCTCCGTCTCAGGCAAGAGCTTGTTGGTTATTTTTTTTCTAGCGCCTCGAAGCAAGCCTGTGGTCACGAAAGGCTAAGGGAAAAGTAACTCGGATGTCTACTTGCCCAAATCTTGAATTTATGTTGCATATTTCGCTATTGTATGCCAATACGTTGAACGAGCAGCCAACCGAATGTATTCCACGTTTCGGCAGCCTTGCTTAGTGCTCATAATAGTTATCGCTATGTTAACGTTTGCCTTGTGTAATACAAATAACGATCTCTAAAAGCTTGAGCGGCTGAAAAATGTTTTCCAGCTTGACCAATGAGCGTTAAGAGCAACTAATGTTTGAAACATATGCAAACGCAGCGACGCTGTTTAGCTGTTAAATGCAAATAATTGCCCTCCAGTCATGAGATTACCTGATGGCACTCTACGGGAGTGAGTTTCAGGCTCTAGAAGCATCTAGAACAGTGAGTTTTAACCTTCCTAATGCCACGATCCTTTAATACAGCCCATGTTGTGGCGACCCTCAACCATAAAAATAACCCGGCCAATTAACGTAACCTGGCCAACAATATGGTCTTGTGCAACCCCTGTTAAAGGGTAGTTCGACCTCCCAAAGGGGTCGCGACCCACAGGTTGAAAATTGCTGATCTAGAAGAATAACAGCTGATGGTACGGTCTCCGAATGATCTGAGGTTCATTAGATTCACAGCTAAAAGACTTGAGTCAGAAGAATGGATGTCAGATAGGCTGGCGAAACAGAATAAGAAGACCTAAAAGTGAGTGACAACACCTCGAAATCAATACTATGCTTGATAGAGACCCAGTACGGGTGGCTGAGAAGTTGCGTAACATGGCAGTTGCCATGTTTACGACATACGTAGCCTAAGTAAAGGGCTCTCTGCTCTCACTGTAAGCCTCATATCGCTCTCACTGTGAGCTTCCTATCGCTCTCACTGTGAGTCTCCTATCGCTCTCACTGTGAGTCTCCTATCGCTCTCACTGTGAGTCTCCTATCGCTCTTACTGTGAGTCTCCTATTTCGCAGGCAGGAAAGCATGCTGCGAGCTTGAAGTCACCCAAGTCTAGATGGGATGTCACAAATGCAAGTACTAGCTTAGCTGTAGTATCCTTATTGAAGCTTACCGGAACTTTTGAAACGGTATGTTGGTTAAGAGTAGGAGTCACCTAAGTCTAGATGGCATGTCACAAATGCAAGTACTAGCTTAGCTGTAGTATCCTTATTGAAGCTTACCGGAATTTTTGAAACGGTATGTTGGTTAAGAGTATGAGTCACCTAAGTCTAGATGGGATGTCACAAATGCAAGTACTAGCTTAGCTGTAGTGTCCTTATTGAAGCTTACCCGAATTTTTGAAATGGTATGTTGGTTAAGAGTAGGCAGACTTACCAGTGGAGCTGATGCTGCCATCAAGTGAAATGTCGCTATGCGGTTGGTCACCCTCATTTCGTACAGATACCACATGAGATATACTAGAAGAGTATACAGTGATGATAAGGGTCTCCAGTTTTTGAATAGAAGCAGATCTGCATATAATAAGCAAATTAGTTTTTATCCTCAAATTTGAGAAAGTTTGCTACCAGAAAAATGCGAATATCATAAATACATTCTGGAATGCAGTTAAGAGAGTTACAAAACAAAAAATTATAAGATACTTTATAGTACTCCCAGACAACTTAATTTCTTTCTAGGAATTGTAACTATATTGTAAGGAAAACATGGCAATATGGTTAGTGATAATAAGCACAGCCCCGCTATTAATAAGCACATACAAAATAATACATGCGGACATAGAAAATGCTGTGAGGAACAGATGTGCTTTTAATTTTAATTAAGTCAGTCGATGTCAAGTATTCAGTCAGGAGTGAGTTACATGCTTTGAGAGCATACAACAAAAGGTGTGGTCTCCGCAGGATTTAGGTTGGTTCGAGGCACGGCTGAAAGACTTTAGTCCAAAGAGCGGGTGGTACGATGCCTGACCTGATTGGAAACTGATAGGTGAGCAGGAGACCTGAAAGTAAGTGACACAACCTTGAGGTCGGTACGCTGCTTCATGGGGAGCCAGTGCAAGTTGGTGATAAGTAATTTAAAGTGAAAATTACGACGTTCCCAAAAGGTAGGCCTAGTAAATGAGTTTTGCACCAACTGCAAGTACCTTATGGCGCACCACTGCAGGAGTCGAACCCAAGATCTGGATCATGAAGAGTGAGACTCCTCGGCTAAGATCCAACAGGTAGATGGAAGAGCCTTAAATCATTGCACTGTTGTTGTACTGATGCCTAGGCGAAATGGTGGGCGCTTAAGAAAGACTTAGTGATCATGAGATGATAAGACGCTGCTGAGAGATCCAGCCGAAATAGCAGAGAGATTCTTCCCAATAAAAATAATAATAAGAATAATGCACTTGATAAAGCGCCCTCAGAGAACTCAATCTCTTTCTGGGCGCTTTACATTTGCAAGTCAGTATTCATGAGAATGTCACTGTGCACTTGCAACAGTGCTATATCTGGGGATTCATTAGCTCTAAAACCTGACAGGAGATCATAAATCAATTGTCTGGTTTAAAATTGTGATGCAAGAGTTTAGCTGGTCAGCCGCTTCTCGGACGAGTGTCTTATAATAGTATAATTAAATTTGTATAGCGTCCTCGGAGAACTGAATATCTTTCTAGGCACTTTACATATGCTGTAGAGAAAGCACGATCGAATGATTAGTGGTAACATTCGCAATGTCATTAGTGGTAACATTCGCAATGTCATCAAGCATAACATTGCTAGATGTAACAACCACAGGGTTAACAGGTAGATATGGTTAGTAGCAGGAGACACAGTGTCAGCACGCACAAGCACACAATGGATTAATCACAAGGACCCAGTAAGCCCTGTAATAAACAGGTGCGTTGACGGAGGCTGCCCATCTTAGCCAACCACTGGGCAGAGCCAGACGGCGGCTGCAGTAAGTCTGCCCTGCCGCAAGCGCGGGCCGGCAGATCCGTGCTCTCTGCTCGCGAAGTTTGAGCTCGCCCCGCTGCCGATGCGAGCCAGCAGCCGCCGTCGGCACTCGCAGTCTTGTTTGGAACCGCAGCAGCAGGGAGACCAGACGGAAATCTGGAGTTCTCCGGGTCAAGTGTTGACTTTTTAAGGAATGGCTTAGCAACAGCCTTTTTGAAGGATTTAGGTAAAATAACGGAAGCTAAGGTCATATTTAACATGTTGGCTACGCAGGAAAGCAATAGGAAAATCCGTTCATCTCCGAAGGAGAACAGGAGGTTGACGTATAGATGGCCAGCAGTCTTCTTATACTGATTGGAGATGAACTTCGACACGAAACAAGTAGGCGCAGGCATTGAGGTAGACACTAAGGTAAGACAAGGCACTGTAGTTGAGGAGTCCTTTGGCGACGATAGTATGCGGATGGATTGTCTATCGTTCTGACAAAGAAGCTAGAAATGATCTGTTAGTTACTCACATATATAGTTATAGTTACTCACAATACGATATAGTTATGATATAGTTATGATATAGTTACGATATAGTTACTCACAAGTATTCCCTACGTAAGTTGCTGACCTTACAGTGGGTATGGAGATACTTAAGGATTGGAATCATCATGTCGATGATTTCACTCTGGTTTTTAGATGTTTGACTTCGCCTTATCAATTGTGGATTGGTCTGACCTAAAATAGTTTTTTTATTTCTTTATGTTGATCTTAATAATCCGAGCTAGTCTAATGTTTACAGCAAACCGTATGCTTTCTGGTTGAGTACGTACAATGTGCTTATTTTGAGAACAGGGCCCTTCAGAATATTGGCTGGTGTCGCTTTGTTGCATTACGCCAGTGAGAGAAGGTCTTGACAGAGGATTAGGCAGAAGGGGTGGGAAAGATATTTTTATTGGGCGAGGAAGATTTTTGCGTACTGCACTAATGTTTAGGATCGTAAGGTTTCGAGATTCACGTATCATTTTTTTTATACCGAAGGGACGCACACCACGTCCGCATGTGTTCAGACGTGAGAAATGCGGTAAGAAATAGCAGCTGATAGTATAAGTTTGCGGAAGAATATTTTATGGAGTTGGGACCTTTTTGTGTTGCGACTAGGGCCTTGCACGTGAGCCGCAAGAGAAAAAGTCAACGAATGTATGAAATTCGGCACCTTAGTTAGGGGCGTCGGTTAGGTCATAGGAACGAATCTTGGAATTGAGCATTACAAGCGAGGGAGTAAAAAAGAAATGAGATCTGAAAAATCTGAAATAAAGTAAGACCTGATACAATGGGAGTGACAGGCGAGCGTCATCGTTGGCAGCTGCTTGCTGCTGGAGGCACGCAGTGCCCCCGGCAGCAAGCAGCAACTCCTTTGAGGCGACTGCAAGCGGCTTGAAATCGAGACAGGAGCGAGCTACGGTGGCTAGCCCGCTACCGACTGCTTGCACGTCGGGATATAAAAGGAAGGAGGAAAGCCTGTAAGCGTGACATGAATTGGTTCGGATAGGGCAGTTAGTCGAGTTCAGTCACGTGTCGACTATTGCAAACAAGTCAGGGGCTTCGTCAAGAGTCTGTCCCGTATTATCAAGGGTTTATTGCATATTGAATACACATTCTACGGGCACCTGTCAAGACTAGCTACCGGGGTTATAGTCGGCTAGTTGCACTTAGTGAGTGTGGATCCCCGCAGCGCTGGAGGGGGAGGAGCTCTCTCTGGGCGGCTCGAGACGATGGGAAAATAGTGTGGAAATACGGGCCTTACTAATTCTGTTGCTTCTTTCGGGATTCCCGCAGGAGACACCCTATTCGTGGATTTTAGTAAATTTCATTATAATTCCCGCTGTGCCAAGGCGAGACAATGGGCAATCAATAATGGATTGATGATCAATTACAGCAGAGAATCCTAATAAATCCAGAAAAATTAATCAAGCGACTATACCGCCATTCCCGAGGTCGTTATACATTTGCATCAGTTCAGAATCTGTGGGGGTGATTAGATCCAAAACCTGACTGGAACCCAATTGCTAGGTTTGAAGATCTGATCTAAGAAATGAGCTCTTCTGAGACTAATCGCTTCAGTGTCTTTCATAAGAACGGTAATAGGATATTCTGTGTTAAAATTCCCTAAGGTCTTCTGGTCTAGCGTTACAAATGGCGCGTGCCTCCGCGTTCGGACACAACTAGGCCGCAAACGCCTGGACCGCGACGATCACTAGTCTCAGCCGACATGCGACAAATACCTGTGAAGCACTGAGCCTTGGAAGCGGGACAGCAACTGGAGGGAGGAGGCAGCACAAATGCACGCATTAACGCCGACGGAGGCGGAGTTCGGCAGCCACGAAGCGCACCCTAGCGGCACCTAAGCACTACAAGTCCATATCCAAAGCGTCGAGAAGTATATTTGATAGCGACGGAGGTTTGCAAGGGTCAAACAGCCGCGCCACACAACAACTGTCATACGGTTCACAACATAGAGCACAACATAGAGCTCAACTGCTAAGGTAACAACTGTATGCCTGTTACGCAGCTTCGGCTTGTATGCTACCTTGTCGTAGATTATCGTATAATCGCCTTGTCGTAGATTATCGTATAATCTGTTTCTAGCCATATCGCCTTAAGCAACCAAGGTCGTGAGCTCGAACCCTGCGGCATTTTTAAAGCGCCTGGTTGGAGGTCGAGTTCTCTTATGGTGCTATAAAAATTAATTATTTGTTATATCTTATTATAATAATATTCCAAGAACCGAGAATAATGAACACCAGTCATAATCTGGCTGATTTAGCACGCCACCACGTCACTAGTGTCGGCTATTTAATAAGTAGTCTGGCATCTGCCTCTTTGAACGACAATGGGACAACCTAGAGCTAAGGACAAAGTTACAAGCTTGATTAGTAATACTACTAAAAATATATTTCATTCTAGAATAACTATATTAAACAAGCGCAGGTAGTGTGCCGTCTTTTTTCTCCGTGGGCTGAGCGTTACCGCACGGTTGCTTCCCTTCATGTGCAATCTTTCTGTGGTCCATACGAGACAGCTAAATATCTTTTCAGGCATTTTACGTAACGCGTGCTGGAAAGAAAGCGTGCCAATCGGTTGGTTAGCACAGGTACGGTGCCAGCATGCACAAGCACATAAAAGACAATTCACACGGACTGAACAAATGTTGTGAGCAGCAGGTTGGGTGTTGCTTCTTTTTGAATGTTGTCAAATCAGGGGATATCATAACGGTATTCATAGGTGAGTTATTAGCCAATTTACCAGCCTCATCTGCATAGCGGCCGAGGAGCCTTATAGGCTATTCACCGCCGCTTGCACTTGGCAATAAAGGAGCGCCATCTGCAGGATTCGAACCCACGACTTCTGTTGTGAAGAGCGAGCACCCTACTTCATGGGCTATATTGGCCTGTTATGAGTTTCTATTGTAGATCTAGGCATTTCTGTAACACGTGGGCACTTATTTGCGCTTTCGCTAGCTCGGTGTTCTGATAGCACTTCTAGCGGTATTCCAAGAGCTGCATCGGAACCGCTTATCGTGTGGCGAGCGTCAGGTCTGTAAACACTACACGCATTGTACCGCTGATTAAACTGATGACATAACACTAGGAAAATGATCTGATAAATCACCTCAAAGATTGCAAGATATGCTGCTAACTTAGGAAGCGTTCAAGGAGATCAGCCAAAGTCATTATTAGCATTTTTTTGATTAGGGCATCCGTAATGGCACTATCAAGCTCTATAATATTGGATTTACATCCTGTCAAGAAAGTCGCGTGAGGATTTAAAAGTGACGTAGCCCTTTAAAAAGTCCTGACTTAAAGGCAGTAATGGCTCGGAGAACATCTAAGAAATATTAACTTTGAAGTGTCGAAAGAGCTTCAGAGGTACCCAATTTTCCCATACAGATTCTGCGATTCCAGCGTGAAACTGTGGAGGACGAGTGAGTCTTTCACAGGAGTCAGAACAAGTTGGCAAGCAGGAGAGGAAATCAACCTACATAATCCTAAACTTGAGTGTGTGAGTGAGTGAGTCCAAGAGTGAGCTGAGTACTCTCCTTAAACGCGAGTCACCGAAGTCCCTCTTACCTTGTTCTCTTTGTGCTATATGACGAGTGGCATGGCAAAGATATTAGGGGAGAACATTATTAACTTGAATAAATTGCTACAACGTGTATCCCATGGTTTAAATTGAGCATTACATTTTGCGTTAAATTAAGAAATAGTTTTGAGCCGGCTTTTGATCAGCACGTCTTTTGATTTCGCATTTAAACGCTATAGAGGTAATCTCATGGTGGAGCAAACGAAATGAAGAGCCTGACCACAGCAGTCAGTCTTAGCGACGGTCTACCAGTCAGTGAGTCAATTTGGCTCAGCCTTTACGCAGCCGTACGTTTATATGCTTGCTCTTGAATTTTCAAATTAAATTTCCCAAGTCTAGTCAAAGGAAGACGCTTTTCCCGCGATTCTGCCCCAGTAGACTGCGCCTCCATGCATGTCCGGTTCCTCCAGGTCAGCGGTCCTCCACCTTCCTAGTGCCGCGTCCCTCGAATACAGTTCCTCATGCTGTGGCGACCCCCAACCGTAAAATTATTGTGTGCAAAATATGGAGATGCATGTTTTCCGATGGTCTTACGCGACCCCTGTGAAAGGGTCGTTCGACCCCCGAAGGGGTCGGACGACCCACCTGTTGAGAACCGCTTATCTAGGTGAACTCGTGGAGGAATGGTGGCTGGCTGAGGTCAATCAAGGCCAAGGTCAATCGGCCAGTCAACACTGGACAAAACTAGTTACGGGCTTTCTGCTAAGACCTGTGAAGCGAGTCCGAACAAGCATCTCTTTCAATGCTATCGTTAGGCCAATCATGAGTTTTCAATTTTAATATTTCATTCGCGCTTACGTACTTCCTCATTAAATGTTGGTAATGTGTGCATGTTTACTGCATGTCGACTAGCGGCTGGTCGCAGTATTATCGCTCATTCTCGCGAGCTCTCGAGGTTTCGGGCTGGCGACGTCCCGAAGTACCTCAGTATGGACGGCACTGCAGCTGGCGGGAAGGCGACGGAGCGCTGCACATTGCTGCACATTGCTGTACATTGCTGCACATTGCTGCACATTGCTCACATTGCTGCACATTGCTCACATTGCTGCACATTGTACAGCTGGCGTGCTGCCACATCGCCGCGTACGGACAGCTCTCCAAGCCTGTCGAGGAGTGCAGTACAATGGAAGCGTCCGAGACTCACTTCCGTCGCGTTGGACAACCTGTTGCTGCCACTGCTGCTAATGCTCCCAGGCGCGCCGTCGCGAGAAAGGAGGCTGCCAAGACGAGGCTGTCGCTACTTTGGGCTAGGGCCGAAGGGATGGATTGTCTTACTTGTACTCGTTAGCTGGTTTCGCAAAAAACATTTGCACGCCTCCGTTCACTCTTGAAAGTGCATTACCCGTGGTTTTTAATGCGTCATCAGCAGCTAGCTAGTGTTTTTATAATGTGCTTAATTACCTAAAGGTCATTGATGAGTGTGGGGTACTTGTAATCGCGTCGTTCTACCAAGTAGAAATGTATTTTCCCAGCCCACTCTTTTGACTTGGTCAGTTATATGTTGCACTATTTCGGAGAGAACTCAAAATGTCTCAAAGTACCAAGATCACGAAGCAGACCGACACCAAATCCGCACCAGTCGTTTTTAATAGGCTCCTGTAATTAAAAAAGGCAATTATTTATTGAAAACATGTTACATTAAAAAAAATTATTACCACCACGATTTTACGCTGGTACCCGCTATTCAGCTTATACAATTTTGACTGTGAGTCCGTTAAAGAGCCCGTGAGCGAGACCTAAACGCATATCGTCAATGCAACACTTGCGTTGTGCCCTGTGTGATATTAGTTATAGTGCCCCTAGGAAGATACAGCCGTGATGATTGTCAGAAAAACTATCCGGCAGATTTCCAGGCTGATTTTACTTACGTAGTTAAATCGTTGACCGTCTGCGCGAGGGCATCTATTGCGCTTAGTCAGATAGGCTCGCAAACCCTAACAATTGGCGAGCGTCGTGTTGTAGCTTTCTGCCAGAGATGCTGATAGGATAGGGGGGAACTGAGCGGAAGGAGAAACGAATTTTTCTTACAAGCAACTTCTATTTCACGTTTAAAGTGTTTCCGCCATATGCAGACAATTTACTACACAGACGGAGATAAAAGCAGCAGAACTAAGCAGAACTCCTCGTCCGATCAGATGTGCACTCTTTCGTGAGGCTAAGAGTCGACAGCCACAAATCGCGGAAGAATTAGGAGACTGTGAAAAGAATGCGGTATGATGGGGTTTTTAAGCTTCTGTAGCTGGGAAAACACGCCAATGCCTCGTAAAAGCGCGCTTCGTCACTAAACAGTCCTGTAGGAAATGGCCGGACTGCCGATTCGGCGCCGCTTGGTGGGCGGGGGGGGGGGAGGTTCACGCACAGAGAGCTGTTCTGGAATATAATGCGTCTGCACTGGCTACTCTGCGACAGCTTCTAAGGTCACCAAAGTTTTTTCCTTAACAAGATGAGAAAAGTTATCCGTGACTCAGCCTAGCAGGCACATTTCACTTCCTTTACGAAACCTCGACATACCTCGAGTTAGCCACTGACGGCCAAAGACTGCAGCATCCCAGACTCAGAGCGGCCAATGTGCGGGAAGAGCTGGGAATCGCGCGGGGTCACGTGCACCTTTGATGGCGCCCAAGAGCAGCCTTCTGCCGTTCTCGCAAGAACCATAATATAAGTTCTGCGCGAGCACGCGACCAGGCCTTTCTCCTGCTTTGAAGAGAGGCAAATCTCCAGCAGAGGGCTTAGCGAAAGCTTAGCCGTGTAATCGGAGTACAACCCAGCGGTACGCTCGCCACTATTTGATCTTTTTGCATGTGTCTAGACAGAGTATGCGTGCAGACACGGTCCAGCTCCATGCAGCGGATCCATTTTTCAACTTGACCTTGGGTCATGCCCACTGTGCTGTGGTAGCGATCAATGAGCGGAGGGTGATTACATGAAAGAAAGCCCTCATATTACGCAACAAGTCACCTCAATCCGACACAGATGTCGCTGAACTGTGAGAGTGCCGAAAATGAGGTATCATTTCGAATCTCTTTTCATCAAAGCGAGAAAGTCCGCCACGCCACAAAACGGTGCACTTGCGTCACGTGGCCAAATGTCGAACTTCCGTCGAGCGGCAAGAAGACGCAGCGATGTCTTCTGTGACGGAACTACTGCGACTCAGTGAAGCCAGTCCACAGACAGTGAGCTGCTCGTAAGTTCGGGGAAGGGGGATAAGAACTATTTATCAGAGGACCGTCAGACTTACATCTCTTGCTAAGCACTTTGCATAGGCTGGAAACAAAGCGTGTACTGATTAATGAGAACATTCCTAACTTCGGCACGCGTCAGTACAAAATGGATAGTTCACACGGACCGAGCAAATGCTGTGTCCAACGGGTAGTTTATTTTAATAGCCGACTTTATAAATACCGTGAAGTCATGGGATGTAGTAAAATCGGACGGTGGCGAGCGCCGGGCTTAGGGAACGTGGGAACTGAAGCATATGAGCGATTGAGTAGAAGCACGACCGAAACCAAGCGGATTCACAGAGGAACGGGTTTTAAGACGGAAAGCTTGACTAGGAAGAAGTTTAGATACAGGCAACCCGGAGCGATAGACTGGAGGAAACTAAAAACTTGTTATTTTATTATTAAAAAACGGGAGTGGTGGAACTTTGAAGTCGAAACGCTGCTGCTTTACGCGATACGCGCCCAGTTGAGGTCGGGGTGAAGTCGAGTCTGTAGAGATGCTGACCACCGATAAGCTCGCCTAATTACAGGATGCATAACTTCTTTGCAACTATGTGAGCATCTTAAGGCTTGAAGAAATGCAAGTAGTGGCATAAATCCGTAGGAGAATGTCGCAAGTTCACGGATCAGCTCGGCTACGGTTGCATTATCAGAGAAAGTCTGAGTTTTGCAGTGTTCCAGTACTGACAGCTGTCAGACTGAACAGTGGAGCTGCAGGTCACGTTGTAGGCAAAACGTAACCGCGGTGTGGCACAACCAGATTTCGCTATTCTGCTCGGGACAGGAAATTTAGCTAGCTAAAACTTTCAAGCTCTAGCGATAAATTTACTTATCGCTGCCATGCTAAAAAATGGCCAGTCGAGGCGGCCGCTATTTGAATAGGTTGGCATAGTAGCTGTTGTTTCGAAAACTCACTTTAAGACTTTAAGCTCGAACTCAATGTTTAGTCCCCGATTTCTCAAGCAATTAACTGCACGCTAGTGAAACTTTGAACAAATTTACTTCAAGCTAAAGGTCACTAGCGATGAATCCAGTTTGCAAGCACTAGGATCTCTTGTAATATTTTTTTGTAGTAGCAATCATTGAATTCTAGTGGCAATCATTGAATGTAGTAGCAATAATCAGTGAATGTTCTTATGATTTGGCTGTGGCCCAATTTCAGCTTGTATTCATTGGATGAAATGACTAAACAATTCTAGCTCATTCAAAAGCCTCTTTTGTATAGCGAAAGAAGAGCCTTTCAGGCTATCACCACAGCTTGCAGCGGCGATAAAGGATCGCCCACCATAGGATTCGAACCCACGAACTCGGCGCCGAGATTGTGGAAAGCAACAATCTTACCCAATGAGCTCTCATGGTGGTCCATTTCAGTAGAAGTCGGAGACGATTTTTTCTAGGATGTTCGCCCCAAAGTGAGCACACTTAAATCAAGTTTGAAAGTGACTGAATCATTAGCCAATCACACAGCCTTGGCGAGATGCGGGCTTCGTTCCATCCGGGCAATACTGTATAGTAGGACACCTGCAGCCTCGCTGCTCCCTGGGTAAGGCCTCATACTGCGAGCTCGCTATAAAAAGAAGGTTTCGACGAATTGCCGCAATCCACCGCAATCCACTCTAATTAGGCTAGCAACGACCAGACGTAAACGTTGCCGAGCTCAAAATCGCCGAGCTGGGTTGGTCCAGTGGTTAAGGTGCTCGCCCCGACTAAGGTCTGGCTGAGGTCGTGGGCTCGAGCCCTGAGGCATATGTGAAGCGCCTGAATAGAGATTTAGTTCTCTTGGGCGCTATACAAATGAATTATATTTTTTATATGTAAAATTTTCGCTGATATTGTGGTACATGTTCGAATTTATCTGTCCACAAAATTTCATGTCACTGCGATATGCCAATTGCAATACAGTGACCGAGAGCAGGCACTATCAAAGGAATTTCCTAGGTGCACCAAATATAGAGTATACACGAACGAGAAATCTAAATGGGAGCGTCACCCAGCAGCGTCAAGTCTCTTTTTAATGGACTAGATGTAGATATAGATCATAGATTTCCCTATTTTCCCTGGCCGTTGCTGTCGATTGCCGCGCATTGCCCTCGCATGTACGTTCAAGATTGGTTGATAGGACGCGGTTGCACTTTCAATACAGCACACTGTTACGCGAGAAAATGTGATCTTCTCCCACCAGCTTTGTTTGTAATTGTAGCAGACAATCACAGATTGCTGTATTGCCTCGGGCAATTGCCGTCGATTGTCGTGGACTGCCCAAGGTTGAACGCGAAAAAGGACAGCATGTGCGCGCCCACAGTGAGCGTTATGTGGTTGAATAATTACAAATTCAAACTACCAATTTCCAGCAAATGTGAATCAGATTGCTGCAGAGACCGGGCCATTGCCATCGATTGCCGTGCGTTGCCCTCGATTGTGCCTTTGCCGATTGTATAAATGGATGTGGCTCCACTTTTAATGCAGTGTAGTGCAATACGCAAGAAAAGTTGGAGCTTCTCTCAGCAGCTGTCAGTGCATTTGTAACTGTCCGTTATGGATTGGCGTATTTCCCCGGGTCGTTGCCGTGGGTTGCCGTCGATTAAACGCGTACCATGGGTGAAAATTATGCGCGCACTCAGGCACATGTTACGTGGAATGAGAGTTGCAGTTTATTGCAGCCAATCTTGTCAATTTTCCATGGATTTCGCTATCGGCCCCTACCATTGCTGTTGATTGCCGTGCATTGCCGACAGTTACCAAACAAAGCATCTTGAAAGTTTCACGGTTTTACTTTGGATGCAGCGGAATGTTATATGTAATGACAATTGAGGCTTCCGCGCTGCCAATTTCTCTTCAATTCACCGGGAATTGGGGTATTGGCCCAGGACATTGCTGTTGATTGCCGTTCATTGCTCGCGAGTGTAGGTGGGCGATTGATTGAAAGTATTTGATTGATTGCACTTTCAACACAGTGGGCCTTGACAGGTAAGATATATTGATCTTCGCTCAGTCAGTTTCCAGTGATTTGCGATAGACAATAATGGATTGCCATATTGGCCCGGGCCATTGCTGTCTGTTGCCATGCATAGCCCAAGATTGAACGGTCAGAGCTGGTTGAAAGTATGTGCGCACGCAGTGAGACGTTACGTGGAATGAGAATTGGAGCTTGGTGCAGCCGATTTCTCGTCGATTTGCTACGGATTTCGGTATTGGTTCCTCCCATTGCTGTCAATTGCCGTGCATTGTTGACAATAAACGTGCAAAATAGCTTGAAAGTCCTACGACTTCACTTTTAGCACAAAGAAATGTAAAATGCGATGACAATTGGCACTTCTTGCAGCCAATTTAGTGTCAACTTGCCACGGATTGTAGTGGATTGCTCCTTCGAGCCGAGCCGCTGCCATAGATTGCCATGCATTGCCCGAGATTGTACGAGCGCAATTGCTTAAAATGATGCGGCTGACTTTAACCGGTGTGCTTTGGAACATGCAAAAAAATTGAAGCATTGCGAAACCGATTTCAGAGCATTTTGCATTAGATTGCTGTAAATTGAGATGTTGGCCAGGGCCGTTGCAGTCAATTGCAGTGCAATGCTGCCGAATGATCAAGGCGATTGTAGTGAAATTGTGGGATTACAAACTAACCAAAAATTAGAGCAACGTGCAATCACTATAAGAGCTTAAAGTGTACGTATTCTGGTCGTTTTTCGGCGGGTTGCGGTACATTCACGAACTGGCCCGGGTGTAGTCGATTGCAGTGCATTGCTGCAGAATGGCCGAGGAAATTACAGCGAAGTCATGCGAGTACACAATAACCGAAGAGTAGAGCAGCGTGCAATCATAATTAGAGCTTCTAGAGTGTGCATTCTGGTCGCTATGTAGCAGATTGCAACAGATTTCGGCGGATTGAGGTGGATTGCGATATGGGACCGGGTCGTTGCAGTCGATTGCAATTCATTGCATGAAAACAGTGTGCACAATGGAGCAAAATATTGTGGATGCACTTTGAACAGAGTCTATTCCTATATGCAATGCCAATAAGAGCTTCGAAATGGTGATTTTAGGATGATTTGCAGTGGCGGTTGCTTTCACGACCTCGGTCCCGAGATCGTGGGTTCGATTCCTGCGGTGGGCGATTCTTTATTGGCACTGCAAGCGGTGGTGATAGCCGTAAAGGCTCTTCTGTCGCTATACAAAAAGTGGCTGTTTAATCAGCTAGGATTTATTTATTGCGGTAGTTTCCAGGTCATGTCAGGCGATTGCCGCCCATTGCCACAGTTCGAGGTTGCATAATTTTTTTATTTTACGTGGCTGTGCACACAGCACGGTGCACTTTAATATGCAACAAAAACTGGAGCTCGGCGCAATGTATTTCGATTTTTTATGCGGAGGATTCTGTGGATTGAAGAGGATTATGGTATTGGCCCGGGCTACTGCAGTTGATTGCAGTGCATCGCACGAGAACGGCCTTGCCAATGCAAGTGGAGTTCTTTTTTATATAATTGTCGCAGAGTGTGCTGTTATATGCAATAAAAAAAGGAGCTTTTTGATCAGGATTTCTGTCGTTGCATGGTGGAATGCAATGTATTGCGGTGGATTGCGGTATTGGCCTGGGCCACTGCGATCTTATTTTAGTGGACTTCGTGAGACCGCGTGAGCGGAATCGTGCGAAATTTTCTTGGTACATTGTGCGTGTAGCATAGTTTGATATTCCAGACTTTTTGGAGCTGTTCGCAGCAAATTTGGGGTGGATTTGACGAGAACTAGAACGGATTGCGGTACAGGCATCCGGCGTCAAAGCTCATTTACATAAGTGCGCGTGCGCGCAGCGACATGAAATTTTGCGGACAGATAAATTTAAACGTTTGCTACAATATCAGCGCAAAATTTGAGCTCGGAAACGCTTACGTCTGGTCGTTGCTAGCTATTAGAGTGTATTGCGGTGGATTGCGGTAATTTATCGAACCCTAAAAAGAACACAGACGCGTCGACCGGGTGATGCGGAATGCGCCAAATTGTTCTGGTATCGAAATCCCTTACTTTAAGTTTGAGCCCTTTGAGCCAATTAGGAGAAGCCAAGTTTTCCCGACGAGGCGCTTTTCAACTTTAGCCGACATCTGGGCAATAACGACGGATTCATCGGGCTTCGATTGCTGCTTCGCTGAAGCGGCCGACCATTAACAGAAATGAGGGGTGCATCCGCACGTGTCTTCGGCGTAACGGTGTTGTTGAATTCCATACATTTTGATGTGATAATCGAACGTATTGATCCGGATAAGCGAGCAGGCAGTACATGCAGGCTCTGTGATTTTAATAATAAAGATAATAATAATACACTTGATAAAGCGCCCACACAGAACTAAATCTCTTTCTAAGTGCTTTAAATTTGCTGCAAAGGAAACACGATCGAATGTTCAAGAGGCAGCGCTAATTACTACACAAATAACGATTGGAGAGCACCGTCTTCCATAAATAACACAAGCACACCATTCGGTGTAAATTATTTTACCCATTCGGTTCGCTCTCAGTTGTTCACAACCTACTCAAACCTTCAGCGTACTTCGCATCAATTGTAGAGCACGTCGTTTTCAAGAAAATTTATCTATCACAGCGCCTAATAAAACTTACATTTATCTAGAATTGTATGAGGAAAATTGCTTTTTCGCGTTCGTTGATAGACAGAGCTACTGTTCCGAACACGCGGCAGCAGGTGCTGAGTTAAAGTACTTTGCCACATGTGCTGTGCAGACCTTGTTTAGGTGTGAAAATACTTGCGGTGCTGGTCCCTTGAAGTGTCTCTAGTAAGTCGCACTTGCTGCACCAAATACAGCGAGTCGCACTTGATACTCCAATGTGCACCAATGGTTTGCAGACGGTATATGAGTGTAGCAGCAATCAAGAGCGTCCATACTTAAATGTAACAAGTCCGTTTGCGCTCCAAAACCACAGAGAGGCTCACGTGTACGGTATCGGCCATTGATGTAATTAATTCGTAGCCCGAATGACGGTGGCTAACCATTGCTTGATGTGGAATCTTTTTTATACCGCCAAACCATCAATTGCATGATATATCTTGTGCATAATATTTATATCTTTATAATTCTAGACTTTCATATTCCAACGCCACCAAGATGCACATACGTACAGCACTATCGGTAGCGTACGATTCACATGTTGGAAGTTCAAAGTGATTAAATATTTCTTCAAACGGCTTGTGATACGGTCTGATCCATGCTTTAACACGTGCAATGCTTGTAATTCAAGAGCCGCTCAGAATTTTAAGCACTGTCGTTATCTGACTGATTTAGGTTGCACACTTTTCGCTACCGAGAGAGGCATAAATAATAATAATAATAATGCACTTGATAAAGCGCCCTCATAGAACTCAGTCTCTTTCTAGGCGCTTTACGTTTGCTGCAGAGGGAAAGATAACGTCTTTCTAAAATTTCACGGTCCGATGCGCTAATGCTTATGAAATATTCGAATGAATTGGAGCTAAACCTAAAATGCTACTTCAGTGGTAGTCAAGCATTTGTTGAGCATTTCCTTAATAGGAGAATTCTGCATATTGTGGCAGAGTTAGTATGGAATCGCGAAGACATGAGCTGAACCCTGTAGAAGGGATTCTGTCCAGGGATTTCAGCACAATTGCCCTAGAGTATATACATATATAATTCATTTGTACAACGCCCTAAGAAAAGTATTACTTCCGAGTTTTGCACCAATGGCAGGTCTCTTACCGCAGAGAGAGAGAGGAAGGCGTGCTAGCAGCGAATTACATAAGCCTAGACAGGAAGTCACAAATGCATGGGCCGGCTTTGATGTGGTATCCTAGGCTGAAGCTTATTGACCACGAGCATGCCCATTGATGCAATGCGTTTAGCCCCCGGAAGTGCTGCTGCTGGTGTAGCGCTTCGAAAGCGAAAGCGAAAGTGGACGACCGCATCGAAGAAAAGCTGGGCATCTCGCGTCGATGAACTCACCTGACTGCCGCTTGTGCTGGATGCTGCTTCCGGTCAGAAATAGCGAAACAAACAAAAAAGCCTCAATTCTCCGCTGCTGCAAAGGCCACCGAGTTGCGCAATACATGAGATAGAGAGAGAGAGAGAGAGAGAGAGAGAGAGAGAGAGAGAGAGAGAGAGAGAGAGAGAGAGAGAGAGCGAGAGAGGCACTAGATAGAGCTGCATCGTCGGGGGCCATTTCCGATTCCATCAAATAAAACTAGCTTCCCGCGACTCATCTGTAGGTGGACCTTGTCGGGAGACCGACCGACTGCCAGAAAGATATACGCTAGTCTGCTGGATACTAACGACGAAAAGACGTCTGTATAGCACCACCAGAGAACTAAATCTGTTTCTAGGCACTGTACATATCCAGAAAAAGGAAGCAAGCAATCTCATACAGCAACGAGATAAGAGACTGGCGGGACCGTTCGCACGACACCGCTCGTCTCCCTGCAATGCGCCCCCAACCGAGCGCTTAACTCAGCCGAGAAGCATGTGCCATGCGCTCGTGCAACTTGACGTTGGACTTGAAGAGTCTCACTACCACGAGCGCTCGACGTTGCTCGTGACCTCAAGCTAAGGACATCGCGTGATTTCCAAGCCACCCGGTCGCGCTTGTTTCGCCACGCGATGGCGGTCGTGTTTCGTGTGAGTAGGCCGAATTTAAACAGTGCTCCTGTAGCAATAGCACAGATAACAGATAGAAACGCGGGGACAGACAGACAGACAGACAGACAGACACGTCATCGTCTGCGAGTGCGGAAGACTACTCATGACCGCTTGTTACGGTACACCCGAGGTTCGCCACTACACTTGCACACTTGCACATCGTCGTCAGTAAATATATTGCGATGAGGTTCGTCACGCTCATCTGCTGCCGACTGGGCGTTTGACCGAGCAGGAGCAGGCGGGACCTCTGCGATTACGGCGAGACAGACGGAGGCAGACAGCCAGATGGAGCGAAACGGTGGTAAGGACAGACGGTTAGAGATAATGAAAGAGAGAGGGAGAGAGAGAGACGGCAGACAGATTTTGCAACGAGAAAAATTCGGCGAGGGCGCACGAAGCTCGAAAATGTATCTTCGCGCCGATAAAAGACCGGTTTAGCTGTTTGCTTCTGACCTACGCTGCATCACTCTCGCAGGCGTAGACTCAACTAATGTGGGCGACGGATGTCACCAATATGGGAATCCTGGCAGTTGTTTTACCACGGAGGCTTTTGAAGTTTTCCGCTGACAGAGCTCATATCGCACGCAGTCGATGTCCGCGACTCCAACGCGGACAGCTTTCGAGAGCGAGCGTAAACTCACGCTATCAGACTGAGTGAAAGAACATACAGTTTATTTCACCAGCCGCTCGCCGCCGCCGCTACGCCTGAAAGCGAGGGCGGTGCTTGAGGTCCCGGCTGCGAGGCGGCGGCTGCTCGATTATGCCGGGAACACTTCTCGGCGCAGCGCGGTCTCGGTAGGGCCGGTCATTGCCGGTGGGACTGGGTGCTCCCGATCGGGCATCCAGTCGGTTGACCGATCGAGGCCAGCTGATGCGGCGGCGTCTGTTTATGGATTGAGCTTACTTTCGGCTGTGAGTCAGTGCTCGCAGCAGCTAGTTCGGCACCGTAATGTCGCCGTTTGGCATAGAGCCAGCTCACTTCACTCTCATCGTGCGATAAGCACTGGGCACGCAGCCGTCAGTGAGCTGGCTCTATGAAAAACGACGGCGTATTAGCTGTCGAGGCACGAGGCACGGTCCGGAAACTCTTTGCTTGGAAATACAATTCTAAGCACTTTAGAAATTTTAAGAATTTTAGAACCGTTTTTGGCCACGTACAGGAATTAAATCGACGAGCTAGATACTACTGCCGGAAACAGTCCGTGTCATCCGACCTTGGCCTTTACCTAGGACCCCTCCTCTTTGGGAGCAGGGCCGGCATTCATCGTGCTGGTGGTGTGTATACGGCTGTGCAATGATAGAGGGCCAGCATCCACTGCTCCAGACTCTGCTCGGGACGTTGCTTACATGGGGCTTCACAGCGGCCGGTGCAGCGCTGGTCTTTGTATTCCAGAGAGGACAGGTACTTGTCTTTCGAGTTGCTCGCCTACTTAGCCCGAGCATCTGTCGCTGCTCGCCACGCTGCTCCAGCTTTTCTATGCATCGTCGCATCGTCAGGAGTAAACGCCGTAAAGCTAGTATTTCGTGCGTTAATTCTCAGAATATCGTTTGCGTCTCCTCGCACTCGTAGCGCAAGCCATTTCCCGGACTGGCTCACGACATGTATTCGCGATAAGCCGATATAGCAGGGCTGTTCATTCCGCAAGACCGTTGTGGGTTTTGAAAGTTAATCTTGTAATCCGTAGGTTGTCCGCGGGCTTTTACAGGCGTTTTATGGCTCTCGTGACTTGGATACATCCGTGAACTCAGACTACGTCCGATAGATGTTTAATCTGGCTTTGTACTCGCATGACTCCACCAGATTAACTCCATCCTCGCTACCAGATTATGGAATAATTCCGATTCCTCCCAGGCTGCATGCCCAGAGCTTCCATGAGATAATGAAAGTTCTGGGCTAAAGCTTGGGTTACTGTGATTCAATGAATTCGAGTTTCCCTCTACAAAGTATCCGTGCAAGTAGCTGAACAGCTCTGTCATATGATTGCAGCTTCGCTTCTCGCAGATTGCGATCTCTGAACGAGCTGCAACCATGGCCTCCGGGATAGACCACCTTTGCATATTTTTCTGCTTCATTAAGCCGTCGATTTCCCTTGCACTGTGTAAAACACTAGCACTCAACTACGACTAGTTTTACCCCTGTCGCCCTTGCCTATCGGATCTAGCAGGTTGCGCAAGTGCACGTTGTTGGTGTGTTTAGCCCCGTGACATCTGCTCCAGACGTGGCTGCGCCGGAGCTGTAGCCTGACCTGCGTGGCCGGAGTGCCCACTTATTCCTGGTAGGGTGCAGCTCAGCTTTTTATGCTGATCGTGGCAATTCTCAGCAGTAGCAGCTGCTACTGCTACGATATGTTGCAAGTGCATTCGCAAGCCTAACTCATTCTGTATGCTCTAGATGTGACACATCGTAGTTTTGGGCTGCTATATTCTAAGCTTGTGTTTACAATGTGTGCGCTGAGCAGCACTATGAGTGTAACGTATGTTGTAACATAATAGCATAGTAGTAACTTAGGTTGTGCTATTATGCCACGTGTCAGACCAACCCCCTCACCAGTGCATATCTTATATCCACGTGTTGCATGCATTATTTATGTATGTAACCGCTATGCTCTGTTTTCATTCTGATGAACCATGTTATACCACTCTGCCATAGTGAGGGTCGTTTTCATTTGATTGATTGCTTTGCCAAGTTTTGTACGATTTTCTTTTCTAGAGGAAAGTGCTGGACGGCAGCCTGGGCTTTGCTGCCGGGGTGAGTCCGTGAGCAGCGGAGATGCGTGAATCGATGCTCAAGCTTGAATCGATTCTCTGCACCAGGAAGGAGCTTGATTTGCTAGTGAAGATCGCGATTTCGTTGTGTGCCCAAGAGCACAATTATGCACGTGCTGAAACTGTGCTTAGCCTGCAGGCTACCTGGCTGCAGGTGCAGTGTTCAACACTGCTCTATCTGCACTGAGTTTGGTTAGGGAGACACATGCCTCTTGCCCCACGTAGCTACCACCGAGCATACGTGTCATATTCCAAAGGTGTCATATTCCTAGGTGTCATATTCCAAAGTGACCTCTCGTTAGACGACCATATCAGCTCCACGGTCAAATCCGCCTATTTTCAGCTTCATAACATTGCTAAAATTCGGGCTTGTTTAGATAAGGATAGCACGTCCAAGTTGGTCCATGCATTCGTGACATCCCGTCTCGACTTCTGCAACTCACTGCTTACTGGCCTACCAGCATGTGCGATCAGGCGATTGCAGCTGGTGCAAAACTCGGCAGCTAGGCTTGTCTGTCGTGAGTGTCGCAGTTGCCACATTACTCCACTTCTCGCCGACCTGCACTGGCTACCAGTCAAGCAACGGATTGACTTCAAGGTTTTGTTGCTCACTTTTAGGTCCCTACATTCTATGGCTCCAGCCTATCTCTCAGATATACCACCCCATCAGGCCAAGCATCGTACCACCCGCTTTTCGGAATCCAAAAGTCTAGAAATACCTCGTACAAACCTTAAATCGTTTGGAGACCGTGCATTTAGTTCGTATGCTCCCAAAGCCTGGAACTCCCTCCCGACCTGCGTCAGAACATCCCCTGACCTGACCACATTTAAAAGGAACTTAAAAACACACCTATTTAGGACAGCATTTAGTGGGTCCCTGTGATTCGTCCTTGATGTGCTTATGCGTGCTGACACTGTGCATGCTGCCACTAACCACATTTGCATGCTGACCCTGTGCATGTCACCCCTAACCATATTATTCATTTTGTTTGTTTTTCAAGTATGATTTTACTTACCATTCAGTTGTATTTCACTTTGCAGCAAATGTAAAGCGCCTAGAAAGAGATTAAGTTCTCTGAGGGCTCTTTATCAAGTGCATTATTATTATTATTATTATACTTACTCATTATTTATACTCATTCGTACTTAGTCGAACTTTTTCGTGATCAAGTGATCTACGTTCATTAGGTGTTTGTAATGCCTCGATTGAATCGCTAATTGGCCCTCGGCTGTGTGCGCCCCTGCTGTATGGGTTTATCTTAAAGTTCGACCTACAAGGAGTGTGGTGCCTGGAGATCTGATCGGAAGTCACGAGTTGCAAAATCCTGAATCTGACCTGACCACGAGCTATGTATGTGTCTTCTGCCTGTAGACTGCCTTAGCTCTCCACACTTGCTGATAGGTCTGTCTGGCTTGAAGAGCAAAGTACTGTAGCCATGCTCAACGTTATCAGGAATGTTGCTGATTGACCTCTGCTGCACCTGGCAACAGCTGTATGTGCTAACTGCACAGCAAGTAGTCTAGCGGGTATAGCTTCTTTCCTTAGCAATCTTTCCCAATAAATGGTTGCGAACCTCTTATTTTAGTGAGGACAATCTGGACCGAGTTTACGGAAACATATAACAGTAACTCGGCATCGGCTTCTGAATTGATTGTGTGTGTTGATTTTGAGTCGAGATTTCTGTTGTATGCTTTGCAAGTGTCGTGCATGTAAACCAATAGTATTCGTATGGACTCTGAGCTGCTGCCAGACTGCTGTCTGCCATGCATGGTTGTCGACTCATCCTATGTCTGCTGAGTCTTGGTCTGGAGCGTGCTCCTGTGCCACATATGCAGCCCAACGGCTGCTGACCAACGAGCGGTTCTCGTACTCGCTCACGCCACATGCGTGCAGGCACGCGAGTGCATGCGCGCTCACTGCATGGTGTTGCTTCGAGAAGCTGAAGCAGTGATATTGCTGTGTGTCATAATAATCCTTTGTCTCACAGGTCATGCTGGCTGCATCATTCTGGTCGCTGCTGGAACCTGCGCTTGAGCTAGCCACTGCATCAGGCAGCTACGGCTCGGATGGCCAATGGGCTTTCGTTCCTGTCAGCATTGGCTTCCTGTTTGGCGCCTTGTTCGTTTTGGCTGCCGATCGTCTCCTGCCTGAAATGGTATGAAACTGCACGAACCACTTGTGGCCTGTTGCTGCCACGGGTCGTCAGTACACTGCAACCTCTGCTTAGCTTAGCTAAAACAATTATGATGACTACTGCATTTTTAACTTTGCCGATTCTTGTGACTATAGTACATGAGTGATTAGGTGTTACATTACTTGTTGCTCTAGAGACCCCACTCTGTGTGGGAATATCATAGCCGGTGCGCTCGGTTTTGCTTCCGTTGCTGCTGTCCCTGTGCTGTGGAACATTCTGATGCATGCTCACTCGGCTCTCCCTCCCCCTCCTTTTTTTTTACCGAGCTCTGCACTAGTGGTGCTCCTCGTTGAGCCGGCTGCAACTAGAACAGTGGTGAGAAAATACAGTCTTCTAACCTTGCAAGAAAGTTCCCATAAGGTTGTAGAGCTAGTCACTCCACACAGTCCATACTGTTTCCAGTGTGTGATGGCCTCACGAATGCTGACTCTGGCAGTCTCTCCACTAGTTCTGCTGCATCTTTAAGCATTTGATACCTACGATCACCCAGTCTATGAGGGCCTATCTTCTCACGTCGGTAATGTTGTGAGTTCTGCAGTTCCACAATGCATCGATGGGTCTCTAAGAAGCTCAATACTTTTATTACTTCATTGCATTACATATTCATTCATTGCTTTATTGCTTCAGCGCGCAGCTGTGCAGCTATGGGGGATACGGTCGTTTTTTCTCCAGGTATTAGTGTTCGATGGGCAGGTCAGCTACTATAAAATCCACCAACTCTTGCACACCGTCAGCCAGCAGCTGATGACACATACCATTACGAGCTGGTTTGGTTCAGCGGTTAAGGTGCTTGCCCCGACCAAGGTCTGGCTGAGGTCGTGGGCTCGAGCCCCCCGAGGCGTATGCTAAGTGCCTGAATAGAGATTCAGTTCTCTTAGGGTGCTATACAAATGAATTACAAATAATGAATTATATTAATCTCCTCATCAGTTTATTGATCAATAGTCTTGTTCTCAGTTGACTGCACTGTGTGGGAGCAGGATTCTCACTAGGTATCACTTGCACATCACTGCAATAGTTTAGGTCGAATCTAAGTTGGAAATTTCAATTTTAATATCAATTGGCAATAGTCATTCAGGGAGCCTTTAAAGTATGCGCTGCCCTAGGGATCTGTACTCAGAGCTCTAATTTTCATTAAATAATATGCTCCTACTTGCCGATGTAATTGCTAGCCACAATTCAAGATTTCATTTGATGCAGCTTTCACACCATCAGCTGTAACTTTACTTTGATTCCCCTTTGCCTTCCAGCATGTGTCCCCTTTGCAGCATGGATTGCTGAAAATCGTATTTGGATCGCAGCAAACTTTCTCAGATTAAATGACGATACAACTCTCTTAGAAGTTATGGGCAAAGCTAGTGTCACTTCGAATTTCGAAAACCTGACCCTCAAAATCTGCTCATCCAGCAGTCTCCAGCCAATCGTGGTGCACTGTTCCAATGTGACTTTCCACTAGATGACCTCGCATATAATAATAATAATAATAATTCACTTGATAAAGCACCCTCAGAGAACTTAATCTCTCTCTAGGCGCTTTACATTTGCTGCAAAGTGAAATGCAATTGAATGGTAAGTAAAATCATGCTTAAAAAACAAACAAAATGAATAATATGGTTAGGGGTGACATGCACAGGGTCAGCATGCAAATGTGGTTAGTGGCTGCATGCACAGTGTCAGCACGCATAAGCACATCAAGGACGAATCACAGGGACCCACTAAATGCTGTCCTAAATAGGTGTGTTTTTAGGTTCCTTTTAAATGTGGTCAGGTCAGGGGATGTTCTGATGCAGGTCGGGAGGGAGTTCCAGGCTTTGGGAGCATACGAACTAAATGCACGGTCTCCAAAGGATTTAAGGTTTGTACGAGGTATTTCTAGACTGTTGGATTCCGAAAAGCAGGTGGTACGATGCTTGGGCTGATGGGTGAGTATATCTGAAAGATAGGCTGGAGCCATAGAATGAAGGGACCTAAAAGTGAGCGACAAAACCTTGAAGTCAATCCGTTGCTTGACTGGTAGCCAGTGCAGGTCGGCGAGAAGTGGAGTAATGTGGCAACTGCGATGCTCACGACAGACAAGTCTCAGCTGCACAGTCAAGTCTGCAACTTTCTTCGGTGTGCTAATGCGAAAATTCAGGGCTGCTTAGATAAGGATACTACAGCCAAGCTGGTCCGTGCATTTGTGACATTCCATCTAGACTTCTGTCTTTTGCTAACTGCTGGTCTTCCGGCCTGTGCGTACAGTTATAGCAAAACTCAACTGCTAGGCTTGTAGGCCGTGGAAGTCGCCCCTATTGAGGCTTCGCATCATAACACCCGTTCTTCGGACTCAGATCGTTTAGCTGTGCCTCGAACCAACCTTAAATCCCATAGAGACCGTGACTTAAATTCGTATGCTCCCAAAGTCTTTATTGTAATATAATGTATCTGTGTTTGTAACTCCACAAATACTATGTAAGTGTTACGAAGGAGAGTTTTGTTTAGAGCACTCACAGCCTAAGCGGTCTCGATATGCATTCGTTAGCCAACAGTCTCGATCTCATGCAACAAAGAGAAAGTAAGAAGCATAGCTGAGTCAGGAGAGCAGTTGAGGTAGGGAGTAGCATGGAAGTAGCAGCTCAGGACAGCTGGAAAGGATGTGCCATAGTCGGCAGCAAGAGAGTAGATGTAGTGGCGTAAGAATTGCAGAAGTGGGTTCCACATTCTAGGACCTTCAGAGCAGCTTCTGTCGCCAACGGTCTTTAAGGGGAAGAATGGAACGGCTAATTTATTGTCCACCCAAGACCTGAGGGCACGAGGATGCTGAAACTGGTGCAGCAGTTCAGCTAGGCATGGAAGAGCCAAGGCAAGTTGGGCAAGTTGTGGGTCAGAGTAATAATTTGGCTCTGCATCTGCCAATCAACTTGGTGCCATCGCAGCTTCTTAAGCAAAGGAGGCGCTTGGCTAAATTTCTTGGACTTATTTACCAACCATGCAGCCATATTCATCATCATCTGTAGAGTCTTAATGGGTTTTTCTGCAGCCTTTCTAAAAATGAATTACAGTTGACAGAACCAGGAAATTAGTAAAATCATTATCCAGCCTCAACTTATTCAACAGACCCTATCCCTAAGTAAGACTGGGAGGCCGGTACACTATCTGGTGAGCCGTGATGGCACACTAGGCAAGGCTTTTCACGACCTCGGTCCCGGGGTCGTGTGTTCGAATCCTGCAGTGGGTGATTCGTTATCCCTGCTGCAAGCGGTGGTCATAGCCGTAAAAGTTTTTCTGTAGCTATACAAAGATGCTGTTATATCAGCTATTTCTCATCTACGTCAAAACAGAACTATTTTTCTAACTGGATTATAATTGGCAGCTTTTTAAAACAAAGTGCTTCAGTTCGAGCCTTTAAATGTGTCTGTCGGACATACATAGTGGAGATACGTAGATAGTAATAAGTCGAACCTCAGCTAATGCTTGCACTTAATTTTGTATTTTTACCAAATCCGAATTTGTTATTGTCGATGTGTTTGAAAGTATTTGTCTTCTCATCAGCTATCACCGACTCGAACCCTGGCATGTCATATGTTCTGCAAAGATCAGGGCAGAATGTCATCATGCAGGGCAATTGACAAGCCAGTTAGAGGATGTTCAATATGTAGTGTAACGTATCTGTATAGCTCACCTATCGGTCAGTCTCCAAGTCCAGCGTAGGGCTTTTTCGGTCCCTGTGGCTATTTATATCAATGTTTTACGATTTTGGCATAGGTTTTTAGCTTGTGCAACTGCTTACTTATAAAATCCACCTTTGCTTCTTTGTAATTGCTTCGTCCGTGTGTATTGTCAGTTTCGTGCATATGTGTGCTGCAAGTTACGCTTGATTTTACCACTGAGCAGTTAGTATGCTTTCTTTTAGTTCTCGTAGCCTGCTATTTAGCAGTGCATTATTACTATTACCGTAAGCCTACTATGTATACACTGTGTCCAACTGTCTGAAGCATGAATAGATTGCTTTCCAATGCACACACTGACTTTGAAAAAGTTCCAGTGTGTGTGTGTGTGTGTGTGTGTGTGTGTGTGTGTGTGTGTGTTTGTGAATGTGTGTGCATGTGTGCCTCAGGTCTGATTACCGAATTTCCTTTCCTTATTCCGTTGTCTCTTTCTCTCCTTGCATCTGCCCTTGTTGTGTTCTGTCTGTCTTAGCGTGTCATGCGCTTGCCATGTTGTTGCATCCCTGTTACGCAGCAATATATATTGTTAATATATATTGTAATATATAACATATTGTTATATTAATATATATTAATAGATTAATATATATTATATATACTATATATATAATATATTAATAATATATATATATATATATATATATATATATATTATAATATATAATATATTATTGTAATATATATTAATACGCTGCAATATATATTGTTTGGGGAAGAAACGTGCATTTTATATAGTAACAGTGCCACCATATTGAATTTTTATTTTCCCTCGTTCTTGTTTGGCATTTGGCAATTGCAGAACACCCCGGCTGTCCTGCTCGGAATGTCAGCAGCAGGCGCAAGTGGTGCTAACTCGGAAGTGACATCATCCACAGCTCGAGATCGCGATGCAAGCAATACTGGTATGCAGCAGCTGCTGTAATCGATACTGGCTGCTGTGCTGCTCGTTGCATCTGCATATTCCTTGCAGTGGTCACAGCGCTTAGGCCTGCAGCAGTTGAATTGGTAGCTTGCCGGTGCAGGCTGGGGGGGGGGATACCACGTGTCACTGGAATGCAGTTTGTACGGGTGTGCATGTGTTTGTGTGTATGTGCGCAGCCGTGGAGCCAGCGTGCTTCTAGGGGCAGTGACCCAGGCTACTGCCTCTTTTTTCTGCATCCCCGACTATCGCCAACGACGAATACATGTCTTCGTTCCACTCGATGAGCAACCGCTGAGTTTGTGTCGAAGGAACTCGATGATTTTGAGCGATAATTTTTCATTAATTTCGGGCCTAGCCTCCTACATAAAAATTGTATAGGTCTTGCCCCAGATGAAAATGCCGGCTCTGCCACTGTCTATGTGTGTGTGTATGTGTGTGTGTGCGTGCATGTGTGCACGGGTGCGTGCGTGTGTGTGTGTGTGTGTGTGTGTGTGTGTGTGTGTGTGTGTGTGTGTGTGTGCACGCTCACGCCCGTGCACGTGCGTGCATACACGTGTGTGTGTGTTGAGGAGTCCTTGGAACCGTCATTCTGCCGCTTACTAGTGCGGTTACTCAAACCTCATCTCTGATGTTCGTGAGTGCTTGTGTCCACTTGTTTCTACTCAGGTAGACTGAAATTATGGGGTAGGTCTCCATGCAGTGTTGCTTTTTTGTTTCAAGCCCTATCTTTATATAAAATGCTAATCTCTACCCTTCGTGAAGTCCTTCCTTTAGTGTCATCTTGGTGTTACTCTCTGTTGCTTGGCTAGCCTATGGTGGCCTGCATTGACGTCCCTACCACGTGCCTCGACCAGTTCATTTGTCCGAGTCCTCCTATGGCCAACAGGGATACCGCGTTGTAGCTTGCTTCTGAGTTACGATCTACAGCTGGTTGTCAGCCAGCGATCATCATTGATCATCGTTGATCATCGTTGTCCCTGATGACGTAGTGGTCGAGTCTATAAGGGAGGGGGGTCGTGTCTCGTTATTAGAACGTTGAACCGAAGCCTGAAGTCGTAGTCCGATGGCAAGCTGCTTTTCCTCAGGTTATTACATGAGCATAGCGGTGGTAGCGGCTCAGTAGCCCGGCTCAGCAGCCCGCCGGCTGTATTCTTCCGCTTCATCTGCGGGCCTTGCAGCTACGTTCGTGCACTGATGCACCATTGCACTCAGCGGACGAAGGTGGGCGAACTCGCTGCAGCGTCGTTGGCCGCTTGGCGTATTCTTTGCATCTGCATAGCCTGTCCCCACTGCGACCGGCGTGCCTCGAACTCGCTGCAGCGTCATCGCGAGTGTGACCTGCCGCGGCCGCTCGTCTACAAGCGGTCCGCCGTACAGGCCAAGGGGAGGGGCTGATGTGTCCCCCTCCCGGCAAAGCCCTGTCGCATGTTGACCTTTCAGCTGCCAGTCGTCATGTGACGGGTCTAGTGGCTGCCTTGCGGTTGTCGACAGACTGCTGACGTTATGCTCCCGCCGTTTGGACTAGGGGACAGCGTTCGTCGCAGGACCAAGGCTCACTCCTTGGAAGCCAGCAAAACGCAGAGCGCAGCGGCGGCGGCCTCGCCGAAGGTGCAGCACGCTGACGGTGCAGCAGCCGACACCAAAGTGGTTCTCATCGGCGACGAGCGGGCCAGTGCAGCGGCGGCTGCTAACTGGAAGCGAATCGTGCTGCTCATCATTGCCATCACCGTGCACAATGTGCCAGGTGACCGAAGCTTAGCTCTCACTTAGCCTAACCTTGCTACGTCTTCGGACCTGAGTGCATTGCAGCTGGATGCGGTGAAGCGGTCCATGGTGCTGGCTGCCTTTCGCGTACTGCTTCTTTGATGTAGTGTGTATACGAACGCCTTGCCCTAGTCATGTCTGCCTGCTCTCACGCTGTCCTGTGCAGTTTACGTCGGGTCTGTCATCGGTTCCGTGGATGGGTTGTAGCATGTGATAGACCGTCGTGTCACTCAGTTGACATTGCCTTGCTGATGCCGTTTGTGCAAAGGGCCCGAACGTGTTATCTTGGATGGTTTACATTGTATTGATTGCAGGCTTCGTGGTTATACAAGTTTTAATTAATGCAATCGTGCAAGTAATGGTTTACACTTCTTGCTGTCAGATCAAACGTTGCTAGAGGCTCTGGCGATGTTGGGGACCCAGACTGCGGCTCATCAGTTCTCGATGCCGCTGGCGCCGATGACAGCCGATCGTCTTCGTCGGTCACTTGGCCCAACTTAGCAGTGTGCCCTGTAGGTGCCTGGCAAGTCCTGCATAGTCCACTTAGGGGATCCCTGTGCATATTATTAAACTTGCCGTGTACAAGTGGGGCTGTCGACTGTTCATATGCAGGCCTGCAATTGTGCATATTATAGCATAGTTTAGTCCAGCCAGTCTTTTCGGTTCAAACGTCATTGTCGCCCCTGGCTGCCCTAAAGCATTTGGTGTCGAGAGCCAGCTGGCAAAGCATCCTGGCGATGGATGTCTGGCCTTTGGCCTTGTGCTAATTGCTTTTTTTGTGTACTTTGGGGAAGGGGTGGTGCTTATCGGTCGATCGGTCTCGGTTCTTTCTTCTTCGTGCATTCTTCCGGGGCCATTGAACAAACTTGTCTTTAACAAGTCTTTGCCTTGTGGTAAGGTGCTAGCTCTTAACAACCACCACATAGTGGGTTTGAGCCCGGCAGCAGGCATTGTGTCGTTGGCTAGCGGCGATTAGACTCATCTATTGTCTACAAAGAAAGGGCAGTTTAGTGGATTCATTAGATTACCTCACTTCTATCGTAATTGAATAACCTTTCCTTTTTATATGGAACAAACATTAATGTCGTTTAAGATCGTACGAATGATACAAGCATAATGGTCTGTCGTGCTCAACTGCCTGATTAGTGGTATGTGATTGAACGAATATGCTTCTTGTACCTTGCAGAAGGGTTGGCAGTTGGAGTTGGCTTCGGAGCAGCAGGTAAAACTAGCTCATCGACCTTCCAGAATGCAAGGTTAGTAGTACGTGGGCAAATGCAAGAAGCAGTACATGGGCAAATACAAGAATACTGCACGCATTGGTCGCAATTGTGTTTTCCAGATTGTAGCTTCGAGATATTGCCGATCTCTTTAATCTGTGATTAGCATCTCAAATCATGTTTAGCACGCTGCTTGAATGCAAACCAGGGTCCATGCTTTACACGAATGCTCTGTTTTATTGCTTTCTCCTCCATGCCGTACCCTCTGAACGGCTGTGCCTTTTTTGTCACTACCAGCTTTATTTCAACAGCAAATCAATCCGATAGCCCTGATTTTAAATTTAAAATGTGCCGCTCTATTTTTGTGTAATTTTCTTACAGTGTTGTCGTATTCTTTTAGTCCTGTTGTGCATCCTCTCATAGGGGCTGGTGGATATTTTTTAGTTGTAGAATAATACCTGCTTATCGAGAACTATAATGTACCTTATTTAACGTTAATTAATAGCTTTACTGGCATCTAATTTGCTGTTCAAATGTCGAGAGATTATAATGGAAAAATTTGATTTTTATTTGATTATTGTTTCATGGATCTTTTCGACGGAGTGTCTATCTCGTCTCTAGCTCTTTCCGTGCTGACAATGACTAATAATATGTTACCTGCTATGTGAAACTGATATGCCTCATGTGCATCGTCAGCAAGCTGCTTGCCATGTCTGTGAACGTTACACTGCCTGCAAAAAGGGGGTTTGCCAGCGCTTGTTACCCGCGCGCATCGTTAGGTCGATAGGTCTAGTTGCTCACTCAACAGAGGTCTCGGCTCAGTTACCAGTGAAAGTGTTTCGGAAGCCGCTTCCACCGGGTCATCGTGCGAAATTGCCTGTTTGCTTACCCTTGTAGGAACCTTGCCATTGGAATCGGTATTCAGAATTTCCCCGAGGGGCTTTCTGTGAGCCTGCCCCTTCGAGGAGCGGGCTTTTCGGCCTTCAGGAGCTTCTGGTAACTGTTTACACGCACACTTGTACACACGTATGTATGCATGCGTGCGTGCGTGCATACATGTGTATCATAATGCGCGATTCCTTTCCTTTGCATGCCCATTCACAGCCTGCCTACGCTGTGCTGTGCTGTGCTTTTGGACTTTTGTGTGCACACTTGTCTCTTCCCCGGAACACTGTTGACTGCTGCTGCTATTTTCTGCACACAAGGCCAACGAAGGCAGCTCTCTTTGTGCCTTTGCATCGTTTCCATCGTTTTAGCTTTTCTATAGATAATACGAGTTCTTATTATTTATAACTGGCAAGGCTCACAGTATACCCAATTAATGTCAACTGAAACTAGCGGTCATTGACGTGAAACCGTTGCTGCAATCAGTTAACGAGTGACCTGTTTAGTTTATTGAAAAGACGCTTCTCACCTGGCTGCTGCACTACCGCGCCAACTAAAGCGGTGGCACTATGAGCGGCACTGTTGAATATCAAGATATGCAGGCAGCCAGCGGCTAGCCACTATTATTGCCAGCTAGTCGCGCCGTTTCACGGGCTGGTTTTTTTTTTAATGTAAAACCGTTTGGCAATGCAGTATTCAGCAGAAAGCCTCTAGCCGGCGGTGTGACGCGCGGCCCGGAACTCGTCGCCCCTTTAGCCTCTCTGGCTCGGCTCCAGCCTGCTGGTCCCCTGTAGCTGAGGTGGACCGGAAGCTGCAAAAGTGTGCCTGCCCTGCAGACCTCTCTGGTCCCGTCCCATCCCCAAAATGAACGCAGTATCTCCAAAAAACAAGGACTTTGTTTAGCCTTATCTGTAAGCATAGCTTGGCGTCTAGACGAAGCAGGCACCCAAGCTGCCGCACGAACTACCCTCCCTTTTACTCCTCCTCTCGCTAAGAAATCGGCCTGCCTCATTCGCGGATTGTGTGTGAAGCTCTGCGCCGTAAGCACGCTGCCTTGGAAGCCTCTTTGGATCCATCTAAAAAGACAGCCGTCTAAATGGAGACTGTGGTACCTGTGCCCTGAAGGCATGCTACCTGGTTGGTTTTGCCCATCTAATAAGAACACATTTTTTCTCTCCCCCCTCCCTTAGAGAAGAGCGAGCATGAAAGCTACCCCTTCCGGAAACCTGCCTCTATCGGTAGAGCACACTTCCGGATAACCTGAGCTTCGCATGGCGAGGGCGCCACCCTGCCGACGTCTTTGGCCCGGCTAAAAAATAAGGATATTAGATCCCCCATCAAGAGGCACTGCAGCTGTGCTCCGAGGGTTTCCTGAAAGCCAGGCCGAGTCCTGGCGGTGCTTAAAAAGAAGAGATGCCTCTGTAGCCAGCCAAGCTAAAAAAAAAAAAATGCAGTCGACCTTGGGAAAAAAGGAAGGGGCAGCAGCTCTCTGGCAAAAGAAAGGAGAGGAAAAATTAAAAGGAAAAGTAAAAACGAAAGGGAGGAAAATGAAAGGGGCAGCAGCTCTCAGCCTGAGACCGAGTAGAAGAAACTAGCAGAGACCGAATCGTGGCGCGCACACGTGCGCCGAAAGTGAGCTCACCCGACGGCTTTTTAGCCCAGTCTAAAAAAAAATGAATAAGTGGTAGCGCCACTCTGGAAGAGCATCCATCCAATGTAGAGCTTACTGCGAAGGCACTCATGCTGCTGCTGCCCGAGCAGCGGCAGCACACGTGTCTGTGTCCGGCCGCCTGGCAAGCCGCCTGCCAGTGGCTATCCGGGCTATCAGGGAGAGGCCACCTTGGCTGGGAGGAGGATGAGGAGGCTGCGTGTTACGATGTGAGTATGTAAGTATGTAGTACCTCCACCCTCACATAGTGTTACGATGTGAGGGTGGAGGCCCGCCCCCAGACACCTCTGCCTAGGGATATGGTTTGGGGCTACGGTAGCTTCGTGTGAGAGCGCATCTAGCCGCTGGGATTTCTTGCACTTTGGCTATGCCGTCTGCTGCTATCGCTGTAGTCCATCTGCATGTGCTGCTTCGATGCCCCTGGCTGGCGAGTAGGTCTGCACCTGCTGCTGCTGCTGCAGGTATGGACAGCTGAGCGGCATGGTGGAGCCCGTGGCCGGCTTACTCGGCGCTCTGGCCGTCACAGCAGCTCAGCCCCTGCTGCCCTACGCCCTCGCATTTGCTGCTGGTGCCATGGTCTACGTTGTTGTTGACGACATCATACCGGAAGCTCAGAGGTGGTAAGTACTGTCGCCTAGCTGCCAATGTTTGTGACCGAATCATCCCCTTTGGCCCCCACATGTGCCCTGTGTGCGCGCACTCGCGCGCACGCGCACAGCACACACTAATGCACGCTATCTGCCGGTCGGTCCTTATCATATGCTGGCCTGCCAACAACCGGAAGGAAGCACATCTGACCACAAATATAGGCAGGGAGAGACCTTGGCTCGTTTATAGCTGCTATACTGTGCTTATGCGTGCTGACACTGTGCATGCTGCCACCAACCACATTTGCATGCTGACCGTGTGCATGTCACCCCTAACCGTGTTATTCTTGTTGTTTGTTGATCGAGCATGATATTACTCACCATTCAATTGCATTTCCCTTTGCAGCCAATGTAACGCGCCTAGAGAGAGATTGAGTTCTCTGAGGGCGCTTTATCAAGTGCATTATTATTATTATTATAGTCAGAAGATGAATGGGCGTGGCAAGCCGCTTGACTGCTACTTGAGCATCCCTGAGAGTCATGCAGTCGCTAGGTCACGAGGCATCCTCTGTGCTATACTGTGCCTAGATAGAGATTTAGTTCTCTTAGGGTGCTATACAAATATCTTACTATTATTACCCGTTGTAGAGTACTTGTCGGAACGTTTGTTTTGGTGCAGCAGATTATCAAGTACATTAATTGAGTGCAAGTGATGAAGTAAAATGCTTGGTCTTTCCGTGCATATACTGGAACAGGATTATTTCATTAACAAATTCCCCCCTGTATTGGATTATGTGCCCATTCGACACTGGGTCCGATGCAGACCAGCTAAATCTGTGCTGCTGTACTATCTCTGCTGAAAGAAAATTCATGGATTGCTTGAAATACTCGTGCAAATGCAGAACTTGCTACTATGCCGAGGCCATAACCAGCATCTATGTCCTCGGATACCTGTATGCCACCCTTGCAGCTAACTGAAACTGTCTTTAATTAGATGTCGTGAGAAGCTTGGTTCATTTCCTTGACTCCTGGAGCTGCTATGGGTGAGCCGTGATGGTGCACCAGGTAAGGCGGTTGCTTTCACGACCTCGGTCCCGAGGTCGTGGGTTTGATTCCTGCCGTGGGCGATTCTTTATCGCCACTGCAAGCGGTGGTGATAGCCCTAAAGGCTCTTCTGTCGCTATACAAAAGAGGCTGTTTAATCAGCTATGATTTATTTATTTACGATGAGAAAGGGGTCGGACCCCTTTGCCATAACCCCGAAATTTTGTATTCTGCTGCTTATTCACACACTCAGCTTGCCTCCTCTTTATGCTTGCTTCTGCAAAAATCAGCCAGCCCACTGCAGCCGTGGCATTCTTGTGTCAAAGTGCTGCTGAGCTTCGAATCGACTTTGAAATGGCGGAAATGCACGGTTTGTGGTTCGCTGTGTGGTTCTCTCTTCACTCCTTGTCCCAGCTGTGATCAGGCCTCGTGTCAGAGCAGGACAGGCACATTGTCGTTATATTCTGCTGTAGTCTCATTGATCGTACAACGAGCTAACGTCATCCCATGCAACTGTGTCAGTCCTGTCTGCTGACTAAAATCCAGCCTCGGCATGACAGGCCAGCAGGGTCACCTCTGCTGAGCTTTTGCATTTAGCTTGCATGGTCACGAACATGCAAATCGTAAGGATCCGTGTACGTTAGCAGTTTTCTTGGCAGAGTTTGTTATTCTCTGACGAGCACATTCTCCCCTGCTTTGCTCAGCTCTTTGGTCTATTGTATTGTAACGATAGCAATAGTTACAATACATCGTTACAATATTTTGCCCTCCCAGCAATTCAGCCGGCAGTGCATCGGCCGTCGTCGTCGTCGTTGAGGCTCGAAGCTCGTGGACGCTGTGCTCGCAGGAAGTTCGAGACGTGTTAGGTGACCGTTCCTGCTCTGCAGTTCTGCTACAATGCTTAGCTGGGAAGTTACAGGCATCGAAATGGCCATGTACTCTATCAGTTAGCAAGCATCTCACTTTCTTTTTTATCGTAAATTCTGCCGAATACTGCCATGGGCTGTTGCGGATGAGTAAGGCGCTTGCACTTCGCGATTCAAGCTGTGGGTTTGAGTTTTGCAGCAGACAATCTTTATTGCCCACTGCAAGCTGATGGCCTTCTACACTCTTCATCGCTATATGAATGAGGCTGTTGAATCGGCTGACCTTTACTTTAACTTTACGATTGGCATACATAGAGCTGAGAAACCGCAGAATGTAAGAGTTACTTTTATGGGCTTGCGCGGAATGGACGTCGGAGCCTGACTGGGTTGGCCAGCCAAAATAGGGCTGAACAGGAAGGAAGGCAGCCGGGCCACGTGGGGGAGACCCACTGGGTCCCTTCTTTGGCCTGTCTATCTGTGTGTTAACGGTAGTTTTCCTGACTAATCGTCTGATAATCGTGTGATTATTCTTGTAGTAGTTCATCTTATGTGTGGCTTTCAAGAATACGGGTCGAAAGAAATTAAATGACTTTCGATAGTTTGCTCTGGTTTCAAACTTGAGTTAGTTGTTGCATCAACCTCTGGGAGAGGCAGGTAAGGCGCATTATGAGGTCAAAATTATCATATTGCATCAGAAAAGACTTGTTTGAGATCTTAGTTATCAGTTGCTGGTAGGATCGAACATCTGGCAACTCACCTTTGCACTCGAGCTGCCGAGCAGTTGCCGGCATTCCTTTTTGCATATTTGCCCGGGCGTTCTGCTGACATTGCCTGCCGTAAAAGCTGGCCAAGATCGACTTAGCATTCCAATTAGGTATAAAGGTGCCGTATCTTTGCAAACGGTTGTAGTGGCAATGGCCAGCTGGCAAGCTGCTGCTCCATCCTGGGCTTTTTGGTGATGATGTCGTTAGACGTTGGTCTCGGCTGACTGGAGTCGCCCCCCCTGCACAGCTCGTCTTCATGACTCCTCTACGTCATCCACAGCAGAACTGAATGTGAGTATAGCCCTTTTCAAGTCGGGCGGACAGTTCTGCTACACGTGTATTTATTGTCGGTAACAAGACCTCAAGTTGTAAAGACACGTTGATAAGACTAAGGCGCGACTAGGCAATGTAGCCCTTCCAAATCGCTCTCAAGCAGCCAATGCTAGTTGCCGCAGCTGAATCTCTGAGATGCTATTTATTGCAAAAGGTCTGCTGTGAAAAATCGGCATGATCACGTCGGTGTGCTTGTTAACCGTTGTTCGCAAGGTTAAATGTGCTTTACCAACCGTGTCATGCTGCTTCGGTCTCTGGCTTTGCATTGCCACCACTTCTGGGTGCTTGAACCGTGTGCGGACTTCGACATCGGCCGAGCATGGGTTAATTTCTTCTTCTTGTTAGAGCAGACCAGTTGGAGCTAATTTTACAAACCAGAATGACCTGGCCTTTGTAGAACCACGGGTACTTACTACACTCTTTAGATGTGAGTCTCATCTAGTACAGAGAGTTATAACTAAGAATTTCACATGTCTAATCATGATGGCTGTTTGAATTGGAGTTGTGATTGGCTAAAGCTTCTATACTGCCTTCTTATGTTGGCCTCGAGTGAATGTGTGGCTGCAAGAAACTGTCGGCCATTGTTAGATCGAATTGAAGACACGATTTGGTGTTACTCACTGTACCTAGTGCAACCTCTTTCAATAAGGTTGAAGTCGGGTACTTTTTGCTTACCGTGTTGAAGCGGTTTTGCCTGGGGCTGTGGTGGACGGTACCTAATGTAGTTGAATATTTTATTACATGCAACGCGACAGCCTGATTGGGTGGGACGATTCGATGGCAATTGAATCAATTTGAAAAGGCCGAACTTGACCGACTTAAACTTTAGCTCAGGCAGGACTGGTTTATGTGAACTCTTTTCATTATCGATTCGTAGTGTTTACATACAGCTCGTCAGTTACAGTATGTCGGGTCGATAGTGTGCGCTGAACAACGTTAAGTGCGCATCTTCTCATGTAACGTTGTTGAGACAGATGCTTTATTAACTTGTAGAATCCTCTAGGTCCTGCTTGCTAGCAAGGCAGCACAGCTGTCGTGATCGTCATCATCACCGACACGGCAGATATGGCGAAAATGGTTATGGATTTGTTTTTTGCGTTGGTCATTGTTGGCTTTATCCCATGCCTTAGCTCTTATACGTTACCTGGGCGTAGCTGCAATGCGCATAGACTTTTAGATTCTCATGCTGCTAGTACATCTAGAGTGTGTGACTCCATTCGATTGGGAGTACCCTCGGCTTGTACTTATGCTTGCCCCGTGCTGTCGAGTAATCGCAAATTGCACAGCACCTGGTATCTGCAAGCATCTAGTGATGTGTGTTTCATGCATGCAAGACCATTGGTGGTTCTAAATAACTCGCATGTTTTTTACCTAGCAGCAGTATATATTTTGCTATTGGTTGCCTTGCTTGCGTGATTAAACCACGGTGTTTAGGTTTGATACCATTGCCTTTTACGAGTTGACTCCATGTTTGATGCTTGCAATTCTTTTTAATTTCTGGATGATTGCCTAATGTTATACGGCTCCTGCCAATGTGACTTGTTATTTGTTTAAATTTGCTTCATTTCATACAAGCGTTTTGTCAAATCGTAATAGTAGATCAGCGAATGGTCACGTGTTTTAGCTGTCTAGGAAGCATCAATGATAGTGTAGCGGCTGCAGAAGTGGTGGCAGTCATGGGCATTGCCCAAGAATTCATAAAGGGGGCTGAACCTATGTAAAGGGAAGGCTAGCACTTGCCTGAGCCAGCCAATCGCGATGGGTGAGACGCCCTGTTTTTAGTGTGCCACCCTGGCCGAATGGAAGAGGCTGCAGTCCTGGGTGCCTCTCTGGTGGCAGTAGCAGCTGTTCCGGCAGCAGCAGCTGCCGTGGTTCGGGCAGCATTAGCAATGGTGTTGGTCGCAGTGGTGGCATCGGCAATGGCTTCGGAAGCAACAGCTGCTGTTGCTGCTGCTGCTTTAGTGGTGGCAGCATCAGTACCACAACGAAGCTGGTCCATGCATTTGTGACATCGCGGCCTGACCTCTGTAACTACCTACTTGCACGTATTCCTGCCTGTACAATAACAGGCTCACAGTTGATGCAATACTCTGAAGCTAGGCGTGTCTCCTGAGCATTGCATCTGCTATGCTAACCACTTGTACTTCGTAACATTCTGTACTGATCTCGACTTCAAGGCTCATCCCTCACTTTTAGGTCTTTTCATTCTCTTGCTCTGGCCTACCTATCGGAAATAGCTTCTAACCAGGCATCCAATAGTACTGTTGGGTTGTATGGCTGTCCTGTAACAAATTTCAAATCCTTTGGAGGCCATGCCTCCAGATTCTGTGCTCTTAAAGCTTGGAGCTCACTTTCGACTGACATCACGATATTTCTTGACTGGGCAAACATTAAAAAAAAAAGTATAAAAGCCCACCTGTTCCTCAAAATTCTCCCTTCGTCCGTGTGAATTGTCCTTGTTTTGCATGTTCATGCTGAGATTGTGTATATTGTCACTAACTAATTGACGTGCATCCTTTACAGTGCATGTAGAGTGCCTAGAAAGGGAATCACTATTATTATTATTATTATTATCTACTGAACTGCCACAATATGTGCCTCAACAAGCACCCTATTTTTATAGCTGTGAGTTAATCTATAAGGACCTGGGCCATACGACAGTGACAACATATTGTGACCACTTGGCTCCTATTACTACTAAATTCTGCACGACTGCCTGCACAAGGATTTCATTCAGTCTGCAATATTTGCCCTCCGTGGTATCCAGAATCATATGCAAACCAACCGCAAAAGCTTAAGATCCTTAATATTGATGCTTTTTGCTTAAGAACATCTTCTTCGCCCCTGCTGCTCAATCACCCGTCCGACCTGACCTAGCTGCACTTAGCACAAGCTTGAGAGAGCATACACAAGATCAGGTCTGACTGTCTATCGACTGGCATACAATTACTACTTTAGATACCAGTCGACCCTAGCAAAGGTCAAGTCCTGCTTCTGTGAAAACATTGTCCAATTGCAGATGCACAATCCCAAAATGCTTATGCCTTCTATCAACCATCTCGTTAACCTCTCCCAGATCTGTACCTTACCTAGTGATCCTTTTGGCAAGCTAGCAGATCGCTTCTCTAGCTTCTATGCTAGCAAATTAGATACGATCGGTGAGGCCTGATCCCTAGGGTAAATTACCACCTGACTCCTCTCCCTCCACACCTTGCGGCTCCTCCATTGTTCATTCATTCCATGTCCATTCTTAAATTTGCCGCTGCCCGGCACAACCAATATAATGAATATTTACTGAAAGCCGCCAATAAATATAATAATAATAATACAATTATCTGGTTTAATAGCCTCATTTTTAGAGTGACAGAAAAGCCTTAACGGCTATTACCACCACTTGCAGTTGGCAATAAAGGATTGCCCACTGCAGGATTTGAACCCACGACCTCGGTCGTGAAGAGCTACTGCCTTACCGCTTAGGCTTTGAGTTCGCTTTAGAAAACTCTCCCGCGTGATACCCGCTTATTCCTTGCGGCTTTTTGGAGTTACAGGTACAGAAACATTACATTGCATTTCAAAAAGGCTGTTAGGTACTCATTAAGAAGACAACAGTAGAACAGAAGAACTTGACCAACTTCTACCCAATTTCCCCACTGCCCTTCATATCTAAGAAACTAGAATGAGTAGTGGAAGACCGGCTAAACTCGTATCTCGAAACTTCAAAGTTAGCAAGTAAGTTTCAGTCATGTTTTAGAACTAATCACTCCACTGAACCTTCTCAGGAATGCAGACCTAGGTAGAGTCTCTCAGCCTGAATGGCTAGATCTTCTGGCTGTGTTTTATACTATTGATCATCAAATCCTTTTCGAGCACCTTTCTCATCTCACCTGGGCATTACCGGCTCTGCACTGCAACGGTATTGGTCCTATCTCAGTCAGAGACTCAAGAGGTTGTATGTTAACGGGTAGCGGTCATCAGAGAAATCTTGAAGTTTGATAACCCAGGGCTCTGTGCTTGGTCTACTTCTTTTCACGATGTCTACTCTTCCCCTTGCCAATGTAACCGCCAAGCATAATCTAGACTTGCATTTCTATGCAGACAGCTAACAGCTGCGCCTGTCGTTTGACTCCTCCATGCCATCCAGCATCTTAAATTCTGTTAGTTAACTTGCTGTCTGTATGTATTGCCGATATTTCACTCGGATGGCAGGAAGCTTTCTCAAATCAATGACGGTACAACCAGCTTACTAGCTGTGAGAAAATCAAGTCTTGTTCAGGAATTGGAAAGCTTAAACTGAGGGTACGTGGTGACACCGCGTGCCTCAGTTTAACGGGCACGGCTCCCAGTCGCTGTCGGAAGATGTCGCTGGCTGGCTGGCTGGCAGGCAGTGGTTCGGCCCGCCCACCGCGGTAGCAGTGCGACGACGAGCTGGCTAGCGTGACCCCCCAGGCCAGCGTGACCTCCAGGCAGCAGCAGCCGGCCTAACTTGACCGCCGCCAGCGGCGGCGGTAGGCCACACACGGCCGCCAATCTCATACCGAGCCGCGATAGTGAGTGATGGCTGTCTGCAAGACAGTCATCTGCTCTCTCCCCCGCCCATTACTCACCTCCGAAAGCTATCAAGGTGAACACGATGTCGGCATCAAAGGGCCAGCGGCCGCTGTGCAACAAGTGGCAGGGCCCAGCTGCTCGCAGCGGCAACTGAAGTCCCATCGGGACGCCCGAGCGTCCCGATGGTCAGTTCATTTAGGCCGCGGAGCACCATTTTTTTTTCATGCGCCCGCTGAAAGCCGGCCCGTTGGTCGGCGTCTGCAGTATCTATTTCCGATTGCTCCGAGAGCGAGCATGTGCAGCCCTCATCAGCCGCAGCCGCCGCTCGTCAAAAGCTGGCCATCGAGAGAGCTCGCTCGCGCCGGCCGGCCGGCGGCTAGCCGAAGCGGGAGCGAGCGGGAAGGCGGCGAGCAGACAGCGAAGCGACGGTCGAGCGCGAGCGAGGCAGCAGCCGACGTAGGCGAAGAAGAAACAGGCGAGCCCGTTGTCCCGCCGTAGCTGAATGCCTTGGAGTGATCTTCGAGGGCCGCCGCGCGCCCTAGTGGCCGCCTCCGCTTTAGACCCTTCAGTTGGGCGCTCTGTGAGCAGCTCTGCGCCTAGGTGGGCGGCAATTTGCCGCTGCCTCGTTGTTTAATTAAATATATTGCTCTTCGTGTCCAATTGCGAAATCATAAAGTGGCGGAGCTGCGGTTTTTGTCCTAAATATGAGCAACGACCGGTGGAAAAAATTGAGATCCGAAGAAACTCACGGCGCTGCGATCGTCCCTCTCGCCATCTCCCCCACCCTGCTTACGCACCGCTGGAGTGACTTTTCTGATGGACGGCACGACTCTGGGGGCGACGTTGGGTGTGCACATTTTCAATGTGCTGCCGATAAGAAAACGTCGCTGCAGAGCTGCACCGTTCTCTGCATACAACACTGCAGCGGCGGCGCTAACGGCTGCGATATGGGATTCAACTGGAACGGCCATCTTCAAGCGATTTAAACTGCAGCCCGCGGACTCTCGCCCTATTCCCGTGAGCGAAATTCGCTGGTGCGAATAGATGCGCTCATTCTGATCCGGCTTGTCCGTTGGCATGTCAAAATTCGAGGCAGCGAACGGCGCCTTCTAACCTGTGAGCATAGCGCCTACCTAGATGGCCTACCGCTGAGCGAGAGCGAAAGCTCTAAACTCCAACCGTCGATCGACGCCGTCGCTTTTGCTTAGGCGACTGGGGGCGGGTCGAACGTCGCTTCGCACGGCTGCAACACCTCGGCGCATTGCGGCTTTGATTGCAGCGAAGCGGGGCTCGGTTCGTTGGCTGAGCCTCGCCCTGAATTATTGCTAGCGGGCGCCAAACCTTGACCTTGCCTGCGAAGCCGCAGGACCACTGAAGGAGTGTGCGGTGGTCATGCCGTCCCGTCGTGGCTCTTCTCCGAGATCGATTCCAGGGTCAGACGAGGGCCCGACGTCCCACTTACTTCCTCTCTTCGGCCACTCTCGCGGAAGCTGCAGCGGTTCGCTCGAAAGGCGCTAGTGCTATGGGCTCCCTGTCTGCAGACGCTCCCGCGGGCGCCCCCCCATCCGGTTGACCATTCAGCCTCCAGTCGCACTTTCAATTACTACGTGGTTGCAAAAGTGCAGGAGCGGATTAAGTCTGTTGGCAACCGAAAGCCGCTTAGGCTGTGAGTGCGCTATACAAAATTCTCCTGCGTAACACCCGCATAGTCTTTATGGCTTTGTGGAGTTACAGACGGAGATGCGTTACATTCCCGGAACCCAAGGCCGTCGCCTCCTTCGCTCCCTCCACGGGCGTTTTGTCGGCTCTGCGAACGTAGCCTCGACGCTCACCCGCCAGCGCTGCCTCCACGGCACGCTGGCTGGCTGCGTTCGCATCGGGCCCCCGCGTGCCGCCTCACGGTCACGCCCGGTCGCCGCCTCATCTATCCTTATCTAGTCTCAGCGCTGCAGCACTCTCGGGATTCGGGAGGCAGGAAGCAGGTTGCTATGGCCATTAGTTCGCCGAGGTCCGCCAGCACCCGTGCCGCCGCCTAGCCGTTTGGACGGCGGCAGAGCTCGGCGGCAATAGAGATCCCGTAATATTTTTTTTTTTTAGAAAAAGTGTAGTTTTTTAACTCGCCACTGCAAAGCCCAAAGTACGATCGCCTGGCTCGAACTCATTGCGGCGTGCGACGTGCTCGTGCGCTTCCTCTAGGGCTTCTCTGGTTCTCAGCCTTCCTCATGCCGAGACCCTTTAATGCAGTTCCTCGTTTAGTGGCGACACCCAACCGTTAAATTATTGTGCACGTGCGAAATGTGGAAATGCGTGTTCTCCGACGGTCATAGGCGACCCCTGTGAAAAGGTGGTTCGACCACCAAAGGGGTCGCGACCCCCCCCCCCCACCATAGCGCTCGCCTCGCTAACTAACGATCGAGGCCGTGCACAGATCGATCGATTGCAGGCTCGCAGATTTGATCTGCTGATCATCTCTCCGAAGGAAAGGACGACGAGCGCTTCCGCTTCTCCGTCCGTCGTCGTCAGCTGTCGCCCGGGGTGTGTGGCAGTGCATCGCGCCTGGCGCTCGCCAAAGCGCCTGCGAAAGGCGATGCAAAGCCGAGCCGCAGGCAGGAGCCGCATCGGAACCGGATGCGAGGCGAAGACCCGAAGGCGCAGAGCGCCTACACAGGAGCGGTCCTCAACCCGTGTGGGTCGCTCGACCCCTTTGGGGGTCGAACGACCTTTCGCAGGGGTCGCCTAAGACCACCGGAAAGCACGAATTTCCACATTTCGCACGCAATAGTTTTATGGTTGGAGGGTCGCCACTCCACGAGGGACTACTGTATTAAAGGGTCGCCGCATTAGGAAGGTTGAGAACCACTGGCCTAGAGCTAGCGGAGACGGACGCTAGGCGGCGCTCGACGATGCGGACGCACGCTCGCCTGCAGGAGATGGTAAAACCAGGTCGTCTCTTGCGGCCACCCGCTATCGATCGGGCTAATCTAAATCGCAATAGTTAAGCTGCCGCAGCTTGCCGCTGCTTCTTTTTTATGCTTCGCCGCTGCGGGCTCTTCGTCGCAGCCGTTTTCCTTTCGCACGACGCCCTTTTTCTCTGCTGGTGAATCACCGAAAAAAACCAACGATTAGCGGCGGCAGCTGCGTCTGCGTCCTCGACGGGACGATCCTCGCTGTGCGGTGGAGACCCAATGCGGCCACCACTCTGCATAGCTCTGCTCGACTTTTAGGAATTTCGGCCCCCCCATCACTCACGCGACCGCTGCAGCACCACCCGCTCAGCGGTCAGAGACCAGTTGTTCAGCACCGTACCTGTCATCATAATTCAGCGAGCCTCGGCAGTTGAGGTGCGATTGGTAAACAACCGACTGCTCCGCTCGCAGCCGCCGAGGCACTTCAGACGCGAAGGAGTAGTGACCAGCGAACGACGCCGACGAAAGGGAACCAAAGTCCCCCACGCCCCGACCCCAGTTCCTGCTTCGAGGCTTCGCACGATCGTCGAGCTCCGACGATCGTTCGAAGCCTCGGACGCACCGGCAGCCGAGTAGGTCGGCGTCGCCTTTCGCGCGACGGCCACCGAGTTCCCCCGCTTCAAAATTCCTGCACGCGTCTCCCTAGCCAGTCGCCATTTTGCTCCGAGCTGCTGCTGCTGTAAACGCTCCGTGTGTGCGGTGGCTTCGGAAGCCGCCGAAGCGGCGACCGACCGCGCTCGGTCGAGGGAGGCCATACACGCCGTCGGCAGGTCTTCGGTCTGCCGCAGCGTGCAGCAAAGCTGCCACGAGCGAGAATTTGAGGGAAAACGGGTCGTCCCAAAATGACGCTACGCTAGGAGGACGCCGATGGCCGAGAGCAGACAGCGACCGAGCGATGGCGTTCAGCGAGCCGCGTTAAGCGCCGTCTGAGGCAGAGGCATCATTTAGCCAGCAGCGTCGTCCGCTTCGATCTCGGGATCGGTGCGAACGCAGCTTCGCGGTTTTTTTTTAAGAATCCCACGCACAGACTTATCGCTCCGTTTCTATCGTTCAACACCTATCTAAGCCGTTGCCCGGCAGCGGCAGGATGCAATCAATCAATCAATCCTAGCTGATTTAGCAACCTCTTTTTGTAGAGCGACAGAAGAGCCTTTACGGCTATCGCCACCGCTTGCAGTGGCAATAAAGAATCACCCACTGCAGGAATCGAACCCACGATCTCGGGACCGAGGTCGTGAAAGCAACCGCCTTACCTAGTGTACCACCACGGCGGACTATGCAGCCCGCTGTGCGTTAGCCAGCGAGTGCATTCTATCGTCATCCGGAAGTATTCCTGCTCCTCCGTCACGGTGCTGGCACCTGCGTACGATGCGCACTCAGCTTCGTTCGTGGTCGCTTTCAGCTTCGTTCGCGGTCGCTTTCCGGCGGCGGTGGTGGCAGCAGACGTCGATTAAACGGAGACGCGAGCTTCGCTAGTCGACGTGAAAAGCGAGTAAGAGTGTACGAAGAAGAGAGCCGTCGGCCAATTATCTCAAGCACTGCCACAATCCAACAGCTAATTGTCGTGCGCACATTTTTCACTGGTGTTCCCCTCCGTAAATTAAGGGCGATCGATCCTCGATCGATCCTCGATCAAAATACAATTCTAACGTAACCGTCTAGGGTAGAGGCGCTTACTTCCAGATTTCCCACCTCGTTAACAGATATTAATACCAAGCAATTTTAAAGAATCCTTCGCAGATTTCGTTACAGCTGTCTTGACGTATCTTCATCGCTGACAGCCGGGCTTCCTAATGCCCGTCTGAACCATTGGCTTTCCTGCCGATCAAGTTATCAGCACTTCACTCGGTCAAAAGTTTCAACCCCACCTCGTGAGATAAATGAGACGGTCTAAAAAATGGAACATCATTATTGCACACAATACGAGGAAGAGCAACCTTCCAACACACTTATATAGCAACAATCGCGATGGCGACGTATCTTGTTAATTCACTGCGTCGCCTCATCAACCGTTGTACCTTTGCTTTGATCCCTCCCAGCCTTCGAGCACCTCAAATTCTCTAAACTCACTAGCTGCATGAATTGATGACATCCGCACATGGATGGCAGCAAATTTTCTAAAACTAAACGATGATAAAACTAACTTACTTGTTATAGGAAAACCCAGTATCATTCAGAGATTGGAAAGGCTGACGCTCAAAATTGGCTCTGCCACCATATCTCCAGTTGAATCAGCTCGAAATCTAGGTGTCATATTCCAAAGCGACCTCTCGTTAGACGACCATATCAGCTCCACAGTCAAATCCGCCTATTTTCAGCTTCATAACATTGCTAAAATTCGGGCTTGTTTAGATAAAGATACCACATCTAAGTTGGTCCATGCATTCGTGACATCCCGTCTCGACTTCTGCAACTCACTGCTTACTGGCCTACCAGCATGTGCGATCAGGCGATTGCAGCTGGTGCAAAACTCGGCAGTTAGACTTGTCTGTCGTGAGCGTCGCAGTTGCCACATTACTCCACTTCTCGCCGACCTGCACTGGCTACCAGTCAAGCAACGGATTGACTTCAAGGTTTTGTCGCTCACTTTTAGGTCCCTTCATTCTATGGCTCCAGCCTATCTGTCAGATATACTACCCCATCAGGCCAAGCATCGTACCACCCGCTTTTCCGAATCCAACAGTCTAGAAATACCTCGTACAAACCTTAAATCCTTTGGAGACCGTGCATTTAGTTCGTATGCTCCCACAGCCTGGAACTCCATCCCGACCTGCGTCAGAACATCCCCCAAAAGGAACCTAAAAATACACCTATTTAGGACAGCATTTAGTGGGTCCCTGTGATTCGTCCTTCACGTGCTTATGCGTGCTGACACTGTGCATGCTGCCACTAACCACATTTGCATGCTGACCCTGTGCATGTCACCCCTAACCATATTATTCATTTTGTTTGTTTTTCAAGCATGATTTGACTTACCATTCAATTGTATTTCACTTTGCAGCAAATGTAAAGCGCCTAGAGAGAGATTAAGTTCTCTGAGGGCGCTTTATCAAGTGAATTATTATTTTTATTATTATAACCCGGTCTTTTCGTATATTCGGTTAGAAAGTTTGTGAGTTAATGATGACAGTGGCAATAATAATAATAGTAGGAATAATAATAAGGCACGCATATCGCACTTTAAGAGAACGCGCTCTTTCCAGACAGCTTTCACTTTGCCGTAAAGGAAGCACGTCAATTGGTTAGTGTTAATATGCACATAGTTAAACACGCAAAGGCACACAGGAAAATTCACACGGTCACAGCCAATGCTGAGAAGAACGGGGCGTTTTAGTTTTAAATGTATGTGTCATTAAGTCGGAGAATGTCGTGAAGTCAGTCGGTAGCGAGTTCTAGGCTTTGGGAGCACGTGAACTAAAGGTGGAGTCTCCAAAGGATTTGAGTGTGGTTAGAGACGTAGTTATGCAACTTGAGTCAGAAGAGCGGTTGGAGCAATGCCCGATCGCGAGGCAGTTTGGGATAGATACGCCGGTGCAAGAGAATGACGAGACTTAAAATTGAGTGATTCAACCTTTAAGTCAGTACGCTGCCGGATGGATGGGGGCGGCGGCCAGTGCACGTCAATACCTGTGTGTTTTCTGATGCCTTGCGCCTGCCCTCTCGCCGGGGTATCACTCGCTCTAAAGTGCAGTAGCATAGGTCCTATCTCACTGAAAATTTCACAGCTCAATTCCAATGGGCAACAGTCACCCGCTGAGCCTTTATATTGTGGGGTGCACCGCAATCTGCTTAGTCAATTGCTTTTCGCAGCTTATCGTCTACCTCTTGCCTACTTAATCGCCGAGTACAATCTCGGCTTTTATTTGTTTGCAACCAAAGCACATCTGTACCTGCGCTTCGTTCCCTCTTGCCCACCAACAAATCGAACTCTTTTAAACTCACGGGCAGCTTGTATTACCGACATTCGTACACGAATGACAATAACTTTCATAATTTAAACTTCCGTGTTACTAGTTTCGGGCAAATCTAACGTTACTCAGAAATGAGAGAGTCTAGTCTAACCTTCGAAATAGATATCTCTTGTAGCATCCGGACGCAATCAGTGTCCTCTGCCAAGCGAACTTCAATTTGGTGACCACATCAGTTGCTAAGTTTGCCAACTTTCAACTAAATACCATCGCCACCGTTCTTCCTTTGCAGCAAATGTAAAGTACGTAGAGAGAGAGAGAGAGAGAGAGAGAGAGAGAGAGAGAGTTCTCTGTGGGCGCTATATCAAATGCATTACTATTTTCGTAATTATTATTATGGTGTGACAGTTTATTTAAAGATAGCCAAGCTGGCTCATGCATTCGTAACGTCGAGTCTCGACAGGGGGAAACACAGATCTTCCTGCCCGCCTAGTACGAGGCTTCTAGTTGGTGAAGAACTCAGCTGTTAGGCTCGGCTGATGTGAACGCTGCAGCCGCCACGTTGCACGGCTTCTCGCCGACCTGCACTGGCTTTCCATCAGGGAGTGCATCGACGTCAAGGCTTTGTCGCTCTCTCTTTTAGGTCCCTCCATTCTCTGGCTCAGGCCTGCTTACCCGGAGTACTCTCTAGTCAGGCTTCACGTCGAACGGCCCGCTCGCCCCGTCTGACCGTCGCTCCGAGTGAGAAGAGAAAGGAACCGTCAGCTGTAGAACAGAATAGAACCACCGGACTACAGGGAAAAAAATATTTGCACCAGTTTTGAAATGCTGTCTCTGGATTGGATGCCCAAACAAGATACCGTCTTGCTTATTTTGGAAAAGTAAGTAACATTTGTGGGAGGACCAGCCGAAGAATCTATCCACAGGGGAGAGAAGCGAGATCGAGGCTGAAGCAAAATAGAAGCTTGAGCGAGATCGCATTTACACACACACACACATACACACACACGCGCGCGCGCACACACACACGCGCGCGCGCGCGCGCACACACACACACACACACACACACACACACACACACATATATTCCAGTCTGGCTTTAGAGCTAATCACTCCACAGAGTCAGCATTGCTTCGGGTATACAACGACCTACTTAGGAATGCAGACATGGGTAGAGTGTCTCTTCTTGTTTTGCTCGATCTTTCGGCAGCTTTTGATACCATCGATCACAAAGTACTTCTAGAGCGCCTCTCATCTCGCCTGGGCATCACTGGCACTGCTCTGCAGTGGTTCAGGTCCTATCTCAGTGGGAGACTCCAGAGTGTTGATGTGAATGGACAAAGATCATCTGAAGTACCTCTAAAATATGGAGTACCTCAGGGCTCTGTGCTAGGTCCGGTCCTTTTCACCGTCTATACTCTCCCTCTCGCTGATGTGATTGCCAAGCACAATCTGGGCTTTCACTTCTATGCGGATGACACTCAGTTGTACCTTTGCTTTGATCCCTCCCAGCCTTCGAGCACCTCAAATTCTCTCAACTCACTTGCTGCATGCATTGATGACATCCGATCATGGATGGCAGCAAATTTTCTAAAACTAAACGATGATAAAACTAACTTACTAGTTATGGGCAAACCTAGTGTTATTCAGAAATTGGAAAGGCTGACTTTCAAAATTGGCTCTGCCAGCATATCTCCAGTTGCATCAGCTCGAAATCTAGGTGTCATATTCCAAAGCGACCTCTCGTTAGACGACCACATCAGCTCCACAGTCAAATCAGCCTATTTTCAGCTTCATAACATTGCTAAAATTAGGGCTTGTTTAGATAAGGATACCACGTCCAAGTTGGTCCATGCATTCGTGACATCTCGTCTCGACTTCTGCAACTCACTGCTTACTGGCCTACCAGCATGTGCGATCAGGCGATTGCAGCTGGTGCAAAACTCTGCAGCTAGGCTTGTCTGCCGTGAGCGTCGCAGTTGCCACATTACTCCACTTCTCGCCGACCTGCACTGGTTACCAGTCAAGCAACGGATTGACTTCAAGGTTTTGTCGCTCACTTTTAGGTCTCTTCATTCTATGGCTCCAGCCTATCTTTCAGAGATACTACCCCATCAGGCAAAGCATCGTACCACTCGCTTTTCGGAATCCAACAGTCTAGAAATACCTCGTACAAACCTTAAATCCTTTGGAGACCGTGCATTTAGCTCGTATGCTCCCACAGCCTGGAACTCCCTCCCGACCTGCATCAGAACATCCCCTGACCTGACCACATTTAAAAGAAACTTAAAAACATACCTATTTAGGACAGCATTTAGTGGGTCCTTGTGATTCGTCCTCGATGTGCTTATGCGTGCTGACACTGTTCATGCTGCCACTAACCACATTTGCATGCTGACCCAGTGCATGTAACCCCTAACCATGTTATTCATTTTGTTTGTTTTTCAAGCATGATTTTACTTACTATTCTATTGCGTATCACTTTGCAGCAAATGTAAAGCGCCTAGAAAGAGATTAAGTTCTCTGAGGGCGCTTTATCAAGTGCAATATTATTATTATTATTATATATAAACATCATTAGCTTTGTATAGCGCCCCAAGAGAACTGAATCTCTATTCAGGCGCTTCACAAAGGCCTCGGGGCTCGAGCCCACGACCTCAGCCAGACCTTGGTCCCCGGGGCGAGCACCTTAACCGCTGGACCAAACAAGCAATCCTGCATAATAGTGCAATGCAAATAAGGCGCGCGGAGTTTCGTGACGATCAAAATATGTATGAAGAAAGGAAAGCAGCTCGCCAAGTCACGCGGCTGGGATGACGCCGAGAACGGACGCTGGCATTTTCTGTTAACCGGAAATAATTAATCATTTTCTGTTAATCTGGAAATAAGGGCGCTGGTCCACGAGGAAGGCTCTACGATTTCGACGGCATAACATTAGCTTCGTTTGGAGATCTCGAGATCTACCTTCTCGGCTGCTCGCGGCATCGGAGCCCTGGTCCAAGTAGTGGGTGCAGGTCTGTGGTCAGCCGCTGCCGCCGCCGCGGCATGACGAGACCTCAGTTCGGACAGATCGTCGGGCACTTCTACCGGAAACCGTCACGTGTGCGGTGCACGGCGGCCCGTCGATCTGTCCTCCGTACGGGCGCGCCGTATAGTTGGAAATGATCATGAGCAGCGGCGAATGACGCGATACCTGTGCAGCTCGCGAGCAAAGTTCTTATAAAGAGATTTAGTTCTTTTGGGAAGCTGTGCAACTGTTTTATTATTATAATCAATATCTATATTCTTCCGGGACGTTTTATGCCTGATATATTAGTCCGTAATGGAGAAAGGGTGACCCTGAATGTAGCATGCACACAAATCTGCGCAAAATAAAAAATCATGCATACAAATCTGCACTACAGCGAGTCCATGTCCTTAGCGTACGATAGTCTATTTGACTGCCGCGGAGATCAGCAGGCGTTCTGAGTCATCCGTAGAGCACAACTCACTTGACTGCCCGATGCAAAACTAAAAGACTTTAACATAAGTTTGTGCTTTTAAGCCGCTTACCCGTAAATTACGACATAGCTGGTTCCTATTTATTACAACTCAGGAAAAGCAAGTAATATGTTGGCAGTAATGATCCGGCACGCCGACGCTTCCGTAGCATGCTGACGTAGCATGCGAAAGCTTCTCCATTTACGTTTGTCTAAAATAAAATTGAATACAAGTTGAACAAAGTTTGGATAAAAGTTTGAATAAAAGCTCCGCTAAGCCATAGGCTGCCAAAAGCCCTCCAACCGGAGGCACAGAACTCCAAACTGCGGTAGAATAGTACGACGATGTCTTCGTTTTGTTTAAACTGCTGTTTCTGAAGGCCTACACGAGAGGCGGACGGACACGGGCCGGAGCGGACGCGGATCGGTACCCCGACGCGCGTTCTCCCGTGCTTTCCCGGACTTTCGCTGCAAACCGACCAATCTGGGATTCATTCGCGTCGCTTTCAGAACGCTGGCCGGGAAACGGAGCGACGCCCCGCACGCCCATTCGCCTCTGTGCGGCTCGCGCCGAGCTCGCGTGCGCGGCTCTCCGAGCGCCGCCTCGCAGCCGCGAGATGGCGCTCGCTATTCGGCCGGCCATCTTGCTTGCCATCGCGCTTTCGATGCGGGCCGCCGCGCGGCCGCTCGCGTCGCTCGGTCAACCCGTCTTTTTCCCGGTGGCAGCCGGTTGACTCTGGCGTCGCGTGCGCCGACTCCTCGAAAGACGAGCGCATTTCCACGCATCGCGGCCGCTCGCGGCGCTACGGTCGAGCGAACGCGCAGACGTTCGGAGCGTTTGCGAGGCTTCGTGGCGGCGAGCAGCCTGCACTCGGCCGCGTGTGCGGCGGCGTTAGCGGCGCGGCGGCAACGCCGGCTGTTTCAGGTCAGCCGGTGCATAAACAGCCGCGAGTGACCGAAATATACAGCGCTGTGCCAAAATTAACCGGCGAGGCGGATGTACAAATCTATGAAAAGGATCGTTTATCTGGCAGCTGCAAAAATAGCCAGGGCAAGAAGACAAGGGTACGAACGGCAAGCCGTCCAGCAATAGCGGGTGGCTACTGCTGGTCTTCCAATCACGACCAAGAGATAATAAGAATTCAAACTACATTTGCATAGCGCCCTAAGAGAACTAAGACTCTATTTAAATGTAACGACAAGTTGAGAGAGATATCTCAGATAGAGGGAGAGAGTTTGGCCGAGAGAGATAAATAAATAAATATATATGTAGATAGATAGATAGATAGATAGAGAGAGAGAGAGAGAGAGAGAAGAGGAGCGAGAGCAACTACCATACGTAAATCGAACAACATGGCGCAGACAAATCCTTTGTTATGTATTCGCAAAGAATCAAATTTGACTCAGTGCGAGAAAAGGCCAAAATTTCTCCAGGAAACGCAGCATTGCTACATACGGGTATTGCGGCGGCTTCCGCGTCCGGAAGAACGCGGCTGCAAATGCAGCGCTCGATGCGACGATGCTAGTGTCAACCGAGGCGCGACGAATACCGATGACGTCTGAGTCACGTGTGTCACGGCTAGCGACTTTTAGGTGCTGCACGAATGCATAAATAAATAAATAATAAATACTAGCTGATTTAATAACCTCTTTTTGTAGAGTGACAGAAGAGCCTTTACGGCTATCACCACCGCTTGCAGTGGCGATAAAGAATCGCCCACGGCAGGATTCGAACCCACGACCTCGGGACCGAGGCCGTAAAAAGCAACCGCCTTACCTAGTGTGCCATTACGGTGCATGCAGGCGTGCCGACGGAAGCGGAATAAGGCAGCGAAGACAACGAGCGCGTGCGTACCTCAAGACAAAAAGACCAATGTCCTTAGCGTGGAGAAGTCTATTTGATGGCGACAGAGAGTTAGTTATAGGCAGTCAAGAGCGGCCGTGACGTACGCCAGCTCTAGTGCGCCTCAGTGGCCTCAGAGCGCAGTAGCTCAGCTCCAATGCGCTCGGCGCTGACTCGCGGAGCACAGCGACCCGCCCGCCCACTGCACGGTTTCTTCTGGTTTGATGCGGCCTTGGCCTTTCTCGGGCGGTTCGCCTTCAACCGGCGAGGCTCCGAGGAGTCGCTACGAGACGAAGCAGCCACATCATTCCTTCAGGCGAGCGAGGCTGCTAGGAAGGCGCGCCTCGAAGGCGAGCGCCGCTCACGGTTGGTTCTAGAAGAGTCGTCCGTGTCCGTTACAGCGACGACCGTATTTCGAGATGCGCTAAGGCGTCAACTCTTATTACGCAGTTCTAAAGACGCTCGCGGAGCGCCGCGCATTCGTCGCGCAGCTCCGGCTGGGCTTGGACCTTCTGATCTGTAGACCGTACGAGCTGCCTTTTAGACGCGTGACGCTCCGGCGGGGCTTCCGGCTTCGGGCTCGGCCAAACTGCGAGGCGAGTGGCGAGTCCTTCGAAGCAGCGCCTGCTAGCCATTAGCCATTAGGGGGGGGGGCGTGCTCGCTCCTCTATATAGCAAACAGTAAAGTGAAAGTAGTACAGATTAGCGGTTTATTGAACACAGCCTCATTTCTGCAGAGCCTTAGCGGCAATCGGTACTGCTTGCAATGACCAATGCACGACTGCACGCTGCACGACCCGAACTGACCCCGAACTGACCCGGGTCGTGAGGCTCGCGAAAGCTGACGCCTCCGTCTCCGGTGTGCGCACTCAGGGCTTCAAGCTTCCAGTGTGGCTCTAGCTTTCGAAAGCGACGATCGCATTTTTAGTGTAGCTCATAAAGGTGAGCCGCGATGGCACGCACTAGGTAAGGCGATTGCTTTCATGACCTTGGTCCCGAGGTCGTGGGTTCGATTCTTTTGTCGGGCGATCCTTTATTGACACTGCAAGTGGTGGTGGTGGCTGTCAAAGCTCTTCTGTCGCTAAACAAAAAAAGGCTGTTTAAGCAGCTAGGATTTATTTATTTTATTATTTATTTAAAGATGGCTCTTTGAGGTCAATCTAAAAGGGACTGCCGAGCGCACCGCTTCAGGCGCGCTCGAAAGGATTTCGAAGGTTTCTACGGATATATTATACGAGCAGCTCACGGTCTGTGGAGTCGCTTCGCTGAGTCACAGTAGACGTACATTACGCGTATATATTACACGTCACTCCCGGAAGTACTGGTCACGCAAGACATCGCTGCGCCATCTTTCCACGTGACACAGGTTCGCCATCTTGCGGCGTGACGGAGGGAAGGCCGAGCTTTCTTGCTTTAATTAGCGCAGATATTACGAGAAGGCGAGGCAACCCGTAGCGGGAAGAAGATGCATAGAATGAGTTCTTGTACACTTTGTTCTTTTGAGAATTCTGATCCTTGTGCAGGTCACAACCTCCGGTGTGCTGCTCACGCAGCTCTGTGAATCTCCCCCATCAGGCGAAGCATCGTACCACCCGCTTTTCGGAATCCAACAGTTTACCAATACCTCGTACAAACCTCAAATCGTTTGGAGACCGTGCATTTAGTTCGTATGCTCCCAAAGCCTGGAACTCCCTCCCGACCTGCGTCAGAACATCCCCTGACCTGACCACATTTAAAAGGAACTTAAAAACACACCTATTTAGGACAGCATTTAGTGGGTCCCTGTGATTCGTCCTTCACGTGCTTATGCGTGCTGACACTGTGCATGCTGCCACTAACCACATTTGCATGCTGACCCTGTGCATGTCACCCCTAACCATGTTATTTATTTTGTTTGTTTTTCAAGCATGATTTTACTTACCATTCAATTGCATTTCCCTTTGCAGCAAATGTAAAACGCCTAGAAAGAGATTGAGTTCTCTGAGGGCGCTTTATCAAGTACATTATTATTATTATTATTATTGGGACATCGTGCTCAGCTAGCGAAACGGTGGCAGCAGCAATGGCTGCCGCCACCGACGCTACTAAGGGAACTCTTGAGGAGACCGCTTCACGCCGAAATGCGATTTCACTCCAGAAGCTCGAGCGATTTCGCAGAAATTTCGCGATTTCCCCTATTCGCGTTTGGCATCGGTGCTCATGCCGCGCCGGTTCGGCCCAGCGGTCAAGCTGCGAGCACCGACCAAGGTCAAGGTGGATTTCGTGACCGAGGTAGCGGGCTCGAGCCACGTGGCATATGCGAAGCGCCTGAATAGAGATTAAGCTCTCTTGTGGCGCCGTAAAAATGAGTTGCATGCATTTTTTATGGCAGCGATGAGTATGTAGTATCGGTGCGCAAGTGCAGCCCGAAGCGCTGCGATCGGCCTGCGTGAGGATCGCTCGAGCTGGAACGCTTCCAGACGCCTCGCGACGTAGCTTCGTTCTCGCGCGTACTTTCCGCCGCCGCCACCGCCGCCACCGCCGCCGCCGCCGCAGTGCGCAGCGTAGCGGCGGTGGCGTCTGCCGAGCGACGGCGAGACGTCTATCTCGCAGAAGAGCACTCGCTGCTCCGCGCTCACCGTGGCGGGCTCGAGCGGCAGGGAGTCGGGCGACGGAAGACGCTCGCCTACCGACCAGACAGGGCACTAGCGTCTGCGTCTGCTGCTGCTGCTGCTGCGCATCGGCTGCTTGACGGCCGCGTTAGTCTCGAGCGTGAGGGGCGGCGATGGGAAGGGGGGGCTAGCAGGCCCCATTCCACGCCCGCCCCGCCCCCGCGAATCGACCCGGACGAGGCGCGCCCGACGGCAAGCTTGCCGCCGCGCTCCTTCAGCCCTCCTACGATTGGATGCCTTTCGCAAGGTCAAGGTTTGGCTCAACCTTGGCTCGATAGTGGGTGCGTCTTCATGCGGCAGACGAGTCGCTCTAGTCACCGCTCTCTGAGAGATGCATATCGTGTGTACGGGTACTTTGCTATAATTCTACCAACGAGCTCGTACTTGGCACATCATGCGTTTTTTTATTTACGCTTAAAACGGCGCGCATTATAAATCTTGGAATTGGGAGCGAGCGACGGCTGGCGGTAAGCCTCTGCCGCCGGCTGGGTGTCTACAAAACCGACGGCCGTTGCGAGCTCGGCGGCGGCGGCGCCGGAGCCGCCGCTGTCGCGCGGCTCTCGTGTTTTCGCACGTGGTTTTCTCACTCCAGCAGCGCGCTTAATCGCCGTGCTGGCTGCCTTTCTGGACGGCTGCGGCGGATTCCGGTGACTCGCGTGCAGGAGCCTAAACAAGCCCTAATGAAGCTTGGCCGTCGCAGACGCGCGCTAAGTAAGCTTTGAGTAGACCGCTGAAGTACTAGCGCGCCCCTCGCGCGCAAGGCCCTCTCGTCTCGTCTCGTCCCGCGCCGCGCGCAGGTCTTAGCTGTAGACCCGCACCGGAAGCACCGCTCTAGCTTGGAGCCCGAGCCTTCGAGCGCTGCCGAAGTACCTCCGAGCGCTGAGATGCCGTCGGCGAGCGGGCTCGAGCATAGGCCCAGTGCTGAGCGCTCTTTGGCGAGCTGGGTGAAAAAGCGAGGCTCGCGGGACGCAAGCAACTTCAGCTCTCCGCTGGCCCAAAGGAATGAGACGCGGAATAAAACAGCGAATTGATGAAACCGGCATGCATGTATCGTCTAATTAAAATATATAAAAAATATAATTCATTTATATAGCGCTCCAAGAGAACTTAATCTCTATTCAGGCGCTTCACATATGCCTCGGGGCTCGAGCCCACGACCTCAGCCACACCTTGGTCGGGGCGAGCACTTTAACCACTAGACCAAACCTGCTCCTGTAAACGTTTACAATAGAGCAGTTCGCGTGTTGAGGTGCTAGTGCTCGCTCTTCATGACCGAGGTCGTAGGTTCGAATCCTACAGTGGGCGATCCTGTGTTACCACTTGCAATCGGCGACGATAGCCGTTGTTAAGCCAGCCAGGTCCGCTCGTTTCTTGACTGTATGGAGAATTTTGGTTTTGCCCAACACGTTATTAATACATAGTACCCACGTCGGTGGCCACATTCTAGATCTCGTGATCACTAAGGATGTCCTCCTCACGGACCTTGTGGTGTGCCCACTGACCCTCTCAGATCATTGTTCGGTCTCACTGTTCCTGCTCCCTCGTACGTACAGGGCAATGTCGAATTTGCCAAACGACGTAACTTACAAAGCATTGACATGGACAAGTTTTTGAAATCTGTTTGTGATGCAGGTCTTCTTGATCTGCATTCAGACTCGACCGGCAGGCAGCCTCGATACCCTCACTGATGCGATGAACATGACACTCAGGAGTGCTCTTGACAAGCATGCTCCCGTTCGCTCTATCCGTGTTCAAAGTCGTCGAGATTGCTTTCAATTTACAAAAAAACTCCTTAAGATGCGCCGTGTTAAACGCAAGCTAGAGCGTCGTTTTAAGAAATCGGGGTCTGAGACAGATCTGGTCAATTTTAAAGACTTCCTTCGAGTTTACACCCGAAAGCTTAAAAAAACAGGGCTTCTTTTTCATTAGAAAGCTGAATTCCTGCCACTCGGACACTGAACAGATTTATAAGACAATAAACCATTTACTGGCCAATACTGTGAAGTCTGACTTCCCAGATATTAAGGGCTCAGCCGAAAAGTTTTCAGCTTTCTTTACTGAAAAGATTGTGCACATTCATGCCTTCATTAAGCCCCCTCCGACCAAAGCAATCGCCGTTCCTCAAACTGTGACCTTCCTTAAAAGGTTCTCCGACGTTTTTGAAAGCAATGTGGCTGCCTTAATAAGGTCTAGCAAAAAGAGCTCGTCTCCTGAAGACCCTATACCTTCATTTCTGTGGTCTTCACTAGCAGACCAACTTAGCCCTGCCATAACCAAGATTTGTAATGCTTCTTTGGGAAGAGGGGTCGTCCCCATGTTCTTCAAATCGGCAATCGTTAGACCTATTCTTAAAAAGCCTGGATTAGACACAGAGGTCCTAGCAAACTATCGTCCAGTTTCCCTTCTTCCGTTCTTATCAAAGATTCTTGAAAAAATTGTTGCTAAGCAGCTAGTTGAACATATTGAAAAAAATGGAATGTCAGAAACATTTCAATCAGGGTTCAAGAGGCAGCACTCTACTGAAACTGCTCTCCTCCGTGTTAACAATGACATTCTACGTGGTAACGACGACGGGAATGTCACTGCCCTAGCTCTGCTAGATCTGTCTGCTGCCTTCGACACCATTGATCACGAAGTTCTGCTTGAACGATTGAGAACAACGATCGGTCTGGCAGACGAAGCACTGGCGTGGTTTAAATCATACTTGTCTGATCGTGTTCAATCCGTGTCGTGTGGGGGTCAGGTCTCAGACACGAGAAGGGTCACCTGTGGAGTCCCTCAAGGGTCTGTACTTGGTCCCTTGCTGTTCTCCATTTATACACATAATAATAATAATAATAATAATGCACTTGATAAAGCGCCCTCAGAGAACTTAATCTCTTTCTAGGCGTTTTAAATTTGCTGCAAAGTGAAATGCAATTGAATAGTAAGTAAAATCATACTTGAAAAACAAACAAAATGAATAATATGGTTAGGGGTGACATGCACAGGGTCAGCATGCAAATGTGGTTAGTGGCAGCATGCACTGTGTCAGCACGCATAAGCACATGAAGGACGAATCACAGGGACCCACTAAATGCTGTCCTAAATAGGTGTGTTTTTAAGTTCCTTTTAAATGTGGTCAGGTCAGAGGTCACACAACCTCTGGGAAAAGTGATTAAGGCACATGGAATAGGATATCACTTGCTGACAATACTCAGTTGTATTTGTCATTCAAACCATCGGAATCTGCTGCGGCAACTGAGAAACTGAATGCTTGCTTTGCCGATATTTGATCCTGGATGTCGGAAAACTTCCTGAAACTAAATGATGATAAAACCGAACTGCTGCTCATAGGACACCCTAAGCGTGTGGCTGGATTAAAAGGCTTTGCTGTTCTAATAGGTGATGCTATTGTGCGACCATCATCACGTGTTCAAAATTTAGATGTCGTGTTCGACAGCTGCCTCAATTCAAAAGCTTCATTCAGAAGACTGCCTCTACAACTAGCCATCACATCCGATCCCTATGCAAGATTAGGAGCTGTCTCCCACAGTGGCTTGTAAAACATTTAACTAGCTCTTTAGTTCTGTTTCGGCTTGATTATTGTAATTCCCTTTTGGCTGGGCTGCCAAAGAAAGCTATTATGCCACTACAGCGGACAGTGAATATGGCTGCAAAGCTAATCTTTAAGTCCCAGAGGTTTGAGCACGTGTCTCCTTTGCTGAAAGAGCTAGGATGGTTGCCGGTTGAGCAAAGGATACAGAGCAAAGTTCTTACGCTGACCCACAAGGCCCGCCACGGCTTGGCTCCTCCATACCTTGCTGAAGTGCTGCATCAGCTTCAGCCTGTTCGCGCCCTCAGGTCGTGTGTGGACAATAAATTAGCTGTCCCATTCCTCCGCTTAAAGACAGTTGGCGACAGAAGCTTAAGCTCCGCAGGTCCTAGACTGTGGAACTCGCTTCCACAATTCTTACGCAACGACAGCTACTCTCCTATTGCCGACTATGGCACATTCTTTTCAGCGATTCTGAGCTGCTACTTCTATGCTACTCACTACCTCAACTGCTCTCCTGATTCTGCTATGCTTCCCACTCTCTCTTTGTTGCGTGAGACGAAGTCTGTTGGCTACCGAATGCGTACCGAAAGCCGCTTAGGCTGTGAGTGCGCTATACAAAACTCTCCTGCGTAACACCCACAGGGTCTTTATGACTTTGCGGAGTTACATATGGAGATACATTACATTACTTTACATTACATTCTGCCGCTATACGAACGAGGCTATTAAATTAGCTAATCCTGCGGTCTAATTGACATGACGTATCCTCACAGTCGATGCGCCTGTGAAGGAAGTGAAGCACCTGCGTTCGAAAATCGCCTTCGAGATCTGGGCGTCCTCTGGGTGCCGCGGCATCCCATTCACTTTGCTGACGCGAGGCGGATAATTCGGCACGCTATGTTGGCCAGATTATAAAAGTCCAAAACTTTATGAGCGGTTCCTGAATTACTAGCTCGCGCCCGTGAAATGTCACAGACAACTTCAACATTGGTTTGGAAGGTGGGTGTGAATGTCTGCTGACCTAACTGGTGAGCCCACCCCACTGATTGCCAAGCTTGTAAGTTGATAGCGTTCTTAGTTAGTGGAGTACAATCCGCTTACAAGTGAAAGTGAAAAATTTTCCAAACAATTTTTACTATAAATTTGCTATTATAAATTTACTATTATATTACATAATTTTACGTTTATAGACATGTATACTAGTTTTCTTATAAAAAGAGTGTTGATCTAATTTTATTAGATATATTCGTCAACGCCGGGTAGCGAATCAGCATCGAGTTTCGTGCAGCGAACGTACAGACGTGCTGACCATTTTAAAATTTTTATTAACTATATTGCTAGCCGCGGTGAAGGATCACGGCAGATTCTATCTGTGCGCGACTGTCGCTTGCAAAAGGCTGGCGCAGCCCAACTTCCGGTCGGTCGCCCTCACTCGGGCAGGTTTCCAATACGTCTTCTCAGCCGGTTCAAGCGGAAGCACTGGAAGCTGGGAAGCACTGCAAGTCGTCACTTTGGGTGGCGGGCAGAGGAAGTCGTAATGTTGAGAGCACAAGCTGCTGGCACGCCATGGCCACCCTTTCAAACAAATCTTAGTTGATTTAGTAGCCTCATTTGTATAGCGATGTGAGAGCCTTAACGGTTTTCACCACCCCTTGCAGATGACAATACAGGATCGCCCAACTGCATGATTCGAACCCATGACCTCGGTCGTGAAGAGCCAGTAGTCTACCTTACGGCCCAGGAGAACCCTTTCAACTTCACAGCCATGCGAAATTCTAGCATTTCAATGTTCAATGTCAACTATCAGAGTGCATTATGCAGCCACGGATGTAATTTAGAAATCGTCTGCCCACTTCTCCAGAATTTGGAAAATCATCCTTAATCTTTCGTCATAATCTTACTATAAAAATCACGGATAGGACTGAATAATAAACGTGACGTCAGTGACTGTGATGGACTTACGGACTACCTTTGCAGCAAATGTAAAGCGCCTAGAGAGAGATTAAGTTCTCTGAGGGCGCTTTATCAAGTGCATTATTATTATTATAACCTAAGCAAACCTTACGCATCTTAAGTGTAGATAAACTAAATAAAGTGGATATGCCATCGAATTCTCTCATCTCTCTTGCTGCATGTACTGATAACATCCGCACACGGATGGCAGCAAACTTTCTAAAATTGAATGATGATGAAACCAACTTAAAAGCTGTGGGCAAACCAAGCGTCATTCAGAAATCGGAAAGGCTAACGCTCACAATCGGCTCTGCCAGCATATTTCCGATTGAATCTGCACGAAATCTAGGTGTCCTATTCCAAAGTGACCTTTTATTAGACGACTACATCAGCTCCACAGTCAAGTCTGCCTACTTTCAGCTACATAGAATTGCTAAAATTTGTACTTGTTTCGACAGGTATAAACATCTAAATTGGTCCAGGCATTGGTGATATCCCGTCTTGACTTCTGCAACTCACTGCTTACTAGCCTAACGGCATGTGCGATCAAGCGATTGCAGCTGGTGCAAAACTCCTCGGCTAAGCTGGTCTGTCGTGAGCGTCGCAGTTGCCACATCACACCACTTCTCGCCGACCTGCACTGGCTACCAGTCAAGCAACGAATTGACTTCAAGGTTTTGCCACTCACTTTTAGGTCACTTCATTCTTTGGCTCCAGCCTGCCTATCGGAGCTATTCCCCTAACCAAGCTAAGCATAGTACCAACAGATTTTCGGCATCTCATTGCTTACCTATACCTCGTACAAACCTCAAATCCTTTGGAGGCCGTGCCTTTGGTTCGTATGCTCCCAAAGCCTGGAACCTCCCGTCTTGAGTGACGACATCTCCTGACTTGACCACATTTAGAAAGAAACTAAAAAGACATCTATTTATCACATCATTTAGTGGGTCCCTGTGATTCGTCCTTTATGTGCTTATGCCTGCTGACACTGTGCATGTTGCCACTAACCACACTTGCATGCTGACCCTGTGCGTGTCATTCCTAACCATGTTATTCTTGTTGTTTGTTGATCAAGCATGATATTACTCATCATTCAATTGCATTTCCCTTTGCAGCAAATGCAAAGCGTCTAGAAAGAGATCGAGTTCTCTGAGGGCGCTTTATCAAGTGCATTATCATTATTATTATTACTAACGCTGAAAGCGGCCTGCGCATAGCGTTCCGCTCTAGCCGGATCTCAGCCGAACAGTAAGGTCCTCTTTACGGTAGCAAAGGTACATAAGGTGCATAAGGTGCACTCTACTACACGCGTCGTGGATTAAAGTCGGACTGCAGGCAGTTCTTTACTGCCAGCTGTAAGCAGGAGTGATCGAGCTGCTAAGCTGCCTCCTAGTTTCTAGGTTAAAGGGGCTGCTGAATCAGCCAGCTATCGCTTACTCAATTTTATTCACACTTTAAAAAGCACACCTTATTTAGTTTTGTGCGAGCAATCGCGCACAGTTAAAGACGGCTCAGTATTTCAGAATGACTAACCGGGCCAGAGAGGCCGCCACTCTCACCTACGATCCGCTGAGGGTGCTCAAAATTGGGTCCGACGTTCTCGGCCGAAAGGGGATGGTGGCTGGGCAAGTCGGGCTAACCCGACGCGCAGCAATAATCACGTAAATATTTTGCTTCTATGCGTTTATCGCACGTTTGCCCGTTACTTAAAGGGGGCGCTTCATAAATCGTTGCGTTTCGTGTCTCCGGAGCAGATGCCCAAAAAAAGATGGATGTCCGGAAAACGAAGCGCGATAGCTAGGTCAACGGACGCTTCTAACGGATGTACCGTGCAGGTGACGTGCGCACATATTAGAGAGCGCTGAAGGCCGCACCGCTTATCTCCTGCGTCGCTGAAATTCAGCGCAAGTTGCTTAGCGGCGCCTAGCACTGGTCAAGCCTGGTCCTGCGCCGGCGGCGCCACCTAGTTCTCCCCTACGAGTATATAAATATAAATATATATATATATATATATATATATATATATATAGCTTATAAGAGCAACGACCGGCTGCCACCATTTCATATTTTAGATCGGGTGGGCGAACAGTTTCGGAGCTGCGACCAATGTTGATTTTTGGATCGATTCGTGAAGGATTATCGAACGAGTGCCCGAATGTGATCGCGAGCCGAATCTAACCGGCGCCGCGGTCGCCGACCGATGGTAGCGCAGGTCCTCGACACCCACGAATACGAATGCGGCACCCCCGGAAAATGGCGCACAGTCAGCCTTACTGAAGAGCGAACGACGTCTCCGAGCAGCGCGCATTGAAATTAAACTGAACTAGCAATTCTCGCCATGCCAGTTTGCCCGAGCGCCGGGTGCGAGAAACGACAGGAAGAAAATGGCCACAATGCAACGTTAAAGTTTTAGCCGAATAGCTACAGCCGGCAGCCAGTTTCTGGCGAGAAGACAGTTTCAAAAGCTGCTTACGGCTGGAAACTGGATGCAAGTTCAGTACTATGCGGTGAAATAATTGCGAGCCTAGTCGTAAATAAAATAGTCGAGGCGCTATTTTCGTGCCCCCCTTTATGCGATCGCGAAGGCAGACTGTGAGTGGCCGCAGCTTGGAGTGCGTTTCTCGCTTTGTGGATGAATATGCATACATACGTACGTACGTACATACACACATACACACACACACACATACATGCATACATACATACATACACACACACACACACACACACACACACACACACACACACACACACGCACACACACACACATATATATATATATATATAAATATGTATATACATGCATGCATGCATGCATGGTCTCTTTGATGCAAGCGTTGGTGATAGCCGTAAAGGCTCTTCCGTCACTAAACAAAAGAGGCTGTTAAATCAGCTAGTATTTTTTTATGGCTGAATACGTCAAAGCTGAAGACTGTCGCTGCTACTACGATTAGCTATTTAGTTAAGCTGCAAAGGTCGCTTGACTACCTTCTGCCGCCGGCGCTCTTAGAACGCAGCTGGGGCCAGGCTACTGGGCGGTGCCTGGTGGCTGCGTTCGTAGCTGCGAGCTAATGCTAATCATACATGCTGCGTAGCGCTCCCTCTAAGCGCCGCGCCGTGCGCGTTTCTCGAAGCCGCCGCCGAAGCGAACGAGAGCAAGGCAATCGCAAGGCTTTCTTTTTCCGTCGCGAGGAGCAGATCGCTAGTGGCGCCAACGATCGTAGCTAGCGTCGAGCAGCGAGTAAGCAGCGATCGTTGCTTGCTGCACCCCGGCCCTCGCCCCCACCCCACCCCCCCCCCGCATCAAACGTGGCTCGGCCGGCTTCGGACTCCTAAGTCTTTCATCAGGTGAACATCAGTAGGATCAGGATGGCGCTTTCAACCGCAGTTCAATTATGCTAATAATATGCGGCGACTTCAACATCTGCGTTGCGGATTCGCTGCAGCCCTGCGGCGGCCGCTGCTGGTCAGTCGCGTGAGAGCGCCAGGGTGTGGGACGTTGGCAAGCGATCGCAAGTCTTCTTCGGAATGCCAAACAGCGGTGGCTGTGGAAGCTGTCGCCGTTACCTTAGTCAGCGGACGACTCTTTTCATTCTGCCCCACTGGGAGACGTTCTAGATATGACAGCGGCGCCGCGAGAAACATGTGGCGTATTAAGTAGCGATTCGTTTTTGTTTTACTGCAGCTCCACCCTCTCCAATTTCCGTCCCTGCAACTGCTCCGAGGTTCTGTTAGAATCATACAAAATTGCCGTCGTCCGCTCATGCCTCGCGTCCGTCCGCGAAATGGCCGCACGCGGCCGCAATTGAGCTCGGATCTATGAGTCGTTCGCACGCACGCACTTTTTCTTAATTCGGGGAGAACAGCAGGCAACGCACGTCTCAAGTGACGACTGTCTGCGTCTACTTCGCTGGCGCCGGCCGAATACGTCGGCGCGATGAGCTCTTTGGCGGCGCTGGAGCAACCTCGGACTAGCGCGGCAAAACGGCCGAGCGACGCTTTGTCGTCCGACGCTCGGCCCCAGCGTCCGACTCTACAAACTTGAGCAGCCGACATTGCGACGGCGCAAGATGGTCCGATGCTCGCAGTGCGACAGGCCAAACTTGCTAGCGATGAACTGTCGCAAGTCGAGCCACAGCCAACTCGAAGCGACGTTTGAATCATCCACTTGCAAAGCTTAATTTTTTTTGCAAAGGCGCCGCCGCCGCCGCTCGATCTCCCACGTGCGCCGCCACCGCGCCTGCGCGTACTTAGTTTCCTAGCTTGCTTGCACGGTGTATCTTGGCGCGTGCTCGGTGCTTTGTTTTTTGCTCGATCGTGTGGACTGTGGCTTGCGTCTATTGCTGGTCGGTTTCCGCACTGGAAAGTTGCGGCGGCGGCGGCGGCGGTGCTCGCGCGTGATTTTTCACGCCGCGACTTCGCCGCGGGTCGCGAGTTCTTTTTTTAGGCCTAGCCGCAAAGGTACGCAGCGGCACGCCATCCACCGGGGGAGGGGGGGGTTGGTGGTGGACAGGACGGGGCGGAGAGGGCGGTACTGCGTTCCGAGCCGCAGGCGCGCGCGGAGGAGCCGCGGCATCGGCGCCACCATCGCAGCGGCCGATCGCGCCGATCGCGGCCGCGGCTCTCGCAAGCGGGCACTCCTTCGCGCTAATCCTCCGCGAGTGCGCGCCGGTCGCTCCCTGCTGAGCACCTGCTTGAGCACATCCGGAAGCGAATTGCAGGGCTCGGTCGTCGCCGCTCGCGCTCCTCTAAATTCGCTCATCGAGAGGGGAAAGGGGCCGCCGACTAGACGGTAGGCGCCGCCGCCCGCTCGCGGATCAATTCGAGCTGTCGTCTCGGCCCCGTCTCGCTGCGAGCCGCTGAGAAATGGGGTGCATCTTTTTCGGTCGCATCGCAAGCAGCCTCGGCTCGCGCGACGGCTCAAGCGACGTGCGCAAAATGTACAAAAGTGCTCTCGCGCAGGGGCGTGGTTGTGAATATTTTCAAAAGAAGTCGCGGCGCGTCGGCGCCGTCCTCGCCGCCCCGGCCGCGTCGATGCCGCGGCCCTTTTAAAGGCGGCAGTGTTAACTGTTCAGTGCCCGCCACTAGCTTCCCTAAGCCGAATGTGACTCATTCTCGCGCAGGAAGAACGTCGCCATGTAGCCGCCCGTGCGCGCACTCGAGTAGTCGAGCGCGACGGAAGCCACTCGCTCGCGTGCTCCCTCGTCCGCCCGCGTGACGCGCGCGCGACGTTCTGTGCCGATGCCGAGTCCATTTTCACTCTTTTCGACCGTATGCGAATAGCCGCTCGGCGCCCGCGATTCGACCGGGAAGCGAATGAGAGGCGAACGTTCGGTACAGCGAGCCGTACCTGGGAGTTTGGAGAGCCAGCGGCGGCCGCACGTTACCAACGTTAAACGTCTACAGACGAAAGTCTTTCGAAAGGAGTTCGTCGGCCCGCTTGCCCGTCTTGTGTGTGCTTTTGCGTATTGCGGGCGCTCGCGCCGACATTCGGGCACAGCTGGGTGGTCCGGAACTTAAATTTAATGAGCCTTGGGGAAATAATATTGAAAAAGAATGGTGTCGATAATGGTAAAAAAAATTCGTAGCGCCACAAGAACGGCTGTACCTCTTTCCGCCTACTTTTGCACGCAGAGCGCCCAGAATCGTCGGCGAACGCTGCGCAGATCCACCGTTCGCTCCTTTAACGTTGGAATACTCCGACGTGGTGGCGATTGTTTTGATGGGCCGAAAGCCGCCATGCATTGATTTGAATGCGTCTACTCCTCCAGCTTCGGGCTGACCGCGATATCTGGCTCAAGAGTCAGGCGCACGCGTACGGAGAGCGTGGCCGACGGTGGCGGAGAAGAAAGCTGCCCAGGACACGCAGGTCACGGCGGCGGCGGCGGCGGAGGCGGCGGAGGCGGCGGTGGCGCTTGCTAATGGAGTCGGCGATTAATTTGAGAAAAATGTCGTGCACCTGCCGCAGGCGTTGCAAATAGGTTCGTCTGAAGCGCCCGCGGCTCGGCGCTCCTAGGGATGCGGGCAGGAAGGACTACGGCGAGCCTGACGCGGCTGATGAGTTTTCCGGCTGGCAGCCTCGCAGTCGGAGCCTCGGCGCGGCAGCCTTGCGCCGCCCCAACGCGGTCGAACCATTCATTGCCAGCCGCTCTTGATCGAGCGCGCAGATATTTCTTTTTTCGTTACGCGGATGAGACGTTGCTTCGACCGCGGAGCTTTTTTTTCCGCGCGCGCGTGCGCGCGCGCGTTCTCGACACAGTCGCTTGGTCGGTGGCGGCCTGCGCCGCCGCGCGGAGGAAGCTCGGTCGCTTGCTCGCCCGTTACGTTCGCGGTGCACGGCCGCTGCCATTATCGGCCACAGGAAGGGCCCGTTTTCAGATTGTCAAAGCAAAAATTAGACACGACATCCAGTGGAAGCGTGCGGCTGACCAAAGGCCAGAGAGTGCTCGATTTGGTGCTGCGGCCTCTCGGCGACCCACTCGGTGCAATTCATCGCGACCAGCGTGGGTATCTTGGAATGCCAGTGCGGTGGCAATGGTGACGCTGCTGGCGAATCAAGTTCACGCAGCCTTCAATAAACCATATGTACTTTGATTTGATACGGGTTCATTGGAGGCTCGGCGAGTTTAGCTGGTTTATCCACTACTCTGCACCAGAGATCAAACGGCCTCGTTTCCTTGCTTGAGCGGAAACCTCTTTCCGGCTCCGAGAAAGTTATCAATGAGCTCCGAGGCAGCCGGCGGGTAAATCCATCAAGGACTAAGAGTCCTTCACCACGCACGCACGCACGCACCGTCGCGGTCGATTCTGGTGCAATCTCAGGGCCAAACGGTGCGCACCGGAAGGAAGGAAGCGAGCGAGCGACAGGGAAGAGATAGAACGCACCGGGAGGCGCCATGCGGACGCGACCCTCTGCCGCGGTCGAACTGTCGATTGATTGGTATGCAAACAGTGAATGGAATGAGTTTATTCACTGCGAGAAAGAATTGAGCCGATCGGTGGCCAGGCGACGCCATTTCCGAGTTGAACGTCTTTTTTCGGAGCCCTGTCAGTCGACGTCTTGCCTAATGTTCTGCATGTACAGAACCTACATAATAATACAGAGCTGTAAAATACACGGTATGATAAAGCCGCCAAAATCAACTATACACGTTTAATACGAAAATCTCAGATACATTGTGCTTCTAAGTTATTGGCCGGAGGCTGATTGGCCGGGAGCCGACGACGCGCGCCGGCTCCGCGCGCCGCTTCAGCCTCCGCGCGAAGTCTGCGACCTGCGGCGGCTCGCCCGCCATACTGTGCTCGCGGGCGCTGTTCGTCGTGGGTCCGAAGAAGAACCCGACGAGGACGAGCCAGACGCGGAGGACGCATCCGAGTTCGACGTCGCGTCGATTCCGCGGGGCGGACCTGCTTACTGATGACGGCAACCTGTTCCCGGTAGAGCCGCACTTCTCGGTGCTCCAGCACAGCCAGGACGCGCGCAGTTTAAACAATTAAAAATAATGATAACGGTAGTATATTTTCACAGCGCCCCCAGAGAACTCAATCTCTCCGGAGGCGCTTTACAGATGCTTCATACAAAGCATTACCAAACGTTTGATGATAGCATCCGCAAGCAGCAGGCATAGTGGAAATAGGTACATGCACACGAAGGACGAACCACAAAAACCCACCAAATGAGGTGATAAAAAGGTGCGTTTTAAGCTTCTTTTTAAATGTCGTCATGCCGGAGGACATGCGTCGGCAGTGCGTTCCAGGTTTTGGGAGCATAGGAACTAAAGGCACGGTCTCCGACGGTTTTGAGGTTCATACGAGGTGCGGCTATACGGTTCGGGTCAGAACAGCGGGTTGTATGATTCTTCGCCTGGTGCTGGAGTAGTCCGGATAGGTAGGCTGGAGCCAGAGAATGAAGGGACCTAAAAGTAAGTGACAGAACCTTGAAGTCGATGCGCTTGTTGACTGGGAGCTAGTGCAGGCTGCCGAGAAGTGGTACGACGTGGCAATGGCAACCCTCGTGACAGATGAGCCTATTCGCAGAGTTTTGCACCAACTTCGAGCGCCTGATTGCAAGGAACGACACATATCGAGAGAAATGGCGGCACCGTGACGCGAACGATGATTTTCCGAGGATTATTTAGATTTTATTGAACAGCGTGAATGATACATGCATACTCTGTGTAATACTCGACCGGATCAGAAAAAATGAACGCAATGCACTGCATCTCGCAACGCATCAATTTATCACAGTATTTAGTGGGTCAGTGCGATTCGTCCTCTGTGTGCTTATGCGTGCTGACTAGGCGCATGCTGCTGCTAACTATGTTTGCACGCTGACCCTGTGCACGTCACCTCTAAAAATGTTATGCCCTGTGCATGTCACCCCTAACCATGTTATTCATTTTTTTTCAAGCATGATTTTACTCACCATTAAATTGCATTCCCTTTGCAGCAAATGTAAAGCGCCTAGAAAGAGATTAAGGTCTCTGAGGGCGCTCTATCGAGTGCATTATTATTATTATTATTGTTATTGTTACGCTTGTTGACACTGAGCTGTTGACATTCTACCGCCAATCATTTCGATCACGCTTCCTTTGCCGTACGTGTCAAGGCCTGGGAAGAGAAGTGAAGTTTTCTGCGGTCTCTGAGGGTGCTGTGCACACGTAGTATTATTGTTATATTGTTAAGAATATTATTTATAAAAAAATAGTCTTGCCACGAGCTCCACAAAAGAAAACTGATCGACGGTTCCGGCACGGTCTCGTGGACCAACGAAAAGTCCTACCGCTGTGAGGATACGATCCAAGATCTCAGAGTACAGAGCATGTAGCACAACTCACGATATGCTGCGCAGGTGTGGCACGCACCGGTTAGAGGTGAAGCCAGAGATTCAAGTGTCGAAAGAGTTTTTTAATTTTTATTACCGAGGCAGTAATTCAATAAATAGAGTAGCTAGCACACACGCACGCAGTAGGAGCCTCACCGAAGCAGCCTTTGGCCAGTCTGACCACTCGCCACAAGCTCGCACTCGCAGCAGCTATTGCAGACTACAGGCGCGGTAATAGTGAGACGAAAGCTTGATAGATAGTAGCACTTCCAGAGGAATGAGCTGTTGGTTTTGAAGGTCATAAACAAATGGCAAAAACTGCCCGCTGCTATTAAAAACCGCCGTCTGACAGTCTTTACTAGACTATCTATCTTCAGCTTGCTAATAGCGAGCGATGGCACGGCTTACTCTGTGACCGAAGAGTCTGCAGCTACCTGCAGACGACAGAAAAAAAATTCTTAATTTTCGCCAACACCAAACAAAACATATCCACGAGTGGCTGAAAATTTTAGATTTGCCACCCTGACTGGATTCCAGACCACGGTTAAATTTGCTGGTGAAAGAAAGCATCATGGTTTGGGGCTGTTTCTACTCCCCTGTAGTAGGAATCCTGCGCCATACTAATGGACTCATGGACCACCATTGTATATTGATCTGGTAAAAATGCTGGCATTCCAACTGCTTGAGATCTTTTGGGGAAACGACTACATTTGGCGGCACGACAGTGACCCGAAGCACGCAGCTAAAGCTTATTAAAGGTTTTTCGCAGAAGCAGCTGCCCGAGTCATGAGTTGGCCGAGTCAGTCGCGTGACCTAAATCCGATAGAGCATCTTTTGAACGGGTTGAAACGCTGTCAGAGGTTTGATTATGTGCCTACTACGACTCCGGATGAGCTGGTTAGCCGGCTGCAGTACTACCGGGTAATATTACTTCACAGACTTGTACGAGGCTGACGGACTCAATGCCTCAGCGTATAAGAGAGGTCTTTATAAACCGTGGAGGACCGACCTCATTTTAAATTATTTTTGCTTTAAATGAAATTTTTACTTATGCAATACACTAAGCTTGAATTTAGCATGCAGTGCGCAGAAATTGATTCTGTATTCTTCTGTATGCCCAGTCGAAAGCCATCAGCCGGCACCGGGTGGGCGTCACCATTCTAAGTGGAACGAGACTTCTGTACAGGCGCAGACAAATCCTCGCAGTATGGCCGCCTCTGCTGTGGCTAGAAATTTGTTCGGGGAATAAAGCGGTTTTCTAAAAAGCCAGGCATACCAATTTTTTGCAAATCGTGTGAAAATTGTTATTGACATTCGAAAAATATGCACATGTGCAGTTGGTGTGTATGCATTTAGTGCGACGTCCCATCACGATTCTTTATGACGTCCGTTGCCTGGGCCAAAAAAGATGCCACCAGCTTCTGCGTTGTCTCTTCTGAGGTAGCATATTCCACTGAGCCTGACTTTTACTGCAAAGGTTGGGTACTGGTGTGGGCTGAACACACCAAATCAGCTGCCCATCGACATCGCTCTATAGTTGTACTTTTGGGTTCAAATCAGGCAAGCGGCTGGGCCACTGCGAGAGCACCAAACAAGGATTTGTCAAAAAAAGTACTATATTAATACAGTTTTTTGTCGAGCAAGTTGGCTCTCGAAGCTTAAATACTTTGCTTGGGGTTCGTTGCATTTGGCAGCACGATAACGAACGAGCCTCAGAAAACTACCGGATGCAGTTGAAGTACGTTGCATGTGGACTGGGCGCAAGCGGCAAGCATTTAATAATAAAAATAATAATAATGTACTTGATAAAGCGCCCTCAACTTAATCTCTTTCTAGGTGCTTTACATTTGCTGCAAAGGGAAATGCAATTAAATGGTAAGTCAAATCATGCTTGAAAAACAAACAAAATGAATAACATAGTTATATTATTATGATATGAATATTATGAAGCAGATTTGACCGTAGCAGATTTAGATGTCCCAAGGCCTTCTTAGGTTGTATGGTCTAACAGATGTGCTTTAAGCACGTCTTAGCTGTATCGGCTCTGTATTTGAAGCTCGTAATAACTGCAAATTTTCAGAACTATATTCTGTAACGAACAGAGAACACTGCAAGGATTGTTCTTCTGCTTTGAGCAATCCAATAAGGTTTGATTCCTCTGAAATTCATTTATATCATATCTCACGTCACGTGAATTGATCCTGGTGCGCATCTTATTGTCACTTTGTCATCGGATCGGGTAACGTAATGTAATGTATCTCCGTCTGTAACTCCACAATAAAGACCACGTGGGTGTTAAGCAGGAGAGTTTTGTTTAATAAGAATAACAATAATAATGCAGTTGATAAAGCGCCCTCAGAGAACTCAATCTCTTTCTAGGCACTTTAGATTTGCTGCAAAGGGAAACGTGATTGAATCGTGAGTAATATCATGCTTGATAAACAACATGAACAACGTGGTTAGGGGTGACATGCACAAGGTCAGCATGCAAGTGTGGTTAGTGGCAGCATGCACAGTGTCAGCAAGAATAAGCACATAAAGGACGAATCACAGGGACCCACTAAATGCTGTCCTAAATAGGTGTGTTTTTAAGTTCCTTTTAAATGTGGTCAGGTCAGGGGATGTTCTGATGCAGGTCGGGAGGGAGTTCCAGGCTTTGGGAGCATACGAACTAAATGCACGGTCTCCAAACGATTTGAGGTTTGTACGAGGTATTGGTAAACTGTTGGATTCCGAAAAGCGGGTGGTACTAGGCTTGGCCTGGTGGGGGAGTAGATCTGAGAGATAGGCTGGAGCCAAAGAATGAAGTGAACTAAAAGTGAGCAACAAGACCTCGAAGTCGATCCGTTCCTTGACTGGTAGCCAGTGCAGGTCGGCGAGAATTGATGAGAAAAAAACCCATTGCATACGTCCAAGCACGCCAATAACGCGGTAATGCGGTGCTCCTCCTAATGGTATCCATTGACCTCGAAAACTTGGTTAAAACACCGCTTATATATTGACGGTTCAGTCGACCTTCTACTAGACCGCTACACCAAACCGTGGGTAGATCTACAGGTGGCGCTGCCCATCTGGCCCAGGTGATCTGCTCGGGTTGCACCTCATGCAGTCAAGCCTAGCGGAAACAGCGGTACGCGCAGCTAAACTCGCCGCTCGGTGGCGCCACTCAAGAGATATGCAAAATGCACCCCCTTATGGACCGGTGGCTGCCTGACGTGCACGGGTTAAGCCAAACCGTATATCTATGAACGGCGTTTTTAAGCAGTCGTGCTTATGCGGAGCTGGCTGTTGCACACAGGGTACTGGATTCGTTTAGACTAGGCTCTAGAATCTCTCTGTCTTTGTCTCTCTCTCCTTCCCCCTCTCTCCCTTCTCTCCCTCTCAGTTTTTTCGTCTCTCTTTCTCTCTCCCGATCTCTCTTTCTTTCTCTCTCTCTCTCTCTCCCTCCCACCCCCTTTCTCTCTCTGTCTCTCTTTTTCTCTCTGTCTGCATGTCTGTCTGTCTATCTCTCTCTTTTTCTTTCCCTCTCTCTCTCTCTCCCTCTCTCTCTCTCTCTCTCTCTCTCTCTCTCTCTCTCTCTCTCTCTCTCGCTCTCTCTCTCTCTCTCTCTCTCTCTCTCTCTCTCTCTCTCTCTCTCTCTCTCTCTCTCTCTCTCTCTCTCTCTCTCTCTCTCTCTCTCTCGCTCTCTCTCTCTCTCTCTCTCTCTCTCTCTCTCTCTCTCTCTCTCTGTATCATTTTTTGTCCTTAGCGCACATGCTCTGTGCAGGCCATTCAGGGCATAGCGTGGCAGCGCTGGCCCCCAAGCGGTGAAGCAAGTAGCGATTGCAGCTGCTTCTACCTAGCCAGCGAGCCTCTGCGTGTCGGATTGAGAAGAAAGGAATCATAGAGCGGCGACAGCTGGGGGCAGGGGTTGGACTTTGGCTGCTTGCCTACGTCCAGTGTGCAGGCCAGTGGGAAAGGCCCGCCCGCAGAGCCCCAGAGCTGGTGTTTTTTGGGAGCCCCGAGCTCGCCATCGAGTATCACCTGCTCCGATCGGCCGGGGCAGGCAGCTGCTGCGGTCGTGCGCATCGCCATAACGGCCATTTTTGTTCTTCTTCATCACCTCTGCCCAGCCTGCAAATTGACCACTGCTGTTCTCCACTCTCACCCGCTATCTACAGTCGAGAATAGCAAACCTACCAGGCCCGCTCCATGGAAGCGCTCAGTCGCCTGCACTTTCCCGCCAAGCAGACCCGCAGTAAGATCTGGCGATCAACTCTCCTGGCCAGGGGACCGAGGGTAAGATCCGTCAAGCAGAAAAGGAGATAGAGATAGAGACACAGATAAAGATACGAAATAAAGATAGAGATAGAAATGGATGTGGAGATTGAAATGGAGATGGAGATGGTGGAGGTGGAGGTGGCGGTAGAGATGGAGACGGAGACATATGGACGTATGGGCATATAGATACATAGACACATAGACATATATAATATAAATATATAAAAATATAGACCTATATACTTATATATATACAGACTTGGAGACTTATAGACACACACACACACATATATATATATACATATATATATATATATACATATAAATATATAGATACATAGACGTATAGACATAAATACATGTAGACATATGGACATACACAGGTAGACATACACACAGAGAGAGAGAGAGAGAGAGAGAGACAGAGAGAGAGAGAGAGAAAGAGTTACAGACAGACAGACACACAGACAGACACACAGACAGACAGACGGAGACACAGAGAGAGACAGACAGAGAGACAGAGAGAAAGAGAGAGACAGAGAAAGACTGATATGGGTTTAGAGATATTTCGAGATGGTGGTACAAATAGATAGCTAGAGAAATGGAAAGAAAATGAGAGATAGATAAGGCTGGACGATGAACTTTGAAGTTTTCATGCAGGGGTGAGGCAGAAGTGATGCTGCTAGTACTTTTAGCCTGGGTGTTCCCTTTGACGACCATCTGAAATTCAAAATATCCACTCTGACGAAGAAATTGCCAACTTCCTGGCCCCGTCGAGACTTGAATACTGTATCTGCTTCATTTGCTGGATATTTGAATTATGCGGCCGTACTTCTAAGGATTGATCTAAATATTTTCTGCATGTTGGTCTTTCAGTCCAAGAAATCCAGCTGAGTGTCTCCCTGCTAAGGAACTCACGGTGGCTTCCGGTCGAACCAGCGGTGGACTTAGAAATTCTCTCTCCTTGGCCGTTAAAGAACGTCACCATCGGTTTCTCGGAAAAAAAGTTTTTAATCTTGGGTACATTTCTATGGAAACATCAGCCTCTCGCACTGCAATGCCTTCTCAGGAAATTATACTTTAGCATACAAAAGCATTAGATGATAAATGGTCCTGCTGAAGAGCGGCAGGTATTTGTGCCTGTAGTGGTGCTGGCAAATGGAATTAAAAAGGTAGCAACAAATTTCCGATTTTATTTCCTAGGTATGTGCAGAGAATGAAACAAACTTTCTCGATATGATGCAAAATGTGAGACAGACACCGGGCACCGCTGCATTTCAGAGAGGCAACTCTTTACTCGTTACCTTGTAAATGAGGCAGATGATGAAAATTCCTCGCGCAGGCTCGTTGTGCTTAAGAAAAAAAAATTGCATTCGATATAGATTGCTACACTAAAAAAAGAGAGATTAGAGCGAAGAAACTACCTTTGGAGCTTGCTTCGGCTCGGGCATTGCCTCTAGCGTCAGCGATTGATAATGCCGAGCTGGTTTGGTCTAGCGGTTAAGGTGCTCGCCCCGGGGACCAAGGTCTGACTGAGGTCGTGGGCTCGAGCCCCGAGGCATATGTGAATCGCCTGAAATATATAAATGAATTGTATTGTATCATCGAGGCTGTGCCGAGGCTGAGCTACGTGCATGGATCTTTGCCCAGGGTTAAGGCGCTAGCTCTTCACGATTCAGGTCGTGGGTTCCAGTCCTGCAGTGGTAGATTCTCTATTGACCACTGCAAGTGGTGGTGTGGAGCCGCAAAAGTTCTTCTGCTGCTACGTAAATGAGGCTGTTAAATCAGCTTACATGCAAGAAGAGAGAGAGAGAGAGAGAGAGAGAGAGAGAGAGAGAGAGAGAGAGAGAGAGAGAGCTTGTCGAGGCCGCTGCTCTGAGTTCGTTCGCGTCGTCCTCAGACGGGAGCTGAGACGCCCAATCCTGTGCTCGAGACGCCGATTGTTTCAGGACGCTTGAATAAGCTAGTCTGGAGATCGGGTCCCTGAGCGAGACCTTTGCTGAGCATCTATGCCGGCACAGCGAGCCAGAGCGTCGCTTGGCTGAACTGTCAGAGACTGTGGAGCGTACAACAAGCGGAAGTGATGTCGTGGGTGCTGGTGCTGGAAGGATGATGCCTCGCTCGCATCCTCGTCCGCTGGAGTTGAGCCGGCCGCCTCCGAAGAATTGAAGCCAGCCTGTCATACAGCCTCACCTGTCTCGTCTGAGAATTCGATGCAGAACAGCATTCGGCAGCGGGAAGTCGAGGGTCGAGAGTCGAGCGCTGCTCTTCCGTTGCGGCTCGCTCTCGAAAGCTTCCTGCTCCCTGCTCCGCTGGTGAACTCGCTTGGGGCCGAGGTCGTGAAGAGCAACTGCGTCACCTTGTGTGCCAGTTAGCGTACACTGCAAACTACGTGCGGCCAATCTGCAGAGCTTGCGAAGGCAGCCTGCTTAAAAGGCAGCACATATTGAGATGCAAATCCGAAAAATAAATCACGGAAAGTGGTTACTTAGAAAGGCTGAAACTCTGACGGAGAACTCGTATTACGTCGATTCGTCCGTAGTAGCCTTCACCTTTTCTTTTCCGTGCCCTCATTTTTCAAGCGCAGCTGGAGCAGTTCAAAGAGCACTCCTGCTCCTTGGAATCTCACTAAGTCACCCATCCGCAATTCATTGCCAGTTTTGATGGCATTCTTGTATGCATTAAGCTTTTATTTCTCAGTCGACGTAGAAGCTAAGCACAGCGTTCTTAGCGAGCACGGCGTTGCTTGATTAGAAGCTAGTGCAGCTCGGCGAGAGCCGGTGTGATGTGGCAACTGCGACGCTCACGACAGGTAAGCCTAGCTGCACAGTCTTGCTCCAACTGTAGCCGCCTGATTTCACACGCCAGTAGACCAGCAAGCTGTGAGTTACTAAAGTCGCGACGGGATGTTACACATGCGTGGACCAATTTGGCTGCAGTATCTCTGTCTAAGAAAGCCCGAATTCTCGCACTGTCATGCAGCTGAAAGAAGGCAGCTTTGACTGTGGAACTGATGTGTTCATCTAGTGGCAGCTCACTTTCGAACAGGACACCTAGATTGCGTTACGATGCAACAGGAGGTATGCTGGGGGAGCAGATATTGAGCGATAGGTTTTCCATTTTCCGAATCCCAATTGGTTTGTCCATAATTAGAAAGTTGGTTACGTCGTTTTCCCTTACAAGTGAGTTTAGAAGGGCAACAATTGGCTACCGCGTCGTTTCCAATTCTGGATCGGGTGCGTGTAGAGTTCGGTTTTAGCGAAAATCTTTCCAGTTTGTGAGTCACAATTGGTTTACCCTTCAATAGTCAGTTGGTTTGTCGTAATTTAATTTGAAAGTTTGCATCATCCATTTGTTTATGTCAACACAACATTCACCGAGGGTGTGTAGAGAATTCGACAGGGCTGAGGGCTGGGAGGGATCAAAAGCAAAGGTACAAATGGGTGTCATCTGCATAGAAGTGAAAGTCTAGATTGTTCTTGGAGATCAAGTCGGCAAGAGGGAGAGTATGAACTGCGAAAAGAAGCGGACCGAGAGCAGAGCCCAGAGGTCTGACCCCGTAACTCAGAAGTTCCTCGAATGACTTTTTGTCAGCTCACATCAATATTTTGGAGTCTCCCAATGAGATGGGATCTGAACCATTGCAGAACAGTGCCAGTGGTGCTCAGGCGAGATGAGAGCATATCAAGAAGAACTTTGCGATCGATTGCTCCCGAAACCCGTCTGCATTCCCGAGAAGGTCTTTACACACTCTTAGCGATGCCGACTCTGTGAAGTGATTAGCTCTAAATCCAGACTGGAACTTACATGCAAGCGGTTTGAGGTTTCAATATAAGAGTTCAGCTGGTCTGCTACAGCTCGTTCCTTCGCTGTCTTTGATAGGAACGGTAGAAGGAAAACTGGGCGGAAGCTGCTTACGTTCTCCGGGTCTAGTGTTGCTTTATTAATTAGCGGCCGAACAACAGCCTTTTTGAAAGATGCTGGGACAAGACCTGAGGCTAAGGACATATTGATTACGTTGGTTATGCATGGCGGCAGCAGATCTATGCATCGCAGAAGTAGGACAGTGGTAATTGGGTCTAGAAGACCAGCAGTCTTTCTTGTCTGGGAGATGAATTTTAGGATAAGGTCGCTCGTGGCCTTTATCGTTAAAGTAGACATTGGACACTGGACACTGGTAGTGCATGGAATTGAGGGACAGGAGTCCTGTGTTGATGTTATTGAGGGGCGCGAGTCCAAAGAGGCTGCTGTAACCTTAGGTATAGACTCTCTGATCTTGTCTATCTTGCTGACGAAGAAGCTGGAGAAGCAATCTGCTAGGTCACTACAAGAATAACCAGGTACGGAGCTAACCTGGGAGCGGTTAAGGAGACAATTGGTGGCAGATACAAGCATTTTTGGGCTGTGCATCAACGATTCAACAATATTATTTTATAGAAGCTAGACACGGCCTTTCGATCGATTGGTAAAGTAGACATTCCGCTCCAACTTGATCCGTTTATCTACCTCTCTCTCTCTCTATCTCTCTCTCTCTCTCTCTCTCTCTCTCTCTCTCTCTCTCTCTCTCTCTCTCTCTCTCTCTCTCTCTCTCTCTCTCTCTCTCTCTCTCTCTCTCTCCCTCCCTCTTTCCCCCCTCTCTCTCTCTCTCTCTCCTCTCTCTCGCTCTACAGGTGAAAGGCCAGATAAGTGGCTTTCAAAGGAAAGTTACATAAATAATTGATGGATGTAGCGAAGCGGTAAATGCTAACTGCACTTAATTCGTTTTTTAATCGTATGCCTATATGAGTCCTGCGACTCGAACTGCATCTTCGATTGCGGTTTTCCTATACGCCGCTCTTATCCGACCTACTGTGAACGCACCGCACCCCTCTCCTGCCGCCAGGCTTGCGACTTGCCAATCGACGAAGAGGCGGTCGCGCAGCGTTTCTCGCCCCCGCGCTCGACGTCTGCAGCTCGACGTCGGCTGCTTCGCGAAAGCTTTCCGGAAGCTCGTGCGCGGCTAACGCCAGCCGATGAGAGCGAAAGAGAAGAGAGAGAGAGAGAGAGAGAGAGAGAGAGAGAGAGAGAGAGAGAGAGAGTGAATGAGAGCGAAACGATCCGACTTGCGGAGGGAGGCTGTTCCTTCAGTCTCCTAAATAGCGCAAGGAACGTGCGGTTTAAACGACTAGCCACCACGCGGGCGCTAGGACATCAGCGCAGGCTGTGTCACATCGGTCCTAGCTATTTTTAGCCAGCTGCCCAGCTAAAATGGGGCGGAACGTCCACTTTTTTGCTGTCCCGGTGGGTGCTTCGCATTAATAGACCGCACGTGCACCTTAAAGAAGCCGTCAGTAATCTTTTCAATGAGGGTCAGGGGCTGCGTGGAAGTGCTGCGCGTCTACCCCGAGCAATATGCGGCGGCTAATTCGTGGAAAAACACCCAGGCCTTCTATTTTTGTCTTTGAGTAAACATAGTCCTCGCTGAACTCGGTTGGTCACTTCCGAGCGGGAGCACTAAAAAAAGCCTCGCCGAATCACTCGCCGCTGCGGCGCAGAGCACACGGCGGCTGGAGCCAGTTAGCACCCGCGCGCGCTCGCTCGAGTCGCGGGCGGGTGCTGCTTAACCGGTTCCGTCCGCCGCGCCGCTCTCTCGTGACTGCTTTGCGCCATTGTTCGCGCGGATAATCAGTTGCGGGTTTCACCGCGTGGGCAACCTGTCGATCGCGACGCCGCCCGCGTCGCCACCCGCGCCGCCGATCGACCGAAGGGGCGGAACGTGGCGTCGGCGCGAAGCGCACTCCTTCCGCACGTCCGCCGCAGAGTGCGGCGTCTTGAGGGTCGTCTGCTGCAGATTCTTGAGGGTCGTCTGCTGCAGTCTGCTGTCTGCTTGGGGTCGTCTGCTGCATCCCCACCGATCGCCGCAAAGTCGCGCGCTGGCGTGGAACGCGGGCGGCGAGCACCGCTGCGCCCTCTGCCGTCGGCGACCCGGCGCCTGCTGCTGACGCTTTTTGAGCGAAATCGGCGCCGCTGCGCTAGGCGATGAGCTCTGGCGTGGGCAATATCAGCATTTCGTCGGCGAAAGAATTTAAAGGCAACACCGAGGCAGCTCTAAGAGGCACCCGGGGCTACGCCTCGGCTCGCTCGCTACCGTTCGGATTCCGTCGAGCGCTCGCCGCCGCCCCCCGAACGAACGAATGAACGAACGGTCGAACTCGGTGGTTGGGTTGGGCGAGTGAGCGAGCCAAGCGCGCCGAAAGCGCTGCGTCGAGGAGGAGCGCAGCGGAGGTCTCCTTCCGCTGCGATACGTGACCACGAACCTCGTGACTTGGCCTGGCTTCGCGCTTCTCTTTTGCTTCGCTGGACGCGAGCACCAGCCGTGCCGACGCAACGCTAGACTTGAACGTAAAACTTTGCGATGCAACCGTAGCTTTGAAAATGCGGACTGAGTGGCGATGCGGACAAGGTCTGGCCGAGGTCGTGTGGTCGAGCCCCATGGCATATGTGAAGCACCTGACTAGAGATTAAGTTCTCTTTGGGCGCCATTCGATGGAATTATATTTATAAATTTGTACGGTATATGAATATATATATATATATATATATATATATATATATATATATATATATATATATATATATATATATATATATGAAGAGTAAGGTTACTGCTCCTCTGAAGGCCCGACTTTAGTAGGAGAGTCTTCAGGTAGTGCAGTATCTTCAACAGATGCGCCGTAGTATTATTCCTCTTTCCATACATACAGTAATTTTAATTTCCATTGTAATGCTGCGGTGTATAATTGACTTGGAAAAACGAGCGCGCGCTGTATCATTTTCACTATCTTGATCAACTTTTTAATGAATACACACGTATTTAAAAAAAAGCCGCGATAGATTGATGTCGCGAAAGTTGAAGCGCGAATTGGCGAGGGATGACTGTGTATATATAAATATGCTGCTCTGCTCTATCTGTAAGCACCCCTCAGCTGCGGCTTTCTTCGACTTCCAGCGTTTGCCTCGTAGAGTGCGTTAAGTAATCCCGCTTGTGCACCGAAGCATGCTACGAAGCCTTCGAGCTCAACCGTAGGAATAGTTCGTTCAACCATAGGAACAGTGCAACGGTGACAGAGCGAACCTCCCGCTAATTGAGAATCCTCCCTCTCGTGCGCTCTGCGACTGTGGCGTCGGAATTGCCAAGTCCCGAGCCGGCTGCTGCGACCGCCGGGCTAGCTGGCGCGGTGGTCGCTCGCGAAAAAACGCCGTTGGCCGCGAGACAGGGATGTGGGCGTTGCGGGGGTGTCGGGCGCTACGAGCCGATCGCGTGCGGAAACGCTCAAGGAGTACCTCTCTCTCTCTTTCTCTCTCTCTCTCTCTCTCTCTCTCTCTCTCTCTCAGCTCTGTCTGCGCGCGCCGCGGCGTCGGCGGCGGATGGCCGACGCCGCCGCCGCGGTGGCGGCTAAAACTCGCCATTCGCGTTTGCACTCTGCAGAGAGATACGCCCAGGTCTCCGACACGGACGCCTGGCCAGCTTCGACTGACGCTCGGCTGCCATTCCGGCAAGACGCTCAGAGGCGGAGCGGACGCGGCGCTTCCGTGCGATGCCACGATTTCTCCAAGCGAAAATTGCTCGCGAGAGTGCGCCTACATCTTGAGAGAACGAAGGAATCTTGTCGCGTCGATCGAGAGAGGACACATCCGCCGCCGCCGCGGCTCTATTCCGATATAGCAGCGCTACCGCAGGGCGGCGCTGCTATCTCGGAGCCTCGAGCCCTACACCCTCAGAGCCCTCGTCATCGCCTCCCTCGCCGCCGCCGACGCCTAGCTCGCCGCGGGCGCCGGCCGATCAGCGCCCCGGGGGCCGCAAAAATTCTCGCTGTGCGAAAGAGCTACCGCCAGAAGCTGCGGTTGGGAAGACTTGCGGTCGCGGCGACGGATGAGCGTGCAATTTCGCCAGCGCTCGCGACCGCCTGGCGCCTGCGGCCGACTGCGCTCGCCGCCGCCGATCGCTCGCAGAGCTGCTCCGGAAGCCGAGGCCGGCGGCGGCGGCGCAGGTCCGGCAGGCATTTCGTCGACGGTGCGAGCCTCGCGAAAGCATTAAAAATGGCGCGCGCTCTGTCCGCGCGCCAGCGCTACGTCGCGCGTAGGATGGCGCCTACACGCTAGCGCGGCTGCACGCAACGGGGGAGGGCCCTGCACGCTCGGAGCGTATAAATCGAATCTGGCGTAATGGCGGTAATGGCTGTCGCGTAAGGCGCCGCCGCCGCCGCCGCTGATGCTCGAGGCGGCGCTTCCGCGTCCTGCAGCCGACGTTGGGCAGCTTCCGGTTCTGCGCCGCACGGCTGCGAATTTGCGCGGCGCAGAACCGGAAGCGGCGCCAGATGGGACGTAGTAGGAGTAGCCGCCCGTGCGTCGACGCGAGAGTTCGCCGGCGCCGACGTCGACGGCGGGCGGCTCCTGACCGGAGAGACGGGAGCGGCAGCGGCCGGGTCTCAGGCGCCTGCAGCCCGCAGCCCATACGGAGGCAAGCGAAGTGTAGGCGCGCGCGCGAACCGCTGACCCGCGAGCTCATCGCCGACAGCTGGACGCACTCGGCGATCGCCGGTGACCGTAATTAATGTCAGACCGGGCCGCGAGCTGGACTAAAGCTAGCGTAGCCCGCGAGCGGCCCGCCTTCGCTCCCGCGTCCCCCCCCATCGCCCCATTCATGCCGTGAGTCAAGGCGAGCGACGCCGGAGCGACTGCGATGCCGGAAGGCCAGGGCATTCGGCCGCAGCCACCGCCGCAGCCTGACGGCGGTTTAGAGGGAGGGAGGGGCCGGCGCCGGCGGCGCCGAGGGCGGACCGACAAACCGCACGCGCACGCGCGCGAGCGTGCGAACCGTTCTCTCGGAAGTGGTGCGCGAATGAGCTGCTGCCTCGTGCGCGGACTCGGCTCCGCGCCCTTGCGCGGCATCTACCAGCGGCGGTAGCGCAGGCGGCTTGGGCGTGGGATGACGAGAGTGCTGCAGGAGCGCCGCTTTGCCTCAGTCGCATAGTGAGCCGCTTTGCCGCTGACGACGGGCGTCCCGTGCGGCGGGCGCGAAGTGCCTGGTTTTCGACGGCGTGCTGAATTTTAGCTTGCGGCGGCCGCCAATGTAATAAATAAACAAACGAATATAATACATTTGCATAGCGCCCTAAGAGGGCTGAATCTCTATCCAGGCGCTTCGGAACCTGCCGTAGGGATCGAGCCCGCAACCTCGATCCTCTAAGGCTGGCACCTTGAGCTCGGTCGCTGAAGGCGTTGCTGGCGACTCTACTGAATCTCGAACTAGCGATCCTTTTTTCGAGCACGCGCGCCCGCGGCGCACCCTGCGACGCACGTCCGGCGGCTGCCGTCGCGTCAGCTTCGCGCATCGCGTCGGAGAGCGTACAGAGCAACGGCGCCCGTTAAATAGGGCTGCGGCGGCGGCGCGCGCTTTTACGACGATCTCGGTTTTTGGGCTAGTGGTTACGGTGCTGGCCCCGTTCAAGGTCAAGGTGGACTGGCAAACGACAAACGAGGTCACGGGATCAAGTCTGGTGACATAAGTGAAGCGCCTGAATGGAGATTAAGTTCTCCTAGGGCGCCGTACAAATGAATTATATTTTTTTTATTTACTTTTATCTCATCTAAGACGCAATGCGTGCGAAATGGCTTCGAGAGTCATGCAGTCAGTTGGAAATCAGGACTAATATACTTGCATGCATTTCATATACCACTGTTGTTGAGAGAGGTGCGCACGATTACTCCCGCCGGCCCCAGAAGCTCCGTCATAGCAGCCGGCAAATCATGCTGGAACCCTTCCCCATGAAGCGCTGTCAAGGAAATCCGCACATTGCGCAGTTAATTGTGTGGCTAGCACCCATTTCCTAAACTTAACGAGAGATTATGCTACAAAATGGCTGACTGAGCGGCCCCAATTCCTGGCGTTCGGTGCGCCGCACAGCAAACCGCAGAGCGCATTAGCCCAACACACTTCACACGCCTGTATAGATCTTGAAAAGCAGCTCTACTATTCGGGTCACTTTAGTTTTTACATTTATTGTAACTGTTTTTAGTAATATTAGTATCTATTATAATAGGACCGCGTTTGAGCAGCAAATGATAATAAGGCTGCTTATTCTAAAATTCTGGCCCGGTCTTGCCCGGATTCACCAACTGCTACCTACATTTAGGCGAAGGACGCGATACGAGAAAGACGAGCAGTTGCTCCTCTTTCTTTCGGACAGACAAAGCTCGCGCACAGCGAGTCGTTTTGCAAAGGTAGCGATATCTAAGGCAATCTCTGCACTTCCGTGCGCCCATCCCGCGAAGCAGAGCAGAAAATTGAATTCCAGCCAGGCCGATTTTTATCTGTCTAGCTCTCCCCCTCTGTCTTCACGTCTTCTCTCCCTCTCACATCTCTCTCTCTCTCTTTCTCTCTCTCTCTTACATCTTCTCTCTTCTCTTTTTCCTTCCCTCTCCCTCCTGCCTCCTCTCTCCTCTCCCTCTCTTCCTTCTATTTTCTCCTCTCTCCTCTCTCGCCTTCTGTCTGTCTGTCTCGCTCTCTCGGCCGAGTATAAGCGTAGCGGCTGCTGGCACACCGCGGGGCCTAGCCTCGGGGGCCACTACAGCGGGCGCTTAGCTAATGCACGAATGCCGAGTCGCGACGGGCGGCGGCGACACCGGAAACGGCCTCCGTTCTTGTCGCGCCGCCGACGCGATTCATTCGCTCGAAAGCTGCGGCGCGGAATCACTGCCGCACGACGGGCGCACCGATGCACACTCGCAGATGTCAAAGTCGGCGCCTACAGCCCCGGACCACAAAAAACAGTGCACCCGCCGCATCGGTCCGGCGGCAGCGGTTCGCCGCCGCTGCGGTCGTGTCGGCCATTCGCGCGCGCGTCCTGGGCAGCGGCGGCGGCGGCGGCGGCGGCGGCGGGGTGGCGACGCGGCTGACGGGCACCCGTCGGCCTTACTCTGCGCCCTGCCGCTCTATCGAGACCGCGTCGCTCCCTCGGGAATCGCTTCCGGCTCGGAGCGCATCCATCGGTCACGCCCGCACAGGCGCCCGGTTTGTCTATACGCGCGCCGCCCCGGCGAGCGGCCGCGGTGCCCCGGCGAGCGGCCGCGCCGCCCCGGCGAGCTGTGCAGTCTGGTGCGGAGCTCCTGACGCCTTTCATCTTTGTTCGGCGCCCAGAGCTGCGGCCGTACGTACGGCGGCCGTCCATGCGATTCGTCCTTCGGGTGCTCGTACGTGGTGACGCTGTGCATGCTCTGCCACCAACCACATTTGCATGCTGACCTCGTGCGTGTCACCTCTGGTCACGTTATGCTAGTTGTCATCGAGCGTGCTGCCGCTAACCATTCGATCGTGCTTCCTTTTAAGCAAATGTAAATTGCCCAAAAAGAGATTGAGTTCTCCAAGGGCGCCAAAACAAGCGTATTATTATTCTTACTGCCTACGGCGCTCCGCCGGCTCGCTGGCTTCTCCGCTGGCGCGCGAGCTTTCGGGTTTGCAGGGTATACAATGGCTAATATATACGTTTCGCAGCGGGATTTTTAGGATTGCCCGTCGTAGCGGCAAGCGTCTTATCGTTAGTAAAGTTGCCGTGCAGTCCAACAGCTGCGGTCGGCCGGCTCTGAGACAAAATGCGATTCTGAGCTCGAAGCTCCCGTTTAATTGCCCGATCCCGAAAAGTTAGCGATTCCCCTACCGCAGCCATTTTTCGCCGCTCGAGTCTCGGCGGAAATCCGAGGTGCGGCTCCGTCGGCGAGAAGCATCCGGGTGTCTGCAGCAACTAGTCATCGGACGAGCACCCGCGGTGGCTTCGAGCATCGGTGGCATTTTGTCTCGTCGCATTTTGTCGCCAGGCGCACGGTCGCTCTCCCGCCGGAGACGCCTACTGCGAGGGGCGGGGCTCTGCCTCGTCGCAGCCGCAAGCAGCGTGCGGTCCGCTGCCGCCTGGCGCGCACCCTTCGCTCGCGACGAAGACGAAGCGAAATCGGTCTGCACGGGCGGCGAGCTAGCGCGTGCGGCGGCACCGACGGCGACGCCGCACGCGCGCGGAACGCGCCGCCGGAACGCTGGCCGCTCGCCGCCGCGGCCGAGTCCTCGCATTCGCCCGCTCGCGTGTCGTCGCGCGCTACGGCGCTGTGCTCTAAGCCGCCTCTTCTTCGTCGTCGCCGCGACGTCGTCGCACTCGCGCTCGGCCAGCGCCCCGCCGGAAAGGAAATGGCGGATTCCAGTGCACCGAAGCCGTAACTTCGAATATCGCCCGAGCCAACGGCCGCGCTCGAAATAGCGAAAACGAAGAGCCCTCTGGAGGGCTTGGTAGTGCACCTCCCCCCCCCCGCTCGCGCGTATTTGAGTCTACAAAAGAAGAGACGCGTGCGGCTTTTTTTCAAGTCCGGCTGAACTCGAGCGCGCCTTCGGTGCCCGCTGCAAGCGCCCATGCAAGCTCCTCTGCCGCCGAACCAAAGCGTTTCGGCTTCCTCTCCCCACCCCGTCTCCGGACGCTCTTTATCGTTTCCGGCAGCCATATTTTGATGCGCGGCTCCAGCTCTCCCTCCCTCCCCCTCCCGCGTTCGCGCGCGCGCGCCCGGCTCGCTCTCGACTCGTTCTGCCGAAAAAGACTGCGGCGGGACGCGGCTGTCGCCGCTGGGCCGATCGCCAGGTCGTTCTCGACGCCGCAGCCGCAACGTCCGCCTCGGCGCGGCCTCAAAGCGAGCCGAAACAGCTCGCCGCTGCTCGCCGCCGCGGCCGAGCAGCTCGGACTCATGAAACCGGAAGACCGCCGCCAGATAAAGCTCTCACTGTTGGCGCTCCGGGCCCGGAAGTCTCGCTAGCTTCCTACATCCTGCGGACTGCAGAGCGGTTAATAATCTTGGCCGTGGGCGACCTGGCGGGAGTGTGCGGCGCACGCTCGGCCGAGGCGCAGCAGCGCGCTTGTTCTTGTCGGGGTCGCATAATTAGCAGCACGCCGGCAAAATGGGCCGGCGCCGCGTGCGAGCTTCCGCCCCGCCGCCGCCGCCGAAAAACCGGGTTCTCGACTCGACTGCGGCGGCGGCTGCTGCTGCGGCGCCGTCATTCTCGGTCTCGTCGAGCTAGCGACGCTAGAACTCGGCTCGGTGCGGCTCGCTGTGGCGTGCCACGGCGAGGGTGTTGGGACCACCGCGTTCGCGGCGACGTCCGGTCGCCGCTGTCTCTCGCGTCAGTATTTCGGCGACTTCGGCTTGCGGGCGGCGGCGGCGCTTTCAAGCTGGCGCGGACGCGAGATCGGCTGCTCGTGAGCGCATGCGCAGCGTCCTGAGCGAGCGGCAGACCGCCGGGACATCTCGAAGGGGGAGCCGCCGCCGCCGCCGCTGCTGCCGACGATGGCTGGCGGCTCGCGCTCAGCTGGATAGACAACTTTTAATCTTTGCTCGCTGTCCCTATGTGAACGGAACGGACGGACGATATCGCCGCTCTCGCGATATCTCGTGGAACGAATGTAGAAATATTATCTTTTTTTAGCACCCGTCACGCTCAGACTGACTTCTCATTTAGTTTGTCAACGAATGCGCGAAGTACGCAAACAACGCCGCTGCCTCAAAACAATGCCAACACAGCACGCGCGGCGTTTTACGGCAGCGCAGCAGCTCCGCCGTCGCTGCGCTGCCGCAGCGGCCAATGCAGCCGTAAGACGGATGAACGGCATCCAAAAAGCGCGCTGCCGCAGCAGCGAAATGCACCCGACGACCGAGCTACCCGACACAAATCCGCACTCCCCTGATGGCCTCACAGGTGCGCTATTTCGACTGCTCCCTCACTCTGCAGCTCTAGCCAGTGTATAAATATATATATATATACATTTATTTATAGACCGATAAATATGCAGCCATTGCTCGGTCTTTCCTGACAGCTGGCTACCGGTCGGCAGTGGTGAGGCCCTTCGTGGTCGGGGCTCTCGGCAGCTGGTGGCCAGACAATGAAGCTTGCCTGGCCGAAATCGGTATCCCACACGCTCGGAGAGGACGGCTTTGAGGCAGCACTGCGTCTCCGACGCCATTACCGGCCCGGAAGCCGTGCAGTCCCAGTTCCTGAACCGGAAGGTCCGGGTAGCACGCTCGACCCCGGCAGGACAGGGCACCGCCGGCTAGTGTATATATGCTTGTTCAAATTCTTTTTCTCTATAGAGAGAGAGAGAGAGAGAGAGAGAGAGAGAGAGAGAGCTATAGCACGCTTTAGCCAACGCGCTCTTGCACGGGCGCGGTCTAGACAACTGTACAGCCACCGCCCCCCTCGGCGCACTTCCCCTCGGCCATTGCACATATTTATCGAAGAATAAATGCAGCAATAAATGTACATCAAACCGCGAGGTCGTAAGCAGACGTCGACGGGCGGCTGCCCAATAAAAGGCCGTACATACATAATTCAGCGATGGCCGATCCGCTCCCACCGTTGCACGGCCATCGCGCCGCAGCTGCTGCGACAATAAGAGATGCGCAACTCTCAGAAATCCAAGCTTCGTCAGCTTCTCGTAGCCATCTAGCCGCGACTTCCGCGGCTAGCTCAACCGCAGCCCGCGGCCTCCGGCGGCTGCGTCCGGCGGCGGTGGCGGCGGCGGCTTTCTCGCGCGCCGTGTAGCGGGATTTCGCTGGCGCGGCAGCAGCATTCTACGCAGCCGCTCAGTCGTCGCTTCGGCGTACAAGCGGATCGTCCTTCGCGAGCGGGCGAGCGAGAGCGCGCGCGCGCAAAGGCGGCGAAGATGCGCCGCGCAGCGGGCTCTCTCGCAGAGACGCCAGCGCTACGCGCCGGTTCCCGCCACGCGTCACTTCCGCCGCTCCTTCGACTCGCCGGACCTCCGGAGCTGCTGGCCCTGAGTTCCGCGCGCGCGGCGACGCAGTTCTCGCCTTCTGCCGCGGACGGGGCCACCGAGCTCGCCGAGCTCCGGTCCGCGTTAGCAGCCGAATGTCGTAGCTTCGCGGCGGCAGTGCCGCATGCGGCACTGCCGCAGAGAGGGACAAGGTCGGGGCCGCTGGCTGCAGCTGACGCACCGCAGTGCCGCTAAAGTCGACGCTAGGCTGCGCCCAATCGACCCGGCGCCTACGTCAGTCGATGGCGCGCGGTCCGTCCGGTCGATGGTCCGGTTTGCGGTCCGTCCGGTCCGTCGATGGTCCGGTTTGCGGTCCGTCCGGTCCGTCAATGGTCCAGTTTGCGGTTCGTCCGGTCCGTCGATAGTCCGGTTTGCGGTCCGTCCGGTCCGTTGATGGTCCGGTTTGCGGTCCGTCCGGTCCGTCGATAGTCCGGTTTGCGATCCGGCGGCCGTCGTCTCGATTTTTTCTCTGCTTTCAGTGGCTGAGGCTGGGGAAGTGGAGTGCGAACGAGGGTAGAGCGTACTAATAATACACTCGATAAAGCGCCTTCGGAGAACTCAATCTCTTTCTAGGCAATGGAAAGCATCTAATGTGTCTTCGCCTGCTACTTCGCGAAGCCGCATAGCCCAAGTGGGTATTGTCGAGTTTTCTATAGCGGGCTCAATGCCAAAGCGGCTTTCGGTGCACATTCGGTAGCCAGCCGACTCCATCTCAAGCAGTGGAAAGAAAGTGAGAAGCGTAGCTGAGTCGGGAGGGCAGTCTAGGAGGTGAGCATCGTGGAGGTAGCAGCTGCTCAAGGCGACTAGAAATGATGTGCAGCACAGTCGCCAGCAGACGAATAGATGCAGCTGCGTAAAAGTTGTGGAACTGGATTCCACATTCTAGGACCTTCAGAGTAAAAGACAACGGTCTTTAGGCGAAAGAACGGAACTGCTAATGTTTTTGTCTATACAGGGTCTGAGGGCACTAGGAGGCTGAAACTGTTGCAGCAGTTCAGCTTGATATGAATGAGCCAAGCCGCGGCGGGCAGGCCTTGTGGATCAGCGTAAGAACTGTACTCTGTCTCCGTTGATCCACCGCGAGTCATTGCAGCTCCTTCAGCAAATGATACACATAGCTGAACTTGTGTGTGAATTTTTTGACTAACCTTGCAGCCATATTCGTCACCAGCTGCAGAGGCGTTCGAACTTCATAGCTAGCTGTAAAAGCGGTTGATATAGAAAACTTTTAGACGTCAACGGCGATCCGTCACGCGGATCAACGAAAGCATGCGAGCGGAATGCCGCAGGATGTTAACGTAAACGCTGCCTCTTATACGCCTCAGAACGAAGAAGTTCTAAAGGTGTGCAAAAATATTTGTACACTATAGTAATAAATCTGTTTATTTCACAAGATAGCCATGTTTGGCTGAAGACGTGCGAAAAACTTGACCTTTACTCTTATAAGTCATCAAAAGATCAACATGACAGCTATGGTTACACCAAATAATAGCTTATGATACCCTTGTTCTTTCTATCAACTTACATGCAGATCGTTCCATTGGTATTTGAGAAATACCAGTAAATGTGTTGTCAGGGGAGTTAAATCGCACAGGGGAGGATTATGTTATATTATTATGTATCTCCGTCTGTAATTCACAAAGTCATACAGACCCTGTGAGTGTTACGCAGGAGAGTTTTGTATAGCGCACTCACAGCCTAAGCGGCTTTCGGTACGCATTCGGTAGCCAACAGACTTCGTCTCACGCAAACAAGAGAAAGTGGGAAGCATAGCAGAGTCAGGAGAGCAGTTGAGGTAGTGAGTAGCATGGAAGTAGCAGCTCAGGACCGCTGACAGGGATGCGTAACTCTCAAACCATCTTGCTTTCCCTCTTGAATCGTCATTCAAACTCCTCTCGCACCTCGCTTCTCTCGAGTGAAAACTTCCCGGCATTCGATTCGCGCATTCTAAAGCGTCGCAGCGGCGCCGAGCTGCGACGGCCTGGCACCGACCTTCACATTGCCAGCCGCCCTCTCGGCGAGCTCGCGGAGGTGGGAGCGGGGCTAGGTACCGGCTCCCCTTCCCCTTTCACTCGGCGCGGCGCGAATATCGTGGGCACCGCAAGATCGGCGTCGGCGGCGCCCGTGGCCATCTAAGCGTGCGCGCTAGTCTGACGACGATCCAGCGGATTGTCGTCGCACTAGCTTCAGCACGAAATATATATATATATATATATATATATATATATATATATATATATATATATATATAGTACTAGCATAGGTATATATAGGTATATATAGTATATATAGGTATATATAGTACTAGCTAGCACTAGCTTCAGCACGAGGCGGAGAGCAAACGCGATTAGCGAACGTGTGTGCTGAATGGTCAACGACATTTAATATCATAAGTATGCATCCTCGTAGCCCACAATAGAAACATGCATAGATCGCACCGAACGGTGTTCATAGCGAAAGGTGTTCGTAGCGCAGGCGCGACGCCAATGTATAGAGTAAGGCGTCGGCTCAGTAGCGCAGCTCTCGACCCATCGACGACAGCCAGTAGTCCAAAGCGCTGTCGCCGGCAGGCATCGCGCCCGCCGCGCCCAGCTCCCGGCCGACGGCCGCGTAGTAATCGTCGGGCGAGTCGCAAAGTGGCGCGTACGGAACGCCGCCGCCGCCGCTGGCGACGGCCATCGGCTGGCTGCCGGCGCACAAGTTCGAGGCCGAGGCGGCGGCGGAGCAGCTGAGAGCAGCCGCGGCCGCCGTCGGCAGCCGATAATAGTCGACAGGCGCGTGCCACGCTTCCGGCCTCCGGTCGACGGACGGAGCTGGCACTGCGGCGGCGGCGGTGGCGTAGCCGCCGTAGTAGCCCGGCCGGGCCGACAGCCAGCTGAGCGCCGACGCGGCGTCGAAAGCGGCGTGCTGCTGCTGCTGCTGCTGCGACCGCTCGCAGGGCAGGTACTGGTCGAGCTCTTCGTCGTCGAATTGCTCGATGGCCAGCGACGAAGACGGCGGCGACGCGAGTCCGCCCGGTGCGGGCGCAGCGAAGGATCGCATCAGCTGCTGCTGCTGTGACTCCGAGCTTTCGAACGGATAGGCGCAGTAAGCGCCGCTAGCGGTCGCGTCGCCGCCGGACGGCGAGTAGCGACCGCTCGCCGCCGCCGCCTGGCATCTGTAGGCGCTCGCGTGCCTGGCGGCAGGGGTGAGAGCGTCGGCCATCGCCTCGCAGTCGTCCCTCCGCGTCTGCTCAGCTGCGGCGGCGGCGGCGGGCAGGCTTTCCGTCTTGTAGACGCCTGCGAATCGAGGCGTCTCGGCGAGGGCGCCGCCGCCACTGGCTGGGCCGCCGCCGCGTCCCACGTCGGTGCTAGCGCGGCCGGCGGCTGGCTCCTGCGAGGCTGCGGCGGCGGCGGCGGCGGAGGTGCCGGCGCCGCCGAGCTTCTGCTTGGGCTTGCGTCGCGGCTGGTACTTGTAGTCGGGGTAGTCGCGCTTGTGCTGCAGCCGCAGGCGCTCCGCCTCCTCGACGAAAGGCCTTCGGGCGTCGTCCTTGAGTAATCTGGAGCGCAGGAGGGGGCGCCGGCACTTAGAGCAAAGCGTGGCGGTTCAGCGCGCCGTAAAAGGCGGCGAGCGTCCCGGGTAGAAGGGGGTCGCGTTGCGTCGCGAGCGAGCGACAGACAGCGCCGGCTTTCTTCGACGCTTAGAAGACGACGACGACGAGGCGGAGGAGTGCAAGAAACCGAGCGAGAGAGACGCACGCACGCACGCACACAAGCGGAGCAAGAGCGCACGGGCGCCGAGCCGCATCGTCGCACGCTTCGCTGCGGAGCCGCTCGCTCTGCGGGCGCCGCCGGAGCGCGCACCGTCGTGGGAGCCGCCGGAGCGCGAGCGAGCGAGCGCAGCCGATCGGAGCCACTCACTTCCACAGCCTTCCGAGCGTCTTGCTCAGCTCGGCGTTGTGCAGGTTTGGATACTGGTCGGCGAGCTTGCGGCGCGCCGCCTGCGCCCAGACCATGAAGGCGTTCATCGGCCTCTTGATGTGCTGCTTTCGACTCTCGGCGGCGGCGGCGGCCGCGCGCGATGGCATGGGCACGAGCGTCCAGTCGTATCCCTTGAGCACCTGCGAGACGGCCGTCTGTATGTCGCTGCCGCCGCCCTCGCCGCCGCTGCTGAACGGCGAGCAGGAGCGCGTCGACGGACTCGAGGCGCCGCCGTCGTCTGGGCTGGAGGCGCGCGCCGGCGGCGCGCCGTCGGCGCCGATGTCCATTGCGCTCGGCAGCATTTCGTCGTCGTCGTCGTCGGCTAATGCGAGTCGCTCCACCGGTTTACGGAATCGACGCGAGCCACTGCCCGAGCGACGGCGGCGCGGCGCATTTATGCTGGCTCCGGCTTCCGCGAAGTCACGTGGCGCGACCGACCCAGCTTAGTCCAACCCACCCACCTGCCCTATCCCCGCCCCGACACTAGTCAGCCGCAATGTGCTCGCCACAAGCCGCCGCCGGAAATTGCTCTCCCGCACCGGGCCTGCGGGCCGCCGGCGGTGGGCCGAGGAGGGGGGCGGGGGAGAGGAAGAGGTGGCGCGAGCGCACGAGGCGAAGTCGGGCGTCAAAACTGGGCGTACTAGCGAGGACCGGCGGCGGCGCGGAGCGGGCCGGCGCAGCGCTCGGCGGTTCGCCAGCGGGCGCTTAGGCAGAGCGCCGGCCGCTGGGCGGCGGCGGTGGCGACGGCGGCGGTGGCGGCGCTGGAGCGATCTCGCCAAGCTGACGCGTCGCCGAGCGTAGCGCTGACGCGAAGGCAGCGAAGCTCCGCTCGGACCAGTGCTGCGGCGGCGCTCGCGGCGAGCGCGCAGGATGCAGAGCGAATGAGTGCTCGCGGCGAGAAAAAGTCAAACTCGTCTGCCCGCGCGGACGAGTGCGGCGCATCGCTCGCCGCGCGGCCAGCGTAGGAGCGCGTCGCAGCCGCTCTCAACTGCCTCTCCGGAGCGCGCCGCGCTGCCGATGCGGGGCAGCAGACCGCCGGCCGGCCGGCCGAGGCGTCGGGCGGTCCGGCGAAACGACGGAGACGCGGCGGCGGCGGCGGGCGCAGAGGTCAGGACCTGCATTGTCGCTCAGCGAGCGAGCCCTGGTCGCGGAAGCCTGCTTCGAAAGAAGTGGTCGGTGGCAGACGGAAGTGCGGAAAGAGGAGCTAGCGCGACGGATGCGCCGTGCAAGCCCGTCGCGGAGCGCCACTGCGGCTGCTGCTGCTGCCTCCGCCGTCGCCGTAGCGGGCGGCGAGCCACGCCGCCGGCAGCGGAGGCGGCGGCGCAGGCGGCGGCGCATCGCTCGCCTCTCGAGCTGGCGCGGTTGGCTGACGCGAGTGACACGTGGCGACTGCGGAGGCGAGGGGGAATAGACCGCGGCTTGCGGGCGGGGCGGGGCGGGCAGAGGCACCGCACTGCTCGCCGAGGGCGGAGGCGCCGCACGGAGCGGCCGCCGCAACGGCGACGCTGGACTTTCGCGCTCGCGCGCGAGAGCCAGACGCGGCGGCGCTAGACCTTCGTCTAGTGCGTCTAGCGAGCGTGCGGCAGAGAGCGAAAGCTGCTGCGGCTTTTATTTTTAGACGAGCCAAGACATTCGGCGAGCGACGTCTGCGACATCCCTTGCACGTCGGCGTCGTTCACGTCATGCTCCGCACTCATCGGCGATCTGCCGTTCTAGCGGTCGTCGCTCGCACTTCGTGCTGGGCCGCTAAGGATCGCCGCCGCCGCCGCCGTGCTGCTTCGCGTGAACGGAGGAACGCTGCTGCGCGGCGGCGGCGGCGAACCGGCGACGGGTGCGCGGGCTTCTTCTGGCCTCCGAGCTACGCCGCCGCCGCGCCGCTGCCGCCAAGCGTAGGCTGCGGCTCATCCTGCGCTCTGCCGTTCGTTTCCCGCGAGTCAGCTTTGGCGTCAGGCCGAGGCGTGCAGAGCGCGGCGGCGGCTCCGCGAAGCTCGCCGCCGCCGCCGCGTGTGCTGCGCGAGAGATTCGCCAGAGCGTGCGGCCGCCGTGGCGCTAGCCGCCGCCGCGCCTTCCGTCGTGCGCTGGCAACGGCGGACTGCCTTATTCTGCGGGAGGCCGGGAGCGGCCAGGCTCGATCGGTTCGGACACGCCGAGTACTCTCGCCGACCGACGAGAGCTACCGACGACGCCTTTTCAAGGTCAACTCCTCTCCGGAGCCATTTGTTCGGGCTCTTGCGGTCGCTCGTACAATCAGCCCTTCAACACCCTTCGCCGCAAGAAAGTCGGCAGCTGCGCCGCGCCGCTCTACGGACCGCCCACCCGCCCGCCCGCCGCGCGCGCCCGGCCGCTCGGATCGCCGCGAGTCGCTCGCTGCTCGCCGAGCGGCGCGGGTCGCGCCCTGCAGGACGGAGACGAGGCTAGCGCTCCGCTCCCGTCGCTGCGCTCCGCTCTCCCCCGACGCACCGCTCCCCCGTCGCTGCGCCCCGCTCCCCCGTCGCTGCGCTCCGCTCCCCCGTCGATGCGCTCCGCTCTCCCCCGACGCACCGCTCCGCTCTCCCCCGACGCACCGCTCCCCCGCCACTTTTTCGGCGAGGCCAGCGCGGCGGGGTGCCGGACGCTTAAGCCCTTGCGTTTCCGCCGCCTTCGCGCAGACGGCCATCGCTCGCCAAAAGCGACGAGTAGGGCCGAACGTCGGGTAAATGAAATGCGCGGACGACGAGTGCAAGCGGCAGCTTGGCGAGATCGAATTAAAAAAAAGCGCTTAGAAAAAAAAAGCGCTTAGATCCGCAGATGCCGAAAGCGAGCGACGGTTGACGGCCGCCGGCCTGCGCCGGCCGCCGCCGCGAACGTAGCGGCGCGAGGTGGAACGGAGCGAGAGGCGCGAGACTGGCGCATGCGCGCGCGCGCACAGCGTTCGCAAAAGAAAGAAAGTGGGTGCGCGCGGTGCAGCCGGGTAAACGGCCGAAATGGCGGTGTCTCGGCCGGCGGAGGACCGCCTCCCTGCAGCGCACGCTGCCGCGGCGCGTCTCCGAGACTAGAGTCCTTCGGCACAAGCGCGGCGCGCGCGCGACGGACGCTGGACGTCGCTGCCGAGCGCGTCGTGCGACCGCGAACGCAGGTGGAGCTGGCGCCGCGCAGCCGAGGCGGCTAGCGATTCGCACGAGCGGCCGCAGTCGAGGCGAGGCAGCTAGCGCGAGAGCGCCCGCGTCTTAATAAGCAGTCTTAATTTCGTGTCTTTATGTATCCTGCTGCCGAAGAGGGCGTGAGCAGCACGGGAGGCAGCGCGAGGGTCAACTGACGAGTCGTCGCTTCAGATGCAGCTTTAACGAGATTTAGGCTCCGCGGTCACGGTATCCTGCTCCTAACGAATACAAATCGAAAAGCCGTCAATAGTCGCAGCAGCCAGCTGACACGGAAATCGGTCGATTTAGCGGCGTGTCGAACGACGGCGTTTCACTTCAGCGTAGCGTTGCGGCGCGACGGCCGCGAACCCTCCGATCTTTCCCGCCGCCCGCCTGTTGACGGCTTCGCGATCCTGCAAGCCGAAGAAGCGCTCGGTAGCTGTACGGCCGAACGGCTCGCACGCACGCGCGCTCGGTGTACTAGGACGCAAGTAATAAAGCCTCTTTCCACTAAGGCTCTACTAAGAAGGAATGCGTGCCCCAATTTGGAGAGCCCTCTCAATGCACACAGCGCGATGGTGGCAATATGGCCGCTGAACGCTCTTTCGAAGCTCGCGGCAGCGCGTGCGATGCCAGTTTCTGACGCATCATTTTCGGGCGATCAAGCGCTATCCTTCTGATTGGTGAAGGATATCACCCGAGTAATTCATCGGTTGCGACGATGGCAACACGGTTGCTCCGTACTCCGCGCGCTTCGTCCCGCCGCGACGATAGCCCGAGTTTCCGCGCTATTCGTGCGCCGCTGCGTCGTTAGTGAAAGTTCGTGACGCAGGCTCACGCCGGTCTCTCACTTGCGCCGCGTTTCTTCCGACGTCGCAGCCGTCAGCGTCATGACTCGTCGACCGCGTCGCTCCGCCACCTGCCCTTATGCCCTCTCCGTCACGTGACCTTCTCTCTGACCCAGGCGCTTGCCGCTGTGCCGCTGCGCCGCTGCGCCGCTGCGCCTCGCGCTCGAATTTCTCCGACGCTTCGACGATGAGGTGAGGCTCGCTCGGGACAGGCACTTAGTGCGACGCACAGGATTGTTTAAAAAAAAGTAAAACTCATTCAGTCCGATACCCGTTCAGTCAGCACGAAGTGACTAGCTCTATGGTCGCTTCCACTGGGGGTCACTTCAGCGTCTAAGTACGAAGCGAAATCGCCGCCGCCGGCGGCGGCGGCGGCGCGTCGCTCGCGAGCTGCGCGCTCGCTCACTACTGAACGGGCGTTCGGTTCCAGAGCTTCGCTTCTGGTCAAGATTATCCAGCCGGAAGCCGTTGCACCCAGGGCCTTGCTTTAGCAGAGTAGGTTTTTCTCTTCACTTGAGTACTCGGCGCGGAGTCTCTTAATTTTTAGAAAAGTGCCGGGAGCCGCGTAGTAGGGAGTATCCTGTCTGGCTCAGAGCACTACAGTGGCGCTATGCTACTTCAATAACAATGCGTTGTTGCCACTTTAAGCCTCCAATTTTTTCAAGTAAAACACGTTCCAGCATCGGAAAAAGGAATTTTCGAAGGGATCCTATTTCAGCCAGTCCGTGTGATGAGCTATATACTACAGAATCCTTCAGCTGCTGCGACTCGTTGCTGGGCGTGACATCGTCCAGCCACTGAGATATCGACGTAATCGCTTGAAGGATCCTTTACCAGTGCATCTTACTTACTTATTTCATTAAATTTATCATCTCACTCCATCTCTACTGCAACCGATGTCTATGCTTCGCGAGTAGCCACGGACGTCGTGTGCACGGTCACGCGTTGCACCTCGTTGGTTCTGCCCGGAAGGGATTCAGAGCAGCACCGAGAGAGAGAGAGAGAGAGAGAGAGAGAGAGAGAGAGAGAGAGAGAGAGAGAGAGAGAGAGAGAGAGAGAGAGAGAGAGACAGACAGACAGACAGACAGACAGACAGACAGACAGACAGACAGACAGACAGACAGACAGACAGACAGACAGACAGACAGACAGACAGACAGACAGACAGACAGACAGAGAGACAGAGAGAGAGACAGAGAGAGACAGAGAGAGACAGAGAGAGAGACAGAGAGAGACAGAGAGAGACAGAGAGAGACAGAGAGAGACAGAGAGAGACAGAGAGAGACAGAGAGAGACAGAGAGAGACAGAGACACACAGAGAGACAGAGGGGGAGAGAGAGAGAGAAAGAGGGAGAGAGAGAGAAAGAGAGAGAGAGAGAGAGAGAGAGAGAGAGAGAGAGAGGATGCGAGAGAGAGAGAGAGAGAGTGAGAGAGAGAGAGAGAGAGAGAGGATGAGAGACCGGATATTACGCGAAATGCCAACTGTCCACTTCGCCGAGTCGGAAGCTAATGCAGGGAACGAAGCACACAAATTTGGTAACACGATCTTTTGCGCACGAGCAAGCAGGTATTATTGTAGGCATTCTTGCCTATATTTTGAACTCCCATTTAAGAGCAGAAAATTTGACACATTACACTTGGTTGTGCTCAAGCCTAGTGTATAAGTAAATGTGTAATTACTGTTGAACCTAAATACTCATTACCGTGCTGTAACACCCAAGAGAATTAGGTGGGAGAGAGAGGGAAAGAGAGAGAAAGAGAGGGATGGTGAGGGGGAGAGAGGGAGAGAGAGAGAGGGAGAGAGATAGGTCAAATTTTAAATACAATTCGAAATTTCAGGTCTAATTTTAAAAACTGTCATTTTTAATGGTCCAGGAAACACTTATTAGATTGCTCAACCAATCTTCTCAATATTTTCTTTGAATTTACCTTTAAAGAGTATTTACTTAATGTAGCGGCTGAGCTGTCTAATGCTAGTAATAGTTTGAAGCAAGCTACCATCATCTGCTTTTTAAATTTTGAAAGACAACTGTTAAGCCTGACTTCTCAGCATATAATTTGCATCTAAAACATGACCAATCCTGGCATTTGTGTAAGAAAAAGGAAAGATTTCAGATGAAATATTTTCTGCCACTGCAAACTACACTTAAAACGTCTGAAATTCTTCTAAATCAGGTCGTTCATAGCACCACTCGCTGCTCTAACTCTAACTTGTATGCTGACGATACTCAGTTGTATTTGTCATTCAAACCGTCGGAATCTGCTGCGGCAACTGAGAAACTGAATGCTTGCCTTGCCGATATTCGATCCTGGATGTCGGAAATCTTCCTGAAATTAAATGATGATAAAACCGAACTGCTGCTCATAGGACACCCTAAGCGTGTGGCTGGATTAAAAGGCTTTGCTGTTCGTGATGCTATTGTGCGACCATCACCACGTGCTCGAAATTAAGGTGTCTTGTTCAACAGCTGCCTCAATTTCAAAAGCTTCATTCAGAAGTCTGCCTCTTCAGCTAGCCATCACATTCGGTCTCTATCCAAGATTAGGAGCTGTCTCTCACAGTGGCATGTAAAACAGTTAACTAGCTCTTTAGTTCTGTCTCGGCTTGATTATTGTAATTCCCTTTTGGCTGGGCTGCCAAAGAAAGCTATTATGCCACTACAGCGGACAATGAATATGGCTGCAAGGCTAGTCTTCAAGTCCCAGCGGTTTGAGCACGTGTCTCCTTTGCTGAAAGAGCTAGGATGGTTGCCGGTTGAGCAAGAATACAGAGCAAAGTTCTTACGCTGACCCACAAGGCCCGCCACGGCTTGGCTCCTCCATACCTAGCTGAAGTGCTGCATCAGTTTCAGCCTGTTCGCGCCCTCAAGCCCTGTGTGGACAATACATTAGCTGTCCCATTCCTCCGCTTAAACAGAGTTGGCGACAGAAGCTTTAGCTCTGCAGGTCCTAGACTGTGGAACTCGCTTCCACAATTCTTACGCAACGACAACTACTCTCCTATTTCCGACTATGGCACATCCTTTTCAGCGATCCTGAGCTGCTACTTCTATGCTACTCACTACCTAAACTGCTCTCCTGACTCTGCTATGCTTCCCACTTTCTCTTTGTTGCGTGAGACGAAGTCTGTTGGCTACCGAATGCGTACCGAAAGCCGCTTAAGCAGTGAGTGCGCTATACAAAACTCTCCTGCGTGACACCCACATGGTCTTTATGACTTTGTGGAGTTATAGACGGAGATACATTCTAACTCGGGTCGTTTGGTTGTGCCTCTCGTTAACATTAAAAATCTCCCGGAGACCGTGCCATCAATTCCAGTGCTCCGAAAGCCCGGAACTCAGTACCTACTTACCTCGATTTGACCACGTTCAAGAAGAAGCTAAACCCTAAACCCTCTACTTGCAGCCATTCGTCAATTCACGTGAATCGTCCTTTATGAGCTAGTTCGGAATAAAATTGTTCTAAAAACCAACGCACTTGCTTCGTTTTCACCATATTTAAAGTGAATAAATAAATAAAAAGTTTTTTTTCTCATTATTATTATCAATTGATCAGTAACATGCTAAGCAATGCATTTAACAGGATTTGGAGGATAGAAATCATCAGGTATTCCCAAAACCCAACAATTTTCTGTATGCAATGTAATGAAATCAGGCAGTCTAACAAATTGTTTCTGTATGTAACGTAATTAAATCAGGCAGGCTCTTTTCAGTAATCAAAAACTCATTAAAATGTTTACTACCAAAATTAGATGCACATTAATGGTGTGTTTTTTGTCAAGGAAACCCCTTCGTTTGAACAGGGTGACCCCAGGGAGAGTATCGCGGGTGCTACAACTCAGTTTGTTGCTGCATTGACGACTTTAGTTGGCAACGGCACAGTGTCTCGGTTTGAAGTATCTCCTGGTCCCAACATATAACTGAAGGAGAATTTAGCGTATAGAACCAGTACTTTTGCGTAAAAAGGCAACAAGGAAGTTGCAATGCACATGATTCCATGTAGTATCACATCTTGCAATAAGACCTGCAGTGCCTCTCTCATGCGGGCGTCTCCACAAGCGTATAATATATAATAATATAATATAATATAGAATATATATATATAATATAGTACACATATAATATACATAATACATAATATAATACAGTATGATTACGTAGAAATAGTTTTATGCCGATAAATGTATTGCTATCTTTAAGCTGCAGGCTGTCAGTACCACCCGGCCTGCTCTGTGAGCCCACCAGGATTATAAGAGCGCACGCCTCCTGACGGGTATTTATCTAAAATACACATGATCTCCGGCTCAAAAAAATCCCCATAGTCGTTAAGCGGTTTATTATTGTTTATACAGCGAGCAGCAAAGTAAATCACTTCGATATCCGCGTTAGCAATTACTGATGCCGCGTCGTCTCCCCAGGGGCGATAATAAGCAGTGTCTGGTCAATTTGCGAACCGATATCACTCGAGGCCGCAGAAGGCATTTCTGCTTTTGGACTTGGAAAGATTCTGCAGGCGAATGAAGACTTTATACTAAGTTGAAAAATGCTATACCGATATGCTGATTGCAAGGCAGACGCGCCAGTTCCGTTTTGAGTAACACGCGCATGCCCTTCGGTCAGCTCCAAACTTTCAGCAACCTCCGCACTTCCTGCCCCCTGATACGCCTTGTCAACTTTCGTGACCCTCGTGTTTAAGCTGTTTCCATAAAAAACTTACGCCTATCTCGAATCCCATTGACTTTCTCGCCACTGTCATGCGTCCGAGTTTCGTCAGTACTTGACGAATCGCCGGAAGGTGCACATGCAAGTCCACCTACTGCTGGCCTCAGGGAACCTGCTACTGCACGTAGAGCGTAGGCCACCTCGCGGTCAGGAGTCTCTATTGTATTTAGCGCTTCTTGACCAGTGTAGTCTCTAGCTCACCGCGGAACGCGTCGTTCCTTTATTCAAACTGCGCATCCTGGCTGTGCTGGACCGCCGAGACGTGCGGCTCTTCCGGGAACAGTTTGCCGTCGTCGGTAAGCAGGTTCACCGCGGAATCGACGCGGCGTCGAACTCGGATGCGTCCTACGCGTCTGGCTTGTCCTCGGTAGGTTCTTCTTCGGACCCACGACGAACAGCGCCAGCGAGCACAGTATGGCGGGTGAACCCCCGCAGGTCGCAGACTTCGCGCGGAGGCTGAAGCGCGCGGAGCAGTGAGCCGGCGCGTGTCGTCGGCTCCCGGCCAATCAGCCCCCGGCCAATAGCTTAGAAGCAGAATGTATCTGAAATTTTTGTATTAAACGTGTATAGTTGATTCTGGCTGGTGTATTATACCGCTTGCTATAAAACTCTGAATTATACAGGTTCTGCACATGCAGAACCTGTACGTACGCGGCACTACAGCTCCGCGAGCTTAGCACCGCGGTGTCATTAAAGGGGCGAGCACTGACGCCCGCGGGCCTCCAACCGGTACTCTCTCTCTCTCTCTCTCTCTCTCTCTCTCGCCCTTTCCACCGCGTACAAGAAAAAGAAAAAGCTAATTGATCCTTACGTCTACGCTAAGCTCAAACTCATCGAGGTTACATCAATGTCGAGCAAAGATTCTCAGCAGCGAAAGAAATTGAATCGCGTCGCCATCGCTCGCTCTAGCGCTCCCATTTCTCTTTCTTTTTCTCCATTCATCAATTTAGCCGGAAGCGCTGTAAAGCAGAGAGAGCTTGGCAATGTCTCTCTTCTGAGAGAGAACTCCTCGCTCGCAGGAAGAGATTTAAGGACTCCTCGGTCCGGCTTGCAAGCCAAGCTTTAATTGTGGACCAGACCTGCGCCATTTTTACTCTGAATTGCGATACGTATACATACTAGGTTTCAGTACGTCAAGTATGACGGGAAAAATCTTACTTCCGAATCCGCCTCGCATCTGCTTCTTCCCGAGTCACACCGACCCGTTGAATGCACGCAAGAACATCTCTCCTTCTTTCGCCCCTGCAGCACGCCCTACAGCAGCCTCGTTCTGGAGTCTCACCGACCCTACTGCTGCTGGCGAAGATGTCCGCTCCCTTCGACTTCTGCTGAATCTGGATCTTGACTATTATTCGTCGAACAAGCATACTAGATGTTAAATTTAAGTCTACCATTAAAATTCGCAAATATTTAAAAAAGTAATGAAACTTAAACCGTACACTAATCGGGTAGCTTTCCAATACGCCAGCTCAGCTACACCAAGCTTAAGCAGGGACGCACCGTGAGCACCGGTCTCCATCTAGTGCAGAGAGGGCGAGCTACCGGAAGGTCTTGGCTATACTACCCGTTTAAGCGTATGCAAAGTTTTGCGTGTTCAATGTCAATTATGAGATTGGACGGTGCCACTGTATATGCAGCTTGAACAATTATCTCCACTCCTTTTTTGACACGCATCATTGCTCTATCCTTGCTATGTGACTATATAGACGTTACGAAATTTCAATTGTGAGTGTGACGGCAGGAATAGACAAAGTAGCGGATAAAAAATACTAGCTTATTATACAGCCTCTTTTTTATAGACAGAAGAGCCTTTACGGCTATCACCATCGCTTGCAGCGGTGAGATAAAGAATCACCTACCGCAGGATTCAAACCCACGACCTCGGCCAGGTCGAGGTCGTGGGACCGAGGTCGTGAAAAGCAACCGCCTTACCTAACGAACTCACCTAGCTGATTATTGGGATAGATGTATACAGTAAACCCCCAACTTACGAAAATTCGGAGTTACGAACTCAGCCAGAGTCACGCAAAAATTGATAATCAAAATGTATCTCCTAATAGTACTCAGTAGTGCTACAACAGCCAGTTTCTGTATTCCCAAAAATACTCTGCATTATGGTATTAAAGACAATCTAATTTAATTCTTCTTATACAATTCAACTCGTTTCCCTCTCTATGTATTTATCAGAACGTATCCTAGTAGAACGTATCGTATACCATTCTAGACCTACAAAATTCAACTTAGGACAGGCTTTCCTGTCCCTATCTATTTCATAAGTCGGGGGGGCTGACTGTACAGTATAGATGGCCTATTGAATGTGCACAGATTTGAACTTCTCACTTCATTTCTTTTCTTGCTTTATCTCTCTCTCTATCTCTCTCTCTCTCTCTCTCTCTCTCTCTCTCTCTCTCTCTCTCTCTCTCTCTCTCTCTTTCTCTCTCTCTCTCTCTCTCTCTCCTCTCTCTCTCTCTCTCTCTCTCTCTCTCTCTCTCTCTCTCTCTCTCTCTCTCTCTCTCTCTCTCTCTCTCTCTCTCTCTCTTGTCCTGACAATCATCAATAGGTGGTCATGCAGATCTGCTCTACACAAGGGAAGCCGGGGAAGTGACCGTCGGCAGAAAGTTATGAATGTACGGGCAAGTAGCGCTAGCTCTCTCTGTAAACAGTAGCTAACTTGACAGCCTCGCTTCTATAGCGGTAGAAGATCCTTAACGACTGTCACCAGCACTTGCAGTTGGCAATAAAAGATCGCTCACTGCAGGATTCGAACCCACAACCTCGGTGATGAGCGAGCACCTTGCCTCCTGTGCTATCGCGGCCATAAGCTATCCCATTAACTTGAGCGTTTGGTTAAACGCATAGTCATCTCTTTACAGAATCAGATGTATCGATGCTAGCTAAAAATGAATCACGTCACCTCAAAAGTGACAATCAAGGGTAAAATTACATTTTTATCTGATAAGTATCCGAAGAGAGTCGATATACGGCTCCAATAAGGTAGTCTCGCTGGCTGGAGTATGTGCTTCCGCATGAGATAGGAAGAGGGTCGTACTCCTGGAGCAAAGCCAAACTTGTGTCCATTAGAGATCAATCATGTACTATTGAACTCCTATTAATATGAACGTGCGTCAAGGGTGACTGATTCAGATCTGAAAGTTCGAGGCCAGAACGTAGCCAGTTCTTACGCGGCTTGCCCCGGATGGCAACACGAACCGAACTAAAGAAGACCAACTGCTGGCGTAAAGCGCTGATTACACCAAGTGCGAGCGAGCATGAATTGAAGCAAACTACAGATCGATTGCCGAGCGAGTTTAACCTTGATTAATTGGCACGATTGAACTCGGCGTTCACGATTCACTTGCTCAGTTCTAAGCCTGGCGGCAGATGAAATCGCGCCGATACGCGCCGTACATGTGCGGAGTGTACACTATACTATACATAAGTAATTGCATGCACACAAACGTTACAAGGCAGGGACCATTTTTTTCGCAGGCAGCGATTCCTTTCGAAGAAATTCACGAGCCGGCACCAGAGGGAAATCGGGATTGCTAAGATGTACAGGAAAAAGTTGTCCAACAAAATGACTACACTAGACAGGCTTTTATTAGCAGTATTCTGGGGCATTGCTTTTATCTGAATTAGCTTTTTTCAAGAGAATTTACTTGGAGCGATTGGTAAAATGCTTCTTACTTTCTCTTTATTGCGTGAGATGAAGTCTACATGCCACCGAATGACCGAGTGCGTATCGTTGGCCGCTTAGGCTTTCGGTGTGCTTTAGAAAACCCTCCTGCGTAACATCTACGTAGTATTTTTGAGTTATAGACAAAGATTTATTGCTTTACATAAAATTACTATTCACCCTAGTGGTTATGTAACTGCAATAATAATAATAGTAACAATAATAATAATGCATTTGATATAGCACCCTCAGAGAACGGTCGAACGGTTATTTATATCGTGCTTGATAGCAACACGAGTAACATTGGTTAGTGGTGACATGCACAGGGTTGGCATGCAAGTTTGGTTAGTGGCAGTATGCAAGTGTCAACACGCATAAGCATATAAAGGACAAATCACAGACACCCGCTAAACGCTTCGATACATAGATGCGTACCTGTTTCACCAAATCTGAAGCTTGTCTCTACAACAAACAACATTAAGAGCGTCCGGGCTTTTCATGTGCAGCTGTTCTTACCGAAGCCCGCCTTCCTTCTCTTTTAACCTCAGAGCCCCTGTGGGCAATAAATTAGCTCCTATATTTCTACGCTCTTAAATTGAACCAAAAGAGCCGCCGCCGCCGCTTGACTCCTTCATACCTATCTGAACTGCTGCACCAGAATCAGCCTCCTCATTGTACGCTCGGGTCACCTCTGAGAAATGTATTAGCTGTTCCATTCCCTACGCTTGAAGACCGTTGGCGACAGGAGCTTGTAGTGGGTCCCAGGCTGTATATTTCACGAGCTCAAGTTTCACACGATAACATCTATTCTCATGCTGCTGACTGCCGCACATCCCTTGCAGCCCGCCTGAGCTGCTACTTCCACACTACTTATTGCTTGACTGCCCTCATGTCTCAGCGATTCCTCTCTCGCTTTCTCTTTGCTGCGTGAGAATAATGCTCTTTTAGACAGGCTACCGTATTCGTACTGAAAAGCCGTTCAGGCTTTGAACGCGATATAGATCGACTCACCGGCAAAGCATCCAGCATAGTCCTTCCTCGTGCAATTGTTGAGCCACAGATGCAGATGATCGGGTGGAATGAGACAACGATTTCATCTGCATCGTTAGCTGAATGGCCGCATTAGTACGACTAGTGCATGCAAACTTGGCTACTGCCGAGCTGGATCCACACAGACCTACTCAGGCGAGGGATATTGACAGGAAAACCTTCTTCACTTCCGCACAGTCTAGCGATTGCCCTAGCAAAATTTCGCCCAGTTTCCCTTCGCCATTTGTTGTTAAAGATTCTTGAAAAGACTGTTGCAGAGTAGTTTGTAGAGCACACGTCGAAAATAATAAATTTTCAAAGTTCAGTCGATTCGAGCGGCAGCATTCCACTGAAACTGCTGTCTTCCGTATAACCAACAACATCCTATGCAGCAGCAATGCCGCTAGTGTCGCTAACCTGGTCTTGTTGGATCTATCAGCTGAGTTCCACACTTTTGATCATGATAACCTAATTGAACGATTAAGAACAATAATCGTTCTGGCAAACGAGGCACTGGTGTGGTTCAAATCGTACTTGTTCTATCACGTTCAATCCGTGTCTGTGTGGGAGTCCGGTCTCATCCACCAGACTAGTCACATGTGGAGTCCCACAACAGTTCGTTCTCGGTTCTCTGATGTTATTCATTTATATTGACCCTCTGAGAAAAGCGATTTGAGCCCATGGAGTCGGCTGTTCCTTTTATGCTGATGATACTCAACTGTATTTGTCGTTTATACCGTCTGAATCCGCTGCAGCGAAAGATAAACCTTGCAGACATTCGATCCAAGATGTCGAAAAATTTCCCTAAATTTGAAGACAATAAAACGGAACTACTGCTCATAAACCACCCCAGGCGTGTGGCTGGACTAGGGAATTTTGCTCTTCTTATAGATGATGCTTTGTATGCGACTTTCACCATGCGCTCAGAGTGCAGATGTCGACTTTGACAACCGTCTACATTTTGAAAGTTTCATCGGGGAAGATTGCCTCAATAGCTAGCCATCACGTCCGATCCCTATCTAAGATTAGAGAGCATGGTGGTTAGCAAAAAATTTAACTAGCTCTCTGGTTCAGTCTCGGGTAAATTTATGAAATTTCATTTTGGCTGAGCTACCGAGAAAAGCCACTGGCCGACTGCAGCCGGTGACGAACGAACGCGCCGACTATCAGCTGACGACACGCTCTCCACGCCTAGCGTGTCGTTGGCAGCTCTGGGCTGTTGCTCTTCTTGCAGCGAGTGATGAAGCGGACATGGCAGAGATGGCCGACTTTCTGGGGGATCTGGATAGAGACGTTGCTGTGGTTGCTATCGGTACGAAGCGCACTTTGCAGCGAACGTCGAGACCGGCAGACAAGCGGCGGAGATTCGACGTCTGCCGGTAACCGCAAGGCCAGGCGACTGCGGCTGCTGCTTTTTTGCGCCGAGGGCGGCCGCAGTCGCGGCGTCACTTAGAATAGCGACCGCAGGCTCGGGCATTGACTCGACGTCGCCGCTGATTGTCCAGCGTCTTTTGTGTCCAATGAGTCTTTCCTGAATGAGTCCGCGGCTCACCAATGATGTCCATACCTGAATAGAAGGCAGGCGATCCGAGACGCGCGCGTTCGAGCTCGTGCCACGACGCGCGTGCGCACATTGCATGCACTTTGGTGCGCGCACGTGTGCGCAGGCGTCGTGTGCGTATCGTGTGTGTGCACTCTCGTTTCCCGCCGCTTTCACTCAGCGCTCGTGTAGGCCATAAGCGAAAGAAGATAACGTGTACCTACCAGTTTCGCTCGAATTCGGTTCCTCGACACATTAGGTTCATACGATCAATTTTTCGTCGCAGGCCAAATTCCCTTCGGCAATCGCTGTGGACCAGGGCGATTCCAAGTGCGCAACGCGCCGGGAGCGCTTCGACGACGGAGATGCGCTAAGAGTCAAGTAAGAGTCTAGGACAGCCGAACTCGGGGTCGAAGCTTGGCGCAATCCTACGAAAGGCAAGACGCTGGAGACGGTGGATAATCCGTTGCGTCGCTGCGGAGCTAAGTAAACTGCTTCACCTGGTCGCTCACAAGTCACGATGGCCTAGCTAGGGCGCTCTCCACAGCCACCACGAGTTCCGCGCGTGCCGACGTTTGACAGCTTGTAAAATTAAGCAGACAGTCTATAGAGCAATTTATTATTTATCCTTTTCGTATATACACACACACACACACACACACACATATATATATATGTATTTGCATGCAATATAGCTCTCATTGCACTGCCCTCCATCCGGCCGCCGAGCGATTGTATTTTATTGCTTTCGCTGGTCTCGGCGTTGGAATTGCCACCAGTTCGCCGCGACGTGCTACTAATTTACGAGGCAGCGGCAGCATTTGGAAAGAACTCGAATGCGTCGAGCGATAGCAGTACCAATCGGCTTGTACTTTACGCCAGAGAATCTTCGCCGCGTAATTCATGCGCCGGGCGGTGAGCAGTCGGAAGTTCCATTCTTTACCTCTACCCCTCCACGCTTATTTGCGGAACGTTAGGGGTGGGGGTCAAGAGCGCCCGGCGAGCACGAGTCAGGCTGTGCTCACGACTACCGAAACTTTACTAGTCAGATCATTTGCGAGCCGTTAAAAAAAATATTAAAAGCGAAAGTGCACACTTCCCAATGTGCGGCCCGCCGTCCAGCATTCTGTGCACAGAAGTACGCCCCGGGCAAACGACCGGCGACCTCTGCGCTTTTATGCGTTACTTCGCGACCTTTGAATAGGGTCGGTAATAAATTTGAGAAAGGCAACAATCTAGACCTAAAGTTTTTCTTATTTTAATATGATACATTTTGACCTGCATGCGACCAGATATCATCTACGCATGCGATTGTATACAAACCGCACTGTGGCGCCACCTCGCGACAGTAGCGCCCCCGTTAAAAGTGGGCTGGTTATACTGCAAGTGCGCGTGCTGGGTTTGCGGCTCGGTGCGTGCGTCACAATTCTCGATATCGTGCGACTCTCGGAATCGTGAGGAAGGCTAAACATGTCCGACCGAAGGAAACTGCAGGGTACGTGCAGCTGCAGCCCTGATTCATCGGTAGCGGGGCTCTGGCCGGCGGCCGCGGGCTCGCTGAGTCGGCAGCCGGCGGGCGCCGCCGCTTAAGTCGCCGGCGCCGCACCAAGCTACGCGTGCCGCTCGCTTTCTGCCAGCTAGGCTAGCACTCTTTAAACGTATGCGACGATGTTGGCCGGATTTTAGAATTGTCTCTGGCCACGACTAAGCGATTCGAACGTCCGCTCGGCGGCGCTTGCGCCTCCGCCGGCCGCCGCCGCCGCCGCTGTCTATAGCAGGGCAGCTGCGCCCTACAGTCGGCTCGTCCGGGGCGTGCACGCGCTCCGTCTAGTTCTTCCAGGCGCGCACGACCAACCCGTACAGCTGATGTCACTGCTGGCTGGCTTGCTTGCGGCCTGCTTTGCCCCCGCGTAGCTTCATTCAAGTCCCCGGTGCATTGGTGGTCGATCGTGCCGAAGACGCGACTTGCAAGGAGAGGCTTGCACGCTCGTTCGCTCGGCTCGAGCTCCCGCCGAGGGCGGAAAATGAGTGCCGCTTCCGTTTGTACGGGAGAGTCTGGCATGCAGAAAGTTCCAGAAAGCTTCGCAGCACGTCGCCGTGTCGCCGAGTCATTGGAGGTGCTAGTCGTTGGTGTCCAGCTCGAGTTACCAGTGAGCGCAGCTTTCTAGGGCAGCAGGAGGCGAGCGCCGGCTAACGACTGACACGTGCTCAGGAACGCAGGACCCATAGCGAAAGTATCGCTTAAAGAATGTCCGCGGAAGAGACGGTAGCAGAACGTGCTGCTGTCCGGCTCGAGGTCTGCTACTCTGCTTGGTCTATTCGTTTGGTCTTTCTTCGCCGACGCACGCACGCACACACACTGATGCTGCGGCTTCAGTTTGCGAACAATGTCCAGTGACAGTGGATGGTTTGTAATGGAGATTTTGAATGGAGATTTAATAATTTGTAATGGAGATTTTGTAATGGAGATTTTGAATTTGTTATGTGTCTATTGATATTGTTGCTATTTGTTTGTGCGATGTGCGTCTTTTGCGTAGGCGCTTTTGTCTTAAACTTGTCTGGTACGGATTGGCAGCTGAAATCGACAAGTGTCAAAAGAGAGTACAAGAGGGTCTCGAAGCTTTCGACATCATATGGAATAAGTTTCAAGACGCTACGTGCCCTGTTCATAAGAAGAATCACGAAAGTCATATGAAGAAGGAGATAAAAAAGCTTCAAGTAAGTAGAAGATCGTAGGGCTTGGTTTGGTGGCAGGAAGCACTGCTGCTATTGAGTAATTGGGTGCTAGGTGGCACCGACAATTGCCTTCATAGTAAGTTAGAAGCGATGCTAAAACTTGGGATGATTTCCTTTTTGTGCCCAAGGTGCTCGTCTTTTGTATGTGTAACTGCACTCGCGACAGATCTATCATGTTACTGATTGATTTAAATTTCTCTGCTTACATACTGGTTTTTAAGCCCCTAAACAAGTTAAAGCCGAGTAGCATGTATTGTTTTTCTTCCTACCATGCTCTTTCCGACTTCCACTGACTGTATAGTCACAGAGGTCAAGAGCAGTGAGAGATTAAGTGGCTGCTACTGCAGCACGGCATTGTGCATGGCCACTTGCTCGGGTGGGGGAGTGGGAGCATTCCGCGACTGACACTCTCTCAAGCTCATTGCTCGTCCAGAGATGAGTTCACACTAGTTCAACTGACTCTGCCACTACTTCGGCAGCGTGCTAGGGATTTTGAGACCAGATCCTACTGCCGCGTAGGCGTCGCTGACGGGAAAAATATTTGCCTGTTCATTTACAGAATAAAAACTGACAATGCAATGATTTAGAAACGTTCTTTGAAGCTCGCTAAGGAGCTGCGGTGTCGCGAAGCTTGGATCGCGAAGCACTCTTTCTGCCATCCGGCAGATTTGCCCGGCTTGCCCGGCTTGTGGGGATTGCGAAACCCCGTCGAGCACTTCGAGCTGGCTCTACGTTGGCTGTACGAGGGCATGTTATCCGTTGGCTTTGACAGCAACGTGCAGTCTGAGAGATGGGAGTTCGATTGGATCGCAGTGAGACGACGACTACTTCTTGGTCGGGTGTCTGCCCGATACTTCTTCCGAAGCCACTGCAAGGTCGTTTGAACTGGCCGAGCTCGGGCTACCCAGACTTGTCGAATGCATTCGATTTCGGCAGCTCCTTGTTAGGCCACACCGGCGGTGTGGCAGCTAGTGTCGTGGATTCTGGACCCAGCAGCCCCGATTCAAATCCTGCAACATTTATCTGTACCCACTCGGAAATTTGGTGCGACAGCTGCCTGAAAAGCGCCCAAACATGCTTTGACCAGGCTGCAGGATTGCCATCATGCCTACTCACCTATCTATCTGTCTGCCTGTCTGCCTGCCTGCCTGCCTGCCTGCCTGCCTGCCTGCCTGCCTGCCTGCCTGCCTGCCTGCCTGCCTGCCTGCCTGCCTGCCTGCCTGCAAGGTGTCAGTACAACGTACCCTCGTGTTGTGCCTTGGTGTTGAGGCGTCGGCGGCGGATTCCAGTTGAGTGGCTAATTCAGTTCAAGATACCCTCCCTAACGTTGACTTTCCTGCGGTTTGTAAGAGTGGCCTAGGAAAAGCGAGCAACCCAGGCAGTCTGCCTGACCGCAGTCTGATTACTACCTTCGCTGCCTCCGGTCCCTGGAGTTCTTTGCACGCGGCTGGCTGCATGACTCAGTTACGTCCACAAGACAGTGTGTGGGACGAGGCTGTGGCATATCGCGCCGGACTTCAAGCTCTGGAAACCGTTGCCCAAGCACTTTTCTTTTTGCAACTCATTGCTCGCTGGCTCAAGGAGCGAATCTCGATTCTCACTTTTTTCAGAATGGAGGAGTTGCCTTTCTTTGTTTCACAGTGGGGGGAGTTCCTTTCTTCAGTCTGCAAATCGGTTTCCTAGAGGCCCGCTCGGAGACTTCGACGCTGCATACGAATCCGTTGCTCAGCATCCGTTGCTGCTGTGTTGCTGCTGTTTTGATAGCTGTATTTCATTTGCTTGATGATTTATCTTATTTCTTGTAACCTGATCCTTCAGCAACGAGGCTTTGGGAATTTTTAGGATTCACCCCCTTCGCCAAGGTAAGCCTATCTCTTCTTGCGATATGGTTTTCTTTTAATTCTCGTAAAATAAGTTTGTTCATTTTTACTTACGTATTATCAGGTGTCTTAGTCTTATTTTTTTTTAATTCAGTTCGTGTTCACCGAAAGTCTGCATGCATTGACTTGGCATCATTCAAGTCTCAGCTAAAAAAGAATTCTGCTCCACTCAGCTTTTCCCCTGCCCCAGCGAGCCTATCTGTTTTACTGTGCGCTTTTTGGGCTTAATTGCAGTTGGTTCAATCCCCGTTACCCACCAGAAGTCCTATTTACCGGCGGCCCTGAATGTCTTTTTTGTGTGCTTCTGCATGCTTTTTAGAGCATTTTATCGTACATGTCATTTACCCTTGGTTATTGATTCCCTTGCAGTGATATTTAAAGCACCCAGATACTGATTCGTTCTCACAAGGAACTCTACAAACGCTTTCATCATTATTATTATAATGCGTACAACGTGAAATTATCAGAGCAGTGTATGTGTGATTCGCCTGTCGAGTGATTTGGTTACTATTCTAAATGCGAGAAAGGCGAGTTTGAAACTACAACCTTCACAAGCGCCGCATGTGATGCACCGCACGGGAGCAGATTTGCCAGGTCTTACCTGCAAAGTAAATGACGTGACGATCAATGTGTGCCACGACGATCGCCTTGTTTATCTGTTGCAGAAACTCCGCGACCAAGTGAAATCGTGGGCCAGCTCAAATGAAGTGAAGGAGAAGAGCCTCGTGATCGAACTGAGAAAAGTCATCGAAACGGTGACTAGTTCCGGCACATTTTGCAGCAGACATGCTCCCGCCCGGTACCCTTACAGCTAGCTCCTTGCACTTGGAGAAACGATTGCTTCTGAGCTCGTGTGCCGTGCCGCTTTGCGAACTAGGTAATAATAATAATAATAATAATAATAATTCACTTGATAAAGCGCCCTCAGAGAACTCAATCTCTCTCTAGGCGCTTTACATTTGCTGTAAAGTGAAATGCAATTGAATGGTAGGTTAAAGCGTCCTCCTCACAAGCCGCTTGCAGCGGCATCTGAAGAAAGGCTCTGGCAGGGGACTGGACCAGGCCACGGTCACGGTCACGGTCATGGCTCCCCTGGAAGTAGAGGGCAGCCTCGGCCCGCTAACGTTTGACGCCCCATGAACGGCACGCCAGCCTTCATATCAATACACTTCCGTAGCCTCCGGTAAGAGAAGCAGCCGGCAACTGGGCCCTTTGGCTCGAGTGGTCGACTGCCGCCTTAGCCATCTAAAATCGGCCCTCTCGCCGGTTGGGGCCGTAATGGCTCACTTGGTAAGGCGGTTGCTTTTCACGACCTTGGTCACGAGGTCGTGGGTTAGAATCCTGTGGTGGGCGATCCTTTATCGCCACTGCAAGCGGTGGTGATAGCCGTAAAGGTTCTTCTGTCGCCATACAAAAAGAGGCTGTTAAATCAGCCAGCGTTTATTTATTTATGGAAAGGCAGATCTGCTGGAAGGTAATGTATATGAAAAGCAAACCTGATGCGCGTGGTAAAACTTGATCGTGGGGCGGAAAACTAGTTTGGGATGCAGTGCCACATTGACTGGCATTGATCATGAGGATGGATTGGGGTATTGCTTGGCTACCGACCGTTTTCCCACAGTTGATCGAGAAGAGACTGCTGGTGCATGCTGGGAAGCCGGTTCCCTGGTCGAAAGAAAATTGCTGTCATGATTTGGGGTGGCCAAAGACAGCCAGCCTATTGCCCTAGCATCACGCTAGAGACGAAGGAGCTAGTTCAGTGTTCGGATATGCCAAACAAAACAAAAAATACTAACTGATTCAGCAGCCCCTTTTGTATCGCGACAGAAGAGCCTTTACGGCTATAGCCACCGCTTGCAGTGGCAATATTGGATTGCCCACCGCAGGATTCGAACCCACGACCTCGGGGCCGAGGTAGTGAAAAGCAACCGCCTTACCTAGTGAGCCATCGCGGCTCATCAACGATAGCTCGAAGCTCCTCTTTAGAAAGGGCTCAGGAAATAGGCCACCTGCTTCGACCAGTACTCGACGATTCGGGTCGTATTATGGCAAAGAATCTTGATGTCATTTTAATAATAATAATAATATTGCACTTGATAAAGCGCCCTCAAAGAACTTAATCTCTTTCTAGGCGCTTATTGTGACTAGGTTCGTGCCGATACGCTAACGGTGCTTCAAATGATGTCAGTTTGAAATCGCTGTTTGCTAGTCTCCCCGAGCGGAAGTCCCCAGGCTGCTGCGCATCGTGCAGCTGGCATTCGGAATTCATCCAATCCTTGCCAACGAGTCAAGCTGTAAGCTCGCGTCCTGTACAATTTATCTTTACGAGCTGCCGAAGCAGTGAGCTGAATTATTTTAATCTGGGACAAAGGTAACGATCAAATCAATTACATCATACTGCCTGTCGGCGATGCGTACTACTGCATTTGCTCGGTCTAATTTTGTGCATGCCTAGCTCAGACAGCCTCCTGCTGCTCGATGCTCGTGGTGCCGCTCTTTGGTGGTCGAGTGGCGAAGCTCTTTTGACGCTCTCGCTAGTTGGCTAGATCGTCGTGAGAAGAGTTGGATCGTGCTAGTGCAGATTAGCACAGCGACCGTATTGGCGCGTCAGCCTAAACTAATTCCCCATTCTGATTTTAGCTCGCCTTCGGTCGCGCAGACACCAGTGAAATTCATTCATTGTCGTCCAAGGCCGAGAGGCCGAGCAGGGAGGAGCGACACCTGGGTTGCCTCCATTCCCCGTGCGCGCCTCCTCGCCCCCCCCCCTTCAAAATCAAGGACGAAAAATCATGTCCCACTTCCACTAGCCGAGCAGCCGCCGAGTTTGTGTCGACTATCGCCGTTATCACCCACTGCGGTCTTCCATTTGCTTGAGCCCGTCTTGCCCCACCCGCTATGAGAAAATCTTTCGGGTCTTGCCCTTGGGTCGATGACGAGCGTGGCGCCACCGCCCGCCTCCGTTCAGGGCTTTCCATAGACGACTGGCCTCCTTCGTAGAATAGAAAAATCCACGGAGCTCGGCGTGCTCGGTACAAGATAAAGAAAAAATAAGCCAGTCAACGGCTGCGACAGTCGATCGCTCGCAGCCGAAGAGACGGTAGGCGCGACGGCGTTGCCTCGGTTCCACTTTGGCCTTGGCCGAAGTGGAAGCAGCGGAGGGGGAGGGAAGACGGAAGGAAGACTAGAGGGGGATGGCGGAGGCCGAAAGGGAAGAAGCACTCTGTCGTCAGCGACTCGGTCGGCTCCGTGCGAGTGACGCATTCAGCTCCTCCGCAAAAAAAGATAGAGATCGAGCCGTTGTCCGACCGACTAGGTGCCGAAAAAACCCAGTAGACACTGCGGACGTTCGCGGATGAAACGATCTCGTGCCGCCAGGTGTCTGCCAGCTAGCGCCGGCCGCCGGCTAGCCGGCTCGTGCGGCTTCTCGTGAGGCTTTTCGAGAGTGCCGTGGCGCGTTGAGCTCGCGGGCGCTCGCTTGCAGCAAAGACAGGCGGCGCTATCATGAACGGGTAAAGAGCTCTTTTCAATCGTGACCTTGACCGCGGCGCCACTGCAGCGACTCTGACTTTTCGGAAGAGCCTCAGCGGCTTTAATAGCCCGCGTTCCTGAAACCGTCGCAGAAGTGGATGCGGTTACTACTGCATGCGGGACTGGTGAGCAATTACCGGGAATGCGTCTGCGGATTGGACGCTCCAGGGAATAAAAGTGCGGAGTGCTGTCGTTGGTCGGCGTCGGGTAGCCCAAAAAGAAAATAGCCGAACATAGATAGCGTTCGGGTCGGCCGGCGAGCTCGCTCGTCCTGTGGCAATTAAATTAAGCTTACAATAAATGCGCGAAAATCCCGGAAACGCGACTCCCCGAGCAAGAAGCACGGCGGCAATTGTTCAGCGACGACTGCCAGGAGTAGGGAAGTTCTGCCCACCGCTTCCCCATCGAGCAGACGAGCAGCAGCGAAAGCAGGACGTCGAGCTCTAAGTATTTCGAAGCTTTCGGTCACCGCCGCGGGGCTGAGCGAGCCAGCTAATACGGCGTCGATTTCGTCATACAGCTATGTCAGCTGCTCCATGGGTGCAGTGTTTACAGCTGGCTGTCCGACGTGTTCGCCAGCGCACGTTTATATTTATGCTGAATAGACACGCTTTTAGTCATCTCTTCCATATAAGAGTTCTCTCTACTACCTAAATATTGAATACTAAGACCTAAGCTCTAAATCCAAAAGCTCAGCCCCCCAAAATACAGAATCAAACTAGTGAATCGTAAGTCCCAATACATACAACCCCTAAATACTAAACCAAAAATCCGAAGCTAAATAGATAACTAATAGCGCATTTATTTAGCTTAAATATCAACTTCTGCTGGCGACCATGTTGAACAGCCTGCTACAGCATTAGCTAAGCGAGCGTGGCTAGCTCGTTTGCCGAGGGCCAACTGCGAGGAAGCCACCGACGTCTCGCACTCGCAGCGAGAGCCACGGGGGGGGTGAGGGTGGGGGGCCTCCGGCTCAGTCAGTGCTCTTTCCCTCCTCCGAGTGAATAGTTGCTCGCTCGGAGGAGGAGGGGCGGGTTGCAGCGCCGGCGGTGTACGCTACGATTCACTGCTTCCATTGCCGAGAGTCGCTTTGACAGCCATAGGGCAGTCAGCTAAAGATGATTCATGCCGAGTCAGAACGTGGCGCGACAGTAGCAGCAGCTGCCACAGCAGGGGGCGGAAGCAGAATGTGGCCCAGTGACGGCAGAGTGCCGAGCCGCCGTCGTGAAGGCTCTTGGGAGTTCAGTACGGGAGCGAGCTAAGGGACTGGCCATACTGTTTGCTCCGCCGCACCGTCAGGCGAGAGCGCCTGGGCCGAACAAGGGCGACAGGGATCAGGAGGGAAGAGCCGTTGCTGCCCACGTGGATGTTAAGAGACAACAATGCGACGAGATGGCGCACTCGGTAAGGCGGTTGCTTTACATGACCTTGGTCCCGAGGTCGTGGGTTCGAATCCTGCGGTGGGCGATCCTTTGTTGCACTACAAATGGTGGCGATAGCCGTAAAGGCTCTTCCGTCGTTATAAAAAAAGAGGCTGCTAATCCAGCTAGTGTTTTTTACGATGATTTGGCTCAGTGCTTAAGGTGCTCACCTCGACCAAGGTCGAGGTGGACAGTTTTGGTGACCGAGGTCGGGGGGGGGCTCGAGTGCCGCGGCATACGTGAAGCGGCTGAGTAGCGATTAAGTTTTTCTAGGGCGCCATGCGAATGAATCATGCATATTTTTTTCTGCCGGTGTTAGTTGCTGAGCTGGTTAAACATAGGAGGATTCTTGAGACCCCCATTATTCGAAGTAAGCTGCGACTACCTGGCGCCTACGAGACGTCAGACCTCAGGAGCTGCCTGGCTTGTCCTGTGAGCAGGCGAAGTCCAACGGATTCCCGTTATGGAAGGTCTGTTATTTAGGAAACCCGCACAGGCGAAACGAGACCGTCGATTGGCTTCTCTGTCTCACTTTCAGTAGACGATGGCTCGTATCAGCCAAATCCCGAAGACTAGCCGAGACGAAGCCGGATTTTGCAGGACGACTAATTGGGCTAGCCTGGGCTAAGGATGAGCGATCGCGTGCCATGAGCTGACCAGTCAGAGTGGATTCGCTGTTCGAGTCGCTGCCAGTCAGAACTAGCAACTTTTTCTGCTGAGTGCATTGACTGAGAGTGCCGGGAGGCTTAGCCTGATGAGGCGACCGGCCAATAGAGAATAGCGACGGTATTGCCGCGAGCCTCCTAGCTGGCTGATGGGCATTTCTTACTGCTAGTATCGCTGCCGTTCGTTGGCTGATTTGCCAGGACATACCAGAAATAAGTGGCCCTAAGTTCAGATGGCATCGAGCTCTGAAGTAGCAGAACTCTATAAGGCAGCTTATTCAGTAAGTCAGTACGCTCTAATCGTACATGGGTTGCTTATCTTATCAACCGATCTTCAGCCCTGATTGACGGGCAGATTATGATTGCACTCAAATCGACCGGCAGCCGTTGTCCTGTTGTTCCTACTACAAGCGAGCGCTATTGTACTTGACGGCTGCTGGGCAGCAGTCAGCCGTCGTTCTCGAACGTGCGTCCACTCATAAGCTCCAGCCGTCTCGAGATGAGACGGAGCTATAGAAAACAATGCCTATTCGGCCATGTAATTTTTGTATTTATCCAGGTGAATGAAGAAACGTCTACTGGGTAAAAAAGAAAAGACTCTCGGGCTGTGTAGAAATACGAGGAGTCAGGGCAATTAAGCGAACTGACGTCGGGGTGGGGGGGGTGCAGCTGCTCGCCACCGGAAGTGGTCAGCTCTTCGCTGACAGAAGACGAATGGCAACATTCGTGATGGCTGATAGCCGGCAACGCTCTCTGCTCGAAGTCTGCCTGCGTGTAGGCAAGCTAGACAGCGTGCAGGGTCCTCCCACCAGGTGGCGGGGGGGGGGCGAGCTAGATAGCACCGTGGGGCGGGGGGGGGGGGGAGAGGAGGGGAGCAAGCTAGGTAGCTTGCAGGGTCACACCTGGTGTGGGCACGAGCTAGATGCCCTCCCCCACCGGGGGGGGGAGAGCAAGCTAGACAGCGTACAGAGAAGGAATTAGCTAGATTAGACAGTGTACAGTACTGCATCGAGGAGGACTACAGGATGGTTAGGTGTTTAGGACATGCACTACTCTCAACAGCAGATATGTGAAACTTATGCCTATTTAGGGCTAAATGGCTGCATTGTCGGAGAGTTGGGTGTTAGTGTCAGAGAGTTTACCCTCACACACGCCCAAGGGTTGGACCGAGCTGAGTGAACTCAGAGCTCTTCAATTTGGCTTTAATCGTGGCTACAAGGAGTCGTTCGTATGGCGACACGGCGTCACACGTAGCCGCCTCGCGGTGCTCCGTCCTTTGGGCTCGAGTCCTGCCGTAGGCAATCCGGCACCGATAGCCATTAAGGCTCTTCAGCTGCTACATCAATGAGGTTGCTGAATCATGTAAGCTATTTTTTTACCAGGCCCACATTCGTATACGATCTACTCTGGCCTACTGTAAACGATACGACGATCGTCACAATGGTCTGTTGATGCGAAGCTTCATATCACTTTTGGTCTGCGATGAGCTTGCGAAATGATGTATCGCCTGCATTCATTCCTTTTGGATATTAGTTCCTAGATTTTAGTTCGATCTTCTATTGCTAAGTAGGAGAATTATTGCAGATAAGAAGGCTAACGATTGCAACGATCCACAGTTGCGACTGTCCACAGAAGACTTTATGATTGCCATTTCCGAATTGCGCAGAGTTTTTGCATGACTATTTACCCCCAGCCAGGCTTTGAACGCTTTATTGAAAATCCAGCCACCTCCAATACTTTGGAGTACTTGATGTTATTTTTATTATCGGTGACTAGCGAGACCAATTCCCAGTGGACGACAGATTCGTGCAAGTCGTGAGCTGGTTACTCCAAAATTTGATTCTTGTTGGTTAGCCCCTCGGCGGGGCTCCCAAGCAATTTTTGATGCCGTCGTAGAACCTTCTTAACTTAGTGGCTTGGCCTCCAAGTTCAAATTGGTGACTTCGTTGCTGGGGATGTTTGCAGGCTTCCCGCCGAGCAAATAATTCAGTTCAAGACAGAAGACAGCTGACAAAAGACGTACGTGTTGAGATCACTTCTCAATGGCTCCTGGTTCAATCCCAGCACAAAGCGTTTTTATTTATCTTGGATACCTTAGGGTCTTGATGTCTCGCTATTTTGGTCAGCAGTCTCGAGAAAATTAAAAAGTTACATTACCCATTGGATTGTAATGTTCTGTAATTCTAAGCGAGTTTGTGTGCGATGAGTAAGCATGTGTACACGTGCAGCTGGCAAGTATTTGTATGTCTTCGAAACTGGCTGGGAGAGCCACCAACCTTAAGGAATGCGTTGTAAATGGCTTCTATGAGGTTTCCATTGGTTGGGGTACACCGTCGCTTTCGCCCAGCGAAATTTCAGTACGTCGCCAAATTACTTTTAACTTAGTTAAGCCACCCATTAAACAGTCCTCTATCAGCCATTTCAGTCTGCGGTACACAGTGTCCAAGTCTTCAGGTTTATAATCTAATTCGAAACATTCTAAGGAGTGCATTATTTACAGGACGCTGCTCGCTCGGCTCTTACCATTTCGCGCTTACTCTCTGATGCCAGAGCAAGGGTCAGCAGTCAACCAATAAAAGAAAACCTCAGAGACGACACGCGAGTGGAAACGAAAGAGACGGCGATATGTATTTCATTATTTTGAGTCGAAATGTTCGTATCAGTCTGCTGTAGGGACGAGCTGAATCAGCCAAATGCTTGCTGATGCAGGAAATTCAGTGTACACAGTGAGGCAACATGCAGATCTGAATAGCAATTAAAATGTCGGCGCAAGAAATAACTGAAAAGCAAAGCCGAGCTAAAACGCAACCAAATTTACAAAGGTCAGATTTTTAGCCATATTTGAATTGGCTACGTTTACTATTGAACTGTGAACAAAGTTAAAAGTATTTGGCGACGTACTGACATTTCGCTGGGCGAAAGCGATCGTGTACCCCAACCAATGGAAACCTCATAGGGGCCATTTATAACGCATTCCTGGTGGCTGGTGGCTCTCCCAGCCAGTTTACCAATACCTCGTACAAACCTTAAATCCTTTGGAGACCGTGCATTTAGCTCGCATGCTCCCAAAGCCTGGAACTCACTCCCGACTTGCGTCAGAACATCCCCTGACTTGACCACATTTAAAAAGAACTTAAAAGACACCTATTTAGGACAGCATTTAGTGGGTCCCTGTGATTCGTCCTTGATGTGCTTATGCGTGCTGACACTGTGCATGCTGCCACTAACCACACTTGCATGCTGACCCTGTGCATGTCACCCCTAACCATATTATTCATTTTGTTTGTTTTTCAAGCATGATTTTACTAACCATTCAATTGCATTTCCCTTTGCAGCAAATGTAAAGCGCCTAGAAAGAGATTAAGTTCTCTGAGGGCACTTTATCGAGTGCATTATTATTATTATTGTTATTACGTCTTTTTTCAGAGAATGGAAAGATTCAAAGAAGTTGAAAGGGAAAACAGAGCTCGAGCTTTCTCTAAAGATAATCGTGGACCTGGGAAGCCCCCAGACCCGTCAGAGAAGGAACGACAGGAGGTGGAACAGTGGCTGCAGGACTGTATAGAGGCACTCGAACTCCAGTATGAAAAGCTGGACACAGAAATGGAAGCTCTGGCAGCCAGCTCCAAAAAGCGGAAGGCTGCGGAAGTACGCAGGCAAAACGTGACACAATTTGGCTAAGTTTTCTCTTGCTCACGTGCTGTCGGTTCTTTGTGAATGACGCTTGAATGATTCCTTCGCGACGTCATCTAGGGCCTTAAATAAGAAACCAAGTATTTGACGATCGTCCTAACAGCATTTCCGTGCTTCGTGTGCGTCTGTATGCATGGCAGCGCTGACTCACCGCTCTGAGACGCCATTTAAGCGATGTGTTAGTTAAGTGGCAATGCAAGCTATTCATTATATCGTTAGCCAATGGGTGCAGTAATCGCTTACGCAACAGTTTTGACAGCTGATGCTTTTTTAAACTTATGGAATTCGTGCTGTTTAGAGTAAAATGTAATCCACTAACTTGCACACCTTTATTTGTCTGCGTCTATTTTAGAGTCAAGAAAAGTTGGCTGCAGTCAAGAACCTTCTCGATCGTCATCAATACCACATACGGTGCCTAGAGGCAATACTGCGGCTGCTTGACAACGAGTCCACCGAAGTGGAGCAGGTTAAACGGCTTTGGCCGGCTCTGAGCGCATGGCGGGCGCCTGCTGCCGGCAACTTGCATGCGCGACTTACTGTGCAATTACTCTTACACTGTGCTTTCACCGCAGCCGCACTCTGCTCGCTCGGCGCGCGCTTATCCCGCCATCGGTAGGGGGTCCCGAGCTTGGGCGAGGTACAGAGTGGCCTTCTTTATCCGTCGCAGAAGCTCCAGCTCCAAGCGTTTCATTTGGATTCTCTAGCCTCATCTCGGATGCATTAGCTTGTGCGCAGTTTATTTCGGGAGATTCGTTGGCTTATCCAGCTCCGGGCCATGTCAAGATTATCTTGCGCGACACCCATACTTCTACAGCCTTCAAATACTGGGTCGACCGGAGAACTCCTTTGGAACTCAGGCATTTGGCCCTCCCCTCTGTGAATCGCAGTGAATTGCGGATAGCCAATTGAGAATGAGTTGCTGACCGATTTTGAACTGCAGGTAATGTTGATTGAACTTTATATAGCACCCCAAGAGAGCGGCATTTATTTCTTGGCATTGCGAGCCAGTCGCGTCGTCAAGAATAAGTCAGCACAGTATTAGGGGTTTACTGCCTATGAAACGTGCATTCGATAGGCAAACTTTCATGCTGGCACCGGTGGTCTTACCGGGTTTGATAACTAGGTGGCTAGAGTAATTCACTGCAGCCTTTGAGCGATATCGTGCTGGGTGACTTGAAAAAATGCAAGAAATATTTTAGATGCATTCCTCGGCCTCTCTCTTACTTTTTCTGGGCTTGTGGGATATGCTGGCTACCCAATTCACGAACAACTGCAGAGGCATCTAGGAATTCTTTTGAACGGTAGTAGCTGAAAGAGTTAACAGGCTTAATGCAACGCATCCCTCTCTGTAATTCCGCAAAGCGTAATTAGGTGTGACGCAGGAGAGTTTTCTTTGTGCACCCAGAAGCCTAAGCGGCTTTCGGTACTCATGCGGCAGCCAACATATTTCATCTAATGCAGCAAAGAGACAGTGAAAGGCATAGCTGAGTCAGGAGGGCAGTCGAGGAAGTGAGCAGCACGGAAGTAGCAGCACAGGACCGCTGGAAAGGATGTCGGAAAAAAGAGAGTAGATGTCGTTCAGTAGGAGAGAGAGGCGAGGCTTGCATGAGAGTACCAACTGTGGTCGCTAAAAGCCGATAAGCTATAGTGGCGGATGGCTCAAGGGATATAGTGACAGGATTTCAGGCACGTGCAGCAATCATAAATGAACACATAATTTCTAACGTGCTATAGACAAAACAAGCCGATAGGCTGTAAGCTAGGCTTCGTTCTCTCCGATTCTGAGTCCGACCGTCACTTATCCGAGCTTCTCTTTTCGTAAAATTCAGCAAGAGTCCGAAAGCACCACTGTGCATGGAAGAGACGCCAGACATTTTACCAAGTTTCTAGGCCTATCAAGTGATATTTACCTAAAAGAAGATGATAAAAATTGCGTATCGATAAAATCAAATATTACTCCCATTAGCGTTTATCTAATGGTTCTTCGTTGCGACAACGTATTTGAGGAAAGATTGAAGCAGAACTTGGAGGAGTAGAAGTCGGATATTGAGTTCGTATTATTGTGAATGCATAGTATGCCATTCACTACTGCACGGTAAATTACACTTGTTTCCCCTACACAGTTTTTTCTCCTAACTAGATTAAGCAGATTCAGGATGAGGTCAACTACTACATCGAAAATAACCAGGAGCCTGAATTTCCAGAAGATTATGAAATAAACTACGACGGCTTTGACTTAGAAGGTAAGGGTGCTTTGCTTTCCTATCCATCACTGTCAGAAATTGATGCGAATTCATTATTGTCGATAAACTCTGGCGCCGCAGGGCAACTGTATTAGCGTGCTTATGTTGAAGATAAGGCTACCTACACAGATATGGAGAGCGTTGCACAAGAAGACAGTGTGTCAGACGTATTGCCTATAACTTCGCGCAGCGAATCGGGGAAGGAAGGCTCGCAGAGCAATTTGACCAATGGGAAAGGCTTGAAAGAAAATGACAAAGTTATAGATGGTGATGTCAAAGCAATCTGTTCAGCCACCGAAGATCGGGTAAGTCTTCACCAAGACCAGACGTGTCATTAGGTTATGACCTTGCCGTTACTGGGCGGTAACGTCTTCTTCCAAAGTCCAGGGGTTTCTTTTCTGCTGAGCAGTCGAGTTGAGAACAGGGTGCATGAAGCAGAGCAAACGGCCAGAGTTGAGGGTGAGTGAGACACTGGTGATGGAGTTTTCGGGGTAACTTCGGTGACTCGACCGCTCTCGCGCTCAATTTCTCGATGGATGCCTTCTACGGCGAATTCTCGTTGATTTTGGCTGTTAAATCCCTTCGTGGGAAGTCAAGCAGAGTCTTCCCTACTATATCATTACTGGCCTGTACCTGCAAAAATTCGCTGAAAGAATACAGTGATGACAGCATAAGAGTAATAGCAGTATGCAAAGTTGAAAGACACTTTAATGAAAACTGTAATTCAAATGTTCCTGAAAAAAAAAATCATTCAAGATTGGATTCTTACTTTCAATTTACTTAAAACTGAAGCTGATTTGCTCATGTGTGCTTTCTCGCGATCTTTGGTTGGAAAAGTTCAATTTGAAAATAATGGATCCTGGAAGTAAGCTTACAGCTGGGAAGAAGATCAACCGCAATGACTCATCGACAAGCAGGCCGGCTCCAAGGCTGATTCGCCATTCCTTCTTCATGTTATCAGTTCCGATGAGAGATAATCTTTTACATCGTTTCAATTTTCAATTGAATAATGTGTTCATCATAAGCCCGTTCATCGCTATTTCATAAATCGACGCGAGATTAAGCGTTTGCTTTCAACTACTTGTGGGCACATTATACCTACTTAACAAACTATAAAATTAAAAAGGCGACGAATATTCTGTACTGACCTTTTTTATTTGTGCACGGCGAGTCACAGTTGTATGATGATGATGACGGTGATGATGATGCTTATTATTATTATTATTATTATTATTATTATTATTATGACTTAAGAGGTGGCTGATCCCTTCAAAAGGCCAAATAAAACTCATATGACAGGGAATATCCGATACACCTTAAAAAGCAACAGCATGGAATACAGCCGCTCTTTTTCTCGGGTTGCAGCAGCAGCATGCAATCCTGGGGACAGAGGTGCTTGAGGCGTTGAAGTTGGTCCTCGGGAAAGAAGCGAGGCTACACAACTAAGCGTGCACCTCCATCTACAGCTGCCGAATGAAAGCTTGGTTTTCTTCCGTTCCGTTCACGCCGTAGGCGCAAATGAAACGCCTAGCAAACAGTGACAGAAGTCTGTAGGCAATTTTATGTTGTGCCTTCAGGGTAAGGCATACGGCACGCATAGGGTGGTGAACTTTAAGCCATTGTGAACGTCCTCGAGTAAACGAGAGCAGGTTCCTCTTACAACCAGAACTTATGGGAACACTGGCTTAACCATGGAAAATTTAGAGTGAAACTTTGACAGTACTTCGCATTTATCCCTTTGCTATAGAGTGTTCGTTGGTATATCACCTTAGTCCACACATCGTCATCCCATTAAGCTCAAAAGTAAAAAATCGAGCACCTGTCAGTGATCCATAGAAACTTGTGAAGACAATATATTTTCAGGATATTCAAAAACTGAGACGTTGTTTCATTGAATGTGTTATAATAATTGATCTATCATGTCAGTTCGACAAAAGCAGCCTCACACGGTATTTTAGTATTACCGTGTGGTAGAATTTCAGTTTTTACTTGCGAATTGTGGTTTTCTTTCGACTATTTACACTTACTTTGCATTACTGAGTCGTTCATCATATGCATCTGCAGCGTAGAATCTGATGGTGGTCTCCAGCAATCGTTTCGAGGTGGATGTCTCTCTCATATATTTGCCAATTGCAAATTTTCTACATTAGTGCAGCCATTAATTTCTGCGAACCTTTTTCGTGCATCTGATGACATTCAGACGTACACGCAGGAGTAATTTCTGCGATCGATGGTGCAACAACAAGAGCAGACGTCCAGTCACAGGCTCCTTCGAACGGGCACGGATCTTCGCTGCTGCTGCTGCTGCTGCTGCTGCTGCTGCTGCTGCTGCTGACGGTTACTTGCTATTCGTTGCAGTGCAAGCCCGCTATCAATGGCTCGCCTGATGAATTTCCACGCCAGTCGAAAGCTGCCCCAGTGACAACAGGCATGACCATTCGGTCTAACGACAGCTCCGGTCAAACCCAGGAGGCTGGCGCTCGTGCCCGGAACGCTTCCGGATCCAAGCAGGAACACGGGCGGCAGCAGGAGCACGTGACTGCGAGGCTCAACTCGGCCGAGCAAGCCACGTCAGATCGTGCGGTGGGACACGCGCTGCACGCAGAAGGAGGCGACGGATTGAGCGCTCTGTCGCATTCAGGACCTCCCATGCTCCTCTCCTACTCAAGTGTCGCCAGCAATCGAACCGCACACGCGAGCTCTACAGCAGCAGCAGCAGTCACTGAGCGCAGGACCAATGAAGTCAACGGTAGGCTCCCCCCTTGCGGCGCAGCCCTGACTGCTTTGCTCTGCCGGAGTTCTGCGAAGACTCGAGCGCTGAGCCACGTGGACATGCCTCTCCGTGACCGCCCCGGGGGATCAAGGTTTAGCCACTTGGGGGATGAGAATTCCAGGATATGCCAACACTTGGTACCTAAACTAGATTGTAACAGAACGAGAAGCTCAAGGGCGTGTACTGGCTGTTATTACTAGAGTAGCATGTGAAACTTGGAAACCATTTGTCAACTATCCTTACCTGCTGAAAAGCCCTACACACCCAATAGAGTCATGCCGCTGTGTGCTTTCAAGGTGAGTCATAAAGCTAAGAGAACTAAACCAACCTCTATTCGAGTGCAACTTTGCAACTTGCTGCAAGAGAATCAGTAACAAAGGGTTAGTGACATGCACGGTATCAAACTTGGGTAAAGCGAGCAAGTAGCACACTTTCAGGCTTTCAGCATGCCTGAGCACACGAGGGTACGGGTAGTGGTACCTCTGGCTAGTAACATGCACTGAGTCAAGCATCGGGTGAGCAAGAAAACACATCAGTGATCAGTGAACAAGATCTGTTCACTGCGGAAGAGAAAAGAGAAAGCTGCCCGGAAACACAAGTGTGGCTTCAGCTGAGACTTAAATGATGCAAGGTCATTGCAGGTAGTAACCGGTGCTGGCAGTGAGTTCCAGACTTTCGGTGGGCATGACTTGAAGCCCGTTGATCAATCACGTGTCTTCGTTCCTATGTAACCAAGCATGAGCGTTAATAAGTTGCTTGTCATTTGAGAATACACAGCCCGACCGGCTCGACCGCTTGCTCCGGGGCTGTAGGCTACGGCCGAGATTTTTCAATGAGGCTCAACCTTGACCTTAACTGGGCATGAACTGACTTTATTAGCGGTGTGCCGACACATTCCCAACTGGAAATGTAAATAAACATTAAAGCACCTGTTTATTACAGCATTTGGTGGGTCTTCGTGATTCGTCCTTCGTGTACGTGTATCATTGTTATTATTCTTATTAAGTAAACAGTGGGGAAATTCTGTAGCTTGGTAGGCTCTAGACAGCGTTGACGCCCCTCAATCCACTGAGACCTGCTCGAGAGTGGGGTGGCGAAAAGTTTCTGCCCGGAACGCCTCCTTGCTTACCCTCTCTTACTCTGCCACGCCTCCTGTGTCCTCGCTGTAAAGCTGCTCCTCCCCCTCCGTGGAGGCAGAACCGTCTAGTAGGTCCTTTAGGCACCGCCAACCTAAAATTTGGTAGCCCCTTATTAAAATCGAGCAGCTTCCCGTCCAAAAAAAATTGCGACGCACCGTTTTACCACCGGCAATTGACAGTCTGGCGAGACTGCTTAGCTCGCTCTCTCAAAAAGATGCCGCTCGGCACGCGAAGCACGTGCAGCTCGAAGTCCAGCCGCTAGCAATGAATCTCCGGCCCGCCGCCGCCAAGTACAACAAACGAAGCGACCGCCGGCTCATCTCCAAGGCCCGATACTTTGTGGCTAAGGCTCGTCAGGCCGGCTCCTTTGAACTTCCCTCTTGGAATACGGTGGCCTCCTCTGAGAAAAGTGGCAACCCTTTCTAGAAACAGGCCCGGAAGGTGCTCGACGCCCAGCAGACGTCTTTAGCCCCTCTAAAAAAATAATGATGGTACCCTATCTGGAGACGGGCGTCGAAGTGGCCAGCCGAAGGTCTGCACCCACTCAACCTCGCGTCCACGAGCAGACCTCCGAGCCTGCATGGCTCCTCCTCCTCCTCCGCGGGGGGGGGGGCGCACAGGTGCTGCCGACCGGGAACACTGGCTGGGTTTCAGTGGGGCACGCAAGTCGGACCGCATAACAGTTCGTTGCATGCAGCATGGGCTAGCTAGGGCTTGCTAGGCTGACCCTTGCCACCGCACGCCGCTGCACCTCTTGCCTTGCTGAACAGCTCATGTGCTCAAGCTCGCTCAGTCGCAAAAGAGTGACGCTTTCAAAGTGGTTTCCAATGATGAGCGTGTGGCATCTCTCGCCGTCTGCACTGGATGTGCACCTACAGACCTACAATGGCTTACACTGCAGTGTGCCTGCTGTGCACGCATGCTGCAGTGCCGGCCCACGATACTACTATGCATGTTGTCTTTTCCGGCGATTTTGCATTGAGCATGCATAGATAACTGCTAATAGATGGGGGTGATAATGATAATAACAATTGGTCTTATTGTCGTTAAGCTTCCTGAAGTTATTAGCCATCCAAACGCAAATGTCGTCGTTGCAGGCAGCAAGGAAATTAAGTGAGTCAGATATGAACAAAGGCTTAACAGGGTTGCGTGATAGATAGAGCTGGGTGTCATCGGCGTAGGAAATTCAAAGGCAAGAATATACGATCGGTTCATGTAAACTGAATATGAACGCTTCAATTGTTTCATTAGAAGCAACCAGCCGTTTCACTGCTTTCAGCTTTAAAATGTATTGCTATCAAGTACTCTTCGGCATTTCATAACTTAACGGATGGTGCACGTTCTGTTTATATCAACTTTAGGTTACTATAAATCACTCACACGGGAATCCGCGAAAGATACTATTTAAGTAACCATAAGCTCTTCTGTATCAGGAGGCTTGGCTAGTCAAAGGCATCAAGCGAAAATCAGACCACCAACCGCTGAAAGATCATTTTGCTGGCTCGTCGCTGAGCAGGCATTGCAGCTAATCCATCCTTAGCGTTAGGTTCCACGCAGCTCGCCGCTCCACATCCTCAGCATGTAAAAGACAAGCCCACGCGGAGGCAACCACATCGAGGCTGTGTGGGTTCGGTCGCCCCGTCGAGCTGCCCCCCATCCGGTTCGCCATTCTAGTATTCCTAGCTGGTGCCCCTACGGGAAAGCTCGCTGGCCTTCAACGCTGGCTTGCCGACCTACCCCTCAGGGGCTGTGTACGAGGGAGGTATCTCTGACTTAATGGTGCATGGTCGCTGTGTAAGGCAAACAGTCGCGCACAATAGCACTCGCTGACACTCAGAATAAGCCCCTCTTTTTGTCAGCCCCGTGGCTATTAAATAGCCCACAGGCTCTCTTTACTTCATATGTAAAGTGCCTAGAAAGAGATTCATTTCCTTTGAGGGTGCTATGTAAATGTACTCTTATTATTATCGTATTATTATTAATACATTTGATGTAGCGCCCTCAATCTTTTTCTAGGCACTTTATATTTGCTGTAAATTAAGCACGATCGAATAGTTAGTGATATCATGCTCAATAAACAAAATTAATAACATGGTTAGGGGTGACATGCACAGGGTAAGCATGCAAGTATGGTTAGTGGCATAAGCACCTAAAGGACAAATCACATGGACCCACTAAATGCTGTGATAAATAGATGCGTTTTTAGTTTCTTTTTAAATGAGGTCAAGTCGTGGGATGTCCAGACGCAAGTCGAGAGCGATTTCCTGGATTTGGGAGCATACGAACTAAAGGCCGAGGTTTCCAAAGGATTTTAGGTTTGTAGGAGGTATAGGTAAACAATTAGATTCGGAAAAGCGGTGGTACGATGCTTGGCCTGGTGCGGAGTATATCTTATAGGTAGGCTGGAGTCAAAGAATGAAGGGACCTAAAAGTGAGTGACAACATCTTGAAGTCGTTGCGTCCTTAATTGGGAGCCAGTGCATGTCGGCAAGAAGTAGTGTGGTGAGGTAACTACGACGCTCACGACAGAAAAGCCTATCCGCAGAGTTTTGCACCAGCTGTAAGCGTCCGAGTGCACAGGCCGATATACCAGCAAGCAGTGAGGTACAGAAATCAAGACGAGATGTCACAAATGCATGGACCAATTTAGATGTGGTATCCCTGCCTAAACAAGCCCGAATTGTATCAATGTTATGTAGCTGAACGTAGGCAGATTTGACTGTGGAGCTGATGTGGTCGTCCAATGAAGGGTCATAGTGTCTTATTGAGCTATTGTGTTTTTGGCTTTTTATTTGGACCCCTGTAAAGTAAAGTATTCTTTTCGGAGCAGAAAGAGTGTCCACAGTCGCCTTCCGAGTTCAACTTCGGCTCATGATGCAAGCCAGATGCAGTTTATTAAGCAAAAGTAATTTCTCAACACCATATGAAACGACCTTGAGTCGGAACTGTGGCAACTTATTTTTCAGGTAAATATGATCAGGATATGGTTGCTAAGCAAGCTGGTGATGGGAAGATTCAGACAAACGGCAAACTTCGTGCTTCATCGACCGTCGTGGGACCACCTCCAGGTTTTTCCCAGGATTTGTCTGTCGTTGTACGGCCGCAAGAACTGAACCAGCCTTTAATTACCGAATTGACGACATCTGCCGCTAATAGCACCATTTGTAATTCCAACTGCAGTAAAAAAAGTACTGGCAGTCAACTGTTGGAGAGAACCAGACGTGTAAGTCAGTCTAAGAAACTTCGTCGCCAGGTCTGCAGCTTTGTGTAAGACAAATTGACATTAAACTTTGGTTGTAGGCTTGCTTCCTACACGCTTTGTAGCTATAAGCTAACCCATATCTGTGTATAATGAAGTCAATTTTTTAAGGTTGATATCCACTTCAACTATCATGTTTAGTAGTATATCATTATTATGATGCAGCACTCATGATGTGCATTATTGTCTAGGGACTATGCAATTTTAAGGCATGGACAACGGAGTGTAGCACTAGATTTATATATCACATTACAGAAATCATGTCTTTGAAAGTTCAAGACTCACAGAAGCGACTAAATAAATTCCAAACTTCACTACTAAGATATGATGTATGGTTGCACACCAAAAATATCTATGACTTGTTATCAGCTATCGACTCGATTACGTTCTTTGTAAATGAATCTTTCGTAACTCGATGCAGCTCGTATTATCTTGGTATCTGACAAGCTAATGAAAAGAAGGCTAACCCATGATAAGAAGCCAGCAGCAAGCAAGCTAATTGTGAACCAAAACCAGATGCCATAATCCACCTGTATTTTGCTATTGGCGATAAAAGAAACTCTTTTTCTTCTGGGTGGCTCTTGGTTTACTTTGGTTCAGTAACTGAAAAAATGCCGTGCAAAGTCATGAAAGCATTATCTTTTCTCACAAGCATGGGTGACATTAAGACCATAGACGAAATGCCATGTTTGTAACTTACAGTAGTAAGTGCAGTCACCTAGCAGATGCTAGCGTACTTTTCAAGTAGTGCCTTTTGAAGTCCAACTGCTTGCTATAGACAAAAACCACAATATGTCTGCCAGTTGTTTTCTTACAAGCAGGGATTCAAACTAAAATCATTTACCTTAAGAAGTTTATAAGCTATTTATGTCACACTTGGAAAATCTGTGGCGGCGACTCAAGATATGAGATAGCCGCGCCCAACAAGTCGACACCAAGTTTTTGGCTGGCCACACTGTCTGCAGATGGCCATCGAAACCGACGATTTATCTTCTGGGCTCATGGCCACACTGTCCCGGAAGTGTGGTAGTGAGGGTAGGATCCTCAAGGCGCCTCAACTTTTATGGTAATATTTCTTCAATATTCGACTAAAAATGAACTTTCTAAAGAGTAACTTGGCTCTGTATTCGAACATATTCTGCAATTCTTTGTTGATTAAAAACGTTTGAAGACAGGAAGTGCGTCAATGCGGTAATCCTTTAATCGACCGAACACGCCAGTAGTATGGAATGCCAACATTGCATAAGTGGCTCTGTCATTGATAACCTGCATTGAGGAATATGCTTGACGCGGCCTCAAAATTCTGGCCTTTAGTGCCAACAACCACTCTTAACTTTGCATTACTTCACGATTGGTAATATCCGCCATTCATTTATGATGCTTGCTATGCTGGAGCTTTTAATTGATTCGCAGACAGAGTAAACTGTCAACCTTCTTTTTAGTCCTCAGAGCCAGCATCTCGCCAAATCTCGGGATCAGAATATACAAGCAGCATGCACGCAGCACCGGTCTCTTCAGGTATGTCAAGATGCCATTCCGGATAGAGGTGCAACACATTTCTGTGCCTGCAGCGAATTCTGAATTGGCCGAAGATTCTATTGGTTTCATGATGGATGTCTGTCATGGGTTATCGCAATAGCTTGTTCTTAGCATGTCGGCGCGCGGCATTACACTTCCGCTTTCCTGCAATGGTATTCAAGGAGTCGTAACATGCCTCGATGTATTTAGCAGTGGCTGGAGGATCTGCTGATGCAGAAACGCCTGATGAAGCCGTACTCCCGGGGCTACTTCCACCACTAATCAGCCAGCCGCTCTCTGAGGCTCATCTGAATCAGCTTTCATTGATAGGAGCAGCTTGTCAGCACATGCCCAGGTCGTACGACTCTAAAATGGCCACGTAAGTCTCGTGAACATGCTGTATCTATCATGTCGTGAACCAGCGAACTCTTGTTGTATTCTCAACTTCGCCAACATCGGCGTTGCACCGCGTTGGATGCACCTTTCGGCCTTTGAATTAAACTTTTGAGGGCCACACCTGCATGAAATTCTCCTATTTTAGACATCGGGTGCCAGCCTTAGGGTAAGGTGCTCCCACTCCACGATTTCGGTAGCGGGTTTGAATCTTGCGGAAGGCAATCCTTTAATGCCCACTGCTGGGAGTGGTGATGTCCGCTAAGGCTTTTCTAGTAAGTTCCAGTCTGGCTTTACAGCTAATCACTCCACAGAGTCAGCATTGCTTCGGGTATACAACGACCTACTTAGGAATGCAGACATGGGTAGAGTGTCCCTTCTTGTTTTGCTCGATCTTTCGGCAGCTTTTGATACCATCGATCACAAAGTACTTCTAGAGCGCCTCTCATCTTGCCTGGGCATCACTGGCACTGCTCTGCAGTGGTTCAGGTCCTATCTCAGTGGGAGACTCCAGGGTATTGACGTGAATGGACAAAGATCATCTGAAGTACCTCTAAAATATGGAGTACCTCAGGGCTCTGTGCTAGGTCCGGTTCTTTTCACGGTTTATACTCTGCCTCTTGCTGATGTGATTGCCAAGCACAATCTAGGCTTTCACTTCTATGCGGATGACACTCAGTTGTACCTTTGCTTTGATCCCTCCCAGCCTTCGAGCACCTCAAATTCTCTAAACTCACTTGCTGCATGCATTGATGACATCCGAACATGGATGGCAGAACATTTTCTAAAACTAAACGATGATAAAACTAACTTACTTGTTATAGGCAAACCCAGTGTGATTCAGAGATTGGAAAGGCTGACGCTCAAAATTGGCTCTGCCAGCAATATCTCCAGCTGAATCAGCTCGAAATCTAGGTGTCATATTCCAAAGCGACCTCTCGTTAGACGACCACATCAGCTCCACAGTCAAATCTGCCTATTTTCAGCTTCATGACATTGCTAAAGTTCGGGCTTGTTTAGATAAGGATAGCACGTCCAAGTTGGTCCATGCATTGGTGACATCCAGTCTCGACTTCTGCAACTCACTGCTTACTGGCCTACCGGCATGTGCGATCAGGCGATTGCAGCTGGTGCAAAACTCGGCAGCTAGGCTTGTCTGTCGTGAGCATCGCAGTTGCCACATTACTCCACTTCTCGCCGACCTGCACTGGCTACCAGTGAGGCAACGGATTGACTTCAAGGTTTTGTCGCTCACTTTTAGGTCTCTTCATTCTATGACTCCAGCCTATCTCTCAGATATACTCCCCCATCAGGCCAAGCATCGTACCACCCGCTTTTCGGAATCCAACAGTCTGGAAATACCTCGTACAAACCTTAAATCCTTTGGAGACCATGCATTCAACTCGTATGCTCCCAAAGCCTGGAACTCCCTCCCGACCTGCGTCAGAACATCCCATGACCTGACCGCATTTAAAAGAAACTTAAAAACACCTTTTTAGGACAGCATTTAGTGGGTCCCTGTGATTCGTCCTTGATGTGCTTATGCGTGCTGACACTGTGCATGCTGCCACTAACCACATTTGCATGCTGACCCTGTGCATGTCACCCCTAACCATAATATTCATTTTGTTTGTTTTTCAAGCATGATTTTACTTACTATTCAATTGCATATCACTTTGCAGCAAATGTAAAGCGCCTAGAAAAAGATTAAGTTCTCTGAGGGCGCTTTATCAAGTGCAATATTTTTATTATTATTTTCTGCTGCTATATAAATGGGGCCGTCAAATCAGGTGCCGTTTACTTTACCTCGCAACTTACGGCCTTTAGCTGCAGACTCATTCTCGACTTGTATACTTTGTGCTCACGTATTACTCAGATCGTTATGTGAGCAACAACTATAATTACGACTTGCTTTGCTGAAGTATGTTTTGTCACACTAGCGTCAGTGCCAAACAACGGGAAAGGTGAATTTTACACTAGAGAAAGGTATGCACTGGGATTTATTTATTAAGTATGTCGTATATTTAACTTCCTGGTGGCGTCTTTTTCTTTATTGGCGACCCAAGGCAACCAAATTATTTATTTAAACCTTTATATCTCTAGCTGTCCCTCGAACTGAATTGTAATCCTTTGGTAGTCGAACCTTAAGCCGGTATGCACCGAGAGACTGAAACTCGCTTCCGGCCGGTCACTACCTGCAATGACCTTGCATCATTTGATTCTCAGATAAAAGCACCTCATCTTTAGTCAGCTTCTCTTTGCCATAATGAACTTGTCTTTTGTGTTCCTGGTTGTACTGTGTGCTTACAAGTGCATGATTCAGTTAATGTTACTTGCCAGAGGTCTGGTGACCCTCAGTATCTTCATGCTTGCTTTTGAATACCTTTTATAGGTATGATACTTGTGTGTGCTTTTGCATGCTTGTCTAAGTATGTGAATTGTGCGTGCCGCTGACCTGTGCTTATTGATTCTCTTTTAGCTAGCTGTAAATAGGCCTGGGAATAGATTTACTTCACTTAGAATTCTATGCAAGCGACCTATTAAATTGTATCACTATTACTATTGGCATCCTTATCTCTCAATGTGAAGATGAAAAGTCGGTACTCTTTGGTCGTTCAGAGGCATGAGGCCGGTGTGGCATGGTGGAGGCGTGTCTCTTCCTGTGACCTTAACATTGATGGTAGATACGCCCGACTAGGCTGGGCAGGACCTGGGCAGTGATCACTTTACACCCATTAAGGGTGAATTTTTATGTGCAGTGATCTCAAGGCCAACTCGTAAGAAATTTTACTTGCTAAGAAAGAGATAGAAAAAATATTGAGTGGGTTGGTTCGGGTTGGTATCCTTCACTTCTAGAACATACCGAGTGCCCAGAAAGACTTGGTTCTCTTTGAATAATGAAATGTTTAATTGCTATCATTGTCAATAAAACTGCTGAATCTTCCACTTTTATGCAGATTTATTACAACAATTGGGACTTTATTACATGAGCAAACGTGAGAAAAAGGGATGCGTTGTGAGGATCTAGTGAGTCTGAACCGTCTAAACGCTGACCCAAAAGCATCCCAGCGATTCGCGACATCGACATGCGATGCGAGAGGGAAAAACCTATTCGCGAGCATCCACCGATCAATGCATTTCGTTGACATTATGCTTACTAAAACAGAACATTTGATGTATTCGATGACTACGAACTCAATTAGAGCAGACGCAGCACGCGCTACATACAACTGAAGCAAGACTGCATGACACCCCCATTCAGGCCAACGGTGGGTGAAGCAGCAGGTGCCACAGATTTGACCATTTTTTATTTTCCAGTGCGCACAGTAAATATAGCTAGCTTCGACGCGTGCATCTAATTTTATAGTTTGCGATAAATCTAGCCGCCTCACTGGAGCATAGACAGATACGTCGAATAGAAGGCTACAGGTTCGTTTTCTTTCCTGTGCGGATATGAGCTCTATAACTGGTAGTCACTCCTCCCGAAGCTTCCGCTTTCAGTGTATTTAGTTTTTTAACGCGTGCGATCAGCGAAGGATGCTTTTTCTTCTTCTTCATTTCACCAAATGGTCGCGGGTGAGGTTTCTGAGGGAGGTTTCAATGATGATCTTCGCGAAACATATGTGCACCGGAGTTGAGTGGCTGGCAAGAGCAGTCTTTGATATCAGCATATGGCTCCTCCGGATCTGATCTCCCAGTTTAGTCAGTGTTTCGGGAGAAAAGCTTATATTCTCGCGAGAATGGTGGATCTATGTAACTGCACCCGTTCTGACCCGGGACAGTTGCGAAATGCTATTTTTATAGAGCCCCAGTGAATTTGTATTTTTTCCTGTGCGTTTTGAGTGAATACTATGTGCATGCATAATTCAGTGCATTTGGATGGCCAGGGGATCTACTGGCTCGCAACTTGAACTGCTTTCTTGTTCGCTCGTGCATGCTTGTCTGGGCGGAATGCTTAGGGCCGTCCAATCCTTGTGAGGGTTGCCTGAGCAGGATGCCGTGCTTGTCATTGTCTCCCCTTGTTTGCTGCTTCTCTCTTGCAGTGACTTTTTAAGAGTACGGATAGAGATTTAGTTGTCTTAGGGCACCATACAATTGACATTATTATTATTATTATCATTCTTTCGTAGATCATTCCTGACGCCGTATCCGTGGCCCACACCGAAATACTACCCGCAGGCTGCAGTCGAATCTCCAGGCGGAAAAGCCGGCTACGATGGACTGTCCGACGAGACGCTCTTCTTCCTCTTCTACTACACTGCAGGATCGAAATCTCAGTACAAGGCGGCCCAGTCTTTGAAGAGAAGATGCTGGAGATTTCACATCTTTCACAGCCGATGGTTCCGACGCAGCATTCAGCCAACGGTCATCACCGACGAGTATGAGGAGGTTCGTTTTTTCCTGCCATGTATTGGGCTCGGTCTTAGTACTCAAGGGAGGGAGGATGTGAAATTTTGATCGACCTTGACTGCTAGATGGTGCTGAAACCGGGGCTCCACTCGGATTGCGGCGAGACCTTGGGGTGAATGCTGCTTGGTGGATTTTTTTAGGGCAACTACATGTATTTTGATTTTGAGACCTGGAACATGAAAGCAGTCAAGCATTACCGCTTCCAATATTGCTATCTGGAGGACAGACATTTGGACTAGCCGTCACTAACCCATGCTGCTACTGACATCTAAGCCCAATGGCGACGATTTCAGATAGAGCCGTCGGGAGTTGAGAGGCTTGCTTCTTTCGTTAGTAGACGGCCATGCATTCGACTACCTCGTGCACTATAGCACCATTCCATCCGCAATTGTTCTGACATCAGTCGATGATATTTTCGCTTGCACTTAGCCTTATGCACTGCCACGCGCTCACTCAGGAAGCCTGTACAGAGATTCGGTATCCATGTCTATTTAACACGACCATCAACTCTGTGCAGCAACATTAGCCAACGTGGTTTTTTCGCAAGGGCGGTGCTTTCTTTTTGCTACGGAGTCCTTGGTCAGTCTGGCATTGATTACGGCAATAATTGTATAGCTAAGCTAAGCCAGTATACTTTATTAACTCCAGTGGTTGGCTCACTGTAACTGAATTGATATCATCTAATGGTGCTCGGTGTTCAACCGTCCACGTCGGCACTAAAGTGCCTCGATGTAACAGTCATATTTATGCATTTATAATCGATGCAAGCTGTTTAACAGCGCCTACCAATGCACGTTGGGGTGAGCCAATTATACTGTACTGACTAAGTTGAGTCATTTTATCGTGTTTCCGTGCTCCTTGAATTACAGTTATGCGTGTGGAGCCTCGCTGACAGCTCGTCGCGATGAGCTTTGTCAGCACATGAATGAGGACCTCGGTAAAAGGAACGACCTCTCGATCTTTGCCCACAGTTAAAAGCAGAGGCAGCATGACCGTGCCCTTAATACCGAGTTAACTATTCAGGATACCCGTCAGTGTCGTCGTGCTGTGCCAGCAGCTACCAAGGTCGACTTTGTGGAGATGCTCGCGCTATGTTGGTGTCACTAAATCAACTGAAATAGAACTTGAGCTTGAACATAGATGACGAGCGAAACTAAAGCTGTGTGATAACGAGCACGGTGCTGTGACCCTAAGATCTCTGAGACATAAGTCGTCACTTAGTAAGTCGTGACAAAAACAAGAATATCGTGCAGAATGACTGACAGAATAAGTATATCATGTTTGCAAATGGATGCAATTATCAAAACAACAGAACAGTTTCGCATGTTCTGACTTACACGAGCATTTGTATTTCAAGTGCACCTCGCCTCGTCACTGCTGCAAAAATCACGAGTTTGTCATGCAATAACAGGGCTAATCAAGCTGCCATTGTGTCAGGTGAGGCTGGTGCAAGTAAAAGCACTGCGATTTCTCTTGCTTAATTAAATAGTAAGAATTTACCATTCGCCCCTCTCTGCCTGTTGACAGTCTGTCAGATCCTCATTTCTCGCGCCATCCGTTAAAGAGAGCAACTTTGTGCCTCTGGGTACACACCTTCAACCCGCATCAATTGACTGTCACTTCTTTGCCGGAATATGTGCAGTCAAATGTGCCGTCAGCTCGTCCACCGATGCTTGTGTAGCTGACTGCGATTTTACATTGTCCTTCTCTCATTCCTCTATCGCTCACTATTGCTCTTACTTCTTGCAGCTTTCTTTTCTACACTCACTCTCTCTTCCCTCTCTCTCCCTCTCTCGCTCTCTTCCCTCGCACTCTCTCTCTCTCTCGCTCTCTCTCTCTTGCTCTCTCAGTGAGTCAGTTGCACACATGCCCGGAGTACAAGTGCATTAGGGCACTGCACTGCTACCTCATCTCGATCCACTATAAGCGCTGTCCTGCGAGGACTGGGAGCTCCTTCGTGTAGTCGGTCCGCTGAGAGAAGTAAGCGTGAAGAGGCGGTACCAGCCAAACACGATGCTCGATAGGTTGAGATCGTCCAGGCACACCTGGGCGACACCCATAAACGTCTTTCTGTCCATTCGGCCATAGTCACCCCATATCATAATCTGCAATGGTCGGAAAGAGGAAGTAAAGCAGAGCGTATGATAAGACACTGTAGCACAAGCTAGGAGGCAAAATAAAATAAACCCGGTCCTACGTCGGTACAACGAGTTATTGAGTTCCTCTAGCCCCGCTAAAAAATTCATTCATGAAGTAACACAAATTGGTGGGATATTGTACGGCAGTCTGTTTAGGGTATATCACAAATTTCACAGCATTTTGCTCGGACCTCAAGAAAATGGACTGCATATTATTTTATAACCATGCAAGTGAATTGCAGTAACCGTTGGGTTGGGTCGGAACTTCGTGGTCTAGCTTCTCTGGAATGCGAGTGGCAAGCCCGTGCAGTTTGGAGTATGCAATCTTTATGTGAGCTTCGTGTAGCCAATGCTTAGCTCAGTAATGGAACCTTGACGGATCGCAGTAATTGATCGTACTCTGCCCGAAAAAACTCAAGACACTTCTAGTCACCGGAGAAATTAGGAACTAAGCATAACTCTGCCCAGTGGAATAAAAACGGCTAGCTGATTTAACTGATTCTCGTTTCTATAGCGGCAGAAGAGCCTTAGCGGCTATCATCGCTGCTTGCAGAGAGAAATATAGGATTGCCTGCTTAAGAACTCGTACGCACGACTTGGGTCGTGATGTACAAGCACCTTGGCGCCCCCACCTAAGACCCAAATAACGAAAAACAGGATGCGATGCACTCACTCTTACCTGGAGAACCTTCTTCATGTATGGCTCCATGAACATAAGAACCTGATTGTAGAAGGGATCGAGAGTGCGCCTAGCCGTCGCTGTCTTGAGCTTCTCGATGCAGTCTTTGCCGTCCATGAGGTAGGCTTTGACGTAAGGGGCTAGTTGCAAAATAACAGACACGGTTCGTGAAACATATCCTGATAGAAGGACACAACACAGCCATACAAATTAGTGAGAGCAAACCTTTTTCTTTTTTCTCTTTCCAAGAGCCCGGCACGCAGCAAGCTTGCACAAACGTGCTCTCCCCCTCAAATTTGCTACGTCATTAATCGGCTTGCTGGCAACTCAGTGAACTTAGTAAGGCAGCTGTGGGTCGACCGACGGCCACAGCCACGCATACCTGGCAGCACTTTAGCCCCTGGTTTGGCAAGAAGATTCCGGGCTCTCACAATCTCAACCTCGAGTCGACCTTTTTTGTCGCATAGGCCCATCTGGATTTCGCCGATGCACGAAGTTCCCAATACTTGCCGTCCGACGATTTGGCCAGGCCCTAAACCTTCGATGAACTCCTCTAGACCTTCGCTGGCAGTGCGTTGAGCTCGTCTGCAATACCCGAGTTAATGCTCTGTATTGAGGCTGCGAGAGGGTGTTGGCACTCACTCGGATATTGCAGTGTGATGCAAATTGATGCACATGAGCAAGCGCAACAGGCAAAAACTGCAACACTTCCTGTAGGCCGGTCAGTAAGCAGTGTATGCTGGCACTAGTCATAGTATACGCTAGACACATCGGCTGCAGTCGTAGCCGATTCCAATGATAAGTGCACAAGTTTTCAGTAAGTACACGCAGGATTCAACTTGTGCACGTGAGTGAAGACTATCGTCAAGGATTTAAAGCTTGTGATGATGAGCGATGATGTGAAGCAATGATTTCAAGTTGAGCTCAACAGGTTGAGTGCTATCCTGAAACAACCCAGCGATTGGGCCATTGGGTCATTTCCCCCTGAACACCGCCTGTCTGCATTCTATCTTACGGCAGCGAACTTCGGGGTTGATTGATAATCGCAGTTCTTATGAGTGACATATCAACTAACCCGTACAGCTTTTCACGATGCTTCGCAGCATGCGGCTAGCTAAAAGGAAATTAGCATGTGGCTAGCTAAATTATCGTTATGATTAGCATTCGGCTAGCTAAAAGGAAATAGTTGCAGTCTTCCTGCGATGCCCAAAGAACGCTGTAGCTACTTCTGATAGTAGGATCATAACCGGAGTGCGCTGAAGTATTATATGGCAGTGAGCTAGCTACCAGCCACTCACCGTATCTGCTCATCGAGCTTACACCGAGCTGTGGCCCCGCCGGGAACGCTCTTCCCCAGTCCAGACGACGAACTGCTCGAAAACGGTGGCCATACTGCTGTAGAGGTTGCGGCACTTGATTTCGTCGGCGCGTCCTTGGCTGTGGCACAAGTTATGGTTGAGGAAGATGAAGAAGCAGCTGCTGCAGCTGCTGCTGCTGCTGCCACTAACATGTTTACACCGCCTCTAAGATGGTCCTGAGTCAGTGCTGCAGACGTCGGAAGGGTACTGGAAAAACCGGCCGCAGACGAGCTCAACAGCACGTGGCACTAATATCCCAATGCTCTTCAGCTGCATGCTCTCGGCAGGTTGATGTGACACGTTACAATCACCCAGAGCTATTCTTTTCTAGAAAAGTATGCTAACTCCGTGTACCTCCGTACCTGTTGCAATCGTCGCCACTATTATCATTCCACTGTTTTTCTATCATTATCGTCATTATTCCCGATTTTATTGCCTAAATGGAAATTCCTCTTTCCAAGAACCATGTTTTTCAACCAACAGCTGCTGCTCAGTTCAGCTGGTTTACGGGAGATCAACAGCATATATACCCAAGCGAAAGTTGGAATGATCGCCTCTTTTCCATTCGACTCGTCCTGCCGTGTACATATGACAGCTTATACAGTTCGAACATTAGTACCTAATGGTAATTCGTTTATGTGCTGGCTTCATAGCAGCAATGCACAGCCACCGAGTGCTTCTACCACCTCCACGATGGAAACACTAAATAAGAATCTTTCAAGTCACGACATCTAATCTTTCCTGAAAGGTAGCTATGACTTTCCATAATCGTATGCATGCTACGTCAGTGGTGGCTCGTGTGAATACTCGCAAAGCAAATCTGAAACTTTTTTTTCTTTGTAAAGAGAGAATAAATCTATGCTCACAGAAAAAAGTAAAGTCAGAGACCTATCTGTACATATGATAAGATCAGATGTGCATAAAAAATAGTTAGGTTATCCCATAAGAAAGGCAACAGTCGTACGCTCATCTAACCAATAAGAACTGCCGGTTACAATAGGCCCACTGCATTGTACAGGACTGCTTTTGTGGCAAACCCTCTTTTTCTTAGCGACACACAGATTGAACGTAAAAGTAGTTTTTCTCCAGCAATGCCAGCTACAGCGGAATGAATCGAGCCTTGCAATAGTGGCATCGGATCATTCTGAATGCTGCGCAAACTGCACTTTCAGTCGAGCGATGACACAGCAGAGTTGACGATTAGTGGAACGACGACAGGTAAGCGCACACCCTTCTTCGAATGCATCAGAGCTGCTCAAATGTGCCCCGCCAACTTCCCCTTTCACGAGTCATGCCCCCAAGGGCAGGAAGCTTTCCAGAACTCACGTTCCAGACGAGTCGGTAGAAGTGCTGAAAAGACTGCCGTCGGTCGACTCGCGGCTCTGCTCTCTATACAGAGTGCCGCTGCCGCCGCCCCCACGACCTCCTCGCTGCTGCAGTTGATCGGCTGATCCGCAGCCGCGGGCGGCTGCTGGCAGCTGCTGCTCCTTGTTGTCGCTGGCTGCAAAGGCGCCGCACGTGGCAAGCAGAGCTGCTCTAGCCACTCTGCTTGCAGTCACAGGCCGTCCCTTGCCCAGCGGCCAAGCGAGACACGCCCCGAGCATTCGAGAATTCAAGAAGCGTAAGTGACCGAACAATAGGCCGGCGACCCTCACTTCAGCAGGAGCAGCAGCATTCTTCGAGAGGCGTTGAACGATGTCTTTTTTCTGCTTAAATTTCAGTCTCGCTCGCGAAGGCTACTCATTTGGGTAAGGCGAAAGCTGGGGAAATAATGTGAGTAGCCTGAGTGCTGAGTTCATACGAAAGCATCCTAGCCACTAACGAGAGAGTGGCTTTTGGCCGAAGCATGTGGAAGGGACGGTGCCGGCAGTGGGCGTCTCCGAAAGATGATGAGGAGCTGGTTTCTTTCTAATGCAACGAGGCCAAAAACGAAAGAAATAATACAAGAAACAATTACTTGCGGAGGACACAGTTAGGGTGAGCTCCCTGCATGGATGCTTGAAAACTTGCCAAACCGTGGCTCGGCCCTGTCGTAGATAGGCAGAGTCACGAGATCAATTTCTGAGGAGGTTTCTGGTTTTAACATTGACGGCAGAAGGATTCCTGCTGCATGCACTGTGCTCTAGCCGAGTGGCTCTGCGTTACTTGGTATTTATTGCGCTGACTCTGCTCTCAGCACGTACGAATCTTATCTAGCACCAGATGCCTACTGCTGCTGTCATTGCTGCTGCTGCTACCACTGTCAGGTTTTGCACAGCTTAGGCGTACTCACGTAAATAGCCTGCGCTGCTCGTCTGTCGTGCATCCATCCTACTAAGACCGGGCACCGTCTGCTGAATGAGCACGGCTCCTTGCTGCCGCTGGTAGCGTGCATCTGGCTGGTCGCGATTCACTGCTGAATCGGACATGCTGCCATCAGCTGCCTCCTTGATTTCTTGCCAGCCTGGTGGCACAAGAGGCCGCCGGATCACCGGGCTGCGGCTACCCATTTTTGATGTAAACTCACTGCAAATATGATAGTAATTGTTGCAATGGTCATCGTGAGCATAGTGTATAAGTATAAGCTCAGACTTTTTTAGACAGCCTAAGCTGAATTATGACGGAAACAGTTGCTTGCTGCATGAAAAGATGCTGGATTCCTATGTTCTTTGCTCTAGCTCAGCAGCCTGCTACCGGCATCGTTGCTACATGAGCAATGATGGCAAGAGCAACCCCGAAGAAAGGTTTATATTTATAGCCGCTGGATTGTGGATTGGCCCAAATATCAAGTCAGAGTAGTCCATGACCTCGAATCTCCTTTTGCTGAGGTGCCAATTTCTCGGTCCTTGTGCACTGGAAATGCAACTCGTGATCGCAAGCACCTGTGCATGGCACGTTATTAGTGTATCATTTCAGTGAAGTAGCAACCTCGAGTTTTCCTCCATCTAGGTGAGCATGAACTAGATGGCATAGAGTTTACTCGGCAATTGTTTAAGGCAAGCTAGCTTAAGCAGGTACCCTGCTTGAATTAAAAAGAAAACGCAAACCCGAATGCACTTCAGACCAGCAACACCCTTAAAAAGAGGCGCTAAGCTTTCTCACTGAGCGGCACTGCAACATGCCTGCAATCGCAACGGGAAGCAAGTTCACATCGCTGCAACGTGTGCAACGAGAGTGGCACACACAGTAAGTAGCCGAAATGCTATCGAAGCGGCCTCTGCCATGGCAGCTATCATCGAACTTGCTGCAGCAGCAGCAGCCGAGCGACTGGACTGACTATCTCTAGGCAGCACTATTTTTTAACTGTGCGAATCGACAGCATGGGTGATCCACCGACCTGAGCCTCTGCGAAGTCTTGGGTCGTTCTGACTGCGTAGATCTCACGCTGAATTCGCTTACTTCTGAGGCATCACTGAAGTGAGTATCCTCCTCGAGACTGGACGCTCCTACAAAGGTAGCATTGCGTGCATGCATGCATGCAATTTACGTTCGTACAACCCCCTAGGTTTTCCGGCGGACAAGAATGCAGGAGCCTGTGCCCAGCGGTGTACTAAGAAACTGTGTGGAGCTGAAACTTGAATTTGGAAGGGCCGGCCGATCACTGAGGAGGTTGAATGGATGGCCTCCAAATCCTTCTTAGTGACATAGCCGCCAGCTAACGCCTCCTCGGCTAAGATCGAAGGAGGTGGTACTGTAGCTAGCCATCCTGGCTATCCGCTTTCGGAGTGGCCACCCAAAAAATGGCATGTTGTCATGGCGATAGGCATTTCAAAAAGCGGGTGGCCTCTTGTGGCAGTCCGGGCCGATCTCTTGATTTTCCAGCACAGCAGAGCATAGGCATACAATCTAGTGATACGATAAGGTGCAACGTAACATAATAAGGCATTGCAGCAGGCGAGGGTTGTACGCAGCTGCTGCTGGCATGTCCGACTTCATTACCATCAACTATCGATCAACCGGTTGACGACGTTCACCAACCTATTTGGGAATCAGGCTGTTGTAAATGAAAAATGAATGGCCAGTCAATTAACGCTCATTTTGCCCTCCAAGAATAAATTGCAGCTCAGCCTCCGATGAATATCCTGTGACCTCTGCCGGCATCATCACTGCAATGCATACTTGAAGCTATGAGTAGGTGATGTTCATTATGATTCCTCATTAGAAAATGGTTATGCATGAGGGCTGCTGTACTCTTGCCTCGCCATCAAAGTACTGTGCTCAACCACAGCTGCATCCACATAATGGTTCGCATGTCGATGAGACAGACAGACACTTAAAAGACTTAAAAAGAGAAGTGCTGGCCAATTAGAACAGGAATACTTATACTAAACAGGAGTTGCACAGCAAATGAATATCAAGCATTGTTGTGCATTTTTTGAAATTCTAACTCACACTTGCTCCAGCAGTTGGCAGATACTTCTCTTACACAAGCGCATGCCATTGGGGAGTTTGGTGCACTGCATTATGTATTATGGTTGGCCATATTAAGCTAGGCCTATGGCTCTTACTTCCTTCCTTCCTACTTCCTTTAGCCGAGTTACTGATGCCGTGATGCAGAGACAGAGAAAAATGCAGAGACAGAGAAAAAGTCCGCAGGGGACTAGGTCAGAGCCCGAAATTTTGTTAACACCTGTCCTCACATTTGTTCTCTTTGCAGAATTAGGGGATACTTATCGCAATGTCCTCCCTGGTTCTGACAAGGTCAGAAATCCGTAACTCTTTCGGCTTTCTTGCCAATAAGTCTGATCAGGTCACTAAGAGTAAGTCCTAAACATGGCAGCAAGATTGGTCTTGAAAACAAACGAATGTAGTCCTTTCGTTCAGATATATATGCAATGGCTACTGGTCTTGTATCGGATACAGTTGATACTGGCAAAAATATTCAAAGCTATAGCCTTCAAGGTCTGCCACAAGATGGATTACTGCAGTGGCTTCTTTGCGGTCTCTTGTTCCTTCAAGACGTTACATTTGGTTAATAATGTCGCTAGCAGGTACCTTTGATGTGCATTCTCACAGTCCTTCATCAGCCGTGCTGTCTATGCTACGTCTGCCGATTCTGCCACTGCCTACCCAGCAACCCTGTCCACTTACTCATCTCAACTGCTGCTCAATAAGATCAGCTGCACTTAAGTGCAATTTGTTTTTAATCACGAGACTATGTTGTGGGCCATCGACTGTACCTCGAAAGCTGCCTAGGCTGCCTATGCACGTTTAAGAGCTCTTTAGCGTAACAATCACTATGTTATAGCTTCGTTGGAGTTAAACTACTGCTGCAGACATGTTACATAAAGTGAGGGGCTTGAAGAATGTAACATTGCATGGTGCATAAGCACGGCCTGAATGTTGTGCTTTTGGACAATGCATTGCCGTGCATCGACCCCAGAGCTTCCTCTCGAAGCAGGCAAATACTTTACTTATAGGAAGATTGCAGGCACATAGACCCAACGATGGCCGGACATTCGATTAGCTAGTCTTGGCATACAGTGCAGCTGTATTACTGCGGGCAACTTGTAGGGCACATCACCTCCAAATGATCGTATTATGAAGTCTCTTGGTGAATGGTTCAGTATGTCAGCAAGAACACCTCTGCTTCGGAGTCATTTCTGTTGTATGGCTTACCATCTCAAGCAGTAGAACAAGGCTACTGAGTGAGACGTGTCGTTAAAATCATGCTTGCCCTCTCATTTACAGCAATCAAAGAGACGGACTCTGAATCGCCTCACACGTTCGAGCTAGATGCAACTCTTTCAGCCCCTAGAGCAATCGCAGAATTTTTTCAAGCCAATTTAGAAGTAGCACAGAGCCATGGTGCTTGCCATAGGAAGATCCTTGTACACCTGTGTGGCTGCACAACCTTAGAACTCCCTCTCAGCATCTGTCCTTTAGTCTCCTCTAAATCTCTCTCTCTCTCTCTCTCTCTCTCTCTCTCTCTCTCTCTCGTCTCCCTGTCACCCTCCCCTCTCTCTCTCTCTCTCTCTCTCTCTCTCCCTCTCTCTCTCTCTCTCTCTCCCTGTCTCTATTCCTCCCTCACTCTCTCTCTCTTTCTCTCTCTTGGTATCGCTCTCTCTCTCTCGCTCTCGCTCTCTCTCTCTCTCTCTCTCTCTCTCTCTCTCTCTCTCTCTCTCTCTCTCTCTATCTCTCTCTCATACATATCATTTCACTCTCCATAAATGACGCTGGTCGACAGAAGCACAGGCACACAGAGAACAGATGTTATTACTTGCCAGGAAATCCCTTGAGCCGACCCAGGAGCTGCATACCTCCATACTCTTCTAGTCTCCCCTATGATTGACCAGCTCATTCAAAGTCAAGTTGCATCCCCTCAGCGATTTCTAAAAGCTGTAAATGTACACAAGTTGTGACAACTCAGTGTATCCTAGGCTAGAACCATTTTGTCACATGATCAATCCTTTTGCAGCTACATAAATGAGGCTGTTAAACCAGCTAACATCTTTATGTAGTTTGAGATCGCTGAAAGTTACTAACTTTCTGTAGATGGTAATATGCAACGATCTTATAGACTGACATGACAGTGATATTTCCCATAAAAAGGAAGTTATACAATTGGAGCAGTACTTTTGGTCTCTATAGCACTACAGTGAGCTCATCAGGTAACATCAGGCATTGCATTATACGGGACCTGAAGCTGGTTGGTAAAGGTGCAACAGCATATCTAAAATAAGACTAGCCCCTCACAGCTACCTAAATTGTTGGGAGACTGGCAGCAACTGCTAAGTACCGAACACTTGTGCATATGCATACAAAATTCTGTGTACGTCCCTCGCTGTCTCTGTGTCTGTCTGTCTGTCTGTCTCTCTCTCTCTCTCTCTCTCTCTCTCTCTCTCTCTCTCTCTCTCTCTCGCTCTCTCTCTCTCTCTCTCTCTCTCTCTGTCTCAGTCTCTCTCTGTCTTGTTTGTCTCTCTCTTTACTTGTCTCTGTCTCTCTCTCTCCCCCTCTCTGTGTGTCTCTCTCACTCTGTTTCTTGCTCTGCCTTCTATGTCTGTCTGTCTGTCTCTGTTAATGTCTCTGTGTGTGTGCATGTGCATGTATGTGTGTGTGCACAAATGAAAGCGCGTGTGTGTGTATGTGTGTGCATTCATATAAGAAGGCTGGCAAGCTCAGGCGTGCTAGCAAGCACGTTGTGTGTGTGTCTGCATATTCACACAAACAGGCAGGTAGGCGTATGCATGCTTGCTGACATATGCATTCATTTGCATTCCCATCACATGCCCAGTCGCTGGTGCCTCTGATCTGAGTCAGAAGGACTGACTGCATTGCAGAGCAAGCAGTTGCCCTTGACCAGGCCTGTGTCTATTTAAGCACTTGCCATCAGATGTGTCAAAATGACTGAGCAGCAGCACCACGAAGCCGAGAGCAAACAGCTTTGACAAAAGATTTTCGGTTGCTACAATTTCTGACCTTAATTCCTGTACTGGTACTGCACACAAAGGCATGTTGCCACTGAGCTGCACACACGAGCTGCTGCTGTCACAGCAGCCACTGCCACACACCTCGGTCGGCTCGCTTCTGCTGCTCGGCTCCCTGCTGCTGCTGCTCGGGTCTCTTCCTGTGATGCTGCAGCAGTGCTCGCTGTGCTGCAGCAGTGGCATAAGTGGCGGGTGTATAAGAGCCTGCTCGCTGCTGCTGCTGCCGGGTGTCAGGGCTTGCTGGACGCGATCGCTGATCATTCCACAAGCCATCAGTGGATTTGCTGTCAGCCCTTTGACCTGTTCTGGTGGCAGCCTGGACGTCACTGTACTCGTCGTAGCACTCACCAGAAAGCTGGCAGCCAGGATCTTCAGAAAATGAATTGTATCATAGTAGTGCACACACAACCTTGGGTATAGGTAATCCCAGGTTTCTAATTGTATGTTCAGTCACTCATCAACTTGGACTTCAAGCAATATGTTGAATATTCGCTACAGTAAGTCAACCGGAGCCCTCAGCCATAATCCCAGGCTACGTATGAAATTATTTTCATATTCATAGCAGCAATCTTAGCAGTCTAAATAAAGTTTTTTTTTCAAAATGCCGTCTCCTTTATTTATGGGGCAAATGCTGTAATAGCCAACTAACAGTGATGGCATTCACTTCCAGAACAGCTTAACCGAGGTTGAGGGGTGTTTTTAAGCAATATGTACTATTAGCATGTTGGACTCCTTAAAGTTTGGGAGGTCGAAGACGAATTCGTGCTGCCACGACTTTTGGCACCATAGCCACTTGTATGTCACTAGCTAGCCCTAAATTACCTAGATGCCCTATGAAAGCAGCTCTTGTCAGGCCAATCCTTAAAAGTCATCCCTAGCTCACAAGAACCTAAGTGACTTTCGTCAGGACACCCTTCTGCCATATTTATCCGACAGTTGAATGAGTGTTGGCTTTGCAGCTAGACTACTACACCAGTTCTTGCTAGCAAGTTCCGATCGAGATTCGGAGCTAACCATTCGCCAGAAACTGCCAAAACCTTATCTTTACAATGAGCCCAGCAATGCTGATCGGGTACAGCTTTTCTGCTAATTCATCTTAGTCTCACTCTCTCTCTCTCTCTCTCTCTCTCTCTCTCTCTCTCTCTCTCTCTTTCTCGGAAACATTTGACACAATTGATAACCATAGATATACTTATAAAACTGTCCTTAATATACTCATAAAAGACCCTCCTTTTGGAACAATTTTAGGCATGCCTAGGTATAATTGACACCCCGATAACCGAGTTAAATCCTACCTCAGAGTAAATGCCTCTCAGCTCTCCGGGAAGCCCTTAAAGTAGTTGGTCTTAATTGGTCTTAGGCTGACCCCTTTTCACTATCTACACTCTTCCTTTGGCCAATGTCATTTCACCAAGCACAATCTGGCTTCAATTTCTATGCAAATGACAGTCAGCTATAACTATCCTTAAAATATATAATTCATTTGCATAGCTTTCTAAGAGAATTTGATATATATCCAGGTGCTGTAAGTATGCCACAGGGCTCAAGCACACTATCTTGATTGTTGACGATGATGATTTTTTGACACTTCTAAGCCTTACCCTGCATCCAACTCCCCTGATTCCCTTGCAGCATGCATCGGTGGAAATTTGTGTTTATAAGGTCACTAACTTGCTGGAGCTTAAAGGCCGCAAGACCAGCCTAATACGCACGAGAAAATCTAGTGTTGAGTCCCCCAAAAGTTGGAAGGCCTTATCCTCATGATTGGTGCATACAGCATGACTCCACTGACGTCTGCCCTTAATCTGGGTTGCTATTCCAAAATGACGACATTGGATGAACACATTGCATTCACTGTCAAGTCATCTTACTTTCGGGTAAGGAACGTTTCCAAAACCAGGGCCTGCTCAGATAAGAGCACGACAGCTAAACTAGTTTAGGTATTTGTGATGTGGCATCTACATTACTACAATTAAATGTATGTCAAACTCTCTCTCTCTCTCTCTCTCTCTCTCTCTCTCTCTCTCTCTCTCTCTCTCTCTCTCTCTCTCTCTCTCTCTCTCTCTCTCTCTCTCAGCTCTCCTGCTGCATGAATTGCTGACATTCACCCTTCGATGGCAGTAAACTGCATCACATTAAATGACGATAAAACAAATTTACTGTTTATGAGACAACCTAGAAGTACTCAGAAATTGGAAAACCTGCCCCTCAAAATGGGATCCCCCTGCTTATCTCCTTTAGCATCTGCATGAAATATCTGTTTCCTGTTCGAAAGTGACATTTCACGAGATGACCACGACAACTACACAGTCAATTCTGCCTTCTTAAAGCAGTTTACTATGCAAAAACTCTGGCCAGCTTCGACAGGATTACTACAATCAAGTTGCTCCACGCCCTATTGACATCCCAATCCAATTTCTCTCAGTCACTGCTTCCTGATCTACCCGCCTGAGCAATAACGAGCTAACAGCAGGTAACAAACTCTGCGTCTAGGCTTTTCTGTCGTGAGTGTGGTAGTTGCCACGTTACATCACTTCTCACGGACCCACACTGGCTCCTCATCAAGTAGTGCATTCACTTCAAGATTGCTTCATTCACTTTTGGATCCTTCCGTTCCCTGTCTCCAGCCTACCTATCCAAACTGTGCTGCAATCAGACTAGGCATCGTACCAACCGCTCTTCTAACTCAAGTCGTTTAGCTTTCCCTCGAAATAAGCTCAAATCCTTTATTCGGTTGCCCCCCCTAAAGCCAGGAAATCCTCCTGACTGATGTCACGACATCCCCTGACTTGTCTGCATTTAAAAGAAGCTAAAACAGCAGTGCACCTATACCTCGCAGCCAATGCAAGATTGCAAAATCCACGTGAATTTACTTGTTTGTGCCTACGCGTACTGACACTGTGCATGTTATCACTAACCAATTGACATACTTCATGTATAGAGTGTGTAAATGACCTAGAAATAGATTTAGTTATATTAGTGTGTTATACAGATATATATATATATATATATATATATATATATATATATGTGTGTGCGTGTGTGTGTGTGTGTGTGTGTGTGTGTGTGTGTGTGTGTGTGTGTGTGTGTGTGTGTGTGTGTGTGTGTGTATATATCTACAGACTTATCACTGAATGAAAGTGCTACATTAGCACATACTTTTCCAGCAGTCCCTGATGCTAAAAGCATCTTCATTTTCATTTTCATTTTTGCTACGGCTTCAATTTTCCATTAAATGGGCCACTTTTCTCTCGGGAAGGGTCATACTGGACGTCTATGGGGCTAGTATGAGTATGCTAATTGGTGAACTGAAAGAATAGCCTCGCATGTTGTCGGATCCCCATACTTTGTCGAATGCACGTGCATAGCATGTACGTAAGCATATGCACGTAGATTTAGTGATTGCAGTCGGTAGCAGCCGGTTCCATTGGGCGACCACGAGGTGGCTTACCCCGGCGATCCAGCAGCTACGTCAACTACCTAGTCCCAGACAAGCAGGATGTATTTTAAATGCATCCCTGTATGTACATACCTGCACATACATCGAGGCTGCAAATATCCATATGAATTATATGTACAGTACAGTGTTGGTATATACCGGCCTATTTTATAAGTATTATCATGATGTGCAGACATATAAATATACAACATGTCTACATGTACTTCTATGCGTGGTTACTGTCCCGTGTTCGAACTCTACTGGGGGGGGGGGCAACCATGAGTTGCCCACAGCAAGGGGTAGTAGTAGCTGTTAAGGCTCTTCTACTGCTCTATTAAATAAGCTAACCTTTATTTTTCTGCAAGTAACGATGGCTAAGAGTTAGTGCTACACTGCGTGTGTGCACATGTAAAGAAAAACACAAAGCTTGTCCGGTTCTGGCAAATCGATAGCATGGTAGCCACCGCAGCAACTATCTATTTTTCTGCCCGTAATCTGACGCATAGCATATCTGATTGAAGGATCCTACCTAAAAATTAATCGTAGTTGATATGCGACTCGCCAAGACTTGATAGAGGCAAAATTTAATTCAGCATATTCACCATGCCAGTAAAGTTGTAATGCCAGTGAAGCATACACACACCCGTACTCTCTCTCTCTCTTGAATTCTCTCTCTTGAATTCTCTCTCTTCCACCCTCTCTCTCTCTCTCTCTCTCTCTCTCTCTCTCTCTCTCTCTCTCTCTCTCTCTCTCTCTCTCTCTCTCTCTCTCTCTCTCTCTCTCTCTCTATGTCTCTCTCTCTCTCGACCACACTACCTGCACGCATGCACACACAGACACGCAAACGCATTATAAGAGCATGCTTGTGACAGTGCCGGGATGGATGTCTATGCAAGGAATTACAATAAGCTTTCAAAAACTCCATTGACCAATAATGTTAAGAGAAGCACAAAATGGTCTTCAAGCAGCCCAAAGGACATGCACATTAACTAACTCGTCACACGACACTGACCTCTTTCATTCTGAGTGCTGTGGCCTCTCTTATCACGTCCCAATGCTTGCTGCGCACAACTACAAAGATGATCAAAAATATTGATTCAACAACTTTAATTCAAAATAAAATGCACGAAACTTAAGGACAATTTAAAGAAGCATGAAAATAACCAATGTTTATCATAGAATTGTTGCTGAAAGAGTTCGTGGGCTATTATGAGGTTAAAAACTTATTTTCTTAAATCTTATATCGAATTTTTGTAGAATGCACAACTAATGGATCGAATAAAATATTATTATTGTCTTTAACAAATTTACAAACAGTAAGAAAGAAAAATACATAGAGTGGCATGGACGGAGACACAAACAGACAGACAGAGAGGCCTAGAAACATACAGGCCTGGCACACGTGAGAGCATGTGCATGTGTGCCTGCGTGTGCGCACACGCCTATGTGCGAATGTGTGTGCATGCACGTGTGTGTGTGTGTGTGTGTGTGTGTGTGTGTGAGAGAGCACACGCATGTATTTTCCCTTGCTTGATTGAACAAGTGTGTGAGGGAGTACAAATCTTTGCGGCTATGATGGTCGACGATGCAAACTACAGCACACATAGGTCCAGACACAATCTATGTGAAAAGAAATGTAAAATCCAATTCATAGAAGATATGTGAGTGATGGCTGGAAACCAAATCCTTCGGAAATATATGTAAAGAAGACTAAATTTTGCAGAAATCGGTAGTAAACATTGATTGAATTATGAGTAAGATAGTTATGATTTTATTAAGTTAAAGGAATAGATCATTGTACTGGTCAACCTGACAATATACAGGGATATTAATACGAGCTTCCCTTTAGCATGGCCTAAGAGAATAGATTAGCATGCATGGGACAAGCCGTACCAGAATGGTAGGACCATGTAGGTACAGATCCGCAAGAGCTAGACTCCGCTATTGTGAGTATAGACATAAACGTGGATAGGTTCTATGATTGAAGGTAAAAAATATGTTTCAAATTAATCTGCTTCAATAGTTCACGCCTACCAGTGCGGTCGAACTCGGTCAAAGTCCTGAGCTCAACGAGAATCGACATTTTTATGGGTACAGGTATCTGAATGCATATTCGTCAGCAGTTCATCATTGCGAACCTTGCCAGAACCAGGTCTGCTGCCGCCCGGCACGCTCCTTCAGCACTGAGCCCAGGCTTCTAAACAGAGCACACTCTGCATGAAATGTATAATTATGACAATAATAGTAATAACACATTTGCATAGCACCCTCGACGAACTGAGTCTCTCTCTAGGCACTTGGGGGATGACTTTCGTCATCTCCTGCCATTGTTCTTCCTTCAGGACCAGGCTTCCTCCGACCGGTTCACTCTTATATGCTCGTATGCTCTTATGCTCCGTTGCGCAAGCTTCCATGCCGGTCTGTTCGGAACCACTTGCAGCGTAATATTAATAATAATAATAATAATAATAATAGCAGTGCATTTTTTATAGCACCCTCTGAGAATTTTGTCTCTTTCTAGGCACTTTACATTTGCTGACTAGAAAGCCAAGCGACTACTTGCAGCCTGATACGGCGCTAGACTGCGTAACATCTCACGGGTCATTTTAACGGGGTCGCTACCTGACCAAATTGCACGGCGTTGGCACCGGGTCATACGTACGAGGGTCGAAGCAAGATGACGGCCATGCAATGCATCACATTAAATGCATCTTAGCTTGGTCTGTGTGATCTTGACATGTAGAGCCGCCGACGACCAAGTCGTCCAGCCGAGGTCCCTGTTGAGGTTGCTGTGCTGCCTTCCCAAACCTCTGTCTGAGTCTTTCACAGCTTCTCTTGTATCCTCGACTACTACTTGAGCCGTCTTTCTTTCTTCGCGAGACATAGCAGCCTATACAGCCTCACGTCGTTGTGAGATTCTGTTTGAATACCCACAGAAGAGTAAAACTCTGCATTCTATCGGCCCTGCAGACTACGCAGCTCTGATATGCTTCTGCCCTGCAAGGTAACAAGATAAATACGTCCAAGGCCTCGGGCCTTGGTCCTGCTTCCTTAAGAGAGGCTGATGATGTGCCACTCGTTATAAGTCTATACCAGTCAAGGAAAACTTGAGCAACCTCTGGCCACTATACATATTGCTCTTCCAAATAAATACACTGGAACGAGTAGTAGTGGCAGACCAGCACCATTCTTATATCAAAACTTCAAACCTAACAAATTAGCTCAAGTCAGGTTTGACAGCACAGCACCCAGCGGTCAGCACTGCTGCAAATGTGCAACTATCATCTCACGAATGCTCTGCCTTAAGTGCTGACACTGAATGACTCCTTCTACTTGCTATGCTTGATCTTTTGACAGTATTTGATACATTGATTAATGAGCTCTCTTCCGAACCTCTAATCTCGCTTGGGTATTACTGGCACTGCACTGGAATGGTTCAGGTTTTATCTCAGTGGGAGATTTCAGAGCATATATATCAACGAACAACAGTTATCAAGTTAATAATAACAATAATAATAATAGTACAATTGTATAGCATCATAGATAATAATAATAATGCATTGATATAACATCCTCAGAGAACTCAATCTCTTTCTAGGCACTTTATATTTGCTTCAAAGGAGGAACTTAATATCTTTCTAGGCACTTAACATTCGCTATAAAGGAAACTTGATCAAACGGTTAGTTGTAACATAAAGATGTCGTCAAGCATAATATTGGTAGAGCTAACGTGCATAGGCTCAGCATGCAAATGTTGTTAGCGACATCATGCAACAGTGTCAGTACACATAAGCACACAAAGGAAGAACCGCATGGACCCAGTAAATACTGTGATAAATAGACGCGGTTTTAGTTTCTTTTTTAATGTGGTCAAGTCAGTTGATGTCGTGATCCAAGTCGGCATCGAGTTCCAGGCTTTGGAAACATATGTACTAAACCCACCGTCATCGATGGTTTTCATGTTCGTATGAGCTATGAGCTAAACGATTTGAGTCGGAACAAAGGGATTGTATGATTCTGAGACTAGTGGGGAAGTGTTCTGATAAGTAGACCGAAGCAACAGAATGAAGGGACCTAAAAGTGAGCAACAACATCTTGAAGTCGATCCGTTGCTTGACTGGTAGCCAGTGCAGGTCGGCTAGAAGTGGTGTAATGTGGCAACTGCGGCGCTCACGACAGACAAGCCTAGCTGCAGACTTTTGCACCACCTGTAAGCGCCCAAGTGCACAGCCCGGTAGACCGGCAAGCAGTGAGTTACAGAAGTCAAGACGGGATATCACAAATGCATTGGACCAATTTAGATGTGGTATCCCTGTCTAAACAAGCTCGAATTTTAGCAATGTTAAGTTGCTGAAAGTAGGCAGACTTGACTGTGGAGCTAATGTAGTCGTCAAATGAAAGGTCACTTTGGAATAGGACACCTAGAATTCGTGCAGATTCGACAGGAAATATGCTGGCAGAGCCGATTTTGAGTGTTCACCTTTCCAATTACTGCATCGCACTTGGTTTTCCCTAACTAGTAATTTGGCTTTATCATCATTCAATTCAAAGAAAGTCTTCTTCCATCCATGTGTGGATGCCATCAATACATGCAGCAAAGGAGTTAAGAGAATAATTCGACGTGCTAGAGAGGTGGGAGATCAAAGCAAAGATACAACTGAGTGTCATCTGTATAGAAATAAAAGCCTAGATTGTGCTAATCAATCATATTGGCAAAAGGGAGAGAATAAATTGTGAAAAGAAGCAGAACCAACCATAGAGCCCTGAAGTACCCTGATACTTGGGTGGTTCTTGTGATGGTCTTCTCTTACATCAATACTTTTACATCAATACTTTTACATCACTACTTTTACATCAATACTTTTACATCAATACTTTGGAGTAGTAATGTTAACTGCGCCGATCTGCACGTATTGAATCTGGGTTTCTGGTTCCTATATGGCTTTTCATTTGACGATCACATCCCTCTTTCCGATGTAATTGTCAAGCACAGTTTGGGCTTACGTTTTCATGCAGAAGACACTCAGCTGAACCTCTGCCCCCTATCTTACAGTGCATTGAACTCTCTTAACTAATAGCAGCAGCTACTTTATGGCTCACACTCCTCCTACTTGGATGGCAGCTTTCTCAACGTGAATGAGGATAAAACCGAATTATTATTCACATGAAAACCTATTGTTACATGGAAATTGGATAGCCACATCCTCAAAATGGGCTCAGCCAGCACATCTATTACAGCCTCTGCACATAATTTGGGTGTCTGGGTCCTAAATGACTTTTCATTCGAGGACCACGTCACTTCCACAATCAAGTCTCTGCCTGCTTTCAGCAACGTACTGTAATTGCAAAAATTCGGGCATGCTTTCATCAGGATATCACAGCCAAATTAGTCTTTTACTACTCTTTACCTCTGTTTCCCCTGTGATTTGTCCTTTATGTGCTTATGCATGCTGACACTGTTGCATGCTGCCACTAACCACACTTGCATACTGACCCTGTGCATGTAACCCCTAACCATGTTATTCTTGTTTATCAAGCATGATACCACTAACCACTCGAACGTGTTTCCTTTACAGCAGCTGTAAAGCACCTAGAAAGAGATTGAGTTCTCTGCAGCGCTTTATCAAATGTTAATCATTATTATTATTGTAGCTAATATCCATAAAACTCGTAATTCTTTTACATACCACCCTAAAAGAACTTATTCTACACCCCTGAGCCGAACCCATCCCTTCAATCTAAATGGCACCAAACAATGGCTCACCGATGGTGAGTGGAGGGGTGTGAAATAGCGGCAGAACACATGTGCCTGACAATGCTGGGATGGATGGTTCACAAATAGAAATAAGAAAATACTCAACCGAAACCAGAAGCACACTAGCTCACGTGGTGATCTAGATTATCTGAAACTTTTGAATAAATCTTGCAATGCACAAGCACTAACTACAATGGCGATCCTGTCACTGCAGTATACCCCTACCTTTAGCATTTTCATTGAACAATCGATCAACATTGTCAATTCATTCTGAATAGTGGTTACAATAATAGTAAAACATGTATTCACCCTATGAAAAAACTACATCTTTTCCCGTGTACTTTACTTATACTGGACGAACTCTGTACCTGCCAACACGATACGGAGAGCTACAGGGGAAAACTGAGGCAAGCGTCGAACTTACTGTCTCTGCTGCTGCTGCTGCCGCTGCTGCTGCTGCCACATTTCTTCATCTGGATCATGGGCTGCATGAGCTCCTTCCTCGAAACCATCCATGGGTGCCATGCCAGAGCCTCTGTGTCTGCCTGTGTACCTCGAGCAATCTACAGGAGCAAAAAACATGCACAGCTCACGATTGCTCGGCGTGGCCGCTGGGCTTGCCAGCTATTTTGAATGCATTCAGGCTGCTGACTGGCGCGTTGGTCTCAATCGTCTCAAAAGGAATCAAGAAGTACCACGAGTAATGCAGGCAAGTTACGGTTCAAGTTCAAATTCGAGCGTGACACGTGCCATTTCCCAACGGATTTTCGTGAGGTTTCTGGCTGCTACTGACTCACACCGAACGCTATCACACGAGGCAAAAATATGCACAAGTTGAACATTAAGCAACTAATTGTGCATTGTTCCATACTCTTACACTATGAAAAGGTTCTCCCTAAGGCAGATGGCTTAGCAATATAGATGGATGCGCTTGAAATTCAGCATTACTCACTAGCGTTCAACTTTAGAAACACCTGTTCAACTTCTGGACGCTATAAGATTCACATGCATTATTTTTCACTCCTGCTAAGGAGACTTAAGCTGACGTCTTGTAGTTATACAAAAAGTCTTAGTCGATTAAGTACACTTTCCTTGTATATGCATACGACGAATCCTCAGCTGGCCATCACGAACCAGAGCCAAGTGCTAGCTTAGCATACACAATTTCAGCACTCGTAAGCACAGAAAGGACAAATCACACAGACAGACCAAATTCTGCAAAGGAACTAGGTAGGCTTTACGCAGCTTCCTTCAAACGTCGCCGAGTCACGAAGTCGTGATGTGTCCGTCGGTAATGGGTTCTAGGCTTTGAGAATATAAACTGAATTTATGGTCACTACACGATTTGAGTTTGGTTAGAGAGGCACTGTAAACGATCAGACTCAGAGGATTATTATGGAAATTATTATTAGATGGCATTATGGAAAGCCTAGAAAGCATATATTTCTATTATGTATTCAGGAGCAAGAGAATGAACGAACCTGAGGATGACCACGGAATTCAATTTGCCACTTGACGAGGAGCTAGTGCAGGTCGGTGAGAAGTGGTGCAACGTGGAAGTTTCGATATCACAGCAGACAAGCTTAGCGGCAGAGTTTTGCACTTGCTGCAAGCTTCTAATTGTAGAGGCCGTAAGACCAGCAAGCAGTGAGTCACATACGTCAGGGCTGGGTTGGCTATGAGATGGTTGCTCAACAAATTGTCAGAGTTATTTTGGCTGTGGTTCAACCATTCTGCTATGTAAGACATTTCTTGCGACCGTATTACCAAGCATTCAGTTAAGATACCAGCCATTTAGACAAACCACGTGTCCTAACACGTGGGCCCCTCTGGAAGCTGCAACTCTCTCTCTCCTCTCTCTTTCTCTCTCTCTCTCTATCTATCTATCTATCTATCTATCTATCTATCTATCTATCTATCTATCTGTCTGTCTGTCTGTCTGTCTGTCTGTCTGTCTGTCTGTCTGTCTGTCTGTCTGTCTGTCTGTCTGTCTGTCTGTCTGTCTGTCTGTCTCTCTCTCTCTCTCTCTCTCTCTCTCTCTCTCTCTCTCTCTCTCTCTCTCTCTCTCTCTCTCTCTCTCTCTCTCTTTCCCTCTCTCTCCCTCTTTCTCTCTCTGTGACGAAAGGACCTCGCATTGCCGGGGCTTCGAAGCCGGAGCATCGATTCGTCGAATTGGCATCTTTTTTGCCCAGAAATTAGGGGATTTCCAGAGCACATAAAAATGTACCCCGATTTTTGGGCATCCAGACGGCTATTAAACCGTCGTTTATGCATAGAGCCAGGTTTATTTCTACAACTATGGGCACAGTGCCCACAGCTGGCTGTTCAACATGGTCACCAACGTCAGTATACAGCAGTCGTTAAATATACACGTTTGAGATCTTTTAAGCTAGGGATTTTGGATTTTTTTAGTGGCGTGTTTAGAGGTTTATGCTATTGGGCTTACGATTTAGGGGTTAGCGGTTATATTTTATCATTTTTGGCTTGCGTTTTTGAGCTTAGGGTTCGGGGTTTAGGGTTTAGTATTTAGATTTTAGAAAAAACTCTTAAAAGAAAACATCTCAAAACGTGTTTATTTAAAATAAATATAAGCAGATGTTTGCAACCATGTTGAACAGCCTGCTATGGGCATTGTGCCTACAGCACTAACTGGCCTGGCTCTATGCATAAACGACGCCGTATTAGCTGATTCGGAAAACTTGTTCCGACTTCCGCATGGACACCCGCCGAACACGTCCAGCGGCTGTATTAAAGGAACAGAGCTTAGTCCAATTAACTTTCCCAATTCCACAGTGTGCTGCAGTCTGCTGTGGTTTTAGCAGGGCCACCCATTCACTATTCGACTTGTTTGGCATATCAACGTCACTCGCTCGTTGGACCTCTCAGCAATGGACAATAACCAATGGTCCATTACATTGGGGTAAAGGCCACGGCGTAAAGGCAACAAAAAGTCTGACGGCTCTGCTAGCCTCGGCTGGGGCAAACATTGCCTGCTTGTCTGCAATCTGTATCTAAAAATCTGCCGATTTCGTTATTCCGGGTCAAGAGTGCAGGTAACTTGCTGATTGCACTGCCTTTAGGCTGTAGCTTCAAGGTGACAGAATTCCGGTCTACTTCTCTGCGGCAGGGCATTTGCCAAAGAAGCAGGACAAGTCTTGCAAGTGTTTCATGTTGCCAGGGAGGCCAGCAAAATATGCTGGTCGATGCAGCTTTCCAATTTTTTTGTCAAGAGTCAAATTCAAATAAGAAACTCCCGGAGATCGGCTGGTGATTGCAGCGTACCTGACCAGCAAGGCTCAGCAGCTATATAATGCGGGTACTGTTGCCAATTGAGCTGCTATTGCCAGCAAGCGACACAGTTTTCACATACCATTCTAGTGCTGTAACTAGAGCAAGACAAAACCTTAAGAGCACAGCTGATAAGAGGATGCCGAAACTGCAAAGTCGTCTTTTTGATTGGAGGTGAACATGTCGTCAATAAAAGATAAAATGACTAGAGTGAGTACAGTTGGCTCTAGCGGTCCTGGAGTGGACAACCATTGAGCACAAGCATTGAGAAGTTCAAGCCTAGACATTCATCGAGATGACTATACCATCGCATACCACACTCATCTCCGTGGGACGGTGCAATTCACTTTTAGAAAATGTAGGCATCAGTAATCTATGCCACTTCTACCGTAGTAGGATTAGTTAGAATGGTAGTGCTGACAGTTAATAATATTTGAAGACCTGCTTCTTTAAACATTCAACGGGTAAAAGCATCTCCTGAACTATGTAGCCATTAAAAAACTCTCTGTGACAAAATCGCTTGAGTTAAAATCTCCTAGCTAACCGAGACAAGGAGGTGGGAATTTAAACCTATTTTCTGATTGTGTGAAAATTTGGAGCCCAAGATGTATGTACACGCCTAGTATTGTTGTTTCCTTCCGATTTGCAACAGTCCTGGATATCCAAGCTGGGCTTAAGTTGATTGTATTTTTAAATGCTTTGCTTCTTCGGTTCGTCGAGGCATTGAGCTACTAAAATGGCGGCCGTGCTAAATCAGCCAGACAATTACTGCCTGCCGAGATTTCTGTTATTAAACTGTCCTGAATTACAGAGGCTTGGAACTGGTGCTGTGATAATCTATTGTCAGGATGCATAGAAGCCGCAGCTGCTTCGTGTTCATGCTTCTGGAGAGCTCGAGGCTTTGAGCCAGGCAGGCGTTACGTTCTAGCCCACGGGTCAGGCGATTTCGAGGGGTCAGCGGGCTGGCAGCTAAGAGCAGCTCTGAGAGATGGCTGCTTCCGGAACCCTATGACCTTCCTTAGCTGCCGAATGTACTTCTCGGCGCTCTGGATGTGAACTTGTCATCTTAAGATATGGGAACTCTTCGTAGCTGGCCCGCTTTGCTACCGCCAGTAGACACGCGCGAGCATCGGTCGGCAGCGCTGCACTCACAAGTCGCTTGCCGAGCCCGAGGTGCCAAGCTTCGCCGGCATGTGCCCGTGTAAGCAAGGACTAGCACCATTACGAGCCACCTGCGTATGGCCTAGTCCTGTCCAGAAGACGTGAAAGCGGCGGCTGCACCCCGTTTGTAGCACTATTCCCACGCACCATTGATATCCCCGGGGAGCTTCCTAGGCTGTGAATTAAGGTGCACACATGTTGCAATTCGAGCGTGCTAGATTAGGGTAGCGACCGACTACGAAATAACTAGTGTTTAGCGCGATGTCCGAGGGCTCGTTTAGGCAGTGGCATGATCAAGTGGGCAACTGTGGCATGGCTTTGACAAGCAACTTAATTTCTCCCTTTTTTACAACGTTTTTACTTGGTTTAGGGCACACACTCCTTGGTTCCTTTTGTTTCGGCATGTAGCTATCCAACGAACGCTCTTTCAGTGGGCCTAGTCAAGCAGCCGGGCAGGCTAAAAAGCGTCAAAACTCGGTGAGACCAAAATTTAGATGTATTTTAACTACACCACCAGAGCCTGGTGGAGCATCTGTGCACGAGCACGTGATATTAGGGAAACCTCAAAGAAAAGTTCTTGTCGCCTCGAGAGTTGCGCTCGAGAGTTTCGAGTCAGTCAGCCTTCGAGAGTTTCGAGTCAGTCAGCCTTCGAGAGTTTCGAGTCAGTCAGCCTTCGAGAGTTTCGAGTCAGTCAGCCTTCGAGAGTTTCGAGTCAGTCAGCCTTCGAGAGTTTCGAGTCAGTCAGCCTTCGAGAGTTTCGAGTCAGTCAGCCTTCGAGAGTTTCGAGTCAGTCAACCTTCGAGAGTTGCGCTCGAGAGTTTCGCTTGCCATATACAAAACTTGACGCATGCCGACTCGCTTAGTGGCACGGATCGAAACCCGATCCCGGGTCACATTTCCGCATCTAGAGTCTGGGAAAATCTGAATCGGCTCGAGAAGCCAGCGCTCGATCCAGTCGGTGCCCCCCCCCGACTTCGCGACTGTGCAACGTGCCGCCGAGAAGCCGCCGATCGGCCGATCGGCGGCTTCTCGGCGGCACGATTACGAAGGCACCGGAGAGCCAAGATTCAACAGAATCCGCGCGCTGCGTCCGCTTCGCTCGCCGGTCGGCCGCTTCGTCTGAGCTCGTGCTCACCTTGCAGAACAGCCGGCATCGGCATTGGGGAAGGCGGACGCATCGCTTTCGTTTTAGCAGCTGCCGGGACGTCCAGAGCCCATTCGCCCGAAGCGAAACTCGCGGAGGATGAACTCTTAGCTCCAGCCACTTCATCCGAGACTCTTTGGAATCCATAGCTCGCTGCAGTAAGAATCGACACCGAAATGCGACCGTGCAGGAGAAACAGGAGAACGCAAGTCTCGTCTTGGTATCCGAACGGTGCTGCGCTTAATTACTGCACACCTTATAATCGAAGTACGTGACTTGCTGTTATCAAAAAATAGCATGCGAGTCATCAAAGTGCACGATTATTCTGCGTCTCACTGGAGTCTTTGGAAACTTTGGAAACTCTTAGAATACTCAGCCCAGTTCGCTGAAACCGTGTGTAGGTCTTAGTGCTAGAAAAAATTACCGCGTGAGGGGTCTTTACGATGCTTCTCATTGTTTAAAAAATTGTTCACCCTACTTGTCCGGCATGAAGATGCACTTTCTCTCGTCTGAGCTCTAAAACTGGAGCGTACGTCGGCTACTCCAGACGGGCCAACGAGAAGCTTCCTTGCGAGAGCTAATTTCATGAGCTACTTTAGCCATACTTTACTCCATCTCAACCAAATTTGAACGACCGACCGCTAAGAAATTGTAGGAATATCTATGTCAGAAGCGCCGAGCAGAAAGCAGGTATACTGCCTAGTGTGAAGTATGTGAACCTTAGCTAATGTGTATCTTATGAGTGAGGCATTGTGAGTGTCTCTTATCAGTAGGGACTTACGTAATGCACTAACTTTAGTACAGGTATAGTTCAATGAACATGTCGAGTATGAACGTGTCTCAGCGATATGTGACATAATTCCCAGTTGGCCGCCAGCAACCAATGGGTCACATGAATAACTAAGATACTCTGTGACAAACTGCGACACAGCTGCCAATTCAATAATAAACCAAAAAACTGACTGATGCTTTGATTTCAAATAATACAGACTAGTGCTACGGGTTTACCCACGAAATTTTGTGAAATTTCGCTTGGGCGTTCTCGAGCTACGATCACAGCTGTGGTTTTGATAACGCCTACAGAAAACCGTGTTTCGGGTTTACCGACTAAATTGTATAGCACAGCGAACGGCCTTCTCATGCTTTGGCCTCCTATGGCCCAGGCAAGCCAGCATCCCTACATATCCGAACTGTGATACAGCTGCCATTTGCACGATAAGCATTTTGCAACTGTGGTTTTGATTCCACATTAGTAAACAGTAGATAACAGCAGTAAACAGTAGCTGGCTGACCCAGGCCATTTGAGGTCATAGCAACGAAAACGCCCATGCACAGTCGCATGAAATTTTGAAGGTGAACTCAAGAACAATAATTTCCATAATGTGGAATCAAAGCTACAGTTTCGCGATGCCTATTGTGGAAATGGACACTACATCACACTTTGAAAGCGGTATGGCACGAGCCGGGCACTGGAGGCGGTTGCACGATAATGCTCATGCCCATTGGAATTTAGAATCTAGTTGGCAAACCCGGAACATTGTTTTTCGTTATGTGGAATGAACCGAAACCGCAGTTGAACTACGCCTATTGTGGAAATGACAGCTACGAAATCGTAGTTCAAATATGCGGCTGGAGGCTGGCTAGTCTGGGTCACCATCGGCCGGGCCATAGCACAATCTTCCACAGTGGCTTGCAAAAGATTTAACTAGCTCCTTAGTTCCGTCTCGGCTTGATTATTGTAGTTCCCTTTTGGCTGGGCTACCAAAGAAAGCAACTAGGCCACTGCAACTGGCTATGAATATGGCTGCAAGGCTAGCTTTCAAGTCCCAGAGGTTTGACCACGTGTCTCCTTTGCTAAAAGAGCTAGGATGGCTGCCGGTTGATCAACGGATACAGAGCAAAGTTCTTATGCTGACCCACAAGGCCCGCCACGGCTGGGCTACTCCGTACCTAGCTGAACTGCTGCACCTGTTTCAGCCTCTTCGTCCCCGAAGGTCCTATATGGTCAATAAATTAGCCGTTCCATTCTTCCGCTTAAAGACAGTTGGCAATAGAAGCTTGAGCTCTGCAGGTCCTAGACTGTGGAACTTGCTTCCATAATTCTTACGCAACGACAACTACTCTCCTGCTGCTGACTATGGCTCATCCTTTTCAGCGGTCCTGAGCTGCTATTTCCATGCTACTCGCTACCTCAACTGCTCTCTGGACTCTGCTATGCTTCCCGCTTTCTCTTTGTTGCATGAGATCGAGTCTGTTGGCTACCGAATGCGTACCGAAAGCCGCTTAGGCTGTGAGTTTGCTATATAAAACTCTCCTGCGTAACACCCACTTATTCTTTATGGCTTTGTGGAGTTACAGACGGAGATTCATTACATTATGAGAATTCCCATCCACTATGCTATGAAATTTGGTTAGTAAACCCGGATCACCGTTTTCTATAATTTGGGAACAAAACCACAGCTATGCGACCACCTTTTTCGGAAATGGCAGCTGTATCGCTGCTTGAATTCGTAGGCAGGCTAGTTCTCAGAAGCAAGTTTAACGAGGCTCTGACACTGTGAAGCTATTGTTATACTACGTGTTTAGTTGCCATTCGATCTTCTTTACTGCAAATGTAAAGGGCCTAGACAGAGATTAAGTTCTCTGAGAGTGCTATATCAAATGTTTTATCATTATTGCTGTTGTTGTAGCTTGAGTTATCGTCGCGAACAGCACAGAACGCTAGCCGACACGCAACACCGCCGGATGCCATTGCACGAGAACGCAAAAGCCCTAGGCTGCTACGTAACTTAGTTAGCAAACCCGGAAGACTGTTATCTATAATGTGGAATTAAAAGCTTTATTGTGTGACAAAGTTTCTTAACGCTTACTGTGTAAATGGCAGCTTTATCGAAGCTCGAAAATGTAGCAAGGCTGGCTGGCCCGAGTCATTGGAGGCTATAGCATGAGAACGCCCATGCGCTAGGCTATGACATTTAGTCGGTAAACCCGGAGTACTGTTCTTTATAATGCTTAATCAAACCTGCGTTGCACATCGTGCTTATCGTGGAAATACAATCTGTGTTGCAGCTTGAATGTGTAGGCAGGCTTGGTGGCCCAGACCTTTGGGGCCATATTACGAGACCGCGAAAGCGAAAACGAAATAGCAAGACATCCGGTGGGTAAGCCTGGTGCACTATTTGCTACAATTGGAAAAGATAATCGTAGTTTCGCGAAAATTCTGGTTGAAATGGCAGCTGTATTGCAGTTTGACCGTTTGGGGCTGCCGGTTGGGCTGGGACATAGCTTGAGAACGGGAAAGTGAAATCGGCTGAAATTTGGTGGAGAAACTTGGCATACGGTTTTTATGACTGGAAATGAAATCACTTTTGCAAATTGTTTTGAAGAAATTACAGCTTTAAGGCAGTTCTGATGTTTGGGGCTGCCATTTGGGTCGAGCCATTGGAGGCGACAGCATGAGAATGCGACAGAGAAATTTCATGAAAATTCACGAGTAAACCCGTAGCACCATTACGTATAATTTAGAATCAAAACCGTAGTTTTCTTACCTTTACAATTGAAACGGCAGCTGTATCACAGTGCATCGCTGGCGGTTGTACACTTTATCACAGTGTGTGGGCAGTTAATTTCGCCACTAACAAATAACAAGAACTGCCCTTACAGCGATAGAGCTTATGCTGGTGTGTATATTTATTTAAATATGCATATATATATATATATATACGTGTGTGTGTGTGTGTATATGCATATATGCAGGTAAATATATATTTGTATATATGCCTGTACAGGTTATATACCTACATGTAAATATATATATATATATATATTTATATATATATATATATATGCCATATACGGTAATACAGTATATATGTGTATATATACCATATAAAATTACTTGGAGTTCCTTAACATTCTCATCTTTGCGGTTGTCGGAAAAGGAGCGAAGAAAAACTCAAAAAATATATATATATATATATATATATATATATATATATATATATATATATATATATATATATTGACAAGCATCTTGGATAGGTAGCACGTGACAAGAACAAATGACGACTGCCAATGAAGTTCAAAAGATCCACGGAAACCATCATGAAGCCATATACTGCCACATAGTATGGAGCTATCACGATTTGTGAGGTTACTTACCACTTCCTATATCCATGGCATCATCATCCCGGTGTGGAAGCGCTCTTTTGTGAGCCGAGTCTTGCACTCCAGCACAGTTGGTATTGTCTTTCTACAGAGGCAGCAGCGCCAGCGCGAAAATGATACAGCTAAGCTTGCTAGCCCGTAGGCATCGCGTGCGTCAGAAGGCAGCAGCCCGTGGAAGGCTTCAGGCAGTAGCTAGGCAATGGATGAGTACCTGCACGAATCTTGAGTCCTCGTGATGCCGTAGTCTGTACCACAGCGCTTCATCATTTAGCTTGGCTGCACTCAGCTCTAGCAGTACCTAGCAGTCAATCAGAAACCAGCTAAGGCAAAGGTAATGCACAGGGCTACTCTGATGCGTCTGGGTTGGACTACAGGGAATATCTTTGAGCGGCCGCCGCGCGGCTGCCGTGAGAGAGAACCAGCTCTATGTATGCTCTACGCTTTCGGTTACCTCTCCAAGGAACTCACTCTGACCAGTCTTCTTCTGGTTCCAAACCGTAATCTCTAAAGCAGAGGCGGCCATTTCGCTCCTGCTAACGCCGGGAAAATCGAACGTCTGCTGCCATTCCGGCTCCCTCGTCTTCGATGCTGTCCTCGTTAATCGGCTCCCGTCAGGCCTGAGAAAACGCGAAAAGAAAGACAAAACAAGCTTCGTGTGAATAAAGCCGAAGGAAATTGTGTTGACTCGCTGTGTCTGCCGACGAAAAGCTGTTTGGCTGGCTGTACTTTGGAAGTCTGAGCTCGGCATAGGGCTGCCGATCACGTGCAGAAGTTATTCTCTATTTTACACCGTGCTGCTCTTTATCTCTGAATTTTGGTGACCAGCTTGCCCCAAGTGCATTTTTATGGAATCGCTCGCTCTTCGGAAATTCCGCCTACCTTCACTCAGCGATTCTAACCTTGAAACTGCGTAGAGGATATAGTTTACCCTCACTCTTCACGACCGAGGTCGTGGGTTCAAGTCCTACAGTGGACGATCCTTCATAGCCAACCACAAACGGTGTGCATGGCGATTAAGGCTCTTCTGTCGCTAAGCAAATGAGACTTTTAAATAAGCTAATGTAGTTTGATTTGTATTGGGATTTTTCTTGTTACATTCTAGGCTATTACGGCCCTAATGTGGCTTCGGCCTCTACAGCCCTGGCAAATAATGCCAAAGAATAGTTACCTTCTTGGAGGCAGCAACCGCATTCTGCAGTATGGATGAGGAGGCTGGTTTCCGTCGACCAGTGGCAGTTCCGACGCACTGAGAACACCAACAATAAGCTGCTCTTCCTGAGCACTGTATCGCATTTTTAACTGAAATGCAAATGATTGATTACATTGGTCGCAGCTCTCTGACAGGATGTTTAATTGAGCCAATTAGCGACGAGGCAGCACACAACCAAGAGGAAGTTAGACCTTATTCACCCTTCCAAATCGATGAGCTACTTTTAAAATCTGGCTACCAGCAGACAGCTTGGGTTTATCAGAGTGTACCAGAGCTCTATCCCGAGCTTCGTATTCTCATGCTAGCGATCAGGCCTAAAGTCGACACGGATGTTTGCTTTCTATAATGTTTCCAGCGCCTCCCACAATTAGCTGCCATTAATTTCTAAGTACTAGGACAGGCATGTGACTGACGTCTTCCTCCTATTTCATGCTGGGAAAATATTTTATAAAACCTAACTTGCTACTAACTGATACCCACTGCCTGGGAGGTTAGCAGCCAAGACATTTGCCGTTCTAAAGCTTCAATGCGTCACCATCTACGAGTTAGCAAACGCTTAAGCGCAAAGCCATGCTAGTTCCGGCCACATCTGGGTATCCTCACCTGGATTTTTCCGGTCACGTGAGTGATTGACTTAAGCATTCGGGCAGTACGTGATGACCGTGGAGAGGTGACAGTTGGGCTATTCATCTGGTCGGAATCTCCTGCAGCGATTCAGCAATAGACCAACACGTAAGCCTGCTTTTTGCATCTGTAGTAGGCAAAATTATTTGCCCACTTGGGTACGTCTGAGTTTGCACTGTGTTTTTAAGCTTCTCATGAAACACAAACGGCAGGCCTGGAAAAGCAAGTGGTATAATAGGCATTGCTGTGAACAAGACGTGTCAGAATTTGCAAGTGACTAAATGAAGTTTGAGTAAAAATGAATCCCTTGCTAAGACACTCAACAGCATTGAAATATCCCAATATGCCGCATAAAAGTAGAAGCCGATCCGAACATACTTCATACTAAAGCTCACACCTGCACGTGCACGTGCACGCACGCGCACACACTCTCTCTCTCTCTCTTTCTCTCTCTCTCTCTCTCTCTCTCTCTCTATCTCTCTCTATCTCTATCTCTCTCTCTCTCTCTCTCTCTCTCTCTCTCTCTCTCTCTCTCTTCCCTCTCTCTCTCTCTCTCTCTCTCTCTCTCTCTCTCTCTCTCTCTCTCTCTCTCTCTCTCTCTCTCTCTCTCTCTCTCTCCCTATCCCTTGCTCCCTCTCTCCCTCTCCTGTCTCTCTCCCTCCCTCCCTCCCTCCCTCTCTCTCTCTCTCTCTCCTCCTTCTCTCTCCCCTCCCTTTCTCTCTCTCTCTCTCTCTCTCTCTCTCTCTCTCTCTTCCTTCCCTCTCTCTCTCCCTTTCCTCTCTCTCTCTGCCCTCCTCCTCTCTCTCCCCTCCCTCTCTCCCCTTCCTCTCTCTCTCTCTCTCTCCCTTCCCTCTCTCTCCCCTCTCTCTCACTCTCTCTATCTCAATCAAAAGCAGCAGTGCCGAAACAATCAGGTCTCTGCAGTAGAACGGAACTCTAGTATATGTGTGCTTACATCATAATCGTCAATAGTCTAAGCTTGCTTGGACCTTGAAAACAGCAAAGTATTGAGGCTAGATCTATTACGATAATTAATCCCGCTGTGGATTTCCTTGCGTTGATCTTGGTTCATCTCGTGCAGTTGTTGCTCTTACTCTCCAGGCAGGCATGCCACGTCACAGATATTGCTGTTTCACTATAGTACAAAGCATGCACCTGCAGACTTGCTGATCGAAGCACACCATTTGTATCACTGTGAAAAAACTAACCAGTCCGATTATTGAATTTCATGAGGCTACATTTTGTTCATGGAGCCAATACAATTTATCTTATCTGTGCCTAGTCACTCTATACATCCGGTCCAAGATCCTTCATCTTCTTTTTAATTCACTTCGCACAACATCAGCAGACCAAGCCTGCTACCCAAAGCAAAGCTCTGCACATTGTAATATGCCGTTCGTAGTCTTCATATCGTTACAAAAACTGGGTTCCAGATTATTCAATCTTGTGTTAACTGGATCACTGGGTAAGGTGGTTACTTATCACGACCTCGGCCCCAAGGTCGCGGGTTTGAATCCTGCAGTGGGCGATCCTTTATTGCCATTACCAGTGGTGGCGATAGCCGTAAAGGCTCTTCTGTTGCTATAAAAAAGAGGCTATTAAATCCTCTAGTAATTTTTTGTGGGAGAACTCTTAAAGAACAAACAGAATGCTCTTTTTAACCTTGTTCTCTTAGTTGGGGTAGCTGCTTAATCAGGCATACGTGCTCTAGTCTTGTTGTGTTTTGAGTCGTAAGAATCAACTGCATTCAACGATTTATTATTGATGGCACATCTCGAATGGCATTCGGGAATAGCCACAACGACATAGTCACTTGCTGAACGGCAATAAGAATGAAAAAAGCTGATTAATCTGATCAATATATACAAATGGGTGTAAATAGTAATCACAGCCCGCATGCTGCTAGGCAGCAGAGAATTAACACTGTAGCCGGCGGCAGGATGCTCACCTTCGCAGGGCAAAGCTGCTAGTGGCTCGGCGACGGCTGAACAGGAGCTGCAATTTAGAATGGTAAACAGCTTAAATAGTACGGACTACAACCAGTAAAGTAGATACTGTTTGCAGCATGCAAAACGGTGGCGTCAGCTGCAGAGCCGTATGTAGTATGGGTCCGAAGCTGGCATTGCAACAGTGTCTGAGATGCACTAATGGCTGCTCTCATTTGCATTAGTCTGAGAGATCCCGCATTTCACCACATTTTGCTAGTTGCAAAGAAGACCGGAGGATTTAAGTATGTAATGAACAGCACTGACATGTGCCGCCTAGCACTCTGGAAAATCCCTACTATCTTCGAGCAAGGCAGATTTCGTTTCGGAACACGTCACCAACCATTTTTCACCGACCAGGATTATTTAAAGAATAAATATAATGCATTTGTATGGCATCTTATGAGAACTTGGTCTCTATTCAGGCGCTTTACATATATGCCACAGTGCTAGAGTCTCCCCCCATCTTGGTCGTGAAAAGTGAGCACCTTACCTCGATGCCACACCAGCGATAATCGCCAATATATGACCTTACGGTAGGAGTAGCAAGTGCAACACGTGGCAAGGGACTAAACTTAGGCTCTTTAACCCCAGCTAGCCATCAACGAGTGAGATTGTTTAACTGCACCAAAAAAAACAAAGCAAACGTGACCGACCTTTGAGAAAGCTTGAGGACCATCACTGATCCGAGGGAGCATCATGGTTCAAGAGCTATGCCAATCGACACGGGTGGGCACAAGGCACAAGTCCACCTCACACAGAGGCCACACCGGGGTTTTGCAAGCATCACCTACTCGCCTCTAAGCAGAGCTGCCTAGTGTGTCCGCTGTGCTACTCGAGGCTACGGGCTGCGGCGCTGCTACAAGTACCTGGATGCGCGCTGCCGATGTACGATTAGCTCTACTTGAGGTTCCTGCCGAGACTCCAGTATTATGTCATAAACCTCCTCGAAAGTAGCTCCTCTAAGCGTCCGGCCATTCCACTCGATGACTTCGTCTCCTACGGCATGGGAAGGTGGCTTGGCAGGACGTCAATGCAGAAGAGGTAGCTGCCACCGAAACACAGCAAAGAGACAATGGCAGCAGCTATCGCTGTAACCCCCCCCCCCGACCTCCGATCCTCCACCCCTGCCCGATTGCTACATCCACTGAACTCGGCCACTGCTGCTGTCAGCAGTGCTCGCATGGCTGAAATCGTTTGGGCTTCTGCCATTTCTGCTTTCGCTATTTTACATCGTCTCTTCCGACCTCTTCTTGTATTCTGCTCTGACCCTCAAGATGACCTGCAACCATTTCAGCTTAGTAGACAAAATGAAAAAACAATGCGAACAACCAACCTACGGTCCTAGAACTGTCGAGGGTTCCAACTTGACCAACCTAGGCATCGCTGTAGTTGATCCTGCTCAGCCACAGCAGTAATCTACCTCTGTCTTCCATGCTAACAATCGCTTTCTGAGATAGCATGTGAGTCTGCTGTGCAAAGTGTGCACAAACGTGAGTGTGTGTGTGTGTGTGTGTGTGTGTGTGTGTGTGTGCTTGTGTGTGTTTCTTGTGGGTGAGTGGGTTTTGCGAATGAGTCTGTGGGTGTGTGATGTACAGCTTAGACTAGCAGAAATCTGTGTAATGGCATCCCCACAGTTGAAGAAGCTAAGATTTGGTCTACTTTAATATGATGAAGTAGCCGCAGAGAAGCCAACCGAAGAGTCAATGTCAACGGCTCTGAGGTCACGACCTCAGTAAAGATTTTAGAAAGCATTGTTCGGGCCGACATTAGTCGTTGCCGAGCACTAACAAACCAATCTGGGCTCTTTCAGTGATTTTCCTACGGCTGGATAAGAAATGCTTGTGGAAACTTGTGAGACTTTGACGTGATTTGCAGCAAGAATCAGACATTTGCATTCTAGCAAAGCACCTCAGTAAAACTTTACTGGTATCACAGAGGTTTGTTATAAAACATCTGGTTATACAGGCCATATACTTGATAGAAATACTCAAAAGCCGAGACAGATGTGACAGACCTCACCTGGCAACAGGTGGCCGACAGCATCGGCCAGACTTCCTCTCTTTACCTTGGTGATGAAAGCACCAAGCTGTCCATTTTCTGTCATTTTTCCACCAATCACTTTCAGCCCTGAAGATAAACTCTCTAATATGTGAGATTGTCGCCATTGCTTACTGGGAAAACAACTTCAATATGTACGACAGCATTGTATACCTCAGCCACGCAGCCTGTCCACTCATGCCACACATGCTTAATTCGAACCATGCACAGCTTTTATTAATATTTCATATATGATGTTTGGTAATAATAATGATAATAATAATGACACATTTGTATAGCCTCCAAGAGAACTTAATCTATTTCTAGGCACTTTAAGTATGCTGTAAAGGAAGCATGGTCGAATGGTTATGGTAGCATGCACGATGTCAAAAGCATTATATGGCTAGAGGTAACATGTAAGTGTACATGGTCAACATGTAAATATTGCTAATGGTAGCATGCACAATGTTAGCTCACGTAAGCATACAAAGACAAATCACAAGGGCCCACTAAATGCTGTGAGAAACAAGTGCATTTTAGCTTCTTTTTAAATGTCGTCAAGTTAGGGGTGTCATGATGCCAGTCAGGAGTGAGTTCCAGGCTTTGTGAGCAAATTAACAGAATGTATAACCTCCAAAGGATTTGAGGTTGCTTCAAGGCACAGCTAAGCGATTTGATTAAGAAAAACAGATGGTAGGATACCCAACCTGGTGGGCAGCAGTTCTGATTGGTAGATTGGAGCCAGAGAACGAAAGGACCTAAAAAATGAGTGACAGAACCTTGAGGTCGATGCCCTGCTTGATTCGGAGTCAGTGCAGGTCGGCGAGAAGTGGTGTGCTGTGGCAGCTTTGATGTTCAAGACAGAAAAGTTTAACTGCAGAATTGTTTGCCTAACGTAAGCACCTGATTGCACAGGCCTGTAGACCAGCAATCAGTGAGTTATAGCAGAAGTGATAGAATGTCACGAATGCATCGATCAGTTTAGATGTAGTATCTCTGCCAAAGCAGGCCCGAATTCTAAAATGGTACATAGCTGAAAGTAGGCAGACTTTACTGTACAATTAGTGTTATTCTCTAGTTCACTAGGTCACTTTGGAATAGGACACTCAGATTTCGTGCAGCTGCAGCAGGAGATAATAGATTTCGTGCAGCTGCAGCAGGAGATATGCTGGCGGTGCGGATTCTGAGTGTTGAGCTTCCCAATTTCCGAGTCACAATTGGTTTTCCCATAACTAGTAATTTGGTTGTGTCATCATTCGGTTTACGAAAATTTGCTGTCATACATGTTTGGACGCCAGAAATGCATGCGGCAAGGGAGTTGACTTGACGTGCTGAAAGGCTGGGAGGGATCAAAGCATCTGCATAGAAGGGAAAGCCTAGGTTGCGCTAGACGATCATATCGGCAAGAGGGATAGTGTGAATTGTGAAAAAGCAGACCAAGCTAAGAGCCCTGAGGTACCTCCTACTTAAGTGGTTCCTCTGATGATCTTTGTCTGTTTGCATCAATACTCTGAGTCTCCTACTGATATAGGACTATTGTTCTGTACAAAACCATTTGCTCGGATCTGGTCATTTACTATACAGTATATAAACCGCATTATACAGTATCTACATTATAAATGCCCATTATTCACTACAATCACAAAATCCTTGAAAAATCCTCATGCACGCCACGGTAACACTATTTCTCTCGGTATCTGTCGTTTCAGAGCATAGTCAGACCACCACCAAGTACTTGTGTAAGGGAACTGTGGGGATTCAAGTAATTATTAAAGCAGTGCAGCACATTACATGGGCCAGGATTGACGTCATTAAGCCAAAGCTTGCTCGCATGTCTCTCTTTAGGAGAGTCTTAGCAACGAGAGAAAGAGAGAGGTTGTCGGTCTCGTATGTTGGCACAGTTGAGCTGATGGCAGTGCATGTCCTAGAAGTGCCCACGTGCTGTCACGTCAACGAAGCGGCTTAGTGACTTACCAAGAGGTGCATTTCCATCCTTGCAAGCTGCGTCCTTCTTGAGGATCATGTGCCCTATGTCCACACTGCCGTCTACTGAAAGCTGCCACGTCACAGGATGCTTAAAAGAACATGCACAAAAGTAGAGGCCCTAGTCAATATAGCAAATGAATGTGTGCTCATTACAGAACAGACAACATGACAGTAGCACAAGCAGAATCATCACGACGGCAAGCATCAGATCGTAGGTGTGCACGTACACTCCCGCTGAGTGTACATGTGCACACCTACAAGCACACTTAGGAGCGCACGACTCAGCACGATGTGTGTCATCTCACCTCACACTTACATAATAATAGCAAGTCTTTTGTACATCGCCTTAAGATAACCTAATGTCCATTCAGGTGCTTTGCAAATTGCTTTATTCCAAAGTAATGGCTTAGTATGTAGCACCGGCAGTAGTGAGCTGACAGGGTGCTGCTATAAGGAATAAGGTGCACACACTTCACCACCCAAGTCACGGTTTCGAGTCCAACAGCGGGCTATCCTTCATTACCAGCTGCAGGCAGGAGTGACAGCCGTTGCAGTTCCTCTTTGAAAGAAACGAGGTTGTTGAATCAGCTAACCTTTTAGCAGTATGGAAGCTGACCGGAAATGGTGCTCCGATAAATAATAAATACTAGCTGATTTAACAGCCTCTTTTTGTATAGCAACAGAAGAGCCCTTACGGCTATTACCACTGCTTGCAGTGGCGACAAAGGATCGCCCACCACAGGATTCGAACCCAAGACCTCGGGGCCGAGGTCGTGAAATGCAACCGACTTACCTCGTGAGCCGTTACGACCCACCACCGGCTATTTGCCGGAATGCACCTCGACCACCCTCTCTTGCACTAAAAGCATGGCAGCCATCTGCCAGGGGCTGCCAGACTACAAGAGCGACTCTGAAGGGCTTTGGGCAGAGTGCTGTCGGCACGCCATACAATCATGTACAAGCACGTACCCTTTTGCTTATTCGCTCTTTCTCCAGCCTTCTGCAGCATGACATTGCTGCTGCTTCTACTTGGTAACCGGCCTTGCCGAGAGCCAGCCGCCATCTGGGTCTTGCAGCTAGCCTCGGTCTGGCCACACCCAGCTATTTCCCTAGGTTTGTGGGTGGGTCCATGTCTTGGGCGTTGCTCGTGGCTCATATTGCATGCTTTCTGCAATAAGTTCGAGGCAGGCTTCTTTTTATTAGAGCACTGGATTAGGTCGTGGCCAAGCAGTACATAAGTCACAAATAGACCGAGGAAGGTCGTGTCACTAGCACACCCGGGCAAGTGCTTGAGAGTTTGGAAAAAGCATGAAGGTGCTTCTGTACTTTGCATGACTCCAATGACGGCAATTGGTAAAGCAGTATTAATTTGCCCTCCACGAACAAACTCTAAAAGAGCAGACAAGATGGGCTTCGGCCAGTCGTCTCTGTTTCTCAGCGATTGGCACAAGTTCAGCAGCTGAATGCAAGCCTGCTATGCTATCACCATAATGTTTGTACTTCTTTTGAGAATGACATAAAGGTCGACTGAACAAACAGCCTCATTGTATTATATATAGCAACAGGAGAGCTTTGATGGCTGTCACCACCACTTGACGGGACTCAAGTGGCGCGTGCACATTAAGGGAAGACGAGAACTGGAAAGTATTTGGTAGCTATATGCTAAAAATGAATTGCATGAAGTGACGATAAAACAAGACAGAACCAACTGCCACATGTATAGTGCCACTTTAGGATACTGGGAGAAGCCCCTTTCTGTGGAAGTGATTGGTTGACTGGCGAATTACCCGAGCCGATAGTGCCAAAAAGTCTCCCAAGCTCGCAAAGTCATTTTCACCTCCATCCTTTCTAAATTGAGTGGCACGGCACGGGGTGGCGCCGTTCAGTGGTGGAGCCAGGGGTGCATTCGCCAGCCTACCCTCCTACAGTGGGGCAGCGACCTGGGTGGCAGCCAACTATTCCCTGCCATCACGACAGTCACATACTATGAAATATGTCTTAACTCCACTCGATGAGCAATTTCCGAGCTTGAGTCGAATAAACACTATGATTGCACACAATAATTAATTTTTTTATTAATTGTGTCTTGCCTGCCTAGATAAAAATCGTACCCCTTACATAAAAATTGTGAAGGTCTTGCCCCCTAATTGAAAATCCTGGCTCGGCCAATGCCGGTGTTACCACTCTGAAAAAGGCTTCCGGTTTGCTCAGATGCCTGCCCCGGCCGACAACTGCCACCTAATGTCTACCGGGCTTGACATCAAAAGCCTAACAGCGGCCCGTGTGACCAGAATCTCGATGAGCAAATTCACTAAGTCACGCATTTCATCATTCAAGAGGTTCAAAAGTCAATGCAGATGCAAGCAGTAAGCGATGCAAAAAATAAAGGGAATGTTGAGCTCACCGCCAAGAAGTTCTTTATCTTGGCTGCTATCATCTCGTCTGTGCGTGCCTGCTTTCCAGACAGGTCCTGAAGCAAGTCGGACTGACCAAGCTCTGTAAGCAGGGCAGAAGAACTCTTAAGCGACCAGCGACTTCGTCGCACCCACTCTGTGCCACACCCGTACCATTGATCCTATGCTTGAGTTTAAAGATCTTCTAAACAGATTACGTGTCTCGCTCACAGCTGCCTCTTGCCTGTTGATTGCTCCACTCATCGCTTCACTTGTGATTGTGGTCCGACGATCAGCCGTACGACCCCTGACCTCTGGTTTGCCTCTTTCTGTGTATCTAGGTCAAAATCTCTACTCATGTCGCTCTCTCAGACTTTCTTTCAGTTCTCTTGTTCGGCTGACAACATTGTGTACTTCAGAGGTCAGAAAACTCTGGCCTTTAGGCTAGATCCAGCTTAGGTAGTGCTACAGTCCCCTAGTTATTTATTGATGGATTTGGCCTAATTGAGTCGTTGCTGTTTTTCCCCTACACTATAGAGATACTTTGACTTAGTGTGTCCCAACTAACAAGTTTTGGAGGCACGATCCGTCTCTCGGCTGCTTGTTGCTTTGATTTGAAAGCTAACTGTTATTGTGCTTGATTTTTCTTTTTGCGTTTCGCAGTATGATTTTAGAACTGCGACTTCGCTTTGCACACGGCTTGCAGCGGCAGCACTTGACCGTGTCGGATTTTTGCAAGAAAGTGTTAACGCAGAGGTCTGAAAAATCCGGAGTTTATTCCATATAGGTATACGCAAGCACTCCAGTCCACCCTAACACTCCCTGGTTATTTATAGTTGGATCCGGCCTAATTAATAATTATAATAATAATAATACATTTTATATAGCACCCTGGAGATACTCAAGTTGTGCGTGCACATTAAGGGAAGACAAGAACTGGAAGGTATTTGGTAGCTATATGCTAAAAATGAATTGCATGACGTGACAAAAAAACAAGACAGAACCAACTGCCACATATATAGTGCCACTTCAGGATACTGGGGAAGCCCCTTTCTGTGGAAGTGATTGGTTGACTGGCGAATTACCCGAGCCGATAGTGCCTAAAAGTCTCCCAAGCTCGCAAAGTCATTTTCACCTCCATCCTTTCTAAATTGAGTGGCAGGCGAGGGGTGCCGCCGTCCAGTGGTGGAGCCAGGGCGGCATTCGGGGCATTCAATTTAATCTCTTTCTTGGCACTTTACATTTGCTGCAAAAGAAGCATGATCGAATGGTTAGTAATTGAATTGTTGCGGTTTTGTTCCCCTTCATTATTGCTGGTAGCAGTTTATTTTTAGAACTGATGTAAGCTTGTATGAAAAGAGGCACGTGGCCGGGTTGGGGTGATAAATGTCTACCCTTATAATTGCCGGGCGTGTCTTGCATCAGTTGAGGCTTTTGTTTGTCTGTTCGTCTGACCACGCCCACTCAGACGGGCCAGTGGAGTGGGCGTGGTTTCTTCTGACCTAGTGTGCCCTCTTGACCTCCTGAATTGGCCTAGTAGTCCGAAACCTTTGCCGAACTCTGATGTGCATCATGCTTGCATAGTCCTAACCACGGGACGAATGGTCTCTTGAGTGCCGTTGATGGCAATTGACAAATAAGTGTGCAACGGAAACAGCAGCAGCAGCAGCAGCAGCAGTGGCAGTGACCCTGACAGCACCTGCAGCGATGGCAACAAGCAGAGGGGCCAGAGAGAAGACATCGGCAGTGGCATTGCTGGTGGCCACAGATTCAGTGGCAGCATGATGGTGCGAAGTCGAAGCAATGGCAACAGTGACACTAGCAGCAGCAGCGATAGCAGCACCATGGCAGCAGTAAGGAATTGGCAGCAGCCACCACAGCAATGGCAGCAGCATCAGCAAGGAATTGGCAGCAGCAGCAGTGGTGACAGTGTCAGCAGTGAGGTGATAGCAGCAAGGAGGTAGTGGTGGCACAGAGGCAGCGAGAGCACAGAAGCATTTTGCAGATACGTGGGAGCAAGGAAGCCGCAGCGAGGCATGCAGAGATTGGGTGGCAGTAGGGAAGTGGTAGCGGCAGAGAAGGGGCAGCAGTAGCAGCAGCAGCGACTTAGTGGCAGAAAGTAAGCGGCAGCAGCAGCAGTGCGGGTAGGGAGCCGGTGGCAGCGGCAAGGAGGCAGTAGCAGCAGCAGCAGCACAGTGGTAGCAGCAAGGAGGGGTTTTCAGCATGGCGGTAATGGCAGCAGCAGGACAGTAAGATCTGCAGCAGCATAGAGGTGGCAGCACCCAGGCAGTAATAGCAGTGAGGTGGCAGTGATGGTGGCAGCAGCAGCAGCAGCAGTCATCGGCAGGCAGGTACGCCGTGACGGGCAGCAACAAGCCCGATGGTGGGTGGCTTTAAAGGCAGCAGGCACAAGCAGACGGCAGCGGGAGGGCTGTGGCTCACCAAGCGGTGAGGGCAGGTGCAGAAAAGGATGAGATCGATCACTGGCGGCAGGCGAAGGGGCACAGGGGGAGGGGCGTGGCAGGCAGGCCATGGGGGCTGGGCAGGTGCATGAGAGAGGGCGCGCTCGCACCCGACGAGAGCTCACCTTTCTCGCTGACGATGCTGCCGCTCTCGTGCTCCTCACAGCTCGTCGTCGAAATGGCGTCGTCCTCGGAGCTGCTGCGCACCTCGAATCCACCTCCACCGCAGCCACCATGCCCTCGGACAGCCGAGGCCACAGGCGCCGGCGGCCGCGAGCGCCTCGATCGGTGCGGCTTGGGCGGTCGGCGCACGGCCGCCGCCGCCGCCACACTGTCAGACGGGTCGGAGCTGAGTGAGTCGGCCTTAAGGGTGGCCATGTTTCGCCGACGCGACCTGGTGCCCGAGATGGTGGATCCGGTCGACGCAGCTGCGGCAGTGACGACACTGCCGGGCGCCTTACACTCATCACGCCCATCGCCCACCGAGGCAGCTCGCGGGTCGCTCGAATCGCTGCCGTCGGCGAGCCTACCGATGTCGCCATCGCCGCCATCCCCGAGAGCGGCGGCGTGTGCGGCCACCTCGTGCCTGCCTGGTCCGTTTTTCTCTGACGTCTCGTCCGAGGCGTGCCTGCTCGATGCAGGCTGCAGCGGCGGTGGCTCGATGATGGCGTCCCAGCAGCCACCTGGTTCCCTGCCGATGCTTGCTGACGAGTCTCGGCCCGTTCCCTTGCTGCCTTGACGGCAGTCGACTGTCTCCTTATCAAGAGCTTGCCGAGCAGGCGACTGCTGCCGGTGTTCACCATTCCTCTCGCGAAGCTCGACTCGAGGAGCAGGCTGGGGCCTGGACGTGTCGCCAGAGCCGCCCACTGGGATCTTCGGATGTGGAGTCGTGACGCCGGCAGTTGCCCATGCATCTGAGCCACGCGTCATGGAGCTGTCTTGCCTCAAAAGATCACTGCAACGTTAACAATGAAAAAGTTGGAATTAGATTGTGGAAGTTTGAAGCCACTCGGCAGCAGAAGGAATTCCTACAAAGAGCTGAGCAAACACTCTGCTCTGACACCACACAGACTCTACATGCAGTCCAGTGGAAAACTTATTCAATTGACAAGTGTTGAAGGCAGGTCCTAGTAAGGGAAGGGGCAGTTTAAGAGAGCTTTAGCCTCTTGAAATTTGTAACCCGGAATGGGCTCAACTCGGGCCTGCGGTCTGGAGCACCTCGATAGCCCTAGCATGGAAAGCCTCCTACACGGTGGCCACCGGACTTCTAAATGACTATGGGGGCCTAAAGTGTGGATCCAATGGCTTGTCGGGGTGGGCGCACCTTAGGCACACGGATCGTTTTCAAGGGTAAATGTCAGGAAAATGCCGAAAAGATAGGCCAATAAATCGAATAATTGTTTGCGGTAACTTTCAAAAGACAAGCATGTTAGAAATGGGATCTGAACGTTTGATGATTTTCACACTAAAGGGGAGTATTAGAAAGCACGAATACTCAAACCACTTCTAACCCTGAAGTAAACTGGGAGTAAAATGCCTACAGATTTACCAATTTACTAATCCCTGCATCATATATGATTTTGCCACCACTTGTTTGTAATCTTGTTACATCAAAGTACATATTTGCCGTTTTTTGAGGTACATGCTTGTGACTTTTAAACAGCTTCATTCACAGTGTGATTTGGTGCCTTGTAAATTCCATAGTTGGCTAATACTTGATGGATCAATGTGAAATTTCAAACATGAGTTCAGTTCTGCTCGTACGTTACAGTGTTAGTTCATTTCGGGTTTTGGCTGGATATCTTTTGCTGTAAATGTCCAGGATTACAGAATATAATTTTCAAGTACGTTTGATGGCACATGGACGTTGATATGTGAAGTGAGTTATGGAATAAACAAGGCACAAAGCTATGCTGTAAATGAAGCTGTTTTTAATATTCACAAGAATATACTTCAAAAAGCTGCAAACATATACTGCGATATCTAGGTTCAGTAAGTAGGAACAAAAGTTGAATATAATGCAGAGATATGGGGTTAAGGTCATACTGGAGAGACCTAAGGCGGAGCTTTAGTTTAGGGTAGTACTCAACGTTGTACTACCAGCCATATGTCGGCAGGTGGCCTTATCTACCTGGAAGGCTGAGACACTCCTGAACAGCCATGCACAGTACTTCAGGTGAGAAGCTATGTAAGCGCCGTGGGATAAGCAAAACCCTCTTGACCTGAGTCTCCTTCCGAGATGCACAAATTTTGTTGAGTTGTCAGGTACTCTTTCCCATACTTCCAGCCGGTACAGTTACTTCATCTCACTGATGATCTCATCCATGTGGAGGGAGTCTAATAGAAGAATATGAATACCATGAATTGAGGAAGGCGATTACAGTTTTTCCCCTTGCGAATCATCTACCGTTTACACTGAGCCGTCATGAAGTATCAGGTACAGCTCTTGGATGCCAGCTGAAACACCCACATCCAGGTAGGACAGCCATGGCGAAGGCCAGGCAAAGGAGGACCGGGTCGGAGATAGACAGCGTAGTGCCGAGCGATGAGAATCTGAGGCAGGATCTGAGCTGGGGCATGCAGCTGAACGTTTCAAGGTTACATTTATGCCACGAGGCTGTACATATGGAAGAACACGAACAGAACAGGATACTTCGGGTCTCACTTTTCGCGCATTCTCCAGCAAAACCATTGCAAGGGCTTCTTGCTGAAGAAGTTGACAGTTTACCTCTGGCAGCAGAGCAGCTTGCCAACTGTAACCCACGTCAAAGAGGATGCCCGTGCCACTGCCAAGTCGTCGAGGGCACGGCAGTTCCCAAAACTCTAGGATGCAGTGGTCAACTATGTGCATATCAGTACTCAGTACAAGCTGCATGTCGCTAGGAGGTCGTCAAGGTGTGAGCACTCAAATTACGAGACATGATGCTGCCTATGGAAGGAAGGGCTAGCAGAGAGTCCCTCGCCTCCAACGAGCATCTATGAGACTTTCCGGCATCGGAAACTGGGTCAAGGTCACGGTCGCCCACCGTGCTGGGCTCGTGAGGGAAGACGCAGGCTTGGCTGCACGAGAGCAGATGGGTTCGGTGGATTCATCAGCCTTTGGCCAAAGCCTTGGGGGCCCATATTAAACTATCTAGAAGAGCATGCTTCGATGCAGCAGTGATTTACGACATGTTTTGCACATGAGATTTACGAAGTAATGGAGATTTACGATGCAGCAGAGTCTACCCACATGGACATACAGAAACACGCACACATACGCTGCCTGATTGCCCGATGCTCATTTGCTGCTCTTTGGTTAATGCTGGACTGCTAGTGCTGTATGCTTGCTTGCACTTGCTGTTGCTCGAGCTCAGCAGAGCACTACTGTTCTCTAGGTGAGCACCATCCACTGATGCCCTAACCCCAAGCAACAGTGCCCGGTCACACCGGTTGACACTACCCAGCGCTATAATGGGGGAGGGAGTTAACTGTTTTGTGAGCCGGAGCTGAAAGAGCACCTCCTGGAATGCCCTTTCTAGATTCAGAGCCTGATTCCACATGCCAAACGTATGCTGCCAAAAGTGCTCATCCATCCCACTAAAAAACTGTCATCTATACCCTGCAGGTACGTCATTTTAGAGAGGCGGAAGTTTGAACCGAATGCAGTTGCCAAAAAGCCTATTTTAGACTCGATGTTAGAAGAAACGTGTACCATTATTTGGAGAACCTTGAGGAAAATTCCGGACTTAGATCCATATGAAATGAAAATGGGTTGCCCCCTCTAAAGAAACACTGAAGCTGCTGCCTTCAGCAAGAAGCCTGATTGAGCTCTCTATAATAATAATAATAAAAATAATAATACACTTGATATAGCGCCCTCACTAAACTCAATCTCTTTCTAGGTGCTTTAAATTTGCTGCCAAGGAAACACGATCGAATGGTGAGTGGTATCGTGCTTGATAAACAACGAAAATAACATAGTTAAGGGTGACATGCACAGGGTCAGCATACAAGTGTAGTTAATTGCATAATGCAGTGTCAGCACGCATAAGCACAAAAACGACGAATCACAGCGACTCACTAAATGCTGTCATAAATAGGTGCGTTTTAAATTTTTTTTAGATTAGGCCAAGTCAGGGGATGTTGTGACAGAAGTTGGGAATGAGTTCCAGGCTTTGGGTGCATACGAACTAAATGCATGGTCTCCAAGGGGTTTGAGGTTTGTACAAGGTGTAGGTAAACAGTTAGACTCCGAAAAGCCGGTGGTACGATACTTAGCCTGGTGGGGCAGTAGATCTGATAAGTAGGCTAGAGCCAAAGAGTGGAGGGACCTCAAAGTGAGCAACAAAACCTTGAAGTGGATCCGTTGCTTGACTGGGAGCCAGTGCAGGTCGACGAGAAGTGGTGTGATGTGGCAACTTCGATGCTAACGACAGACAAGCCTAGCTGCAGAGTTTTGGAACAGCTGTAAGCGGCTGATTGCACAGACCGGTAGACCGGCAAGCAATGAGTTACAGAAGTCAAGATGGGATATCACAAATGCATGTACCAGCTTAGATGCAGTATCCATGTCTAAACTAGCTCAAATTTTAGCAATGCTATGTAGCTGAAAGTAGGCAGATTTGATTGTGGAGCGGATGTGGTCGTCTAACGAAAGGTCACTTGGAACACGACACCTAGATTTCGTGCAGATTCAATAGGAGATATGCTGGTAGAGCCAATTTTAAGCGTTAGCCTTTCCAATTTCTGAACCACACATGGTTTGCCCATTGCTATTAAGTTGGTTTTATCATCATTCAATTTAAGAAAACTTGCTGTCATGCATGTGCGGATGTCATCAATACATGCAGCAAGAGAATTTGGAGAATTCGATGTGCTTCAGGGCTGGAAGGAATCAAAGCAAAGGTACAACTGAGTGTCGGCATAAAAGTGAAGGACTAGATTGTGCTTGGCAATCCCATCGGCAAGAGGGAGAGTATAAACCGTGAAAAGAACCGGACCAAGCACGGAGCCCTGAGGTACCCCATTTTCAGAGGTACCTCGGATGATCTTTGTCCATTCGCATCAATGCTCTGGAGCCTCCCACTGAGATAGGAACTGAACCATTGCAGAGCAGTGCTAGTGATGCCCAAGCGAGATGAGAAACACCCAAGAAGAACTTGGTGATCGATAGTATCAAAAGCTGCCGAAAGATCAAGCTAAACAAGCAGAGATACTCTAACCATGTCTGCATTCCTAAGTAGGTCGTTATACACCTGAAGCAATGCTGACTCTGTGGAGTGTTTAGCTCTAAAGCCAGACTTGAACTTACTAGCAAGGTTTAAAGTTTCAAGCCTTCTCAAAAAATTGGGACCTAACTTCTGAGGGGCCTGGCACTTTGCCCAAAAGACAGACTGCCCTGCAGACATCTTTGGGTCCATCGACAACGAATTGCTATTCCTATTTTGAGAGCTTGAAACTTTGCTATGGAGGAATACAGCCCAACGGACCTGCTGGATTTAGCATATCAAAAATATTATAATTCCTTCCAAAATTCCCGACACCAGCTATAGTTAGAAAGCGACTCAGCATGTACCAAAAAGGCCCGCTGTGCCAGCCTTATTCAACACAAGCTAAAAACGGGTGATCGCCGCCCTCTGGACAGCTAACTTGGTAACTATACACCTTAGGCGTAACATCAAAAAGTCTCTACAGCCGCTCTCTGAAAGCAGTTGTCTGCCTCCTACTGGAGGCTTGGTAGCCAGTGCAGAGGGACTGTCGGGCTTGCATGGGACACAAATCTGTTCGTAGCCTACTGTATGTCACTGTTGCTGGCCTTCCGAGGAGGGTGGGATAATAATAATAATGACAATACTGCACTTGATAAAGAGCCCTCAGAGAACTTAATCTCTTTCTAGGCGCTTTACATTTGCTGCAAAGTGAAATGCAATTGAATGGTAAGTAAAATCATGCTTGAAAAACAAACAAAATGAATAACATGGTTAGGGGTGACATGCACAGGGTCAGCATGCAAATGTGGTTAGTGGCAGCATGCACAGTGTCAGCACGCATAAGCACATGAAGGACGAATCACAGGGACCCTCTAAATGCTGTCCTAAATAGGTGTGGGATGAGGTCTAGTCCCTCCTGCCTCTCATTCTGCAGGCCTGATGTACATCAAGGGAAGACAAAATATAAGCTCCAGCTAAAAATAGCTCAGCCGGAGAATGCAATCCGAGGTCCTCATGTGCACCTTCAGTGCACTCAAAAAAGAAAAGTCGAGCATCGAAGTGACACCGTCGTGCATGTCCTATGCAAGTAATCTCCCCTGAACAGCGCATAAAGCTGCAAGCAATGCAGCCCCCCCCCCGACGCTTGTGTTGGGCTGGTAGCTTCCTCACCCCTTCGGCTGGCTGTCTTTCGACTTATCTCTCGGTATCCTCGGCATCCTTGGCATCCGAGGATCGGCGGCCCTTGACGGAATCTGAGATTGAGCAAGTGGCAAGCTGGCTGGACAGCTTCCTCCGCTGCCAGCAACGACATCTGTAACAGCATGGGCAGCATTAGGAATGCCGATGCGCTCAACATCGTGCTCATCCTACGCAACCACGCTGCCGGCTGGGGATACAGCTGCAAGCTCATCTGCAACACTAACGGAAACTTCTGCATTGACAATCATTTCATGAGAATATTCAGGCACTTCCTTCTGCCAAAAACTGCTTGGGAAATGGCTGCCATCGTGGCAGGCATCGAGGAGATGGATGAGTGATGACATAGCAAGGCACGTGCCGCTGATCGATACAAACGCAGTCACCAGGCCCTGCAAGCCGTAGTGGCTATTGCTGATCTAAAAAGAGAAGATTCTATCTAGCACGATCGATCGGCGAGGTAGACCGTTGGATCGCCAATGGTTCTTACTGCTATCGATCTGCCTTGCAGCTCTGGCTTTGAAATTGCTATTTTTAAGCACAATACATTTCCTTATAATAATAAGAAGGATAATAATAATAACAATACATTCATAAAGCGCCCTCAGAGAGCTCAATCTCTATCTAGGCGCTTTACAAATGCTAATTGTCTTAGTAACGTGTGCCGGAGTCTCCAAATTTTTGAATGAATTGTGTGGCTATCGTCATGTGCCTGAAGTGCTGCTATGCACATCGTATACATGACTCTAAGTAAGTGATGGCCTTTTGACAAAAAAATTACCATTTGAACCGGACGTCGAATGCTGATCACCTGACTTTTGTCGGTCGTGGACAGCCACCGGGGCAGCAGCAGGTGCTGCTGCAGTAGCTGCGGTAGTGGCCATTGCTAAACCAGTCCAGTGATGCTCTGCTGGCTTGGCATGGGCCTCGGACACCAGAGGATCCACTGCACAATAGGCGATAGCATCCATAGGCTGCTGCTGCTGCTGGCTCTCGCTGTTGGCAGCTAGTGGCATTGTCATCGTGCCAGCCTGGAAAAGCAGATGAAATGTGCGGTTGCCTCTGGTTCTGACTACCGCCTGTAGCTGCCCTAGCATTGACAACCTGATCCCTGCTGAGAAATCGCTCTGTCACTTGCAATTACAACAAACCCCGATGTGCATAAGTTCGACTTTCTATTTCTGACTGAAGCATGGCACACTGAAAAGCTAAAATGCTAAATCATCTACATTCTGACAGTGCTAGTGACCATCGGCAGTGCTAGAGTTATAATCATTAGTATGTTAGTAGTTATAATCATTATTAGGCTTAGATCGAATAAAAGGTCACCTCAGTGTCCAGTGTACATGCAATCTCTCTGTGGCTATGAAATATGCAGCTCTTGTGCAGCATCGAGTACTTTTTCATTAAGGTACTGGCGTTCTTAATTGCTTCCACGCTCTGCCATCCTCGGAACAAGTGGTTGCATTAGTGCTGGAAAGGCGGTATGCTAGATCAACCATAGTGTGACTGCCAAAATATAATTTCTGTCATGAATTATAGCAACTAGGAATCAACTATGTCAAAATCCCCTCTAAGGCAATACAAAAGGCTAAATCGTGTAGTAGACAGACAGCTACGGCCGATGCATTGAGCCAGGCAGGAGTTGTGCTCTAGATCTTGAAGCACTTGAGAAACGCTCTGGATCCCATAAGAAACTTGATGTACGCCATGGCTGGTTTTGGAAGCCTGTAACCCTCTGGTAATGGCGTTCTTCGTTGCCGCAGTATTCCTTCTAACGTTGGCATACATGCTTGTGTTGGTGGTGCATCTACTAGTCGGTAGCCGTGATTCAAAGGTTAAAGCATTACCGGTATTTGTCACACCTCGGCAAGGACTGGAACTATTACCAGTGCTCGGTTTTCTGCCTAAAGACATTAGTGCAGAAGCCACTACCCACCGTGTTTGAAGTATTGCAGTTTCTACAACTCTTTAGCTTTTCTTACAAGCGCTAGCTTCACTAATATCTGTCAAGCATCTGTACGAGCTAGCAGGTTACATACACTGCGTTTTTGGAAGGACTGTAATCATTCACCGGGCTGTGATACCCCAGGAGTCAAGGTGCTCACTCTTCACGGCCGAGGTCGTGGGTTTGAATCCTGCAGTTGGGCGATCCTTTATTGCCAACTGCTAGCGGTAGTGATAGCCAATATGGCTCTTGTGCTGCTATACAAATAAGGCTGTTAAATCAGCTAGGCTTTAATTCTTTTCCATTCTTTTCTCTGACTGCTTCTTTACCAATTTCTTGCCCACTTATTCTCTTGATCCAAAGTAATTTGCAATATGGCAATTCCTTCCTGTCAACCCATCCCTTCTCTGCACTCAAAAAATAAGCTTATAACGGCACCTTTTCAGCACCTAAGCATACCTGCCTGTTGGTTCAGCCTTGTCTGCATGATTTCCTAATTCAGCTATAGTGCCATGCGGCCGTCGTATCAGCCCTTGGCTGACGTTCTGCAGGCAGTGTGATATAGCAGTGCACTACTGTCTGGCAGAGCTCTCACACTTCCAGAGCACACACACTCTCCACACACTGCCAGTGCCCACAGATTGCAGACCGACGAGTGCCCAACCCTTCTGACTTGCACCGTCCATGCTTGCTCGCTACTTGCACGAAGCTGTTGCAGCTCTTACCAACGTCGCAGCTGCTACTGCTACAGCTACAGTAGGAGCATCTTTGGAAGACTTCAGTGGTGGCGATGGTGATGTTGGTGGCAACAGTGGCAGTGGAGGAGCCATCACGTGGCCAGTAAAGTTGGCACCGGTCTTAGTAGAGGCAGGTTTGGGGCACCGACCAACGTCGTCATTTTGAGTAGCAGGCTGTGACTGCAGTGGCACCGGCACGGGACCACTGCCAACAACTAGGTTCGGCTGCTGCTTGCTTCCGGAAGGCCGACTGGTGGTCACGGTCTGCTGCTGCTGCTGCTGCTGCTGCTGCTGCACCGTGAATGGCTGGCCTTTGGCAGTCTGCACCGGGTACGACCGATCGGTTGGCGGGCTGCATCGCTGAGTGCTCGGAGAAGCACAGAGGCCAGCCGAGGGCTCAGGATGACTGGGTGCAGAGGGTGCACCGGCTTTTGGCAGCGATGGCTGCCGAAGCTGCCCGGAGGCACTCGGCGTCCTCTGGGAGGGAGGCGTAGAGACCGCAGGGCCGCCACTCGGTGCCTCGCTGGTGCCTCGCTGAGTGCCAGCAGAACGAGGCCCCGTTGCCGGCTCTAGCGACTCGCTGCCGCCACTGCCGCTGCTGCTGCTGCTGCTGCCCTCCTTTGCGGAAGCAGCCACTGCCTTGTTCATCGAAGCTGGCATTCGAGCTTCGGTGCCGATGGGCAGAGCGCTCCTGCCGACAGCGCCGCTCTGCCCAGACTGTGCTCTCGTAGCTGCGGTCCCGCCACTGCCGTCGGACGAAGCGGCAGTCTTGCAAGAAAGATGCAATTCCGTTGTTCGTGGTCCTCGAGCCCGAACCAACTCTGCTGCTGCTGCTGCTGCTCCATTTTTCGCAGCCTGTCCACTCGGCGGAAGCGCCTTGCTGCCACTGCCGAAAGCCGGGCCTCGTGACTCTGTGGATGCTCCTGCGCCCACAGCCCTTTGCTGCGGCAGCTGCTGCTGCTGCGGCTGCCGCCGCAGTGCCGAAGACCTGTCGGCGCTTCTCGCGAATGCGCTGTCCGAAAGGGGGCGCTCGAGGCCGGAGCCGTGGGCAGCCGACGTGGGCGCGCTGCTCGACCTCTGCTGAGTGCCTCCCGCCGTCAGCGGCCGACCACGAAGCTCGCGCTGCAGCTGCTGCTGCTGCTGCGGCGAGCCTGGAGCAGTGCGCGGCTGCTGCCGCTGCTGCTCAGCAACCGCAGCCTCGCCGCGGTCTGTAAGCAGGCGGCGAGCAGTGGCAGCGCCGCCCTGCAGCTCGAGAGTACGCGATTGTTGGCCTTCTAGCACAGGACTCTGTCTGCCGGAAGACGGCTGATGGTCGACACTGATGCCTTTGGCGTCGGCGTCGTGGTACCAGGTGCTCGTTTTCAGCGCCAGCTCGCGCTTCTTGCGGCACAGACAGCATGTCCAGACAATCTTCAAAAGAAACATCGGCAGATGCGACCGGTGTGAAACTGGTAAAGAGGAAAGAAACAAATGCTTGCTGACGGTGTAACCTGGCCTCTGCTTCCGCCTATGTTTTTTTTAACCCCCCCCCCCATTATAATGCATTTTCACATAAGTCGGACCTTTGTTACTCTAGTGAAATCGGGTCTAAGCACTGTTTCCTTTCCTTTTTCTTTTTTGTTTCCCTTTTCCTTTCACCTTTAAAGTAGCGCCACTTACATTGAAGTGCTACTTCTGCCATGGTTCTGTATTGGAATGCATCTGCTCCCTTCCACTTGTAGCAGAGTCATTTGTTAATGAGGGCCATTTTTGAATAATTCTTTGAGAGCACCTGAGGGAATTCTGTAACTGCAAAGACATTTCAGATGGCAATTCTTTTAGGGCTGTACCGAACAATCAGTTCGAATTATATGTGTATATATATATATATATACATCATTTATTATTTATATATTTATTATTATATATATATATATATATATATATATATATATATGCTTATAGGGGTGGAATGGTGGGCCAAGTACTTATTGGGTATTCTGCCGAATAATAGCCGTTGATACGAATACGAATAGTTTTCACTTGGTATCTGTTTCTGCATATTCGGTTGCTTTGGCAAATGAACTGAAGTATCTATTTTATTAACACGAGGGTGCAAAATGTTTATGCAGTTAAGTGTGTACTTGTAGTACGTGTGTCAAATTCACCAAACTGCAACTTCTGCTTAAATTTGAAGTTGTAGGTGTCGTGGGGATACCTATGCTGTACCCTATTCTTACTCGGCTGAAGCGGCTGGTCAATTGCTCGCAGTCGGCCGAATGCTGAAAATCAACTATTCGGTAATGCCCTAGTGTTTTCTTCATATTCCAATGCTTTCTGAATGAATGCACTGCAGTGTCATGCCACAAGAGCTTACTTATTACTCAACAAAATAACTTGCCATGAGAATCCTCAGAACAGGGTTAGTTGTACTATTAAACACACGAACAATTTTTCAAAACATGGTTAACAATGCTACGTTTATTAGAATAATCAAAATATTGACTACCTTGTCGGAAAAACACCCCTTGGCTGATTCAACACTCTTGCAGTGCACCGTCAATGCCAATATATTGTTGGTGTATTTACATGTGGTGAATTCACGTGTATTATGCAACCTGCATGATGTCAGCAAAGCAAGTTTCTTGAGAATGAAGAGCATGATGGTCAGCTGAAAACTCATTCCAGTGACTATCATCCCTATGAATGAAGCAGTATGACCCTACATAAAAAAATATCCCGAAACGGAAGCAGCCACTAGCCTAACTACAGTGATCTATCGTCTAGCGTCAAAAGGATCACTAGTATACTGACCAGACATTTTCCGGCTTCTGTTACAATACTACTCAAGCAAATACACGTGCAAATACTATAACGCAAGGCAAAATACACATGATTTTACAAATCAATCACTGACGATGATAAAAAAAACTCACGATATGGAAAGCACCGAGGATTGTGAAACTTTGAGCAGAGAAGATTGTACAATTCTCCTGCTTGCTATGAGAGCCGATGGCGTGCAATATGTGCTGCCTGGTACAGCTTGGATCAGAAATGCATCAACTATATACAAGATGAATTATGGCAAAGTGATGAACTCACTGGTGATGTTTTCTGGGCATATTGGAGTGCACTTCGATAACAGAAATTGTGCATGCTATCACTAAATCACTAAACAACTTAAAAGAACATGCTTTATTTCCAGCCTATGTGAACTGCATAGAGGTTTACTTCCCTTAAGTAGCTATAAAAATAATTTTAGTTTAATTATTATGCATGGGCCCACCATTACATAAGTTCAAACTTGTTGGATTGGGCCATTTGTGTGCCACGTCATAAGCTGACCTTTCACTAGAAGACTACATTAGCTCCACGATCAAGTTTACCTGCTTTTGACCGTGCAACATTGCCAAAATGTGAGCCCACTTGGGCAGAGATGCCACATCTGAATTGATCCATGCATTTTTTACACCGGCTCCTATCTTGTAACTCACTACTCGATGGTCCTCCGGCGTATGCAATTAGGAGCTGACAGCTGGTGCAAACTCTGTAGGTAGGTTTGTTTTCCGGATCTAAAGTAGCCACATTACACCACTGCTCACCGGCCTGCACTGGCCACCCCATCAAGCAGTGCATACTTCATCGTTGTGTCACTCACTTTTAGAATCTTCATTCGTTTGCTCCAGCTAACCAATCAGAACAATTTCTTAACTACTTCCTAATCAGGCTAGGCAATGTACAACCTGCACTGACTCAAGCAGTTTAGCTTTGCCTCTAACCAATCTCACATCCCTTGGAAACCATGCCTTTAGTTCTTATGCTCCCAAAGCCTTGAACTCACTCCTGACAGTCGTCATGGTATCCTCTTACTTAAAATTTAAAGAGAAGCCAAAAACGCATCTGTTAAGGAAGCATTTTCCTTGGCCATGTGAATTGTTCTTTGTGTACTTAAGCATGCTGATACTGTGCAAATTATCAATAGCCAATAGACTTGCTTCTTTTATAGCAAGCATGTGGGAAGTGCCTTAAAAGAGAAGTTCTCCTGTGGCTCTATACAAATATCTCATTATTATAATTATAATTAGTTTATGGCTAGCAGTGATCCTTTGTGCTTCAAAAATCTTTAGCACCTCACTTCCATCCCAAATTGACTACAACATTCTCATTATGCCACTCGTCAGTGCCAGCCATAGCAAGCATACGAAAGTCTGTAGCTCAACAAATTCAAAGCTGCTTTCCTTATGCCAAATGAATGCAAATATTTCATTGCATAAACTTTTCTAAAACAAGCAATGGTTGCACAAATACCGTGGTATTGAGAGTGCACCACAAGTATGTTGGATCAGCCAAGGGGTGTTTTACGACAGGATGGTCAATATTTTGGAAGAGCACCAAGCCATTTAAGCATGTTTCGGACTAGATAACAATAACAATAATAATAATAATAATAATAATGCACTTGATAAAGTGCCCCCAATGAACTCAATCACTTTCTAGGTGCTTTACATTTGCTGCAAAGTGAAACGCGATTGAATGTTGAGTAATATCATGCTTGATAAACAACATGAATAACATGGTTAGGGGTGACATGCACAGGGTCAGCATGCAAGTGTGGTTGGTGGCAGCATGCAGTGTCAGCACGCATAAGTACATGAAGGACGAATCACAGGGACCCACTAAATGCTGTCCTAAATAGGTGTGTTCTTAAGCTTTTTTTTAAAATGTGGTCAAGTCAGGGGATGTTCTTATGCAAGTCGGGAGTGAGTTCCAGGCTTTGGGAAAATACGAACTAAATGTACGGTCTCTAAAGGATTTGAGGTTTGTACGAGGTATTGGTAAACTGTTGGGTTCGGAAAAGTGAGTGGTACGGTGCTTGGCCTGGTGGGTGGTGGGGGAGTAGATCTGAGAGATAGGCTGGAGCCAAAGAATGAAGTGACCTAAAAGTGAGTGACAAAACCTTGAAGTCGATCAATTGCTTGACTGGTAGCCAGTGCAGGTCGGTGAGAAGTGGTGTGATGTGGCAACCTTGCCGCTCACGACAGACAAGCCTAGCTGCAGAGTTTTGCACCAGCTGTAAGCGCCTGATTGCACATGCCGGTAGGCCAATTCTTCCCATTCTGACCCCCCCACCGCCCAAATTGTCCGGGGTAAATGTCCATTGCGGTGGCTGGCAATTGTGGGGTATGCTCCACAGATCCTCAATATGTAGGATTTTAAAGATAATGCAGGCCAAGAATGCTAATGGGACAATCTATCCTGCCACTATTTGGACTACAGGTGCAGCTTTGCTTTCTGGTAAGTAACAAGGCTTAACAATAAGTGCATAAGCATTTAATCATGCTTCCTATGCAGCAAATGCAAAGTGCCTGGAAAGAGATTAGTTCTCTGATGATGATATACAAATATATTATTATTTTTGGTTGAAATACAAATATATTGTTTTTATTATTATTCATATATCATCTTATCCCTAACTCGGATGAGAGTAATCTAGCTTTCAGATATTAACTAGCTCTACGAACTGCATGCCAGGGTGGCATGTGTTTAGATCAACGGCAGCCCATTACTCCTTTCCTGCAAGCTTGCAGAACTCATACAGCGCTCCTCCCAGTGGCCGAGCCAGAATTCTCAGGTTGGGGCCTTCAGGGTCCCTTGCTGTCTTTTCCTAAAGTCCTGGGGAAATGTGCCCAGTGATATCGGTACTTCCTTCTGTTCACATGGGCTCCCTGCCCCCCCCCCTCTACCACTGGCTCCTTCCAGTCGAGAGGCAGCATATGCTTGCCCACAGCGGCACTCACTACTCGCTCGAGAACTCTTGTAGCCCAGACAAATTCAGCCTATCAAGAAGACAGTTATGGTTGTATTGAGGTCATGCTCTGCATCGCCCTAGGTCATGCTCTGCATCGCTCTTTTGCTGCTTGACATAGCCTTCTTGCTGGCATCATCCCCTTTCAAGAGCACTGTAGGTCTGAAAACTACATACCACCACACGTGGCAGAGGGCAAATGCTGGGAGTGGCAAGATTGTCCAGAGTGCAAATGTGCCTTTTTAATATTCAATTACTATCAGACCAAGTTCATCAATGTAGTACCGACTCAAAATGCCAGAAATCATAAAGAATAACTTGAGCTTAGTTCTGATTCTCTGAAAATGATACAACTTGTCATTAATCGACTGCACTGATATTGACTGGAGCTGTTCCTCTGTCTCTGTCTCTCTATGTCTCTCTCTCTCTCTCTCTGTCTATCTGCCTGTCTATCTGTCTGTCTGTCTGCTGTCTGTCTGTCTGTCTGTCTGCCTGCCTGCCTGCCTGCCTGCCTGCCTGCCTGCCTGTCTGTCTGTCTGCCTGCCTGCCTGTCTGCCTGTCTGTCTGTCTGTCTGTCTGTCTGTCTCTCTCTCTCTCTCTCTCTCTCTGCTTCTCTATGTCTCCCTGCCTCTCTACCCCTCTCTCTCTCTCTCTCTCTCTGTGGCCATCTTAGTAATAGTAATAATAATAATAATAATACACTTAACATAGCGCTCTCACTGAAGTCAGTCTCTTTCTATGCACTTTGCATTGGCTGCAAAGGAAGCGCAATCAAATGGTTAGTGGTAGCATGATCCATAAGCAACCACAATAGCATGGTTAGGAGTAATATGCACAGGGTCAGCATGCAAGTATGGTTAGTGGCAGCATGCACAGTGTGAGCACTCATAAGTAAATAAAGATCGAATCATAGGAATTCAGTAAATGCTGTGATAAATAGATGTATTTTTAGCTTCTTTTTAAATGTGGTCAAGTCAGGAGAAGTCCTGGCGCAAGTCGGGATTGAGTTCCAGGCTTTGGGAGCAGATGAACTAAAGGCATGGTCTCCGAAGAATTTGAGGTCTGTACGAGGTGTAGCTAAACAATTAGATTCCGAAAAGCCGGTGGTACGATACTTAGCCTGGTGGTGGAGTAGTTCTGATAGGTAGGCTGGAGACAAAGAATGGAGGGACCTAAAAGTGCATGGCAAAACCTTGAAATCGATGCGTGCTGCACTGGGAGCCAGTACAGGTCGGCGAGAAGTTGTGTGATTTGGCAGCTGTGATTCTCACGACAGACAAGCCTAGCTGCAGAGTTTTGCACCAGCTGTAAGCAGCTGATTGCACAGGCCGGTAGACCAGCAAGCAGTGAGTTACAGAAGTCAAGACGGGATGTCACAAATGCATAGACCAATTTAGATGTGGTATCCCTGCCTAAACAAGCTCAGTTTCAGTCAGAACAGGACACCTAGATTTCGTGCAGATTCAATAGGAGATATGCTGGTAGAGCGGATTTTGGTAGCCTTTCCCATCTCTGAATCACAGTTGGTTTGTGCATAACTATTAAGTTGGTTTTATCATCATTCTATGTTAGAAAGTTTTCTGCTATCAATGTGCAGATGTCATCAATACATGCAGCAAGGAAGTTGAGAAAATTCGGCGCGTGCTAGAGGGCTGGGAGGAATCAAAGCAGAGGTACAACTGAGTGTCATTTGTATAGAAGTGAAAGCTTAGATTGTGCTTGGCAATCACATCGGCAAGAGAGAGAGTATAAACCGTGAAAAGAACAGGACCAAGCACAGAGCCCTTAAGTACTTCATATTTCAGAAGCTCCTTAGGTGATCTTTGTCCATTCGCATCAATACTCTGTAGTCTCCAAATTAGATAGGACCTGAACCATTGCAATGCAGTGCCACTGATGCCCAGGTGAGATGAGAGGTGCTCAAGAAGGTCTTTCTACTTATCTGTCTATTTATCTACTTATCCATCTATCTATATACCTATCTATAGATCTACATATCTAATTATTATTTTATCTATCTTCATGTCTTGCTATATAAATATATTCGTAAATCCCCCTCTCTCTCTCTCTCTCTCTCTCTCTCTCTCTCTCTCTCTCTCTCTCTCTCTCTCTCTCTCTCTCTCTCTCTCTCTCTCTCTCTCTCTCTCTCTTTCTCCTTCTCCTCTCCCTTCCCATGACTTCAAGTGTGCAGCTAATTCTTACAGCTTACCGATGCTTGCCCAATGCAACTAGCATTCATCAAATGGGCTGTAGCAAATGCATTCCTTTGTTTGCTCCGACCCTCCACACTGCCAAAATGTATGTAAGTGGGAATGTCGATTAAGTGCAGCATTGGCTATAATTAGATCGGTCATCGGGGTTCTTATACAGAATTAGCAGCACCACTTTAATGGTGGCATCTGTCCATCTGGCCTTCCATGCTAAAAATAGTAGGCCTCGTTAGCCTTAGGAAAGCAGCAGCTGTCAGGCTCCGAGATACCCATGAAAACGGATGCTTCTGTTAACGACCTCAACTGGCAAGTTAAACTTGCTGAAGCAGTCCGTCTTATTGTAACACTTTGGTTCTCAAACAAACAGAAATGAGACTTTCTCTAACCAAATCCCTCGTTCGTTATTCTTTTTTGGCACAAGATGCTATCACAGCAGTGCCATGGAAGTGTTTTGGTGTCCCTTGCCGCAAAGTTTTTTTGGTGCAGTAGAGATAAGCAGGCTGTGCGAATACGTCATGGTATCATTGCTATGACTTCTCACCCCATCTGTATCGGGTTATCGCATTCAGCAATTTTAGTACTGATAATCTGCATCGCTGCCATGCAAAGATGATAGAAGTCACTGAAGCAGCCACCATATTAATCAATGAAACAGAGTGCATTCAGAATTTAGAAATGTGCATGCTCCTGAAGCCTGAGCTACTTCTGCCAGAATATAAGCCTGGCTAGTGTGTCCAAGGCATTTGCATGGCGCATCAAGGAAATACACCAGGGAATCCTACTGTATGCTAAAAATCTACCGGGAATTGCTTTACTGAACAACTTGAATACTTAATGGATACTCTAATGAATATCTAACCGTATGCACTATGCTCTCTTGGTAGTCACGGATGTATGCAAAGCTGGTCACTGAAGCTGCAAAGTGTACGAAGCTGCAAAGTGTAGTGCTTCAGAACAGCAGCACATGCGTGGTGCCATGGCTCTTGTGTCTGCCTCCCTTTGGTTGGCTCCCATCTTTGGAATCGCCTCGAGATAGGAAATATTTGTTTCAGCCCCGTAGTATAACGATTAATCGCACTGCCGGAATTTTGGAAAAGTCAATTTGATTCAGGCACTTTACATATCTTGGATGCCGATTCGCTTGGAGCATTGTGCAAATGGAAATTTTTATTAGTTTTCAGTTGACAAATTGCTTCTGATATCCAGTGCTAGCATGTGCAGATTGGTTATGATCATGACTGCAGTACTGAGAAGGACGACTAAGGTACGATAAGGGATGATCAAAGTACGATTAGTTAGCGCAACCAAAGTGTGATAGGTACTTGCTTGATGCCAAATATAAAGTCAATAATACTAGTCGTCTGTAAACGTGTCTACCCACAATTCCTCTACAATAAATAAACAAGCACAACCAAAGTGTGATAGGTACTTGCTTGATGCCAAATATAAACTCAATAATACTAGTCGTCTGTAAACTTGTGTACCCACAATTCCTCTACAATAAATAAACAAGCACCATGTCTATTGAAATGAATGGCTATCTTTAACTCTTGCAAAAGCCGACTGAAGCATACGCTTCTCGCGCCCTCTCTCCCTCTCTCTCTCTCTCTCTCTCTCTCTCTCTCTCATGTATCTCTCAAGCTCTTCCTCACTCCCTCCTCCTCTCTATTTCACTCTAATTTTTGTCCCTTTTGTCTGCCCTCTCACGCTCTCCCTCTCAATTCCTTGGTAGCTTCTTTTTTCTCAGTGCTCAATGAGATAAATCGACAGCCTTAGCACTACCAATGCTCGATCGGCACAGCTTGTGTTTTGTCATAGTGCCCGGTGTAACTATCTCTCTCGGGCTATGCACCAGCACAAAACAGGATCGTCCGAGTAAGCTTCAGCCTTTCGAATTGCAGCGGGCAGAAATGCGCTTCAAGCTTCACTTTGCTGATCCATTTTAGTAATTTGGCTTGACATGTAATCCGGTTTAAAAGGCAATCGATAACTTGGAAACTACCTTCCTGCTGTTGTTCCAGCTGATTAAGCACATGCATTACTAATATAGCACCTTGACATTGCATCATGCCCGTGAGGTAGTCCACCTGCTACAAAGCTCTCAAGCAGAGCCTCATTCGAAGTTGAGCATGCCATTAGTACAATCACAGCTCAAATGAGGAATTTGAAAGAATTAATATCAGAGATTATACTGCTAACTGAAAAACATCACTGTTGTACACGACAGTGGCTTTTGTTATCTCTCTCTCTCTCTCCCTCTTGGTCTTTCGTTTTCTAACTCTCTTGGTCTTTTAGTTTCTAACTCTCTTGGACTTTTAACTTGCTTGCATATTCCTGCCTCCATCTGTCGGTCTAGCTCTATGCTGGATCTGCTGGACACACTGTAGACCTCGTTCCTCTTCCGGCACCGGAGAACAGCGAGCCCATTCAGAGACTTCATTTTTATCCTGGGGTAAGGTCGATCGCCACGGCCACTAGCTTCTGCATGACTTCCTGCGATTCGTAATAAATAGCCATGTTGTCTGTACTGTCTTCTAGCAGGTGCGACTGCAAACTCCTCTTCACCGATAAAGGTCTGGCTGCCCGACTCTCTCTCCCTCTCTCTCTCTCTCTCTCTCTCTCTCTCTCTCTCTCTCTCTCTCTCTCTCTCTCTCTCTCTTCCTCTCTATCTCCCCCTTCTCTCTCTCTCTCTCTCTCTCTCTCCATCTCTCTCTTTGTCTCTCTCTCTCTCTGTCTCTGTCTCTGTCTCTGTCTCTGTCTCTGTCTCTGTCTCTGTCTCTCTCTCTCTCTCTCTCTCTCTCTCTCTCTCTCTCTCTCTCTCTCTCTCTCTCTCTCTCTCTCTCTCTCTCTCTCTCTCTCTCTCTGTGTCTCTCTCTCTCTCTCTCTCTCTCTCTCTCTCTCTCTCTCTCTCTCTCTCTCTCTCTCTCTCTCTCTCTCTCTCTCTCTCTCTCTCTCTCTATCTCTATCTCTCTCTCTCTCTCTGTCTCTGTCTCTGTGGGTCTCTCTGTCTGTCTGTCTGTCTGTCTGTCTGTCTGTCTGTCTGTCTGTGTCTGTCTGTCTGTCTCTCTCTCTCTCTCTCTTGTTCTCTGTCTCCTCTCTTCCTCTCTTTCCCTCTCTCTCCCTCTCTCTATCATATAATCTTCTGTTTTGCTCTTCCAGCAACAAGGAAAAAAGTCTCTGCCAGCATCTTACCGTACTGCTCCTGACTTAGATTGATGATGAGATACAGACTAGTGACTACACAGACAACATAGTTTCAGTCAGACTGTGCCGATGTCAAGGGTAGGTAGTCTTTCGCTAGCAAGCTGACTGCATGGCATCTGCTCGACTCTTTTCCTTTCTCTCTTTTTCTGTGCTGCTCTCCCTGGCGAGCTTGTATCTGCCCGGCATCGTGTCCGGCGACTATATATGCTAATGAGGCAGCAGCTGACCACACTCGGTGAGAGCATTGACGGTGCAGATAAGAAGCGACTAGTGGCAGAGGGGATGAGAGGGAACGGCTGATGCGGGCCGATTGCAGACTGAGGCACCTATCCATTTACAGGCTAATTTAGGTCATGCTAGACTCGTGCCTCGGGTCTGAGGCAACCGAGTAGGCACTAAAAAGCAGTGCCAAAAAGCCCGGCGTGCTCGAAGAAGAAACAAATTTGGAGGACTCTGAACATGGCCAAAAGATGAGCTTCGGTGAGTCGCCGATTGGCAAGTGCCAGCAGCTCCTCGAGTGGGCAGGCCCTTGAAGAAGACAGCAGAACTACGGCATGTAGAAAACGGCAGGCTGTGCCACTGTGGGTACCTGGCGTCAGCAGCGCAAAAAACGTTTAAGAAAAAGCCTTCAATGACTTCCAGAAGCAAATTAAACGAACAAACTGGCGTGTGGGAGTGAGTATGCACAAGCAGTCACTTTGCTAGCATTAGCTCTCCGATAGCCGATAGCCGGGGCGGTCTGCCAACGTCAGGCTTGGGAGTAAAGCTTCCACTTAAGCAAGCTAGCATGCTGGGCAAGTCTTAATTAAGCTCAACTTAAGTGTTGCATTCGCGAGCATTGCCTTTGGTGGCGCAAGCACTCAGCAAGGCACGGGCCACTGTCGGACTCTGTCGATAGCTTGCTTCTCTCATCTGCTGCTTCTGTTATATGCCAAACCACGTGGCCGTGATTGCAAATCGGACTTGGGCTGATTGTACGGATCTAAAGCTCTGCTGAAGAACCCTTTAGGTGCCTAAAGCATTGCTCAATAACTGCACCGGTGGCTGCCCACTTGGTGAGCAAATGGTGTAAAGCAAGACCCTGAATAGTATGCATGGTAATTTATGGAAGAAATGCATCGATGCATCGCTGGTTGGCTCTAGCATCGATGGCTCAGCTGCCTGCATCCAGACAGAGCAAAAGACGTGGCAGCTTTAACCTGAGCATCAGAGCGAAGCTACTCTAGCAGGCCACCAGTATGAGATACTAGTGAGCGATCTCCTCAGGGAGCAACCGTTCCCCATGCTGCCATGCTAGTCGAGAGCTTCCTTGAGGAGCAGCACGATCAATTGAGCTCACAGCTACTGTGTAAGCAATGCGGATCCAGAGGATGCAGCTGTGAATCAATTCGTATTAGCAGCCGGCTTCTTGATAAATCCATTAGCCCTTTCATGCTAGCTAGTTGTTAGTGCCCTTCCAACACATCTGGGCAGCTAAGTCGGATATGATGAACCGAGTAGCATGAACTGGGAAGCTTTCATACTTCATGCCCCCCCTGCCACTGGTGAGTGATGATAGTGATAAGGCTTGTAGCAGGGAGTAGCAGTAGCACACAGAGACCATCTGCAGCGTTGAACCGAGGACGAAACAGGATCACATGTCAAATCAGATATGCCCACTGAAATCAGCCACTACAAACACTGTCGTAGAATATGAGCCTGTGGGCTTCTGTTTTGCTCTATTCTGCCGGCAGCCAGAAAGCACCTGTCCACCAATGCTCTCTGTCCAACGATAGGGACGCTTCCTCGGCTCAGTTGGAAGATAATTCTCCTTCCATTCACTTGTTGTCGCTGTCTTCTGTCTGCTGCATATTGATTAGCTTCCTATAACCAAGGCCTGCTTAGCTAGGCATTCAGATGCCAAAGCAAAGGCAGCGTCTATTCCGGCCAGCTTCCTCTTGGCACCGGCAATTTAGTCTTCCTTGTTTTCGTGTGCTTTTCGTGCTCACCTGGGCATGATTCAGAGCATGCCACCAGCCAGAGGCCCCACTAATCAGTAACCCCGAGTCTCTTATTGTTGCCTTGCACATGCTTGTTTAAGCATGATATATGCATGCTTTTGCAGGCTTGCCGAAGCATGATACCACACACTTCATTAACCTTGGTTATTTATTCTCTTGCAAACCAGCTGTAAAGCACCTGGATAGAGATTTAGCTATTTTAAGATGTTATGCAAAACGAACTTTTAACGTGAGTATTCACTGACGATGTATGACCTTGGTTGGTGCTGTATGCTCCGTTGCACGAGCCTCTGGGTCTTAGCCCAGGGGATATGGTACTCACTCTTCATGTCGTGAGTTCGAGCTGTTAATAATGTTCTTCTGCTGCTATATAAATGGAGTTTTTAAATCAGCTTAGCTTAAGCTAATTAGCCCGGGTAAGGTGCTCGAACTTCGCGATCCAGATTTTAGGCTCGCCACGGCTTGGCTCCTTCGTACAGCTAGCTGAACTGCTGCATCAGTTTCAGCCTCTTCGCGCCCTCAGGTCCTGTGCGGACAATAAATTAGCTGCTCCATTCCTCCGCTTAAAGACCGTTGGCGACAGAAGCTTTAGCTCTGCAGGTCCTAGACTGTGGAACTCGCTTCCACAATTCTTACACAACGACAACTGCTCTCCTGCTGCCGACTATGGCTCATCCTTTTCAGCGGTCCTGAGCTGCTACTTCCATGCTACTCACTACCTCAACTGTTCTCCTGACTCTGCTATGCTTCCCACTTTCTCGTTGTTGTGTTGTGTGAAACAACGTCTGTTGGCTACCGAATGCATACCGAAAGCCACTTAGGCTGTGAATGGTGCTATACAAAATTCTCCTGCGTAACATCCACATAGTCTTTATGGCTTTGTGGAGTTACAGACGGAGATACATTACATTAAATTAGGCTCGAGTCCTGAAGCAGGCAATCTTGTATTTCCAAAAGAGATCGCCATTCTTCGAGGAAAAATCAGGCATAGACCTAAGGAATGCAAGAAACCGGAGGGCTGCTCAGTAGACCGCGGCCTGTAAGCCCCTTTAGTTGAAGCTGACCGCTGCATTTTGTTTTTACATTGGCGGTAAGTGATGAAGCTCCTTGAAGATTGCTATTGCTAAAATAAATTGTAAAGACCGGCCAACAGCTAGTCAGTCACCAGCTTTCTGTGAGCAGAAGATACCTTTGCGAGTTACTCATTTTTAATGGAGAGGTCTAGAAACAAAGGCTGGAGTTTTGAGTCGCGACATTCCGAATGGCGACCAAGATGTCTGATAGCACAGCAGGCAGCCTTCAAGCGAACCAGCAGGCAGTGTACATATGTAGCCTACTCTCTGTAGCCCAACAGCATACTTCCTTGCTACTCACTATCTCAACTGCTCTCATACTTTGCTATGCTTTTCACTTTCTCTTTGCTGTATGAGATGAAGTCTGTTGGCTACCGGATGTGTACCGAAAGCTGCTTAGGCAGTGAGTGAGCAAATACAAAACTCTCCTGCGTAACACCTACATAGTCTTTGCGGCTTTGTGGGGTTTCAGACGGAGATACATTACATTACACTGGCCACTTACTTGGCCGAAGGACCTGCTGCAACCTCTATCACTGATGCTGCTGCCACTCTGTTGTGCAAAGCTACCTAATCCCAGGTCAACCGACCAGTGCACAGGTGGTCAGCCTACCGGAAAGAGCAAACCCGTGGGCTAGGGTCGGTCTGTAAGTAGTTGATCGGTCGGCCTACTACATGCCAAGTAAATAGCGCTCCACACGAGCTACCACTTTCAAACGTACCAAAAAATGAGGCAGTGTCGTGCGTCTGCACACACCAAAAGCTAGCTGATGTGACAAACTCGTGTGCATAGCAGCAGCAGAAGAGCCTCGACGGCTATTGTATCACCAGCTTGCAGCGAGCAATGAAGGAGCGCCCACTTCAGGACTCGAACTCACGACCAAGAGCGAGCATCTTACCTCCTGGACTAAGACCCGGGTAAAATGCGCTAACTAACCTGCCTGCTGTTTGGAAAAGAGATTCCATTGCTCACTTTGCCAGTGTGCCAGCTGTGCATAACGCGCAACGCGGTGTCGTTGCTTACGCTGCTTAGCAGACTCTGCATGCATCTGGCACGTAGACAAAGCTACCCTACCTTGTTCTTCAGGCTCAGCCGACCGCCACATCGGCTGCATGCTCGAAGCTGGCAATAGCAGCAGATGTTGCCTGCACCCTCTGCAAACTTGACTTTGTTGCATATCTTGCACATGTCAGAAGAGCCGATTGGCTGTTGGCTTCCCTGCTGGCTCTGTGTTTGGATGGTTTTTTCCAGTCGAGTGACATCGTCTTGCAGATTCCTGCAAGATCGGCAACACTGGCATGAAATGTCGACATGGAATACTTTCAGCTTGTAGTTCATTGCAAAGGAATCAGGTTAGCGCGCTGCGCTGATATGCATCACTGTGCAAGACTGCTTTTCTAAACCTCCGCTGCTGCAAGGTTTCCCAATACGCCTGTCGTCCCAGGAAGCAATGGCTCTGTCCACTAGGGGCAAGGAACTAACCACATTTGCATGCTGACCCTGTGCATGTCACCCCTAACCATGTTAGTCATGCTGTTTATCAAGCATGATATTACTCAACGTTCAATTGCATTTCCCTTCGCAGCAAATGTAAAGCGCCTAGAAAGAGATTGAGTTCTCTGAGGGCGCTTTATCAAGTGCATTATTATTATTATTATTACTATTATTAAGGAAGCAGCATGTGTCAGCTCAGGCCAGCAGTTGTTCCTGCGGACCTGTTGCCAGCTCTAGCACAGGCTGGCCAACCACTGCCTACTAAAAGCAGCAACTGAATGGATCATGCAGGTTTCAGAGTGGTGTAGTGATGCTTACAAGTTGCTTATTCGAATGAAGAAAACTTGTGCTACACTAAAACTTCTGCTACACATTTTCACTGAAGTATTATATATATATGTGTGTGTGTGTGTGTGTGTGTGTGTGTGTGTGTGTGTGTGTGTGTGTGTGTGTGTGTGTGTGTGTGTGTGTGTGTGTGTGTGTGTGTGTGTGTGTGTGTAACAGGTAGCTTAACAATAAAGCTTGCCTGGCAGACTTTGGCATTCCACGAAAGCGAAAGGCATTGGGTTGCTGTGCGTCTTCGAAGCCATTACCGGCTCGGAAGCCGTGTGGTCCTTGTTCCTGAACCGGGAGGCAGGAGTAGCACCAGCAACACCGGCAGGGCAGGGCTTCGCCGGCTAATGTTTATATGCACGTTCAAAATGTTAATAAATCTTTTGTGTGTGCATATATACATATGATAATCGAAAATTTTAAACAGCATACTTTACATGATTTGTCTTTCTGTTTCTCATACTTCAATGTAAGTGATACTCTATATATTATTTAAAATTGTAGGATCTTGCAAAATATTTTTAATGTGTTGTAATAAAATGTAACAAAATAAGTGTGCATGTGTTGATAAGCAGGCGGCTCGTTGTGACAAACAGAGTGAGTGTATCAGCCTCCACTATCAGACAGAACGAGGCTGCAGACGCAGAGCTAGTAATTGCGCAAATCCAAGCCAACACTGGACAAATACCGGTGGCAACAACGAAGAGAGCCATGCCTTAGGATAGCACGGTCATATCCGTAGCATAGAGAAACCTATTCGTCCAAACTTAAGAAGGTACACACATCTAACAGTAGATATGATGTACATCAACTCTAGACCGACATAGAGTCTTGAACTAAAATCAGTACAACCACTGGAGCCTCAACTTCTGGAGCACAACTGGCAGCCTATTATTATGGAGCTTTAGCTCTTATGCTGCCTTGGCTACACACGCCATATAACAAGTTCCTAGCCCCTATGATTCTGAAAGCACAAACAATGAATATAGACTATAACCTGGCTGATTACGAATTGTTTGCTGATCTAGTTTGCATGTTGTGGACTCACCAACCTGCACTAGCTCCTAGTCAAGAAACGCATCTACTTCAACGTTCTGTCACTCACTTTTAGGTCCCTTCCTTCTTTTGCTCCAGCCTGCCTAAGAGATCCACTCCCCCACCAGGCTAAGCATCGTACCACCCTCTTTTCGGAATCTAACCGTTTACCTATACTTCGTACGAACCTCAAATCCTTTGGAGACCGTGCCGTTAGTTTGTATGCTCCCAAAGCCTGGACCTCACTTCCGACTTGTGTCACGACATCCCATGACTTGACCACATTTAACAAGAAACTAAAGTGCATCCATGTGTCAGAGCATTTAGTGGGTCCATGTGATTCGTCCTTGATGTGCTTATGCGTGCTGACACTGTGCATGCTGCCACTAACCATATTTGCATGCTTACCCTGTGCATGTCACTCCTAACCATTTTATGCTTGTTGTCATTGAGCATGCTACCTCTAACCACACGATCGTGCTTCCTTAGAAGCAAACGTAAAGTGCCTAGACAGAGGTTGAGTTCTCTTCGGGTGCTATATCAAATGTATTACTATTATCATTATTATTAAGAGTGTTGTGTGTGTGTGTGTTCGTGCGCATGCTTGCATGAGTGTGTGTGTGTGTGTGTGTGTGTGTGTGTGTGTGTGTGTGTGTGTGTGTGTGTGTGTGTGTGTGTGTGTGTGTGTGTGTGTGTGAGTGTGGGTGGGTGTGGGTGGGTGTGGGTGGGTGTGGGTGGGTGTGGGTGGGTGTGGGTTTGTGTGTGCCTTTTTGAACTTAACACGATCATTGGCTTTAAGTGTTTTGTAAGGATCTTCTCACAGTGGAATTGTGATTAAGAACTTCAGAGGATTTTTGGAAATTCTTCATAATCAAGCTGGGGACTTGTGTGCTGGAGGTTGATGTATCTTCCTTGTTACACAGAGAGGATATGGCTCTACTAAAGTATAAATTGTAATTATGTGAGTACCTGTAATGCATACACACATAGTATACATGCCAATTTAATTTTTGTGCAAAACAAAGTGTGTCACTTACATCGACAGCCTAGCAAGAGTAAGTCCTATGAGTCATATTTAGTCCTATGAGTCATTAAGTTCTATGTAGTCATGGTTAGCTAATTGTTCTGAGTGAGACCACGATACCTACAGATATTAAGGAAGTGCTGCAAGTACTAGATCAGCAGTTGCAATTTCAAAGCTGTCAATTGATTTGAAACTAAATAACATCTTTTAAGAATCTGGCAGAAGTTGAATTGCAAATGCTAGCCAGCTGAGCCAGGGTAGGGACCTAGTGTCTTTTGATTATTGATCAAGCGACTGACCTTTAATTCAATTTCCTGTTCCATAGCAAACAGTGTGCTTAAGTGTAAACACGGAATATTTTTAGGACTATATCATATTGTGCATGGTTGCCCATAAGAGAAGGCTTTTTACTTTTTTGAGAAAATCTACAATACCGTGAGCGATTGCAGCCATAAATGATGAGGTATGGGTGATCACATCTTGAGGCAATCGTTCAAATGACTTACCCATAGTGCCTTAATGACTCACCATCAGCTTTTGTGATTCTTATAACCTCTGTTAATCGGTCAGGGCCGGCTGGCCAGGACCTAACTGCTGGATGTATTTTGCTGCAGTCTGTCTTTAAAAAAGAGCCCAACATGAATTTTTCTTAGAGGTTGAGTCATAAAAGCAGTTGATGATAGATGGTGTCCGTATATACATGTTGTACAGCTACTTTTCATGAATCACCTAGATCTGATTGGGGGAGAGCATTGGCTCTTTGCCGGGGCCGACTGAGACCGATCAGTGGCATAAGATATCAGGTCCACAGCCTGGCTAGACCTTGGTCCACGGGGCAAAACTTCTGCTGATCTTCAACACCAAAATCCTTAAGTGAGCCTGCCACAGTTCAGGCGTTGCTTGGAGACGATCTATGACTCGCCGGCTCTCTCTATATATATATATATAATGCACTTGATAAAGCGCCCCCAAAGAACTTAATCTCTTTCTAGGCGCTTTACATTTGCTGCAAAGTGAAATGCAATTGGATGGTAAGTAAAATCATGCTTGAAAAACAAACAAAATGAATAATATGGTTAGGGGTGACATGCACAGGGTCAGCATGCAAATGTGGATAGTGGCAGCATGCAGTTATATATATATATATATATATATATATATATATATATAATGCACTATATATATTAGCTATAATGAACTATATAAACTATATATATTAGCTTATTTTACAGCCTCATTTTTGTAGCAGCAGAAGAGCCTTAACGGCTATCACCACCACTTGCAGTTGGCAATAAAGAATCGCCCACTGCCGGATTCGAGCCCACTACATAGGTCGGGAAGAGGAGCGACCATCTTACCTTCCGGGCTATCATGCCCAGTGATAAGCACAGAGGCTAGGGAAGGCTTCCTGAGTCTTCTCCTCATAGATCTTTCTTCACTGACGACGGTCGGCGATTGTCTTCACTCAGCTTGGGGGGTTTGCTTCCAAGGCTCCTTGGCTTCCGGCTTCCATGGCTTCTTTTACCTCCATTGAGCGATGGAGATGTAGAGCCTCTTTGGACCTCTTTAGGCACTCAATAGTATAGTATAGTACTATTGCTATTGTAATTACTGTGTTACTACATCGGTCCTATACAGGTCATTGGCCCAAAGTGTCTCCTTGTAGGCTTTTGCATGCTTGTCTAAGCACGATTCTTGGGTGATGGCATGCTTGCCGAAAGCATGATACCTTGCTTTTCATTAACTATTTATTATTGCTTTCTAGTGAGTTATAAAACATCTGAATAGCGATTCAGCTCGCTTAGGGCACCAGACGATATGTTTATTACTATTATCCTTAGATTAATGTTATTCTGCATTCGTCATCAGTCAGTGCTAAGTACAGCATATATGATAATTAAAAACAAAAAATGCGATTTTTCTTAGGCACCCGTGTTCACACATTTTTTTTATGTGACTCTTAAGAGATGACAAATATGATACATCAAGAAGTAGAGCTCCTCCCACTCTGCATGCAAGAGTATTCACTCACAAATTAGCTATTGGTCTTGTCATTAGCCATTGTCACGGATTGAGAGTAGTTGAAAGGAATTTCGCAACGGGGCACTGGAATTCCCCAGCCTATATTATTGTTCGTACAAATACTACCCCATATGGCACCCAAGTGCCACCCAACCTGCAATAGATCCACTCACCTGCACCACAATTGCCCACAGCCAGAGCAGCCACCACCAATGGTGCAGAATGCTAGGAACCTCCCCCAAACAATGTCAGCTATGGAGTTCTTCTTGACGATTAGCATGCAGGTAAGGGGCTTAGCAGTTTTTCCTTCAGACTCTGACCTTTCATTTCTTTTCTTAACTTCATTATAATTTTCCTTTGAGGCAGATTGATGTCACAGACAGTTTTAAGTTGCCTGCTGATTTATCCTGCTTCGTTTCCGTTTCATCTGCACTTGAACGTGCTCTGGTGGCACGTGCTCTCCTATGTCCCACAGCGCCTACCACCACGATCAGTGCACCACCATTCCTGCTCAACTCAACGACCGCACGAACGTTGTCATTGATGCCTTTCTCTGTGCTGTTTGTATAGTGTCTGTAACAAGCATATTGGGTGTTTAGTTTGAGCACACAGTACCACCTAAGGACCAACAGATGGTATGGAAGATGATGTTGTGTCTCCTTAGCCGGTATATACTGGAACTCTTTACAGCTGGGTGATTTTTCTAGCTGAACTTGGTCTGTGCGACTGCTTCCTGTGTATTTATCTCTCTCTCTCTCTCTCTCTCTCTCTCTCTCTCTCTCTCTCTCTCTCTCTCTCTCTCTCTCTCTCTCTCTCTGCTATTTTCCTTGATGATTTCATGGATTGTATGCACAGCACACTCCTGGTTATTTACATTATCCATTATTCCTGTTTCACCACGACCGACTGCAGCAGTGGGGGTTTCACTATAAGTGTTGTTCAATATTTGTCATTGCTTGAACTTCCTGTCTATGGATTAGCTCGATGACACAATCCAATTAATTTTCTTGAGCTGCCTTTCATATGTTTCTAGTACCGTGACCGGTAACAGCAACCACACTCAAATTAATGCCTCATCAACAGAGTCCGACAATGTGCATAGTGTACAGCACCGCATACTTTTATGCAAGCAGAGCACTACAATCCGAATAGCATAACACTAAAAGGTGAAGGCAGATGACTACTAACATTAGCATAATTGTTAGCTGATATGGTTGTCCCAAGGGCTCATGAAATGGAAGCTTTCATGCACCTGGAGAAGCAGGGATTTGACTCCAACTCAGTGCGTCTGATTATCCCATTAAATTTTTACCTAATCTATGCTCATAAAGCCTGGACTGCTATGTATTACTGATCTTGCTGGAGCTTGTATGGAGGTGTATCAATATTAAGGTTAATAGGTAGTGCCAACGTGTGCACATCACTCAGGAAGCATTCCATGAATATGTCACTCAGAGACATAGCAGGGAACAAAAAGATTCATGGGCCTTGGCTTGCTTTATAACTCACGTAGCAAGGCATCGCTAGTAGCCCAGCTCAGCAGTGTCTGCATCTCATCATTGCGTACAGTGGTTCCATTCTGGAAGCATGGTGACTGTGCTCTTCTGAAAACGATGAGGGTCAGTGAGAACCAGAGTATGTACAGATTCAGTCCTTCCTACCGGCCATTGCTCCTTTACCCTAGTTGGGTTTTCTTTGAAATCACAGCCGCCATTGAGTGACATGGGTAAATAAGACACTGGTGACAGGAGCTGCTCAGCAGCTTAAGCTGCTGTAGACACGTAACTGTTGGAGACATGCCGTGTCATAGTTCGGAAATGCACCGGCCAGAAAGTAGATATTTATGCTCTGCCGCTTGTCGAGCATTAGCAGAGGATGCATTAAAAAATTTTGCCCATTCCTCTCATCGGTCCATTCCTCCCACCTGCCGGCTGAAACACGATCAAAGCTCCAGGTGTTAGCAGGTGTTCGACCGATGATTCACCTGTGCGAGGCTGAACCGGGGATGCAATCTGTGACTCGCTGGCACTAGCAGACGGACCGTCTTCTGTACGAGCAAGCAGACGGCCTGTAGGCCCCGTAATTGATTTCGGATGCTCTATCGGCCGATGGCGAGGACAGCAAGAGGTATTATCTAGAGTGTTGTCGTAGAGGCTAAAGCGAAGTATCGGCTGACATGCAATCGAACAGCTCCGTCCGATATCGGTCGCCTCGTGCACAAACAGATGCAGCACTGATGGGTTGCACGGCTTCCCCGAGTTAAAAATGGACAGCAATCATCGAGGGCAGAAATGCTTGCACTCTCGACCTCCACATGAGCAGCTGCAGTGGTGAAGCCGCAAGCACTAAGAAGTTTCAACACGATCAAGGTGGAAATGTCCATTAACTGCTCTTTGTCTCTACCACAATTTTTCGGTAACTTTGGTTGATCCACACAATCAACATCAACAGCACTCATTAGTGAACTCATTGCAAAAGAAGAACTCATTTGAATTGGAAGGACGAGTGCTCGCCCCAGTGTGTAACTGAGCCGACGACTAACAGGTAACCATGTCTACCAGAACAGCTACTTGTCTCTTCATCCTCAGCAATACGATGGCAAACGATGGACGTCATAAGCAATACTAGCTGATTTAACAGCCTCTTTTGTATGGGGACAGAAGACCCTTTGCGGCTATCACCACCTCTTGCAGCGGTAATAAAGGATCACCCATCACAGAATTCGAACCCACGACCTCGGGACCGAGGTCGTGAAAAGCCACCATCTTACCGAGTGTGCCATCATGGCTCAGTATGTCGTACTAGTGGTCAGCAAATCCCCGATACAGTGTGATCCACAAGCGAATGATGTTGGCTCACGAATTTGTACCTCTTCTTCGAACCGGTCTCAAAAAAAGATTACTTGATCTCATAGTTCTAGAAATATCTGCCGACGGTGCAGCTTCTGAAAGAATGTTTCAAATCTTCAAATCTCGGATAGTAAAGACCCTCATCTGCTCATTTGCTGGGGTAGCCCCAGCTGTTTTCAGCAGACGTGCCTAGATTGTAGCCCATAACGATTGTATCCGCTACCGTCACCGAATTAAACAGCTGTATATGACGTCCCTTGGAGCGAACTCTGTCCCAGGCTGTTTCTGTGCTCACACACACACACACACAAACACACACACACACACAAAAACACAAACGCACTGCATCTCACGTGTCTCTCTATCTCCCTCTCTATTCCTATTCCCTCTCTCTGTCCCTCTGTGTGTGTGTGTGTGTGTCTCTGTCCCTCTGTGTGTGTGTGTCTGTGTGTGTGTGTCTGTCTGTCCCTCTGTGTCTGTGTGTCTATGTGTGTGTGTCTGTGTGTGTGTGTCTGTCTGTCCCTCTGTGTGTGTGTGTGTCTGTCTGTCCCTCTGTGTGTGTGTGTCTGTCTGTCTGTGTGTCCGTCTGTCAGTCCGTCCGTGTGTGTGTGTGTCTGTGTGTGTGTGTGTGTGTGTGTGTGTCTGTCTGTCTGTCCCTCTGTGTGTGTGTGTCTGTCTGTCCCTCTGTGTGTGTGTGTCTGTCTGTCTGTCCTGTCCTGTCCTGTCCTGTCCTGTCCTGTCCTGTCTATCTGTCTGTCTGTGTGTGTGTCTGTCTGTCTGTCTGTCTGTCTGTCTGTCTGTCTGTGTGTGTGTCTGTCTGTCTGTCTGTCTGTCTGTCTGTCTGTCTGTCTGTCTGTCTGTCTGTCTGTCTGTCTGTCTGTCTGTCTGTCTGTCTGTCTGACTGTCTGACTCTCTCTCAGTCTCTCTCTCTCTCTCTCTCTCTCTCTCTCTCTCTCTCTCTCTCTCTCTCTCTCTCTCTCTCAGTCTCTCTCAGTCTCTCTCTCTCTCTCTCTCTCAGTCTCTCTCTCTCTCTCTCTCTCTCTCTCTCTCTCTCTCTCTCTCTCTCTCTCTCTCTCTCTCTCTCCCTCTCTCTCTCTCCACCACTAGCAACGCCAAGTGTTGGGGCTACGGCCGGCTACGAGGAGGCGGACCTGCGAGCAGAACGCCGGCTTTAGTCTGTCTTGCCATGTACTGGGAGGGGCGGAGATCGAACTTGGCCGGTGGCGGCGGCAGCGGCGGCTGCTGAAGCTGAACGCGGCCGGGCGCCAGGAATTCTCCTCACCGTATTAGCCTTTCGTCCTTGGCCTCCTCGTCGCGCTGGCGCTGCAGGACGCCGAGGATAATTTTCCTCTCCTCTTCCGTTAGATGGCTGAGGTCGGGCTCGGAGGGCTTGGAAGCGGCCGACCTCGCCGCCGCCGACATTGCGCCGGTCCGCCGGCACGTCTTCGACTACCGCGGACCCCTCTGCGGCATTAGAGAGCATTATCGACCAGCCGAGAACTAATGACAATAATGAAAACAATCGATCTAGTCTCAGTTAATACCGCTCGCCAAAGGGCAGACTGCGCGCTCCCCAACAAACAAAAAAACAAAGCTCGGCAGCAGCCGAGCTCCAGATCTCGCTTTTTAGAAAGGTTTGCTACCGGCGCCAGTACAAAAGCATCCGAGCGAAGAGACCGATCGTGCAAACCGGAAATTGGCCCTGCGAAGCCGCAGCCACGCTGCTTCGAGCGCCGGCAGCAGCGCGGTCGTCGGCACCGGAAACCCTCGAGCCCGCTACCCATGCGACGACGACGACGCCGCGTTGCTGCGAATCGACGCCGAAGCTTCGGCGCAGCTATGCAGCAGCCGCACCGTGGCCGATCGCTACGCCGGCCGCCGCGCGAAAAAGCGAAACCGAAGCGCCCGTGGCCCGTGGCCGCCAACCCGCGCGCGAGGATGGCATCGGCCGACGCCGCACGCTCCGATCCATCCAGTCCGTGGCGAGCGCACGGCGCACTGTTTGGCGTTTGCTTCACGGAATTTTCGCCGCTGGCTGCGCGACCGGGCATCTATTTCCGGCAACTTCGTCGTGCCGTGCAGGGACGCACTTCAGCCGTCCCTTCTTTATACTGTCGCCGCAAGTGCCGCCCCTGCAGGCAGACGATGCGGCGGCGCGACGGGAGGACGGCACTATAGGGCACTGATTAAATTTACCCTTTTTCGAACCATGTGATAATACAAGTTTCCGCTTGCTCTCGCAAGCTGTCCGCCGTGGAGTCGCGAAGGCATTAGCTACGCTCGCGGATCGACATAGCGGTCGCGACACTGTCAAATATCCACGCTTGCGAACGATGAATTCCCACAGTGGTGGCTTGACGGCAGTCGCAGTCTCTCCGTACGCGCAGTAGGCCAGTCGCGTGCCACCGTATTTATCTTTGGTCTTCCCCTAGTAGGCGAAATTTGCGGCGCAATTTGCCGCTCAGTCGACTTCTCCCCGGTAAACTCGGGGTAGATTCTTTTGAGAGAGAAAATGGCCCACTCTACTGGAAACATGCTCTCTTATTCTGAAGACAGTCGCACAGAACGGCTTTCCAGCTTCTCTGGGAAAAGTATCCAGATCCCATTTCGAGAGAACGCGATGCTTCGCGTAGAAAGGTACCGCCTGGAGGCTCGACGTTGTCCAGACAGACGCCGCCGTCCTGCATTCGGTGAGCATCGCACCATCTGCACTCCGAGGGCCCCCCCTGGAGCTCGGCTTTCGCAGCCGTAATCTACGAAAAAGCCGGCAGGCTACCGCTTGGAGAAACGCCTGGCGCCGCCCGGAAAGACTGTTTTACTCGTCTAAAGAAAAAGAATGTGTGTCCCAATACTGTCAGAGCCGGAAGCACCTTGTAATGTCCGGGATTATGAGCTGACGTCAGCTGAGCCTCGATTGAGAGCTGCATGCCTTGCCTCTGAGTTGGGACGTTTATGAGATGGCCGCAATAAGCTGAGGCTTATGAGCAGCAGCATGTGCGACTACTGTTATTGATTATTGATTTTGTTAGTGATTATTGTGACTTGTGATCTTGCTGCTATGTAAGACTTGTGCCAGACCGGCAGTCGTTTTGGACTGGCACGGTTGAGATTGAGCTGGAGGTTCCAGTGGCTCACATGTCAGTTCCTTATAAGAGTAACGGGATCTGACAGGAAACAGCAGCCGCAAACATGGCAGACCGAGCAAGAGATCAATGATTAAGAGTAACCGGATCCTTGCTTTGTCCTGCTTAGATTATTGAGTCTTGATTAGAGCCCAGTTTTGAGTGGCTCTTGTATATTTGTGGATATACTGGTAACGGGATCTATTGTTTGAGCCATGTGAGATTAAGTCGTGATTTCAGCCGTCGGTACTGCTATTGAAAATTTTGTTTGTACTATATTATTCGTTGTTGAAATGCTGCTTGACAGTTTTGTTATCGTAAAAAAAGGAGAGTGATGTTTTTTGTCATTGGTTTGAAAGAAAATTACAACAAAATAAATCAACGAGCCGCTCTGCTCCGTCTTGAGCAATGTGCTGAGGGATGTGCACAGTTTGCACGAGTTTAGTGCCGCACTACAGCACCTGCTGATGTCGCTTGGGATATTTTTTGTCTTTGGTCTTCCTATCGTTGAAACAATGATGCAAGTGATTAATTAATTCGTTTTGGTAGTTTGGTGTCTCCCTGGTCTTAGTAGGGAAATAATGGTGATCGTCGTCCTTCTTGGATCGGATCGATGTCGATGCCTTGGAGTATGCTGTCGGATCGTCGACCGGGGATGTTCGTCCGGGGGTGAATTCTTGGTTGGTTCGAATTAGGTTTAGTATATATAGTCAAGTATGCGATCGTAGCGGACCAGTACAAGTCCGTGGCCAAGGCACGTTTTCTTTATGAGCACGACGCGCATGGCTCAGACGGACTGTCCAACGAGGTATTTGAAATGGTTGTTGTCAATCACTATTCATCTTCTGCTGTGACAGGAGTCAGCTTTCTGTTTTTTTCTGTTTTCTTATGTCTTCGACCAATAAAAAAGATCATTTATCCCTCGTGCTCCATTGAGCTTCGCTAATACCACGTGTGTTCCCACTGGCAGAACCGGTTTCATTCTGGATTCATGTTTCGTCATCAGAGCTGTCAGTCTGGCTCTCTACTTTCTTTTCTGTGTGGTCGCAATAATTCCGCTTTAGGTATGTCGGAGATGTGCCGTGAGAGGCTGCACATACCGATGAAGGTGGTATTCGTGGCGGTGCTCAACTGCGGCTGCCGAGGTAGATATTAAAATGAAGATGGCACGCATAGGAGTATCTACGACTCTGACGACGGCTAGCTGCAGATGGCGGCATGACAATACAGCTAGTGTCTTGAGGACGGCCTCATTCCAGCGCGGCGCCAACCATCTCAGCAACCGGAGCGACATTTTGAGGCTGCAAGCTCGATTGACGCTGTCACGGGCACTACACGTCTATGAGCAACCAAAGGACGGAAGATGGACATGTTTTAAAGGAGAGGATAGTGTAATGCCCCCCCTGATTATGAATTATGAGCTTGTCAGCTGAGCCGCGATCGAGAGCTATATGCTTTGCCGCTGAGTTGGGACGCTTATGAGACAGCTGCAATAAGCTGAGGCTTATGAGCAGCATCATATATGACTACTGTTATTGATTATTGATAATGTTAGTGTTGTTGTGACCTATGACCTGGCTGCAATATAGCAGTTGCGGCTGACCGCAGTGGCACTCTTGACGGTCACAGGTCGGTGAGTCCTAGCGCTGAGCGCGAGCTGCGGTGAGCGTGTTAGCGTGTCAGCAGGAAGTCCCCTGGTGTATCAGCTGTATAATACAGGCTATTGTTGTGCCTTTATTAATACGATGTTGTTGCTATCGCTGCGTGCGGAAATATTGAGTGAGTGCTGCGTTTCATCGTCGGCCATCATTGCCAGCTTCGGGTCTTTGCTGCACAAAGCACGCGTTGTGCCGCTATCTGAACTAGTGAGGGCTTCGGGGTCATAGCAAACTCAACGAAGGCTTGCCGCGCTCGCGGTCCTCCCTAGACTCGCCGCTCTAAAAAAAAAGCATCTACAATTCGGAGAGCCTGAAGCATCGCCCAAAGACGCCTCGCATCAGGCCTCGCTAGATGGGTTTAAATAGTAATAAAGATGGAATAATAATTTTAAAAAATCGGTATCTCTTCAGCTGCTTTACAAATTGCGTCGTCCCTATTAAGTGACCCCCGACGGAAACCAACGCGGACCGTGCTTGCCGAAGGTGCCGCTCTAGTGGCCGTTTACGACCCGTCGAAAAACGTTGCAGTAGCCTCCTCGCTTGCCTCTCCCAGGCACTTTGAAGCCACCGACGTTTCCCCTGCCTGGCGACCCGGTGGCCACCCGAAAGCTGCTAGCGGGGATTCCGGGGAAGGGCCTATGCGGGTGGAGGGAGGAGACGGGGCTTGAACGGCTGCTGCTTTGATTGAGGCAGCTCAGGTCCAACGGGTCGGCGAGTAGACCCGTGCGGGTCCTAAGCTCCCCCCACCCAACCCTCTCCGCCAGCAAGCCCCATTCCTAATTCATCGGTTGCGGGGGTCGTCGGGCGTCGCTTTCGAAAGGCTGTCGCCGCGTATCCTACAAAAAAAAAAGTTTAGCCGATTCAGCAGCCTCGTTTTTATAGCGGAAGAAAATCATCGACGGCTATCGTCACCGCTTGCAGCGGACAGCAAAGGATCGCCCACTGACGGACTCGGATCCACGACCTGGGACGCGAATAGCGAGCTCCTTACCCCTCTTCGCCCTAGTTTAGCCTAGGGTTAAGATGCTCGCCTTTAACCAAAGCGGTCGTGAGCTAGAGCTCTGCAGTATATTTGAAGCATCTGGACCGAGATTCAGTTCGCTTAGAGTGTCATGCAAATGAGGTCTTTTTGCGGCAACTGTCCGTCGAGGCGAAGCCGGGCAACCTCTCTAGCTGCTGTAGTTGTGCCTGCACAATTTCAACGGAAATCTGTCCCCTAAAGCTGCTCAAGTGACGCCGGTACTAATTAGACGAGGGGCAAATATTCGAATAGTTCATGTGAGCTGCGCGCCGGAGAATTCTCCCCTAGCATTTAACCAAGTGCTTGCAGGTGAGCCGTAACGGCTCACTGGGTAAGGCGGTTGCTTTTCACGACCTCAGCCCCGAGGTCGTGGGTTCGAATCCTGCCGTGGGCGATCCTGTATTGCCACTGCAAGCGGTGATGATAGCCGTAAAGGCTCTTCTGTCGCTATACAAAAAGAGGCTGTTAACTCGGCTAGATTGCGCTTAATAGACTACACATTGTGGCGACTGTCCTCTGGTAACTAAGATAAACTCCTCAATTTTTCTTCTTTACATGAAATGAAGGTTTTTGGCTACCAAACGCTTGCACGCAATGAGTTTTCTTTAGAAAACTCTTCAGCGTAACGGCGCTTTTGTCTCCGTGTCTTAGTATGTGGATCGGCGGAAATGCTGGTACGTGTATACACACCAGTGCAGCACTATCGATTCTGCCTGTATGTTTGTTCGTCGGAGGATGCACTCTGAGAAACTTCGAGTGCTTTACTTAGCACGAGATCCTAGCATACCGCAATAATTATGGTTTGGGTTCGCTAGGAGCGTACACAAGGGAGGCCTCTAATCGACGCGCAGGCAGGCGGCGTCACGGATTGAAAGTAGCGAGCCCGTTTATACCACTCGGCGTTTGCCGTTTCGACGAGCGGAATTTACACGTTTCTTTACACATGCCTGAACTCCTTGTGGTTTTAGCTTACGACTATCATGAAAGTTAGAGTACTATCGAGGAATCCGGACGACTACTTACGAGAGACAAAGAGGGATATACAAAAAGGTTTGTGCATTGTATGCCTTATGCTGCGTCGACAGAGATTTATGCTTTTTACCCAATTGGGGCTAGTTGGTTCAGCGTTAATTCCTGATGCCTGCAAGGTTCTCCAGGTTAAGTTTTGTGCTTAGAGCCGAGTGAGATCATCATTTTGCCGTTTATTCGCGAGGCGTTACTTGTGGCACTTGGATTTGACCGAGGTTGCAGCGTCGTCGCGCGTGCAGCATTTTCATCACTTAGAGTTAACGGTAAGGTTTTTTGTATGCGCCTCTCAGGTATCTGCGAGATTTTTGAGCTGTCAGACTTAGCCGTTTGCGCGATGTGCGTCTTTGTGACCCGTTAGTTGGACGGTTTCTTACGCAACGACAACTACTTTTCTGCTGCCGACTATGGCACATCTTTTTCAGCGGTCCTGAACTGCTACTTCTATGCTACTCACTACCTCAACTGCTCTCCTGACTCTGCTATGCTTCCCACTTTCTCTTTGTTGCGTGAGACGAAGTCTGTTGGCTACCGAAAGCCGCTTAGGCTGTGAGTGCGCTATACAAAACTCTCCTGCGTAATCACCCACATGGTCTTTATGACTTTGTGGAGTTACTGATGGAGATACATTACATTACATATCCTAGCCCGAAAGCGAACGTTGATGCGGGCCATGTGTGTTCCCTTTGCATCGGGCCCCGCCTGTATAATCTATTAGTAACTGGACTGATTTCATGCGAGCTTTCTCGACGGGAGTATATCAGCTACACAGATACCAGCGCCATCCTCGCTGGGCCTGCCTGCTGATGAAAACGTCGCACGTCATTTCCAAAGCGCTTCTGTTGTCGTGACTCACGTTAGCGAAGTAGTTTTTGTAAACAATAAATTCGCTCAGCTGGAATTCCAAAGAACCTTGCCATGCTGTTGGCTTTTTGACCGTGCACAGGTATCAACAAGAAAGATTTCCATAGCCACAGTCCATTGCTTGCTGGCTTTGGAACTGCCCTGACCAACGTCAGGAGTCATTGATATTTTTAGAAACCGAACGACAAATAAGCTCGCTAGCAACTGTACCGCGTGCTAGTCGGTGTGCTATTAAAGACTGCCCTGACTGGCTTTGCAGCTTCAGCTTGGCTGGTCTGCTGGTGAAGCAGGAGGCTACCAGTCAGGCTCACTGCCTTTGGATGCATCCCTGATGCTACTTAGCCAATATCGTTGTCAAGCACAAACCTGTTTTCGGTTTTTATGAGTCTTCATTAGTCAGTTGTTTTCTTCAGCTCCACATAGGATGCTTGTTTTCTTTAGCTCCACTTAGGATGCAGATAGCACATTGGCTGCCCATCCTACGAGTGTAATAGTGAATCTACATCATTTAACTGCACCTGTCTCGAATGAAGAAACGATATGCCTAATTGTTTGCACATGATAAACATGCGCCTCTGATACCGGGTGCAGGCTTCTTAATCACTCTTAAATTCAGTTGGGTTAGCGGTACATTTCAGAGCCTTTAAGATTCCCTCTTGCCCCAGAGTGATTTTTTATCAATTAGGAATAGGCTTGCCTATTTTGCAGCTAGCTATACTCATCCTAACTTGAACAGAATGTCCATGACACTGTAGTCCTGATACCAGTTTTTTTTAAGAACTCGTAGTAACGCCACAAGACTCCTAATAGGGCTGTGGAGAAGATAAACAATGTGTATACTGTTTTGAGAGTTCGTCACAACTTCCTACAGCGGAGGCTTATGTCCTACCAGAACACAGTTTGACAGGTATGATCAGGTTGCTGTGTGTTATGTTTAGATTTTTGACCCAATTTCTTTTGTAGTTCCAGTTATCATGCTCCCAGCTTGGCCTCTGCTGCCTTTAGTCACCATGCCTTTTTCATTTATGTAGAGGCAATAGTTTGACGTTTGTTGTCAGCTACTTATTCAGTGCTGCTTTGACATTGCTATTAACGCAATGTTTTATTAGTGACTCGTGACTTAACCGAATGATCGGTTGTTGTATGTTAAGCTGCTTAATATTATCGTCGTGTCAAGTGTGGACGTATGTTGTTTAGTGAGGAGGAGTAGGAGGAGGAAAGAATGCATTGGGCCCCCATCATGGTCTTTGCTTATTGCACTAGCTTTTGCCTCTTTGATAGCATAGATTAATTCCTTTGTTCTGCATGTAACCGTGTGAATGATATTGCATTGTATATCAACTGTGCTGTTGGTGGTACAAACAAGTGACATAGTAGTTGAACCCACGATGCAACAGGTCGTAAAGTGTTATCACCTTGCCCCTTCCCCACTAAGAACCAGGTCGGTATGAGCATGCATTTTAAAATGGCTATCCCGTGTGCCGAAAACTCACATGGCAGGTGTGCTTGGCTATATGCTTGGCCATGTAGGCCATGCTTGGCTATATAGGTCATTAGTGCTATATAGGCTTTTTGCCAATTTGCTAAACAAACAACCAAAATAAGCTGAATCTATGTAATGTAATTGCTGTGCTTATTTTCTGGCCTCCTTTCAGGCTCAGTAACACACGCTTCATGTTTTTCAAACTGTAGCCTAGTTGCTAGGGTATTCAATGTACTAAGCCATTCCTTTTTCATGGGTTTGCGTTTAATCTGTTCGTACGTGTCAGTGCTCTCTACCGTGGTTTGCCCGGTTGCTTGCAGTCTGTGCTCGCTTCCTTGTACCATGCTGCATTATCAATGCTTGCTTTCATTTCTCGCCAGTGCCACGAAATTACGACCCATCACTCCATCCGTTTGATGCTGCCCGTGAGTACGTGAGGGCTCTAAATGCCACCAAGCTGGAGAGAGTCTTTGCTAAACCGTTTTTGGGCTCTCTCGATGGACATGGTGATGGCATACACTGTATGCTGAAGCATCCAAGGAGCTTGTCGACCTTACTTTCTGGCAGCTGTGATGGCGAGGTGGGTTTTATTAGTAAGCAAAGCAGCTGGCACTATTATAACGTTGCACGAGCAAGCATTTCGGGTGTCACAACCCTGGGACTTTTTATTTTCCAGATACGCATCTGGAATCTCCCAACACGAAAGTGTATGCGTGCTATACGTGCTCATCAGGGCTTTGTTAGGGGAATATGCTATCATCCGTCAGGAAAGTACTTTTTCTCGGTAAGTTATTTAATTGAGTGAAGACTTGGCATGCACATTTGGGCTCTCAAATATTTGCTATGCGAAAACTGGTTGACTCGGTGTCGGTGCATAACCTTGCATGTATGTGAAAGTGTATCTGGTTTGCTCATTTGTACCGTAGTGGATATCGCCGAGTCATTGGCCATTCAAGTGATAAAGCCGTGGCTGTGATTTTCCAGCTAGATGAGTTCTGGTTGATAAGTAGGGAGTTGGTTGAGTTGGGCACATTTCTGTGCTGTGGTAAGGGTTAAAGTGGCGTAGGAGGTATTGCCATGAAGATCAATATATTAAATGCCACTTCTTATTACTGGTCCATCGGTTGGTGATGAAGAAGATTCGATATGGACTTCCTACGTTTTACTCTTTATGATACTGTCATTGACTGCTGTTTGATCTTGCTCGGTCTGCCATGTTTGCGACTGCTGTTTGCTATCAGCTGCTTGTGGATATATTAAAATAGACCAAGCCTGTCTAAATCAGCATGCTTGGTCGAGAAAGCGAGCTGTAAGTGGCTGCTCAATATTCGGGCTTACACGTTTACCAATTCCATATTTCTGTCTGATACTCAGTCGGACTCGAGTCCTTGGTTGGTTGAATCTTCACCATGCTGTCTCGTGTGTGTTCTCGCAAAGATTTAGCGACTCTTCTGTATTGACACAGCATTTAAGAGTCTCAGTGGTGCACCTTCAGGTGATACAGCTACTCAGGAATGGAGGCTTTTGGGTGCCAGGTGTAATTACCTTATTTTGGTCCTCACCCATGTCGACAGAATACCATTCACATGAGCGAGCCTGTAGCTGCTATCTCTTGCAAATCGGAGATATGTTGGGCAAGGTCGAAAATGTTATTACTATGCTGAGCTGCAGTGACCTCAAGTTAAGATTTTTGTAATTGTGTACTTCATTTTCCCAAAAGTAAGGTAGGAGCATGTATAAGAAATACATGGTAAGTATGATAAGATGCGTATATCGTGCTGAATCTAGTTCCTATTTTAAGGCATTAGTCGACTTCCTTTTTGAGGGCATATTGATACGATAAAAAGAAGTGACTGACAGCTTTGCGATTTGATACTCTTGATGCTGGATGTACAAACGCTGAAGTTGGTTAGGCCAACTGCGGGTTAAAAAAGGTTGACTTTGCAACATACAACATGGTCAGTTGGCTGACAAAGACCTATCACATGGGATGAATCACTCGGTGAACCAGGAGCATGCTGTCATCGGAGTGGCAAATGGCCTGAAAAGTTAGCCGTTGTCAGGTTGCTTGACCAGCAGCTGTGCTGGAATCTAAAGTCACGTCCTTTGATGGGCTCTGTCCGTCTCAGTGTCATCTGCTTTACGAGTAGTCTAGCTATTGTTTTTGAATTTTCACACGGATATGTTGGGTAGGGTGTATGTTTACATTATTGCTTATCTAGTTCTATTACCTCACTATGAATCGTTGTAGTGTGGGGATGACCAAACAATAAAGCAATGGGCTACCGAGTCAGAAAGTGATCGTTCTGCAGATGAGCCCATGAATACTATCCTTGGAAAGGTATGTAGAGCTGACTAGAGACAGTTGCTGCATTAGCTTGGTGTTCTGCTGCCAGGCATGTGCATGCATTGAATGAAACTATTTTCCTGCATTGCAGTCTTTATACCACTCGATAGATCACCACTGGAGTGATAATGTATTTGCTACGTGCGGTGAGCAGGTCCATATATGGGATGAAGAGAGGACAGAGCCTATACGCTCCTTTGCCTGGGGAGGAGACAGTATAAGTACTGTTCGATTTAATCCCGTCGAAGTGAGTAGAAACTGAATGGTTGCTGCTGATTGCCCTAATGTGCCGATTGCCATGGTATACCCAATGCTGGCCACCACTGCTTGAGTTGATCTAAATACATGGCATCCGTGTGCTTGCATTACAAAGAGGCTGTCTGAAGCGTTGGAGTTATCTATCGAATGGTTCTGTTTGGGCAATTGAGAACAACGATTGGATTGGCTGATGAGGCTCTGGCTTGGGTTGAGTCATACCTGTCCAATACTATTTGTCCTGTCATAGTGCAACAGGTCTCATTTAGCAGGCCCGGCATCTGTGAAATCTATTGCCTTTTGCTGTCCTCCATTTGTACAGCGCATCCCGAGAGGGAAGTTCAGGGCCACAGCATCTGCTTTCACTTTTATTTCGTCGAAATTGGCTGCAGTGTTCGATAAACTAAATCTCTGCCTTGCAAATATTCTGTCCTAGATGAAGGCCAATTTCCACAAACTGAACGATGATTAAACTGAACTCTTCTTTGGAAACCCTAAATGTACAGCTGGAATAAGTGACTTTTGCTTATAATGGCAGTGCCCTAGTGTGACTGTCGATACCATGTTTACCCTCTTTGACGACTTTATCAGTAGACAGCCTTGGAAGTGAGTCATGTTCAACCCTATCCAAAAATAGAGACTCTTTACTGCAGTTACTTGTTGAGTTGAGTACTTGAGTTAGAGACCTTGTAAGTTCCTTGATTCTCTCTAAGCCAGGCTACTTTAGCTCTGAATGAACAGGGCTGCAAAAAACCTCAGCTTCAATAGTTAATGCTGAATGCAGTTGTTAGATGGATCTTTAAATCCCAGAAATTCAGTCGTGTGTGTATCTTGCTGAAGGAACTGTGACGAATCCCGCAGTCGATCGCAGATACAAAGCAAAATTCTTACTTCGACCCGCACTGCCTACCCAAGGCTTAGCTTCTTTATATCTAGCTCACTAAGACTTAGCTCCTCCGCACCTGGCTGACAACTGGAAGCTGTTTCAGCTTCCAGTTGTATCCTCAGGTCCTCTCAGGACAACACACTATCTGTTGTCTTGTGCTTCACCTGTTGACTGTTGGCCGTCCAAGCGTTTACTCTGTTGTCTTTGACCAGAACTCTAAATTATTGTGCAATGGCTGCATTTTTGTGCCGTCTGCCACCGTCCTGAGCTGCTACTCCCGTGCCACATCGACTTCCTCGATCTTCCTCCTGACTCGGCTGTACTTCTCGCTTTCTTTTTGTTGCATGAGATGGAGTCTGTTGGCTGCCATGTCAAGCAGCAGGCCCATAGGCTGAGATCCTGCATTCGTCTTTGCTGCCCTGTCCTGCAGCCTGCAGTATATCTTTATCCTATTACTAGGTCTGTCTATCCACTCGGATAGCTAGTGGTCCCTTCTCCCTCCCTGCAAGTGACTCGCTAATGTGGCATGCTGCCTGGCATGCCACATTATCCTGTAGGGATTTGTGCCCGGGCAAGTGCAAGAACTTTCAGGCTTTCGCTTTCGTGGGAAAATAGGAGCCTACTCGGACTCCACTATCTCAGACAACCAGTTGAAACCATTTCGACTGTGAAATCAGTCAAAGAGCGTCATCAGAGTTCGTGGAGTCTGCAGCCTCTCTCTGCGTTGTTTGGCAATATGCTTGGGAGAACAGTCTCTTCTTCTTTGTTCTTATTGCCTGTATGTGTTCTGCGGTGTCCAGCCATCGGTTGCTTTGTATTTTAAATTAGCTGAGGCCACTCGACGAAAATAATAATAATAATAATAATAATAATGCACTTGATAAAGCGCCCTCAGAGAACTCAATCTTTCTCTAGGCGCTTTACATTTGCTGCAAAGGGAAATGCAATTGAATGGTGAGTAAAATCATGCTTGTCAAACAAACAAAATGAATAACATGGTTAGGGGTGACATGCACAGGGTCAGCATGCAAATGTGGTTAGTGGCAGCATGCACAGTGTCAGCACGCATAAGCACATCAAGGACGAATCACAGGGACCCACTAAATGCTGTCCTAAATAGGTGTTTTTAAATTCTTAGGTCGCAAAGCATGACCATTCATCCAGCTCATTCTGCTTTTAGTGCACATTATACCCTGAATAATGCTACATGCTCAGCTCCATGTGCTGCCTTCGGCAAATCAAGTACCGTGTTGCATTCTCCCAAAGGAAGTGCGTGCTAGCCGAATCCTTTATGATCTTTGCCAGAGCACAAGCTCGTAAATGAGCAAGCTGCATGTTAAGTGTAAGTTTTTTTTTGGCTGCCAGTTGCATATAGAGCTGTCAAAGACGAATAGGATTTCGTAGAAAAGTACTGAGCCGTCATTGCTTTTGGTGTATAACGACCTTCTCGGAAATGCAGACTTACACTCGGGCTCAAAAAAATCCTAAGTATGGCTGCCACTGCTGTGGCTGTGATTTCGTTCGGGTAATAAGAGGGTTTTCTGTGTTGCCAGGCATATTAAAGTGTATGCAAAGCATGTGACAATATTAATTGATAACTAAAAGTCAAACACATATGCTGCTACTACGTATGCGTTTAGTGTAATGTAGTCGCACCACGTTCTGCATGACCTCTCTTGTCTGGCCAGGCATAAAGGCCACCACCTTTTGCACAGTATCTTCTTCTGTAGCTTATTCCACTGAGCACGTTTTACTAAAACAGGGTCGGCTACTGGTGTAGCCCAAACATCCGGCCTACATCCCCTCTCGATATTGCTCCATAGTAGTTGTATAGGGTTCATATCAGGCTGCTGGCCGAGCCACTACACCAGCACAAAATAAGGATTCGTTTCACAATTTATGCTGTCCCTCTTGCCGATCTAATCACCAATCTAGGCTCTCATTTCTATGTAGACGACACACATCAGTACCTGTGCTGATCACTCCCAGCCTTCTAGCACGTAAAACTCTTTCAAATTCCTTGCTGCTTGCATGCAAACATATGCATTCGGATGGCAGCAAACTTTCTCAAATTGAATGGCGATGGAATCAACTTACTAGTTATGGGCAAGCACAGTATAGTGTTACTAGGAAATTGAAAACCTATCCCTTAAAATGGGCTCTGCCAGCATACCTCCTGTGGCATCTGCACGAAATATGGGTGTCCTTTTCCAAAGTGACCTTTCACAGGACGACCACATCAGCTCAGTCAAGTCTGCCTACTTTAAGCTACATAACATTGCAAACAATTCGGGCCTACTTAGACATGGATACCATATCCATGGTTGGTCCATGCATTTGTGACATACCTTCTCGACTTCTGTAACTCACTTTTTGCAGGTCTTCCGGCTTATGCAATCAGGTGCTTATAATTAATGCAACTCTCTGTAGCCAGGCTTTTCTGTCATGAGCATTGCAGTTGCCACATTTCCACTACTTTTAGCCGACCTTAACTGGCTTCCCGTCAAGCAGTGCATCGACTCTAAGGTTCACTTTTAGGTCCCTTTATTCTCTTGCTCCAGCCGACTTATCAGAACTACCTCTTAATCAGGCTAGGTATCGTACCACCCACTCTTCTGACTCAAGTCGTTTAGCTGTGTCTCAAACCAACGTGGAATTGGTCCTTGCAAACTATCGCCCAGTTCCCTCTTTCCTTTTTTGTCAATGCTTCTTGACAAAATTATTGCTTATGAGCTGCTACTTCCATGCTACTCACTACCTCAACTGCTCTCCTGACTATGCTATGCTTCCCACTTTCTCTTTGTTTGCATGAGATGAAGTCTGTTGACTACCGAATGCATACCGAAAGCTGCTTAGGCTGTGAGTGCGCTATACAAAACTCATCTGCGTAGCACCCACACAGTCTTTATGTCTTTGTGGAGTTACAGACAGAGATACATTACATTACGTGATGGCACACTAGGTAAGGCGGTTGCTTTTCACGACCTCGGTCCCGAGGTCGTGGCTTAGAATCCTGGGCGATCCTTTATTGCCACTGCAAGCAGTGGTGATAGCCTTGAAGGCTTTTCTGTTGCTAAACAAAAGAGGCTGTTAAATTAGCTAATATTTTTTTGGTTGAATGTTCTCTGGCTTCTTACACATGTGTGTATGAAGCCAGAGATTTTATTGGCATATGTATATTTGCTTGGGGTGTTACTCATGACTTCCCAAAAGCAATCTATGCGGTATTATGAGAAAACTATGAAAGTTGTTTGAAAACTGTTGTCTTGCAGGGCAGTGGCATCATCGTCGATCAGCAATGTCTTTTCTTGAATGGCCATTGGCCAGTTCCCAGTCATTTTCAGAATGGGCACTCATTTCTTTGGCTCTACGTGTCCACGGTGCTCTATTAATCTTGTTGAGGATCTCAGGTTTTGCCTGTTAAGGAAGGTTTTTGCTGTGTTCTTTTCTTGAGATATGGGAGCTATTCCTCTTTAGAGCAGTGCTGCAATGAGGGTGTTGCAAAAGTGGCTCGCTATAAATAATAATAATAATAATAATATTGCACTTGATAAAGCGCCCTCAGAGAACTCAATCTCTTTCTAGGCGCTTTACATTTGCTGCAAAGTGATACGCAATAGAATAGTAAGTAAAATCATGCTTGAAAAACAAACAAAATGAATAACATAGTTAGGGGTTACATGCACTGGGTCAGCATGCAAATGTGGTTAGTGGCAGCATGAACAGTGTCAGCACGCATAAGCACATCGAGGACGAATCACAAGGACCCACTAAATGCTGTCCTAAATAGGTATGTTTTTAAGTTTCTTTTAAATGTGGTCAGGTCAGGGGATGTTCTGATGCAGGTCGGGAGGGAGTTCCAGGCTGTGGGAGCATACGAGCTAAATGCACGGTCTCCAAAGGATTTAAGGTTTGTACGAGGTATTTCTAGACTGTTGGATTCCGAAAAGCGAGTGGTACGAGGCTTTGCCTGATGGGGTAGTATCTCTGAAAGATAGGCTGGAGCCATAGAATGAAGAGACCTAAAAGTGAGCGACAAAACCTTGAAGTCAATCCGTTGCTTGACTGGTAACCAGTGCAGGTCGGCGAGAAGTGGAGTAATGTGGCAACTGCGACGCTCACGACAGACAAGCCTAGCTGCAGAGTTTTGCACCAGCTGCAATCGCCTGATCGCACATGCTGGTAGGCCAGTAAGCAGTGAGTTGCAGAAGTCGAGACGAGATGAGCAGCATGGTAGCTGTGACTTCTTTGTACAGACCTGGCTACCCTAACGTGCTCTTAAAAGCGCATGTACATCTCTCTATGTTAGCGTCCGGAAGGTTCTTGTATATTGACACCCATTGTGAGTGGAACATCTTTTATGAAAATGGTGCTAGTTACTATGCTTTCTGTGTGGCTATATCATCATCGATGCTATAGTTTGTTCTGAGAACAACAAAGTATCCTTTGTCACGTGACACTGGAAGGTTTGTGTTTGGGCATACTGGACTTCTATTATTTCCTCACTTTTGATCTGGCTTATTGACAGTACTTCAGAATGCACCAATATGCATAGAAAATAGCAAATATTGCACCTAATCTCATTGGTTGAGGCCTTTTGTCTATGACTGGGCACAGTTCCTCATACACATCTTGACTAGCTGTCCCAAAATTAAGCAATTATGGAGGCTTGAGCATGTAGTAAGTACCACTGCCATGACACCATCACACCCTGATGCTGCCCTTAAAGTGTTCAGTAAGCTTCTGTGAGGTATGGTGCCTCCCATAAACCACACCTCATCCGTCTGTGTATGACCACAATATCAGATAATGAGCATATTTTACATAGCTTTATTGTGGTTCATTTCGTCTGTTTCTTCTTGCAACAGTGCACTTGCGTAGATAGTTGTGTCAGAAGAATATGTTGGCAGCAGTTTAGGCTGGATGCCCAGGTTGTATTTTGCAGCAGCTCAGAGCTGTTTGCTTAGAGCAGGTGCTTCATTTCGGATACGTCTTCTGGCACCCGAACTGAGGCTAGTACTAATTTCCTCGACGTGCCTGCCACCTGTGCCATCAGTAGTTTGGACCTGCTTGCTTTTATTCGTACAAGAGCGCTTCCTGAGCCTTCCTCTTCCTCTCTTGTAGCACGTGCAGCTTATGTGGGCTGATTGTGGTTGCACTGCTGTGATGGCATTGTTGTGCGATGACAGCCGTTTTCAGTTAGTTGCACACCGATGTCTTTTCGTGCATGCCGTTGTAGAAATATTTATTAGGAGCCACAGCTTCAGATAGAAGCCTCATGTTTTATGATATGCGAGGGTCAGTACCCCTGCGAAAAGTTGTCTTGAAGATGCGGTCAAATTCCCTTGCCTGGAATCCGATGGAGTCTTACATCTTCACTGCTGCAAACGAAGACTACAAGTAAGAGTGCCAGCTGGTCTATGGACTACCGATCTGTTTCTCTTAAATCAGCATTAGCCTCTGGCAATGTCGTTTCAAGGTGTGTCAGGATCTGCTCTAGGGGTACTGTTTTAGATCGTCTTAGACCAGGCTCAAGGTGATTTCATAGTGATACAAAGAACGATGGATACGTCGTGTCGTCATCTTAAGCTGAACACGACTGACCTCCTGAGACCTCCTCACGACCTCCTGAGACTAGAACACTACCAATTTGCCAATTTCGGCCTAATAGTTTGCTGTGCATTACGGTGTCCCTCTTCAGGCCCTCTTGACCCCGTATGAAGAGGCCTTGATCTGCCTTTTTGATCATCCCTTTTTTCTCACCGACCAGATCTTGTCCTCGGCTCTTTCTTCTCATGCTTCCGCCACTAACGATTCGGCAAGAGATTAACAATCAGCGATAGTTTTGGGGCTGCTTTATTGCAACAGGTATTGGAGCTCGGCATCAGATCTAAGGTGTGATTGACAAACACACGTACCTTAATTTCGTCGAATAAGTTGGATTGTAAAATGCCAATACTCTGCTTAGGGTATTGCTAGAATATGCTTCGAGAAAATCCTTCGCACACTGTCATACCACTTTTTTAGAAATCCGGTGTGGTGCTGATTCAGTGGCCCCAGCCAGTCGCCTGATCTGAACCCTGTAGAGCATCTATGCGATGACATGCAGCTGAGGCAAGTAGTTCGGCCTACGTCATTAGCTGACCTTATTAGTAAAATTCAGTCTGTGGAATGCTTATTTGGAAGCGGCACAGAGCTTGTTGCCTCTATGCTTGGGCATAGAAGGGGTAGGGGTCATGCAGAATCGTTGTAGGGCAAAATCTTACTAATTCGAACATGCTAGCAGTAAATTTGTTTGTGATGTGTCAATAGATATTTACACATGTATTGATGACATCCACACATGGATGGCAGCAAATTTTCTAAAACTAAACGATGATAAACTAACTTACTAGTTATTGGCAAACCGGGTGTGATTCAGAAATTGGAAAGGCTGACAATTGGAAAGTCTCGAAATCGGCTCTGCCAGCATATCTCCTGTTGAATCAGCTCGAAATCTACATGTTCCAAAGTGACCTCTCGTTAGACGACCACATCAGCTCCAAAATGAAGTCTGCCTACTTTGAGCTACATAGCATTGCTAAAATTCGGGCTTGTTTAGATAAGGATACCACGTCCAAGTTGGATTATGCATTCGTGACATCTCGTCTCGACTTCTGTAACTCACTGCTTACTGGCCTACAGGCATGTGCGATCAGGCGATTGCAGCTGGTGCAAAACTCTGCAGCTAGGCTTGTCTGTCGTGAGCGGCAAGGTTGCCACATCACACCACTTCTCACCGACCTGCACTGGCTACCAGTCAAGCAATTGATCGACTTCAAGGTTTTGTCACTCACTTTTAGGTCACTTCATTCTTTGGCTCCAGCCTATCTCTCAGATCTACTCCCCTTGCAGGCTAAGCATCGTACCACCCGCTTTTCGGAATCCAACAGTTTACCAATACCTCGTACAAACCTTAAATCCTTTGGAGACTGTGCATTTAGTTCGTATGCTCCCAAAGCCTGGAACTCACTCCCGACTTGCGTCAGAACATCCCCTGACTTGACCACATTTAAAAAGAACTTGAAACACCTATTTAGGACAGCATTTAGTGGGTCCCTGTGATTCGTCCTTGATGTGCTTATGCGTGCTGACACTGTGCATGCTGCCACTAACCACATTTGCATGCTGACCCTGTGCATGTCACCCCTAACCATGTTATTCTCGTTGTTTATCAAGCATGATATTACTCACGATTCAATCGCGTATCCCTTTGCAGCAAATGTAAAGCGCCTAGAAAGAGATTGAATTCTCTGGAGGCGCTTTATCAAATGCATTATTGTTATTATTATTATGAACATCATAAGTATGTCTGGCATCATAGAAAGTCTACTTATTATCCAAACGGAGTAGCAGCCACAGCAGCTTCGGCCAAGCTGTCAAGATTTTTTGGCTGTAAAATGGGGGTATCCAGAACAATCAGTCAGAATGGGACACATGCCCCCCTCCCCACTAATCCAGCAGCAGCTCTGTTAATGTCGATTTGTGCTTTCGCCTGCTCGTCCGCCATATGTCGCTACAGTCCTATATGCTATCAGTGCTCTGTAGCCCGTCTTAGCTGGCTCACTTGGGTCAGTGGCTTGGCTTGGCCAATGTCCGCCAATGTCCTTTGCGGATTAGTCTCTTTAGGCCGATATAGTGTCAGTAGTAGCCGCCGGGAGCCATTCGTGTGGCCTAATTTTTAGTTAGTATCTTTATGCTCCCAATGCCTGGAACTCACTACCGATGCACGTCACAACGTCCCCTGACGTGACATTTAAAAAAGAAGCTTCAAACGCACCTATTTATTGCAGCATTTGGTGGGTCTTTCTGATTCGTCTCTCATGTGCATGTACCTGCTTACACTAAGCCTGATGCTTGCGGATGTTACCACCAAGCATTTGGTAATGCTTTCTATACAGCATCTGTTAAGTGCCTAGAAATAGATTCAGTTCTCTGTGAGGTCGCTATAAAATGTGTTACTATCATTAATATTATTATCATCGGGGGGGGGGTTCGATATTGAGGTCTCAGGATTCAAATCCCGTTGACTGCTCAATTGATGCTAACCATAGTCAGTGGCCTGGGATGACTCGTACTCTCTCTCTCTCTCTCTCTCTCTCTCTCTCTCTCTCTCTCTCTCTCTCTCTCTCTCTCTCACTCTCACTCTCACTCTCTCACTCTACATCAGTTTCTTGCCAGACTTCCTACAGCCTTCACGGTCTACAGTTTTAAAAGAAGATGATATCAAACAATGCAGATGCGATCTCTTGGCCTTTTTATTTTGTGTAGTGAGTATAGTATGTATATGCGTTTGGTTGTGTGTTTGTTTGGTTTTGCTTGTGTGAGAGATGTCAGTGCGTGCGTGTATCAGCTGCGGGCGCCCGTGTTGGGTCTGGGCCCCTGTGTCGGCTCTGGGCGCTTGTGTGAAACTTTAGTTGCCACGTTGCAGTCCTCCTTTTTTCAAACCCACTTTCCCCATCCTTACTCATGTGTTACAGACCAGCCAGCATGAAGAAAAGTAGAGCAGAGCAATTATGCTCTAGTGCTGCTTGTAGATTTGCAGCTCCAAACCATGTGCAAATACTTTGGGTGCATACTGAACCTTATAGCAAGCATATGATCAACCACTCAGTTGATTCTATCTGTGCATGGTCGACAGCTTGTCCAATTGAAAGCAAGCAGGTAACCGGAGCTAGTGTTCATTAATATGCATGCATGTGCAAGGATGTGTGTGCATGTGCTACGATGTGTGTGCATGTCTGATGATGTGTGTGCATGTGTGACAATCTGTGTGCATCTGCAAGGATGTGTGTGCATGTGCAAGGATGTGTATGCGAGTGTAGCTGAAAATGTTGGGATACCTGAATGCATGTGCATGGGCACGAGTGATGTTCTGAATGTTAAGTCAGGAAAGTGTTAAGCTTCGAGATGAATGCTCTGCCCTCGGCGATGATTTTAACTTGTCGACCCGCCCGTGAAGTCATTTGTTAGTGATGGACAGTCGTTTTTGCCAGTCTCGTTAGGGTGATTGACATTGTGTACTGACTTACCTCTATTGGGACAGAAGCAATGTGGAGACATACATTTTGTTGGATGCTACGTGTTACTGTTCCACCTGCCATTTCAAGGAGCTGGCCGGTTGGTCCTACTTTGTTGTCTTGATAGCATTTTAAAGTGTAGTGAAAACGTCCTCTAAGTGATACATATTTTTAGTTTGTACACATTTGACATTCGAAACCTCCGGATGCCAATGAACATTCACATGGACCATGTGTCAGCAGGTAAGCCTGTTAATGAATGCTCGTGCAGTGATGGGTTGCTTAAAGGCATATTCGGCGATCCGGAAGGAGTGTTTTAGGGCAATAGTAGCTTAATGTGCATGTTGATACTGTGCATGTCGCCTCCAACCATGTTATACGACCATATCAGCTCCACAGTCAAATCCGCCTATTTTCAGCTTCATAACATTACTAAAATTCGGGCTTGTTTAGATAAAGATACCACATCTATGTTGGTTCATGCATTCGTGACATCCCGTCTCGACTTCTGCAACTCACTGCTTACTGGCCTACCAGCATGTGCGATCAGGCGATTGCAGCTGGTGCAAAACTCTGCAGCTAGGCTTGTCTGTCGTGAGCGTCGCAGTTGCCACATTACTCCACTTCTCGCCGACATGCACTGGTTACCAGTCAAGCAACGGATTGACTTCAAGGTTTTGTCGCTCACTTTTAGGTCCCTTCATTCTATGGCTCCAGCCTATCTGTCAGATATACTACCCCATCAGGCCAAGCATCGTACCACCCGCTTTTCGGAATCCAGCAAACCTTAAATCCTTTGGAGACCGTGCATTTAGTTCATATGCTCCCAAAGCCTGGAACTCCCTCCCGACCTGCGTCAGAACATCCCCTGACCTGACCACATTTAAAAGGAACCTAAAAACACACCTATTTAGGACAGCATTCAGTGGGTCCCTGTGATTCGTCCTTGATGTGTGCTGACACTGTGCATGCTGCCACTAACCACATTTGCATGCTGACCCAGTGCATGTCACCCCTAACCATATTATTCATTTCGTTTGTTTTTCAAGCATGATTTTACTTACCATTCAATTGCATTTCACTTTGCAGCAAATGTAAAGCGCCTAGAGAGAGATTAAGTTCTCTGAGGGCGCTTTATCAAGTTAATTATTATTATTATTATTATTATTATTATTATTATACTTGTTGACATTGTGCATGTTGCCAGTAACCATTTGATTGTGCTTCCTTTACAGAAAAGGAGTGTTTTAGGGCAATAGTAGCTTAATGTGCATGTTGATACTGTGCATGTCGCCTCCAACCATGTTATACTTGTTGACATTGTGCATGTTGCCAGTAACCATTTGATTGTGCTTCCTTTACAGAAAATGTAAAATGCCTAGAAAGAGATTGAGTAGTCTAGATGCTGCTATACATGTATATATATTATTATTTTTATCATCATTAATGATGCAGAGCTGTACAAGCCATTTACATGTCGTCTTCCATCTTCAAGTCCCCATCTTGCTCGATAACACATTGTTTTAGCATTCCTAGCAACTGTTGCTGCTGTCGATATGGTCTAAGCTCACCTCAGTAGCATTCATGCTGGTTTGCAATAGTTTCTCGCTCTCTGACAATGTTTTGCAATTTGGCAGTGACGATTTCATTACTGCTTTTATTCTTTCAAATTACTGCTATAATATTTTACCCCATTCTCTTTTTGACCATTTTAGGCTCATTCACTGCTTGTCTTTTGCATATCGGTTTTTTGTCTAACTTTCTCCCTGTCAGCTTTAATGCAGTGGCAGGTACGAATGCTTGGTGTCTGCTCTTTGGTACTGTGCCACTCAAACTCTTGTCGTAGGTATGGTTATATCTTGGTGAGCCGTGATGATCCACTAGGTATGGCTGTCGCTTTTCACGACCTCGACTTCAAGGTCATGGGTTCGAATCCTGTGGTGGGCGATCCTTTATTGCTGCTGTAAGCAGTGGTGATAGCCGTAAAGGCACTTCTGTTGCTATACGAAAGACGCTATTAAATCAGCTAGTATTTTTTGGGTTTGTGGTTGTGGCATAGGACACACTTGGTTGTATGTGCATGGTTACTGTGTTTTGAGTGCTTCTTCCCTGCGCTAGAGAGCAACCTCGGGCGACTCCTAGCGTGGTGTGGACCTTTACCTGATTTCTCCGTGATACCTTAGAGTATTCTCCTGCTATCTTCCCTGTGACTATTTTTGAGCAGTTTTCGGATATGCTACACAAAACAAGACCTGCTTAGCATAAGGTGCGATGTCACCATTAGTCTATACCTACCGGCAGGACGAGCTTTCTTCGGCGGTTCAGTGAGAACCTTCCTGCATCCTGTGTTCGCCCTATCAACAGCTCGGCTATCAAACCCACGACCCGTAAGTTTAAAGCACTGGATAGTACTCGTTGCGGTAGTAGCTCACTTTCCGTGCCTCAGCATGTTGCGAAACGTCGATCGACGGCCGTTACTAAGGTCCAAGTCCATGCGTTCTGACAAGGTTGGTGTTGGGGTTGGCAATTGTTGTTAGTGAATCATTTGGCTATAAGATGTGCAGTTTTACTCATGGGCCATCGTTTGAATTAGTTGCAATCAGGTCCTCATCAAAGACAATGCCTCTCACTGTTGTGATATACCGACCTCGTTCTAGCTGTCTAAACGTGTTTATAGAGGAGTTTTCAGAGTTCCTCGCTAAGATATTTGTGTGTGACAGGCCGCTACTGATTGTAGGATACTTCAATATTCACGTTGACAACCCTATCAACAGCCAGGTCTGCTCGTTTCTTGACTGTCTGGAGAATTTTGGTTTGGTCCAGCACGTTAATCATACCACCCACCTCGGTGGCTATATTCTAGATCTCGTGATCACTAAGAATGTCTTCCCCACTGACCTTGTGGTGTGCCTGCTGACCCTCTCGGATCATTGTTCGTTCTCGTTTACTGCTCGTGTTTCCTTGTACTTACAGGGTAATGTCGAACTTCTCCAGCGACGTAACTTAAAAAGCATTGACATAGACACAATTTGTAAATCTTTTGGTGATTCATGTCTTCTTGATTTGCACCCAGACTCGACCGACAGCCTCGATACCCTCGCTGACGCAGTGAACATGACACTCAGGAGTGCTCTTAAGCATGCTCCCGTTCATTCTATCCGTGTACAAATTCGTGGAGATTCCTTTCAGTTTACAAAAAAACTTCAAAAGATGTGCCGGGTTGCGCACGCTTGAACGTCGTTTTAAGAAATCGGGGTTTGATGCAGACCTAGTCAATTTAAAAGACTTCCTTCGAGTTTGCACCCGAAAGCTTAAAAAAGCCAGGGCTTCTTTTTTCATTAGAAAACTGAATTCCTGCCAGTCGGACACTAAACAGATTTATAAGACAGTAAACCATTTACTGGCCAATGCTGCCAGGTCTGACTCCCCAGATATTAAGGGCTCAGCCGAAAAGTTTTCAGCCTTCTTTACTGAAAAAATTGTGCACATTCGTGCATCCATTAAGCCCCCTCCGACCAAACCAATCGCCGTTCCTCAACCTGTGACCTTTCGTAAAAGGTTCTCTGATGTTTCTGCCTGTGATGTGGCTGCCTTAATAAGGTCTTGCAAAAAGAGCTCGTCTCCTGAAGACCCTATACCTTCATCTCTGTGGTCTTCACTTGCAGACCAACTTAGCCCTGCCATAACCAAGATTTTTAATGCTTCTTTGGGAAAAGGGGTCGTCCCCAAGTCCTTCAAATCGGCAATCGTTAGACCTATTCTTAAAAAGCCTGTATTAGATACAGAGGTCCTTGCCAACTATCGCTCAGTTTCCTTTCTTCCTTTCTTGTCAAAGATTCTTGAAAAAATTGTCGCTATGCTGCTCGTTGCACATTTTGAAAAGAAAGAAATGTCAGCAACATTTCAATCAGGGTTCAAGAGGCAGCACCCCTCTGAAACTGCTCTCCTTCATGTTAACAATGCTATTCTATGTGGCAATGATGACGGGAATGTCACTGCCCTAGCTCTGCTAGAGCTATCAGCTGCCTTCGACACCTTTGATCATGATGTTCTACTTGAGATCTTGAGAACAACGATCGGTCTGGCAGACGAGGCACTAGCGTGGTTTAAATTGTACTTGTCTGTTCGTTTTCAATCCGTGTCGTGTGGGGGTCAGGTCTCACACACGAGAAGGGTCACCTGTGGACTCCCTCAAGAGTCTGTTCTCAGTCCCTTGCTGTTCTCCATTTATACTCAACCTCTGAGAAAAGTCGTTAAGGCCCATGGAATAGGATATCACTTTTATGCTGACGATGCTCAGTTGTATTTGTCATTCAAACCGTCTTAATCTGCTGCAGCAACTGATAAACTGACTGCTTGCCTTGCCGACATTCGATCCTGGATGTTGGCAGATTTCTTGAAATTAAACGACGATAAAACTGAACTGCTGCTCACAGGATACCCTAAGCTTTTGGCTAGACTAGAAGGCTTTGCTCTTCTAATAGGCGACGCTGTTGTGCGATCATCACCACGTGCTCGAAATTTAGGTGTCGTTTTCGACAGCTACCTAAATTTTAAAAGCTTCATTCAGAAGACTGCTTCTACAGCTAGCCATCACGTCCGATCCCTATCTAAGATTAAGAGCTGTCTTCCAGGGTAGCTTGCAAACAATTTAACTAGCTCCTTAGTTCTGTCTCGGCTAGATTATTGTAATTCCCTTTTGGCTGGGCTACCAAAGAAAGCAACTAGGCCACTGCAGCTGGTGATGAATATGGATGCGAGGCTAGTTTCGAGTCTCAAGGTATTTGACCTCGTGTCTCCTTTGCTAAAAGAGTTAGGATGGCTGCCTGATGGTTGATTAACGAATACAGAGCCAAGTTCGTACACTGAACCACAAGGCCTGCTACGGCTTGGCTCCTCCATACCTAGCTGAACTGCTGCATCAGTTGCAGCCTCTTCGTGCCCTCAGGTCCTATATGGACAATACATTAGCTGTTCCATTCCTCCGCTTATAGACTGTTGGCGCCAGAAGCTTGAGCTCTGCAGGTCCTAGGCTGTGGAACTCACTTTCTCAATTCTTATGCAGCGACGACCACTCTCCTGCTGCCGACTATGGCACATCCTTTTCAGTGGTCCTGAGCTGCTACTTCCATGCTACTCACTACTTCAACTGCTCTCCTGACTCTGCTATGCTTCCCACTTTCTCTTCGTTTGACTGATATGAAGTCTGTTGGCTACCGAATGCTTACCGAAAGCCGCTTAGGCTGTGAGTGCGCTATACAAAACTCTTCTGCGTAACACCCACATAGTCTTTATGTCTTTGTGGAGTTACAGAAGGTGATGCATTTGTAGGCGAGAAGGGTTTTGAGGATGGCTGGTTCTGGCATGTATTCAGTTTATTGCTCTCATATCTCAGCAGGCATCAAAGGGAAAGGCTATTTGACATTCTGAGCTTTTTTTGCTCTGGGACGCCTCGTGTTGCACGTGCGTCCGGTGCGTACTCATCGTTGCATCGTCCTATTGGTGCAGCCTAATCTGAATGGGCGGCTCAAGCTGTGACCGTGGCATGCCACTAGTCTGTAATCAGGCTTTCCTTGGCAGCCTTCGGGAGCTTGGGCCATACTTCCAATTGAAAGTAGCCATTCTTGATTTTGGCTACAGTTTTAGCCGTACTTGTAAGAGAGTTCGGTTTATCATAGCTTAGCTGGAACAAAGTTGGCCGATATCCAGAACCCGACGTCTCGAAAGGTTCAGTCTTGCTTAATTAAACCACAGCAGCTTCTCCGAGTGGGTGGCAATGATGTGCACAGCCGATTGCCGTTGACGTGGAAGCGATCCCAAGTGATTGATTCTGAACCGAATTGCTCTCGATGAGAGCTGCATAGTTTAGAGGGAGGGGAACAGTGAGACACCCAAAGCTGACGAAGCTGCTGCAGGTTTCGAGCTGCTGGTCTGAGCATCGCGCTCCAGGTGGACCTGGATCGGGCCGAAGCATGTCAGCGCAGCGTGATCGATGGAGGATTGATTACCTGTGCTGCATTTCTCCACCGTCATTGCTACTGGAAATTATGTCCGTTACATGGACAAGTGCTGTTTCATCCGAATGGTGCTGCTTCAAGCCAGACGCAAGACCTCAAGTGGTTTAGTGGCAATCTTTTCGAGAACCTTTTCAGCAGAAGGAAGTAATGTGACTTATGGCTCCCGCCCTGTGCACACCAAAGTGCAAGCAGGCAGCAGTGTGCTCAAGTTCTTGGCGGGTAGCTCACATTTTCTTCACTATTGCAGATCAAAATACCTCGTTCGAGCCTTCCATCTTCGGGGTGAATTCTAGAGTCTGCCGTGTTGGCTCTATGCTGTTTTGTCGTATTTGCACATGATTTGAAAAGCTCCCGTCGTGTCGATGCATTAAACGCTTTGTGTATGTCGTCTGCGGTTGTGCCTCCGTTGTCACTTGCCGTGGGCATGGTTTTTGTCTCTCGTAGTTCTTGATGTGGACTACTCACCCACTGGTAAACAGTTTGTGTCTGGCAGTTATGACAAAACCATCAGAATATTCCCGGTGGAAAAAGGCAGAAGCTGTGAGGTCTATCACACTGCAAGGATGCAGCGAGTCTCGTCTGTTAAATGGTCATTAGACGAGAAATACATCTTGAGCGGTTCAGATGAAATGAACATCCGTGTGTGGAAAGCAAAGGCCTCGGAAAAGATCGGCGTGGTACGCATACTGGCACGGCGCCTGCCGTGCTGGGCTTAATCGGTGCTGTGGCTCGTGCTGTCCATTAGCCAGTTGCACATTAAGAATACAAAAAAATGCCGTTTGTGCTTTAATTTGTCGCCGGCAGAGCAGCTTTTCCTTGATCCTTGCTGTTGCTGAAATGTATTACAGCCATATTGCAGGTATATGGATGAGTGAGCACGTATCGTTGCTCGTGTGCAACCGAACACTCTTTACTGGCATTTCTGTTGTGCTCTGTCGTAATTATGTTTTGTTTTTTGCCCTGTATTTGTACCAGTGCAGAAGAGGTGCTTTTCATTCTTTGGCAGCATGTGTAATTCGTAGGCCGATCTGTCTTGTGGAGGGCGCTGCATCGTTTTGTAAATGCTGCGATTAAGGTTTTTAGTGTTTACTTCCTTGATAGCACCTACCCGTGCAGTTGCTTAGTGGGAGATTCTCAGCAGTCCCCAGGATACAATACCGTATGCCTGCTGGCTACCGTATACACACCGAAAGCCGGTTATGCTTGGAGTGCGTTATTGAATACTCTCCCATATTTATTTTTCAAGTTTGCACCGTGCACATTCCAGTGCACCCCTCCCACCATGATGCATGTAATGCCCGTGTGCTTTACCTTTAGATGTGCTCGTTGTAGCTCCGACCCAGGGAGAAAGAAGCATTTGATTATGGTGAGAAGCTCAAGGAGAAGTTTGCTAGCCATCCTCAAATCAGACGCATTGCCCGGCACCGGCATGTTCCGAAGATGGTGTACAGTCAAGCGAAAGAGCTTCGCACCATGCGGGAGGCATCTAAGCGGAAGTATGTCTTACTGCTGTCGTGTCGACTCGTGTGATCTCGGCCGCATGTTTTATCACTGCCTGGCGTCTGGTTCGAGAGAAGTGAGAGGCCTCTGCCTTTCGGGTTATAATCCAGTCCCTTGGTTCTGTGCTGTCGACAATGTCAGTAATCGCTGAAGTAAAAAAAAAAAATACGGTAAATCAACCAACAGTCACCAGCTCTGTTCACATCGGTTCCTAAGCATTCTTGCATAACCCAAGCTTCTAGTTGCAGGCATCAGTATACAGGACTAGTTCGTGCATGCACCCGTACTGCCGTGAACACAGAACTTCGATATAGTCATTTAGCTGAAAAATCAGCTTGATTTGTTGGTGGGGGTGTGGTGGTTTACTTGAGCTCTCAAGTAAGTCATGTCACATGCCCCCTACAAGAGGCAGTAAAGACGTGTACTGAGAGAGTTGTGAGTGAAAGATAAGATAAGAGAGGGGTGGATGGAGGAAGAGGAAGTGAGGAGAGAGTGGTGGAACTTCCCCAGTAGGAGTCTCTTCTAAGGCCTTTTTCTTTCAGTTCTACCCACTTGTATTGTTTATCCCCATTTCGTGGACTCAAAACTTCTTCTTTGCCCCTCAACCGCCCTAACAGTTCTATAATGACTGTAGATAGTATGGCTGCTTCTCGTTACCTAGACCAACTGTGCTCATCTGTTATTCACATTGTGCCTGTCCTGCTTTTTAAACTGTAATTTTACAGGCCTGGATTCTAGTGTCAGCAAAAATACCGGCCTTGGCAACACCTAGAATAGGTGTTAAGAAATATTGGCATTTATGCACACTCAGATAACTAAATCTTCAAGGCTCTGTACGTGTGCTTTAGGGAAGCATGTCAATGTGGTTTGTGGGTTTGGCACCCGCTGGGATCTGCCAAGCAAACTGTTCAGAGCCTGAAAAGTTCTCCGGGATTACCTGCAAGGATTTGATGACCGACCTTTGTAGCTCTTATGCTAATTCATTCAGCAGAAAAGGGCTACTTGTGGGCAGATGCTGAAGGTTTGTGCAATTTTTGGTCCCTCCCCCCATTATCTGTCGCACTAGTTGAAAGAGAGTTCGTGATTAAACTGTGTTTAGCCTTTACACGTGGTCATCGTACTGATAGGAGCTTTATTGGTGTTGAGATACCATAGTGGCTGCTTGTTTAATTGACTCAAGATAGCTTATATCTAAATGAGACAGTCTTCACTCATAGCATTCGCCTTAGCAGTGATCGAGGGAGGAAGAATGCATTTTTACTCTCACAGTCTTACCCCGTGCTCCAATCGCACAGTAGCCTGTTGTCGATTTTGCTACCTCGTGTCATTTTTCCTTATGCCGATATATATATGTACGATGACACATCGTGTGCATCGTTTTAGGGAAGCCAACCGAAGAGCGCACAGCAAACCAGGAACAGTACCCCATCTGCCCGAGAGAAAGAAGCACGTTGTTAATGTCATGGAGTAGAGTTGTGCTTGCTGCTGCTTGGTCTGAAAAGTGCCTTGCTTGACAAGCTTCCTGGTGGATCACAAGTGTGGCTGTGCAACTGTAATTTGCAGAAGCAGTCTGAATGCTGTTTCACATGTAGTCGAAGCTTATTTTAACATCATCCTTTTTATGTACAAGGGGATTGGAAGACATGCATCCCTTTTTTAGGCATGGTATGCTATTAAATGTGCGTCATTATTCTTTGTTTTAATTGGTTGTGAGGCTTAAAAAGCCTTCATGCCTTGTACAGGCATGATACCGTTCACATTTAGCATCCCAGCATCCATCGATAATTTGCCAGCACGAAACTCTCCGTGTTTCAGTAGTTTACTGGTCAAAAGCAGAGCAACATTGCACGTGCAAGTTCAGGTGCTAATATTAGCAGTGCTTTCTAACCTATCCATGGATAATTAGTTATGGCATATTCTCTGAAATTGCAGCATGCGTTTTTCTGGGGCATACATCTCAAGAGCAAGATTTGTGACATATTCAATAAATCTGCATTTGCTTGCAACACCAATTGGCTAACCTAGGACATGTGCTATCACTCTTAGCTGCGATTCGTCTACTGCTTATTTAGCAGCTGATCCTTCAGCTTTCTCCATCTGCAGGTTGCACTTATTTTTGCTAGCTGATGCAGGCAGCAGCTCAGCTTAAGCTAGTTATCGGAGTAACTAACTAATCGACCGGTGGTTCCTTACTCTCACGGACATCTGCGGCATCGCACGATCTTGACAGTTGCTAATGTTGTTAACTGCCTCTGGGTCTTAGCCCAGGGGTGAAGCGCTCGCACTTCACGACATAGGTCGTGCGTTCGAGTGCTGCAGCTCGCGATCCTTCGTTGACCAGTGCGAGCAGGACGATAGCTGCTGGCTTTGGCTCTCCCGATGGTATTTTAATGAGACTGTTTGATCAGTCAACTTTTACTTTTTTTTCATCCCTAGTCCTTTACCTGTTTACGAAATAAGCCTAGCGTAGCACAACTGTTCGGTTGTTGCCATGCTCGGCCTACTGTTTGGCCATGTCTGTCTCGCAGTCACTTTCAGCGTATTCGATATTCAAATACCACAGCAACTGCCTTAAAAGTCAGCTAGAGCCCTGGATGTGACATGAGCAGGCGTGATTCGGCACCTGCCGTGTTTGGGGTTATGGGTGCTTGCTAAAACAATAAACTGGTTGCTGCCGAGACTAGTTAAGAGAATTGAGACTGCTGTGTGGATCGAGTAAAGAGCCTTTACATTTCGGCTCCTCTGGAGCTCTCCAATCAAGTGAGTGGTCACTTGGTTCCCCCCCAGACTGACAGACACATGGGCTCCGCCAACCCTTCACTTTCGGGCTCTACACCCTGTGTAGCCGAGACAGCACGATGGGCATATCAAAGGGGCTGCTGCCGGCGGCAGCCCATGCAAAGCCTTGACCTTGGCACGGTCATGGTCCGTTTTATTTTCCGAGTATGCCAATGAGTGCATTCTCAAAATGTATGACCCCAAGCATGCCACGATGCTCGAGCATCACGTGCTTGACAAGCCGGCACATGAAACATCCGATGCTTTCACGTGCCACGTGCTGCAGCCGTGCAAATCAAGCTCGTGCATGCTCCCGCAGCTGACAGAAGAAACTGCCGTCCCAGCAAGTGTTAAGCGCGTGGCAGCGACCTCAGCCGGGCATACTTAGCCATGTCACATATCAAAGGTACACTGCCGTCCTAGAGAGAATGAGGAACACGTAGGGCGGCCATCGAGACATGCGAGTGCACACACACACACAACACGTGAAACCAGAGGCTATAGACCTGGCAACTCGCCCAGATTGTCACCACACAGCGCGGCTATCGCAAAACGAGTCGCAGCTATCATCGTCGATCGGCTTTATTAGCAAACGACATACGCTCAGTGTATACAGTTCAGTGATTACGAGCGTAAACTAACTCGATCCAGCTGCAACTTCTGCCGCATCACAGTGCAGCGGCCAGCGAGTTATGCGATTGCACTGACGCCCGGTTGGCTACTTCTATCCTCAGAATTGATCGGCAGTGTCCAGTCAAGTGGCAAACGGGATGTCGCCTCGACGCCCCGCATTGCCAGCTGAACTACTGCTGAACTACAGTTCTGTAGTGTGAGCTGCAGCTCACACTCCCCCTGAAGCCACCCCCGACAGTCGGCGGACTCCGTGCCCCCATGTGACAGGCTGCTGGGCGTGGCTGGTGTGGAGCGCCAGATGCCTGAGCCACAAGACAGATAGAGAGCGCCGCCGCGTGCACGGTCGTCCTACCTAGCGAGCAAGTGCTGGCAACCGCCCGCCGAGCTGGGCCAACGATGCGCCCCGCATCACAAAAGGCGATGACTAGCGGCTCGGGCATAGCCGAGCTGAGGCAGCACCTCCGCCACAGCCGGCACACACACACACACACGCCTACCAACAAGCCATTGACTCAGCCAGCGTAACGCCGGAAGGTCAGCCGCCGGCTTCGCGGCACTGGCTGAGGGGGGAAATCAAGCCATCCAGATTGTCTGCGGGCAAAAGCGGGCAGTCACGTACGCGCACCTCAGTAGGCGCCGAGCGACGAAGAGGAACGAGTCAGGGTCGATCGACGCTCCGCTTTTCGGTGGTCGCTACGACGACGACGACGACAAAGTGTGCAGCTAACTGGTGACGAGGCAAGAAGACGCGCCGGCGCTGTGCGATGGCGACGGCAAAGTCGGAGCCGCAGCGCCACCCTAGCAAGAGCGTGCATCGTCTGCTGCTCGCAACCTGGCGGCGAGTCGTCCGCTGCCGCCTGGCTGCCACCGTCCACACAGAACTCGCGAGCGGCTACGACGACGCCATCGGCTCCACGTAGTTGGCCGGGTAGAGACCGACGCGTCCATCCTTGCGTCCCGTACACCAGCCCTGCTCGTCCTCCTCTGCCAGCTTCTCGAACGTTTCGCCTGCAAAGGTGCCGGCATCGGCGGCCGCTTAGCAGTTCTAGCGACGAGCGTCGCCGAGCTGACGCCAGAGGCTGCTCAAAGGCATCACGCCCGGGCACGCGGGGCCGTGCGCGGGACCGGTGGTGAGGGCTGTCGACGAGCAAGCGCCAGCGCTCCCGCGCGCGCAAGAGCAAACCAGCTTGGTGCGACGGCAGGCGGGCGGTGGGGCACGAGCGTACCGGCCCGGAACGTCAGCTCGTCATCCTCGCTGCCCGCGTAATCGTAGAGCGCTCGGACCAAGACGCCCGGCCGGCCGTCGTCGACGAGGAAGTCGCTGTCCGGCCTGCTGTGCTCGTCGGCAGCGCCGCCGCTGACGTTCACCGCTGGCCTCGCGGTCACGCTGCAAGCAAGCACGCAGCCAGTGATGAGCGGTCGATCGCCATTGCTGACCGACCGTAAGGCAAGGGGGCATGCGAAAGGGAAGCGCTCGAGGCAAGGCCTTGCGCGCATGCCGCCCAGACAGCTCCTGACGGGTCGCTGCTGATGAGACAGACAGAGCAGACAGAGCAGCTGAGCAGCGACTGGGCGAATGAAAGCAAAAGGACCGATCTGCGCCGAGACTGGCCGATCGAGGATGCGACGAGACTGGCCGATGCAGCCACGAGCAAAAGAAGCAAAAGCCAGCGAAGCCGGCGCAGCCAGCCAGAGGCGAGCACACCTGTCGCGAGGCATGCAGGCCAAGCATTAATTAGCTAGAGAGAGAGGTGGCTCTGCGTGCACGCACTCGAGCCCACGCACTCGCGGGAGCATGCTGGACCCAGTTACCACGGCGACGGGTGAGGCAGGCACGTCTCGAGGCGTTTGTTTCGGCGTTCCCATTGCTCGCGTTAGTTTCGGCGCCGACAGCCCGTGTGACACAAGGGGGCAGTCGGCGGCTGCGCACACAAGCGATTGGCGGCGCACGATGCAGCAGCCCAGCATGCTCCGAAGTATTAGCCGAACACGTGTTAGCACGTCTCCGATGTCCGGCAAAGCGCTAACCTGGGCCAAAGACGTATCAACAATCCCAACGTGCAACGGCCGTGCAAGGAGGTGGAGGAGGAGGAAGAAACAAAACAGTACCCGTCATTGTCGTCGTCGGCCTCGAAAGGATTTAAGCTACTATACTGGCGATCGACCGGTGCCTTGCTGCAGAGGAAAAAGTTACGAGCACTAAATTCAAGGCATCGCCACCGCAGCTAGCGAGAAGGCAGCAGCGAGGAGGCGGAGGAGAAACGCCACACAAGGACTCGAGTCGCTAGATCGGGGCTGCCCTGGCTCAGAGCCGTCTCTCGGTCGGGTCTGGCAGGCCTCCGCCCCCACACCCAACCACCCAGCCTCAGCTTGCCAGACCCGACCGAGAGCTCATAAGCTGTCTCAAGCTGGTCAGCCTCTGACCTCAGCCACTGACCTGGCTGCTAGCAAGTCACTAGATGATGAGAGCCAACGCCCCCAAATCACCACCCCGACTCCGAGTGGACATAGCAAGCCGTCGGTCCGAGCATTCATTACGCTGGCTAAAAAGTGGACTCGATGCCGAAAAAAATGGACGCAATTGCCGTAACATTCTCCCCCAAAAAAAGCATGCAATAACTCGGGAAGCAGGAGGGAGGGAGGGAGCGAGGCGTCATTGATGCAAGCGTGACCGCTCCCTGTCGGGTGGGGGTTGTGAGAGTACATTCGGTGACTCGGCCATCAGGTTACCGGACGTCAATGCGAATGACCTCTAGCAGGCTAGCTGCTGCTGCTGTATTCACGACATCAGACGGCGTGATGTTGACAGCCTCTGGTGCCCCGGACATAACAAGAAGTCCAACATACACACTTGCCAGGAATAGAAAAATCCCGACACCGAGCACGCGCCGCAAAGGGATGAGCAACCGCTGAGGCTGCCTCTACTTGCTCTGCGACACCACATCGCGACAGATGAAGCAGACAGACAGACAGCACCGGCCGCAGCACCGGCGATCGAGGCTGCGTCACTAAGCAGAGACAGAGCGCCGAAAGTGCAGCAGCCACGCCACCGATCTCGGTGCACAGCAGAAGGCAGAGTCGAACCTTTCAAAGTGACTGACAGCGACGGCGGCTGACTCCTTGACCTGATTGGCTTTGGCGTTGGCAGGTGCACGAGTCGTGCCAGTCCCGATGTAATAGTCGTTTCCCACGGGGGCATCCGGCTGCTTCTTAATGGCGGTGATCGTAATGCCTTCACCCGAGTCAGCAGGCTTGTCTTTGCGCGACTTTCGGGATATGGCGTGCAAGTCGGGCGAGTACTCCTGCGCGCGCGCGAAGACGTGAGCAGCAAGCGGAAAGAAAGGCACAAAGAAAGAAAGGCAACAGCAGCAGCAGCAGCAGCAGCAGTTGCAGCCTCTCATCGTGGCCGAAATAAGAGGCTGCAACTGCCTGCTGCTGCAGCAGCCACAACCCAAGACCGGCGGCCATCGCATCCTGCCAGTGTGCCCTGCAATGCAAATAGGAAAAATCGGCATTCATTCAGCTGCTGGATGCTTATAAAGTGCCCCCCCAGTGGTAAAGTAAAGTGGTGTCCTTAAAAATTAGTTGTAACCGTGTCCACTGTGACCAGCACTGGTTCGAGAAAGGCAAACGAATATTCGCACGATAGGTCTAATTGGTCAGATGAAGCTACGTGGCTCAACTAGCAGAAGAAGTTGGAAAGGAAACTAGTCATTTTTTTCTTCGCTTTTTTTGGTGATTCCTCCACGAAAGTGATTACCTGTGGCTAATCTCCAGTGCCGAGGAACAGCAAGCGCATGGATTTTGAAGATTTTTGGATTCTGCCCAGCAGTAGACAATGTCGAACGAAATTCCATTCAAAGTACATTGCAGCCCTGCAGGCAGCAGAGCACAGGACACAGTGGCGCCACGAGGGATAAAGCTGCTCGGGGGGGGGGAGCCATGCGCCATCCGCTCGGATAGATTGCATTCAAGAAAGTGGAAGTGAGCCCTCGGCCGAAGCGATCTTAGACCACGACATTGCTGCCTTGTAGTACGAGTCACGATCGCCAGAGGCACGAGCGATTGTGTAACCAAGACGACTCAGACGCTTACCATGTCTCAGCTCACTCAGAGATTCCAGCCTAAGGGTAGCCTCTCTCGCCTCCCGACATAGAGTGCGCTGACCACGTTCGTCTCTCGTTGCAGAATTCTTCCGAAAATCAAAGTTCTAGCAAACGTTGTATTCAGAAACGATACAGCTAAGACCTGTTTAAAGTTATTCAGATTTTTATTTGACCGTGGCTCGTAAGAAACTACGTGCCTATGGATATCTAAACACTTATCGCTTCGGTGCTGGGTCTCCCAAGCCGACGGAGACCTTAGCTATGCCGGAGGCCAGTAACCTGCATGTTAGTTATGATCGTGGGCACTGCTATTATCACTTCGTCATCGTAGATCAAATACATTCCTAGATGTTAATGTTGTTGCTAAGATTCAATCATGCTAAGATGCATTAACAAAAGAAAAGCACCCCGGAGCTGAAGCCTGATGCTGTGGCCGGAGCCGCCAGCTTAGACGCCGCTCGTTTGGCGGGAGCTGCGAGCTGAGTACCCTCTCGTTTGGTATTCCTGGCATTGTCTCGAACCGCTCAGCACGCTCCCCACATGTATCACTGTAAACCTCTAACTTAGTGGTCATCAGGCCTGTTATAACTCAGGCAGCCAGACTTAACACTTGCCTTTGGAATCCTCGCTCAATGTGCAATAAACCTCTGGTAATAAGCGACCTTATTTCTGAAAATGGTCTCGACCTGCTCACCTTAACTAAAACTTGGCTAAAATCGGATAACTGCCCGACAATTAAAGATGCTACCCCAACTGGTTTCTCATTCTTTCACACCCCTAGATCAATCAAAACTGGAGGTGGGGTTGCTGTTATCATTCGCTCGAAATTCAACTTCAAGCCATTTGCAGTACTCTAGAAGCAGTCTTTCGAATCGATTGTCTTGATTTCAACCAAAAACAAGCTACCGATGGTGGCATTAGTCTATCGCCACCCACCAGGTACCAAATCCTCCTTTATCTCAGATTTCTCCGATCTCATTTCGATTCTGTGTGCATGAAATCGATCCTTCCTCGTTATGGGTGATTTCAACGTTCACTTTGATAACTTATCTGACGCTTTCAGCACCGAATTTCGTGCATTGACTGACTCATTGTCTTAAGGTTCATATGCATGGCCCTATTCACATCAAGGGTCACAAACTCGACCAGATTTTCTCATACAACTGCACTTTGTCATCACCAATTATTACCAGATCCTGCTTGTCTGACCACAAGCAGATCTCATTCAGTCTACAGTGCGTGCCCGCCTCCTCCTCCTCTAAAATCACCTGTGAATAACGAAACCTAGCTAATTATGGGAAAACCAAGTGTGATACAGAAATTGGAAAGGCTAACGCTACAAATCGGCTGTGCCAGCATATCTCCTGTTGAATCGGCACGAAATCTAGGTGGAAACTAACTGTTTACCTATACCTCGTACGAACCTCAAATCCTTTGGAGACTGCGCATTTAGTTCGTATACTCCCAAAGCCTGGAATTCACTTCCGACTTGCGTCACGACATTCCCTGACTTGACCACATTTAAAAAGAAAATAAAAAAAGCGCCTACTTATGACAGCATTTAGTGGGTCACTGTGATTCGTCCTTTATGTTTGTAAGCATGCTGACCCTGTGCATGTCACCCCTAACCATGTCATTCATGTTGTTTATCAAGCATGATATTACTCACCATTCGATCGTGTTTTCTTTGCAGCAACTGTAAAGTGCCTCGCAAGAAATTGAGTTCCCTGAGGGCGCTTTATCAAGTGTATTATTGTTATTATTATCATGGTCCACGCAAACCCTTAGCGACTGTGTGTTCTGCTAAGGCCCGGCCAAAATCAGCATGTCACCATGCATTGACCAAGATACCGTGACTCTCATTCACCTTCAGGTTCCACCATTCTCTTACTCCGACCTGCCAATCTGAATTAGTTTCACTTCAGATCTCGTGCCGCCCTATCTGCTCATCTGACTCCCTTCATTTACTAACCTCAAATCCCTCGGAGACCGTGCCGTTAAGTTACTACCCTCGTGAAGGGTGGAACTCAATACCGACTGACATCATGTCATCGCATTGACGACACACAAAAATTAGCTGAAAACCTACTTGTCCTACACTGCCTTTGCTTGTAATCCTCATTAATGGGATTATTCGTAATGGAACTTGTGCTCGTCGTCCCGATTTAGTTACCACGGTGACATACATTTGCGCAGTGCCCCAGCAGACTTGTTCGTTTTCCTGCGCGCTTTGCCTATCTGCTCACGATTAAGTGAATGCTACTAACCGGCGGGCATGAGTCTTTTAAGGGCTTTTTCCTGCTGAGCCTGAGCTGACGAGCGAATGCTTTTGATGAGGCATAGGCAAGCATGTTTTTGCATGCTTGCCTATACCTTGCCTATGCCTTGCTTTCCATTAACCATTGGCAATTGCTTCTCTTGCACGGAGTTGTAAAGCCCAAAAATAGAGTTCAAGTTCTCTTGGGGTGCAATACAAAAGACGTATCATTATTACCTTTGCTTTGATCCCTCCCAGCCTTCGAGCACCTCAAATTCTCTCAACTCACTTGCAGCATGCATTGATGACATCCGCACATGGCTGGCAGCAAATTTTCTAAAATTAAACGATGATAAAACTAACTTACTAGTTATGGGCAAACCCAGTGTCATTCACAAATTGGAAAGGCTGACGCTCAAAATTGGCTCTGCCAGCCTATCTCCAGTCGAATCAGCTCGAAATCTAGGTATCATACTCCAAAGCGACCTCTCGTTAGACGACCATATCAGCTCCACAGTCAAATCTGCCTATTTTCAGTTTCATAACATTGCTAAAATTCGGGCTTGTTTAGATAAGGATACCACGTCCAAGTTGGTCCATGCATTCGTGACATCCCGTCTCGACTTCTGCAACTCACTGCTTACTGGCCTACCGGCATGTGCGATCAGGCGATTGCAGCTGGTGCAAAACTCTGCAGCTAGGCTTGTCTGTCGTGAGCATCGCAGTTGCCAGATTACTCCACTTATTGCCGACCTGCACTGGCTACCAGTCAAGCAACGGGTTGACTTCAAGGTTTTGTTGCTCACTTTTAGGTCCCTACATTCTATGGCTCCAGCCTATCTCTCAGATATACTACCCCATCAGGCCAAGCATCGTACCACCAGCTTTTCGGAATCCAACAGCCTACAAATACCCCGTACAAACCTCAAAATCCTTTGGAGACCGTGCATTTAGTCTGTATGCCCCCAAAGCCTGGAACTCCCTCCCGACCTGCGTCAGAACATCCCCTGACCTGACCACATTTAAAAGGAACTTAAAAACACACCTATTTAGGACAGCATTTAGTGGGTCCCTGTGATTCGTCCTTGATGTGCTTATGCGTGCTGACACTGCATGCTGCCACTAACCACATTTGCATGCTGACCCTGTGCATGTCACCCCTAACCATGTTATTGATTTTGTTTGTTTATCAAGCATGATTTTACTCACCAATTAATTGCATTTCACTTTGCAGCAAATGTAAAGCGCCTAGAGAGAGATTAAGTTTTCTGAGGGCGCTTTATCAAGTCCATTATTATCATTATTATCATTATCATCATTACCAACCTGAAGGATACAAGAAAACGAGAAGAATAAATACTGGGCAGCGAGGATAACTCATTAGTAGACAGCTCCAAAAAATTAAGGAGAGACATCTTACACCAGATATTCAAAGGTTGCTCAGAATACTGCAATTGTGCACATCTTGTCGTGCCATTGTAGACTGCATTCACATTCGCTCCCGTCACCGTGGCCGGCACCCATTAGCCGGCAGGAAGCAGGTACAAGTGCCTGCACGCTGCCCACCCCATCCTGCAGCAACAGTGGCAACTTGCTCGATCGCACGTGCTCACACTGCTCGGCACGGACTGCACGACCGATGCACGACCTTTGCACCTGGTACGTCTGCAAACTGTAGACAAAAGAGAGGCAGACAGGCTGAAAGGAGTGACAAGGAAAAGGACTAAGGGAGCAAGGACTATGAGCTGAGTTAAGCCTGTACAACACGCGTCGTGGGACGCTAGTGAGCAGATCCAACTACGAAGATTGCCAGTTCAAGCCCTCTCCCTCTGCTCTAGAGCTCTCTCTCTCTCTCTAACTTGCCTTTTTCATGAGAAAACCATCAACTGGACTAGCTGGGCATCAGAGTCCTGCTGCATACATTAGCAAACCAAATTTCGACGGCAGAGTTGGTAAAAAGAAAAAAAGCCTAATGCACGTCCCAATCCTGGCAGCTGGCTAGTGTTGCCATCACACGAGCAGCATCGGACGACCCCCGCCCCGCCGCCGCCGGTACAGGTTCTACTACTCGCCGCTGAGGAGGGAGCTTTGAGCAATGCATGCTGACTGATGCGTGCTGACGCTGCGCTGTGGCAAGGTACCTGCAGAGCCACCTGGAAGATGAGAACTTGCTGCTGCTGCAAGCGTGACCAGAGCTTACGATGAGCTCACCTCGAAAGCTGGCCAGCTCATTGGCATATCGGTACCTCGGTTCTGGGACCACCAGCGGAGGTCCACCTGTGGGTCGATTGCCTCTATTGACTCGCGAACATCATTGTACAATGCAGCATACCTGCAGAGGATGTAAAGAGCATCGGTAGCAAAGTCACAGGGTCAAAGGGGATAAAAGCATGGGCTGCCGGGCAGAGCTGCCGAGCCATGCAGGGGTCACTTCCAGCAAAGAACAGCTAGCAAGCAAGACAGTGGCGCTCAGATTGTTCCATCACCCACCCACGCTGCCTAAAGCAATGCTGCTCCAGCTATCCTTCCCAGTTCATAATAATAATAATAATAATAATAATAATAATGCAATTGATAGTGCTCTCAGAGAACTGAATCTCATTCTAGGCACTTTACATTTGCTACATAATAAGAATAATAATACATTTGTACATGACCCTCAAAGATCTCAATCTCTCTCTAGGCACTTACCATTTGCTAGGAAGCATGATCAAATGGTTAATGGTAGCATACTCAATATCAACGAGCATGGTATGGTTAGGGGTGACATGCACAGGGTCAGCATGCAAGTGTGGTTAGTGGCAACATGCACAGTGTCAGCATGCATAAGCACACAAAGAACGAATCACGGGAACCCACTAAATGCTCTGATAAATATGCGTTTTTAGTTTCTTTTGTAATGTGGTCAAGACAGGGGATGTCGTGACGAAAGTCGAAAGTGAGTTCCAGGCTTTGGGAGCAGACGAATTAAAGACACGGTCTCCTAAGAATTCGAGGTTCGTACGAGGTGTAGGTAAATGACTTGATTAAGAAAAGTGGACAGTATGATACTTAGCCTTGGGGGAGTGGATCTAATAGGTAGGCTGCAGCCAAAGAATGAAGGGACGTAAATGTGAGATACAGAACCTTAAAGTCGATGCTTGACTGGGGGCAAGTGCAGGTTGGGGAGAAGTGGTGTGATGTGGCAACTGCGACGCTCACAACCAACAAGCCTAGCTGGAGAAGTTTGCACCAGCTGTAAGAGCCTGATTTCACAGGCCGGTAGACCAGTTAGCAGTAAGTTACAGAAGTCGAGACGGGATGTTATAAATGCTTGACCAATTTAAATGTAGTATCCCTGTCTAAGCAAGCGCGAATTTTGGCAGTGTTGTGTAGCCGAAAATCCTTACTTATCAGCACTAGGTCGCCTGAATACCTCATCACATGCAATAGAACGGATAGAATAGATAGGCATGGAGCACATGGCATGGGAGAGAGAGAGAGAGAGAGAGAGAGAGAGAGAGAGAGAGAGAGAGAGAGAGAGCACGGGTAGCACAGGCACACACACACACACACACACACACACACACACACACACACACACACACACACAAAACGTGATACACACATAACGTCATTCACACACTCACCCACACACGCACGCATGCGCACACACACACACATTACGTGACACATGCACGTGCACACATAGCATGGCAACCAAACATAACGTGACATAGGTGACAGAGGTAGACTTACTCGGGTTCCTTGGCCACGTTGAGAGTGTCGCGGATCTCAAACATGACATCTTTGAAGAACACTTGCCTCTTCTGCTCAGAATCCTGGCACTTTTGAAATACCTAACACACGGGGGTGTGCAGCTCAGCTAGCAGCGCACAGTGACTGCATCGGCGGCAGCGGCAGCAAGGCTCGGCGGCGGCTAAACGTAGCGCTGCCCCCTTGCCTCGGTCATGTTCTCAATGTACTCGGCGTTGTACTTGGTGATCTCGGAGAGCGCCATCTCGTACTTTTCCTTGCACAGCTCGACGTCCTTCTGGCATTTCTCGACCTTCTCGCCCAGCTTCTTCTTCTGCAATGCGACACGTGATGAGAGCTGACACAGATGATGCCGGCACAGCAGCGATGCGCAAAGCTTCACTGGTTTCACTAACGAATCAGGGAAAAAACGGAGCAAAGGAAATGAGGCTTGATCGATCTCTCCTTGTCCCAGCGACCCCCAAGAGGAAAGAATCGATCGAAATCGATAAGGAATCGGTAGCCACATCGATGGGACCCATCCCACAGCATACTCGCCGAGAAGCAGACCAGGCATACTCGCTATAAGCGGGAAGCTATACTGAGGACATCCTATCGCCACATGAGAACTGGCGTAGTCAAGGTGACGAGAGACGCTGAGAGAGGGCACAGTTAAGATAACCGTCCAGTTCCCCTACGAAAGCCACGAGCTGGTCGTACGAGCGGCGCCTGGGGGGGGGAAGAGGCGACCTCCACATCACATTCAGTAGCAACTGCGACTAAACCTCGCTCCGAAGAGTGTGAAGAAGAAGAACCGGCGGTGGAGGCAGCACTCACATTCTCGCCTTCGGAGGAGTGTCCTTCAGAAACCTACGATGCGCCTACCCTGGGTGTGGACTGCGAACGACTAGGCTTTTGCGCAGACCAGTGAGATGTGCAGGAAGAAAGGGGGGCACAAACGACACTGCCGGACCGCGCTGAGGCAGCTTCGACACACGCATCTACACTAGCCAGCTCCATGACCTGCAAATGTAGGTCCAAGACCCAAAGCAGCCGACAAAACAGCCGGCTCCTCCTGCCAATAATTCCCATCGCAAGACTTTTTTTTTAAATTTTGGGCAGTACTACAACCCACACAGAATCCTCAATTGCAATCCTCGTCCTTCTAATAAAATACGGGCAAAGATGGCAAACAAGGTTTCAAGATTGACAGCAGGCAATTCTAACCCAAAATCCCATAGAATTTTCCCTTGCTCGAAGTGCATGCCTTGCCTAGCCTAGCCCTAATTTCAAAGGCAACAAACCAGGGGGAAGCAGGCTGCTGCTGCGCATTGCCCCGACCAAAGTCAAACACCGGCTGTGCTACCTATAACACCGAAAGCTTGCAGGTGAGCACTCTCTCACGGAGTCCTTATAATTTGTTGAGATATAGTGTGGATGCCAAGTTAGGGCATCGGAGGAAATTGAATCCTCAAAGAGACTTGCAATGCAAATGCCACCGGAAATAGCATACATCACCGGAAATTGCATGGGTCATAGGAAATAGCATACGCCACCGGAAATGGCAGTGCATAAGCCAACAGAAACGAGGGACAATGCTTTAGGAGGCACCGCAGTGTCTTTGAATCCATGCAGAAGTCACACTCTGGAGAAGTAGATTACTCGGCCTCGATCATTTCTCCTGTTGACCCTGGGTATTAGCTGAGGGGCAAGGTGCTCACACGTGACGTGGGTCCATTTCAGCTCTTCTGCAGCTACAAAAATTAGGCTGCTGACTCAGCTAACTTTAACTTAAAAAACCGACATACAACGAACCCAGTCCGTGGTTTTTCACATTCCGGAGCTTTGCTGGATGGCCGGAAGCTGAATGGCAAAGCACATCTTGACAATGCAAGCTAGGCATTGCTTCGATTACGCCTATCATTACGTCTCGGGCCTGCCCGAGGAATAATGAATATTGTAATATGAATACATATATATGGCATATACATTGTATGAATGTGTGTGTGTGTGTGTGTGTGTGTGCACGTGTGAGTGGGAGAGTGGGTGGGTGAGTGACTGTGACTAAGCGTCTGCTGCAGACGCTTAGTCGCTTGTACTAAGCAAAGCTAGGATAGATGAAAGAGTCATATATCACGGAATCGCTGTGCCCAGGTACTATAACCGGACGCAGGCTAGAGACTTTCAAATAAAGGAAATTGCAGTAATCTAAAGGCAATGTCACAAACGTATGGGCTAGTTTGGCTGTTTTATGTAAGCAGCCACTGATTTTGTCAATGCTCCTTAGCTGAAAGTAGGTCAACTTGACTGTGGATGAAATGTGAATCATCTAATGACAAGTTCTTTTTTTGGAATAGTATGCCTAGATTACGAGCTGACGTCATAAGAGAGATACTAGCTTCACCAGATATAGGTCTTCCAACTTTTGGGTGACACTAGGTGTAGAGTATAAACCGTGACAAGAACCGGACCTAGCATGGAGCCTAGAGGTACCCCATATTTCATTGGTACCTCGGATGATCTTTGTCCATTCACATCAATACTCTGGAGTCTCCCACTGAGATGGGTCCTGAACCACTGCAGAGCTGTACCAGCGATGCCCAGGCGAGATGTGAGGTGCCCAAGAAGGACTTGGTGATCGATATTGTGAAAAGCTGCACAAATTATAGACTGAATGAGATCTGGTTGTAGTCAGATAAGCAGGATTTGGTCATAATTGGTGATTACAAAGTGCAGCTGTATGAGAAAATTTGGTCGAGTTTGTGACCCTTGATGCGAGTAGGGCCATGCATATGAACCTCAAGACAACGAGTCAGTAACTGAACGAAATTCAGTGCTGAAGGCATCAGATAAGTTATCAAATTGAATGTTGAAATCGCCCCTAACGAGGAAGGATCGATTTCATGCACACAGAATCGAAATGAGATCGGAGAAATCTGAGATAAAGAAGGACTCGGTCCCTGGTGGGCGGCGATAGACTACTGCCATCATCGGTAGCTTGTTGTCTAGTGCAATTAATAACAATAATAATGTGATACTAATAATAATAATAATAATAAATCAAGACAATCGATTCGAAAGATTGCTTCGAGGGTACTAGAAATGGCTCGAAGTCCAATTTCGATAGCATGATAATAGCAACTCCACCTCCAGTTTTGATATATCTGAGGGTGTGAAAGAATGATAACTGTGGATGAAATGTGAATCATCTAATGACAAGTTTTTTTTGGAATAGTGTGCCTAGATTACGAGCTGACGTCACAAGAGTGATACTAGCTTAACCAGATAGGCCTTCCAACTTTTGGGTGGCACAAGGCTTGCACAGAACTATTGGGTTCGGCTTATCATTGTTAAACTTGAGTGAGTTAGTAGCCATCAAAACACAAATGTCGCCAATGCAGGCAGTAAGGTAATTATGCAGTTCAATGAGTGAGTGATTTAGTTGCCAAGGATAGTAATCCTAAGAGAGGTAGGTAACAGTTTATCTCGTGAGCCACAATACAGTTGCCAACGAGCTGCATAGCGCACCGACAAACATCCGAACATTGATCTAACATGATTCGGCGAGCCGTGATGGCACACTAGGTAAGGTGGTTGCTTTCACGACCTCGGTCCCGAGGTCGTGGGTTCGATACCTGCGGTGGGCGATTCTTTATCACCACTGCAAGCGATGGTGATAGCCGTAAAGTCTCTTCTGTCGCTATACAAAAAGAGGCTGTTTAATCAGCTAGGTTTTTTTAATGTTAACGTAGGCCATTCAGGGTGTGGCACGCCCACAACACCAATGCTCGAGCCCCGAGGCATATGTGAAGCACCTGAATAGAGATTAAGTTCTCTTGGGACGCTATATAAATGAATTATAATTTTTTTTATATATTAATGGCCTGACTAGAAGTTGCAGCTTTATTGCAAAGCCGTGGCAATGCAGCTCTTTTCTCAAGCTTCCTATTAATAATAATAATACATTTGATCTAACGCCCTCAGAGAACTCAATCTCTTTCTAGGCACTTATTCAGCACTCCAGTGCACAAAGGGTGTACCAAAGGAAAATGCATTGCAGTGACTTCTTACGATCAAGCAGTGCATACGCCAGCGCAACACTTCCGAGCCACACGTCGGCATGCTTCCTCCCCAGAAGCCATCACTCGAGCACCCTCCGGAAGCTGCCTCTGCCATTTAGCCACCGGCCCCCTCACCAGGTTGCCGGCTGCTGTGGCCAAGTTCTTCAATCGGTGCATCTATGCTTGCCTATCAGAGCTAAGAACAAAGTCCTAGCTGCATTCAAACTGATGCCCAACCATCGCCGAGCATTCAAGAGCTGAGCACAAAATGACAGCAGGGACACTTTAGCAGCAAGAATGAATTCCATGTGACCACACGCTATCAGTAACTCGGCTATCAGCTCACAGTAAACAGTGTACAGAGAGAGAGAGAGAGAGAGAGAGAGAGAGAGAGAGAGAGAGAGAGAGAGAGAGAGAGAGAGAGAGAGAGAGAGGGAGAGAGGGAGAGAGGGAGGGAGGGTGGGAGGGAGTGAGGGAGGGAGGGAGGTAAAGAGACAGACAGACAGACAGACAGAAGGAGGGAGAGAGAGACACAGAGACAGAGAGAACACAGCAGCAGTAGCAGCATCAGAAGCTGCTGTAATTAACTGCAGCAGCTTGTTCTGCAGAGTCTGTCACGTCCCGGTCTCAGCCATCGAGATTCATCTAGGGAATATGCGTGCCAACCGACTACTTCGGAGCGCCAGTGTGAAAAAGGCCTCAGCTAGGAACAGTAGTGCTTTCGGTAGACCTGGGAGAGGTGCACTCACAACGTAGCACTACAGTCTGACTAGACATGCCACTGCTGCACTGCTGCACTTAAGACGGCTTCGTGTGGGCACCGAGTCGGCTACAAGCTTATGTGAGCATCAATCAGAACGTGTGCTGACGCAAGCTGGAACGGCACATCCACTGCACGACGCCTGGGACAGGCGCCTCGCTGGGTGACGCTGCAATCCCGCGCAAGGGCCCGAGCGCGCAGTTAGACTGCAGCAGCAGTAGCAGCTAGCACTGCAACATAAACCGAATAGAGATGCTAGCACCGGACGAACTGGATGACGGCCGAGTAACAAATTAGGGCGGTTGGTGGGCGGGCGGGTGGTGATCAGTAGGCCAGCAATGCTCAGATACCACTTGAGTGTGAGCTTGGCCTGCCTGATGGGCCAAAAATGTTGTCATGCCAGCTGTTCGGTCAGTCTTATGCAGCTGCTGCTGGCTGCTGCGTCGGCCACTTGAGCTCAGCAGAGTTGAGCAGGCGGAGTGGCCGGGGCTGCCTCAGCCGCCTGAGGGCAAGGCCTTGCCTACCTGATCATCCGAAACCGACGAGTCAGTCAAGGAGTTCTTCTCTTGGTTGATTGCAGTCTTTTCGGCTTTGCAGGCCTGATGGTAGTCCTTCATCGTTTTGATAACCTTCTCAAGGCGTTTGGCCCACGGTTTCTGAGCCTGGGTGCACAAAAGAACCGATCGAGGTCGCATGAACAGCATACAAACGCTGAAAGCACGAATATGCAGTCGGTCGGACCCAGACAAACGTCCGGCTGAGTTAATCGGGGGGGGGGGGGGAAAAGACGACTGATAACGAAAGAAAGTGTCTAATCAAAGGCAAAACAGCACACCACTGCAGGAAAGAGACGTGGGCTGCAGGTCTGCAAGGCCTTTTCAACATACAGCGGGCGCTCAAACGTCGACTGCACTTGTGCAGTGAGATTTTAACTTGTGTCGTGGGTATCCAGCAATTAATCAGCTATGTGCCAAAGAATGGAATAACTCAGTAGGCTGCTGCTGCTGCTGTTGACCACTGCATGCACAGTAGAATTGGATCCACTCCTACTATGCATGCATGTGCAAATACGCAAAGTAAACACGGGCTTGCCTCACATTCGCTGAGGCCTGAGTTCCGACTGTCGATGTCAAGCCTGCAGCACACAAACCTCAGTTGGTTAAAGGAGCTTTTCATTGAGCTTTCCGTACAACCTAGCTAATTTTGTCAGAATTCGTCAGGCCTGAATGCGGCCTCGAATGACAGGCAGGCGGCTTCTTTTTCTATCACCAGCAACATCAGCAGCAGGCTAAAGGCAAGGGCACTGGCCCAAGCGCAAAGACAAAGCAACAGAAGAGAGTTCGCAGACCATCGGGAGACGATCGACCGCAGAGCAGATCAGGACAGGGCAGACCAGAGCAGGGCAGAGTAATGTAATGTAACGTTTCTCTGTCAATAACTCCACCAAGAATATGTGGGGGCTACCCAGAAGAGTTTTGTATAGAGCATTAACAGCCTAAGCGGCTTTCGGTACACATTCGGTAGCCAACAGACTTCGTCTCACACAAACAAAGAGAAAGTGGGAAGCATAGCATAGTCAGGAGAGCAGTTGAGGTAGTGATTAGCATGGAAGTAGCAGCTCAGGACCACTGAAAAGGATGTGCCATAGTCGGCAGTAGGAGAGTAGTTGTCGTTTCGTAAGAATCGTGGAAGCGAGGTCCACAGTCTAGGACCTGCAGAGCTAAAGCTTCTGTTGCCAACGGTCTATAAGTGGATGAGTAGAACAGCTAATTTATTTCCATACAAGAAGACCTGGCGGCACGAAGAGGCTGAAATTGGTGCAGCAGTTCAGCTAGGTACGAAGGAGCCAAGCCGTGGCAGGCCTTGTGGGTCAGCGTAAGAACTTTGCTCTGTATCCGTTACTCAACCGGCAGCCATCCCTAGGTCTTTTAGCAAAGGAGGCACATGCTCAAACCTCTAGGACTTGAAAACTAGCCTTGCAGCCATTTTCATAGCCAGCTGCAGTGGCCTAGTTGCTTTCTTTGGTAACCCAGCCAAAAGGAAATTACAATAATCTAGCTGAGACAGAACTAAGGAGCTAGTTAAATTTTTTGCAAGCCACTGTGGAAGAGAGCTCCTAATATTAGATAGGGATCGGACGTGATGGTTAGCTGCAGAAGCAGTCTTCTGAATGAAGCATTTAAAATTTAGGCAGCTATCGAAAACGACACCTAAATTTCGAGCACGTGGTGATAGTCGCACGACAGCGCAAAGCAGAGCAGACGATCTGATGCCATCAGTAGGGCAGCCGACAGACGGCTGCAGACGGTTGCCAGCTCAAAGGTTGCCTGTTGACTGCACATTGATTTACACTGAAACAGAGAATGACACAGGTGGAATAGGGGACCAGTACTGAAGTGGAACGAAGCAGCAGGCAGCACTGGCAGCCACACGACGAGAGCAGAGCAACTAGATCTAAGCTGCCTGGATCAGAAGGCACAGAGCTGGTTAAAGAACAAATGTTCTATCGGCAAGAATTTTTATGGTATCTGCAATTGCCACATCGGTGCACGGGGGAATGACAGCGGAGGCCTCACAAACGATGGTAGGTAGGCGCGGCGATCCGAGAAGTCGTCAGGCCAAGGCAGGTGTCAGATTTGCAGGCGTCGAGCGAGTGGCTCGAGCACTTTGCCAGCACTACACCCTCGGCTGCTGCCGTTGCTCCTGGTTAGGAGTCTCTGGTCTGAATCAGTCTCACACACACCCATCTGGTGCGGTCGTGACATACAGCTAGGCAAGCGTATCTCTGCACGACGTGCCTGCCCTCAGCTCCCGGTTACCCGGGACGACTGGTGTAGTGGCAGAATGGCAGGGGGGGGGAGACTACCATAGCCGGCTGCTGCCGGAGCTGTCATACGAGGGTTAGCATTAATAAGCTTATCTCGGCCTTGAGCAACAAGGCATGCAATTCCTCCAAAACCCTATCACAAGATTGAGAGGGAGGGAGGAGAGGGCAAGAGAGAGAGGGCAAGAGAGAGAGAGAGAGACAGACAGACAGACAGACACACACACACACACACACACACACACACACACACACACACACACACACACACACACACAGAGACTGGGAGAGAGACAGAGAGAGAGAGAGAGAGAGAGAGAGAGAGAGAGAGAGAGAGAGAGAGAGAGAGAGAGAGAGAGAGAGAGAGAGAGAGAGAGAGAGAGAGAGAGAGAGAGAGAGAGAGAGAGAGAGAGAGAGAGAGAGAGAGAGACAGACAGACAGACAGAGACAGAGAGAGACAGAGAGACCTGCCTGCCTGCCTGCCAGTTGCTGTGCTTGGCAGGCACGAAGGAAGGAAGCTTCAGCTGGGCGATGCAGTAAGGCCAGGCCACATTGCAAGCGATGGGCTTGCCAGCAAGCAGCGTGTATCACACACATTGCCTAAAGCTGCCGCTGCGGCTGCATGGTGGACTTTTCTGCCGACACGACTTCGGATTCCTGCTGGCTAGTTCATCCAGAGCCGTGGGTGGGAGTTCGACTTCACACGTGATGACAAAGATTCTGCCAAATGAACACTGCAGTGAAGATACCTTACACGGTGGCAGCGAATCGTGCTGCAGACCCACCGACAAAGCAGATCGTGCTTCTAGTTCGTCGGAGCCGAATTCCCTACGACTAACCAATCACTGGGTGGGGCTTGCCGTATGAGACCGCCTTCGACGAATATGATGAAACAGCAGACCTTACCAGTGAGCTCCAGCCCACGGCAGTTACAAACTCTCCCGAGGTGAAGAAACTAACCCAGAGTGTGCACTAAATAGGGGTCCAGAATCGATCAAGGAGTCAGCCTCACCGGCCTCAGCTTCCGGCAGGAAGATGCCGTGCCCTCGAGCTAGTTTATGCTTCACAGTGTAATCTCAATGTAATCAAGAGACAGCAAACAGTTCCATGTTTCACCAAGGCAATCAACGGTCCATGCCCGGATCGCCAGCTGGGAGCTGCACTGGATCGCCAGCTGGGAGCTGCACTGCAGACGACACTGTTTCTGGTTCCGGCTAAAAACTGTAAGTGCAGATGGGTGGAGGAAAGAAATGTCCCAGCCAAGGATTCACTGACTGGACTAAAATGGATGGCGGATGCCGAGGTAAAAGGAGGTAAGTGGCAAACCAATGATAAGCACCAGGAACCACTTAGATGCTACAAGCAGCCGGGCAACCATCGGCCACACAAGACAGCAAATCAAACAAAGGCTAGATTGAATGAGCTCCCACAGATGAAAAAACCGGTGAAGGGCCGACCCCCATCTGCTTCCAACGGCAGGTAGAGGTACCACATTTTCAGCAGACGAGAATGGGCATGCTCTCCCTCATTTATGGCCCTCTGCCATAAAGAGCAGACGACGGCCGGGGCAGGGACCGATGGCACCTTAACGTCGATCCAAGATCCATCGAGGTATACCAAGTAATGCGTAACCGCAGCACCCAGTAATTTGACAGAAATTTCATCACCAGGATTGCATACCTTGCAACTGAACACTTTCTGAAACTCCAGTACAGCAGAAAAGCAAGTTTTGCAAACTTTGGTTCTGCATCTGACTCCGGTCTGATGCTCCGTTAACCCCCTTTCCCACCGACTGGCTTTGCTCTAGACCTCCACCTACCCTACCCACCCACCTCACCATTATCCGAGAAATATGGCCAATCGATTTCACTGCTCCTCTACATATTAATGGGACATCGAACAGTGTTCACTGAGGTTGTTTTACAAACGACTCTCAGCCCTTGGTGGTTTGTTGCTAACTAAGTTGAGACCTAAACAATTCCAAAATGGTCAAGTCACAAGCGTAACTTAAGTCTACTAATAAAAAGGATTACTTCACACTTAGCCAAATGTGGATGCAATTTCTAGGCTAGCCACGAACACCACTAACTAACAAGTGGGCTGCCAGTCATACAGCAGATCCAGTCGATACTACTCAGAGGGCAGGGGGGATGACGGGCAGCTGGTGTGCACCCCAGCTGGCAGCAGCCTCAGCGGCCCTCAGCTACGGCCACGTCTGCGGGGCTTACAGAGCACTTAGCCGAAACATGCCGTACGGCCGGCTCAAGTGCAGCTAAGCTGGCCGGCTGGCTTAAATAGCGCCAACTGTTTCCTGACAAATAAAAGGGAGCAAGCTCAGGAGCAGCACCTGATTCAATGGCTCCAACATCGGTTTTCAGACAAAAAATAATCGACCGTTAGTCAGGTGCACCCATCAGCCAGCACATCGAGGTAGGGCCACGAGTTCCTGTGGTCCGTAAAAGACCCATCGATTTGCACGCAGCCCGCCACTGCTGCTGCTGATGCCTGGCTCCCTCCGAACGACCGATTCCCAGAGCTCGACACAACGCCTGCGCTCTGCCTTATATGTGCGGCCGCAGCAGGCCACGACAAGTTGGACGCAGGACAGAGCAGCTCTAACTGGCACCGGCATTATCTTGTCCGAGGGAAGCCAGTGGGCCATATGCGGGCCATGCACCCTGCATGCTGACTGTTCAGCTTGCGTGGGCCAACAGCCATGTGGACAGTTGAAATGTGACAGGACATACATACACATTCAACCACAAAAAGTATTGGACGAGTATAACGACGAAACCATCTTTAAGTATACAGGAAAGTGGGCATCTGTCGTGGCAGCTGAGGCAGCCGGAAGCCAGATATATCTGTAGCTGAGCGCATAAAGGTAAGGTATAGAGGTAAATTCGAGCATAGATACTAGACACCATCGCTGCATAGCAGCAGCCATCCAAAATGGGCCTAAGACAAGTCAGCATAACACAAACAACTGCCATAGTGAAACAGCATAGGCAGGAAATCCTGCCATGCCCACATATCTACTGCCATGAATGATTCCACACAGCTTGCCCAGAGCAACATCTGTGACACGGCATTACTAACATAAGCAGCAGCAGTAAAAACAGAATGACCAGCTGTCTTTGAACAGGCAGCAATGACGGCCCAAAAGGCAAATACATGCGCTCGAAAGCTGGCCAGCTGGCGCTGCCAGCTGTCTTTGCACGATTGCCAACTGCTGCTCGGTCAACTAGTCAATTGACTGCTTACGGCTTTTCCATCGAGATGAAGTTAACTAAAGCTTATTAGGCTGAAGCTGAGGTGCTGATTGGTGGATTTGCAGAATCAATATCTACTATTTACAAGTGTGTCTGTGCATGGCTGAACATGGCGAGCCCACTGGGAGCTGGACCTCATCACCGATGCTACTGCTGCTACCACCTACTAAAATGGAGCAATTCCAGAAAATGCAACACCATAACCGTTAAAGGCCATAGCCAAGCTTACAGCAAGCCTCAAAAATAACACCACAATGTGAGATTGATAAGATGAAGCAATAAATGTACCAAATTGTGCATGCTGCCACCTTGGTTAGCCTATCTAGTGCCAAAAACATGCAAAAATTAACTTGTTAGACAGTTTCAGGTAAGGTCGGAAACGCTTGTGGTTTTCGGATATTTTTTGGCAGCACAATCAGAACTCGGTGAAGTAAGAATTGTTGGAAGTGTCAAGAGGTGTAGGCGTTTTTTGCTTGTGTCTATGTGTGTACGTGTATCTGCGCATGCGTAAGTATGTAGACTGTGGTGGTGGCATGTGTGCGTGCGTGTGTGTGTGTGTGTGTGTGTACTCGCTCTTGCGCATAGGCGCAGCGGGTGCATGTACATCCATATAAAGAATGCTACCCAAAGCAAGTGCAAGCAGCATGTACAAGTGCAGAGGGGCAGGCTGGCACAAACACAGCAGCCTACAGCAGAAAACGATGCTAGCCATCCAACGATCGATGGTTCGAAGAGATGAGTGATGCAACAACGAACTAAGCTGAGAGAGCTAAGAAAGAGTGACAGAAGAAAGGACACAGCACGATCGTGCTGCCGAAGTAGTGGCTTGACATTCCAGTCACTATCTTTATCCATTCAATAGCCCATCAGCCACCGAGTTCGCAAGGAGCCAAGAATGTGAGCAAACAGGAGGCGTGCCCACAATGCATGCCTTAGCTTTATCTCCTCTCTGAGGTTATCTCGTGGCACTCAGTGGCTACGACTTCTTTTCCACTCTAACCAATCAGACCACAGTGACTATATATATATAGAGGGCCAGAGCAGCATGCCTCCCTTTGCCCCGCCCTGCACAGTCAGAGATGCAGTAATGCCATAGAGATTGAAGCATACCCATGACTCTGATTCACTGGGTGAGCCTCAGCAACTGGACATGCCATAGCTGACTAAAGTAACAAAAAAAACCACTAGCCTCATCCTCCTCCTCCTCCTCCCCACTACTATTACCATAGGTTAGTTCTGCAGACTGTCACTATGTGGGCAACAAGTAAACCCTCTCTAGAAAGTTCGATCCTCGAGCTTGAGTGAGTTTTCGGCCGGCATCGTTACCGCGCACGAACACGGTTCTTCCGAAAGCGGCGCACGCACACACAAGTGGCCTGTGCGTGCCAGCGGCACGCGAATCAGCTGCAACTGCATCTCGTGCCAGGAGCCCTCCATATGCGAACGAATGGCAGGCACGAATGCAATGGCAGCGCAGTTGCGCAAGCGGGCGTGTCTGGCCACGGTGGCCTGCCACGCCCCCGTGAATGGCCGCGGCGGCCCCTAGCGACACGTGCCTAGCTCCTGTTTGTTAGGAGCACAAACGAACGCCTTGCACTGACCGACTGCTGCGGACAGAGCGAACACAAAGCTCGTCGTGCGCGGCAGTGAGCGAGCGCTGCCACGGCTGCCGCACTGTGAAAGCAGCAGCGGCGGCGGCATCAGCAGCCTCAATGGAAGTGTCTAGACTAGAACTAAAGCCTGACCAATGTCGGCCAAGTCCGGCGAATTCCCCTTCTGCAGGAAGGCAAATTCGATTGCTGTCCTGGTGACAGGAGGCGAATCTCCCCCCTTCCGAATCGCTCCCGTCGCAAGAGGCACGCACCTTACGAAAGCCGTCCTCGGCGTCTTTGACTTCTTTGAAAGTCATCATGCTTTTGTGGTAGCTCTCTTTCTGCCACTGCTTGATCTTAGCCTGGATCCCATCCACCAGCTGCTGCCTGACCTTGAGATGCAGCTCGCACAGGCGGTCAGCCTCGGTCAGCACGCCCAGCCAGGCGGACTGCACCGTCCCATACTCCGGTCCTGCGCCACCACATACATGCACGTGCTCACGAGCGACGGGGGCGAGCAAGAGACGGTAGAGACGCTGGCGATGGGACGAGTGGGGACGCGAGCGACAAGGAGCGAGAGGTGTGCGCGAGTCATCACAAGCAGGCAGGCACGCTAGCTGCCTTAGCTTAGGTTGCCTCAAGCCTCACTGGCCACCACCACCACCCACCGTGAAGTAAGCCATCTAGCAACCAACGCAGCAGAGCGGCCGCACACCAACCGGCCGACGAGTATGCATGCTGCGATCGGCAGGAAGCGAGCACGCATTGCTTGCTCGCGGAGGGCAGGCCAGCGGCACGTGCGAGCTTGCGCACATGTGTGTGCTTGCACACCTTTAGTGACGAGCTCGTGCCACTTCTTTGACCAGCTCTTGAGCGACTTGGCATAGGTTTTCTCAATCTCACTTCTCTCGGTCACCAGGGAGATGAGGTCGTTGCAAAGACGGTGTCCATCGCTGATACGCTCCACCGTGTGCTTGTAGTTGCCGATTTCCCAGAAGCTGCCAGTCGCATCCAAGCCGTCTGGCTCGGGACCACCGTCCTGCTGAGTCGACATCTGCACAACTTCCACGACAGGTCGGCGAAGCGAGACTCGTCTCTACGTCCGAGGGCAGCTCACGAAACGCAGTCCTATGTCCAACCACTGCACGCCTACCATAAGCAACCTGCCAAAAGGAATGAATAATGAGAGATCGCTTCCAGCTTTAAACTGCACGTCCACTGTCAGCAACGCCGAGCGAAAATTTGCGCACCACGAAGCTGCCCAAGAATGAGAGAGTCTTCAGGCAGGACTAAGGGTGGCCAAGAATCATACTGAGAGCAATATAATAATAATAAAAATAATACACTTGTATAGCAGCCTCAGAGAATTGAACCTATTTGTAGGCGCTTCACAAATGCTGTATAGAAAGCATCATCGAATGCTTGGTGGTAACATAGGCAAGCAGTAGGCACAGCATAAGCAGGTACATGCATACGAGAGACGAATCACAAAGACCCACCAAATGCTGTAATAAACAGGTGCTTATAAGCTTTTTAAATGTCGTTATGTCAGGGGACGTTGTGGTGTTCGTAAGGAACGGTTTTGAAGTTCCTACGGGATGTGGCTAAACGATTCGAGTCAGAATGGCGGGTTGTTCTCTTCTTCACTTTGTGGGAGAGTAGTTCTGATAGGTAGACTGGAGCCAGAGAACGAAGGGACCTAAAAGTGAGTGAAAGAACCCTGAAGTTGATGAGCTGCTGGATTGGGAGCCATTGCTAGTCGGCGAGAAGTGGTGTGATGTGGCAACTATGACACTCACGATAGACTAGCCTAGCCGCAGAGTTGTGCACTAACTGTGAGTGCCTGACACGCCGGTAGACCAGCATTGAGTTACAGAAGTCGAGATGGGATGTCACAAATGCATGGACCACATTAGATGTAGTATCCCTGCTTAAGCAAGCTTGAATTGCAGCTTCGTTATGTAGCTGATAGTAGGCAGACTTGATTGTGGAGCTGATGTGGAAGTCTAAAGAAAGGTCACTTTGGAACTGGACGCCTAGATTACGTGCCGATTCAACAGGAGATATGCTGGCAGAGCTGATTTTGAGCATTAGGTTTTCTAATTTCTGAATCACACTTGGCTTGCCCATAAATAGTAGGTTGGTTTTGCCGTCGTTCAATTAGCCACTGGACAGCCCCACGGTCCATACGCAGGAGCACAGCTGATGCTTGGTGTGAGTCGCACCAAAGCCGACCACACGGCACAGCTGTGCACCAAAAAAAGGCAGGCAGATCAAACAGGTGTGTGCCGAAAATGGACAATCAAGTATGGCTAGCTGCCTCTCCAACTGCTGCTACGACCTGAGGTAGCAACACCACGAGGCAAAAGCATGCAAACCTCCTCCCCCTAACCCCACCCCCATATATGCGATGCCAGCAATAACGGCACTGAAGCGTGGCCACGGGCACCACCGCTATCTACGTTTCGTGGCATCGTAATAAGAACACTGCACATCCTTCTATCGGCTCAACGGCAGGCAAAAAAGTGAGCGATAACGGTTCGAATTCCAGCTGATGAGGAGGATTGGGCGACTGCACTGGCACCAGTCGCCTGGGCAGAAGAATTGCAGTGTGTGTGTGTGTGTGTGTGTGTGTGTGTGTGTGTGTGTGTGTGTGTGTGTGTGTGTGTGCACGGTTCACTCACTCAGCAGGGTGTGGGCAGAACGCTGGCACACACGGGCTTCGAGGCCAAGGGTCACGCCTCTTAGGTGCTGGTGGCTGCTGCTGCTCAGCTCGACCGACCTCAGCTGTCCCAGTCGAGGGGATCGCGAGCCTGGAGCAGCACGGCTCACTGCCCTCCCACTATAGCGGCGACACCGGCTCACTCTCCCAATGCATCCGGTTTCGTGCGGCACTTACACTCTCAGACAGCTTTCCAGCGACCGGGCTTCAGCGAGTACAGCACTTGACCCAGCTAGGTCCAACGCCTTGGCAGTCAGCAGGCGCAATCATTGCACAGCCCGCACAGGCCGCAGCTCTGCACAGAGCCTCTAGACAAGGACCAGAGCAGACATGGGGTGGTAGCAGCCGAGCACAGGCAGATCCAAGATGCCACGGCCGCCATCCTGCCAGCGACTCGGCAAGCTTTCGACAAAGCCACACACACTCCCGAGGTACTCTTAAGTGAGACGAAAATCTGGGTTCCGGTAAGCCAACCCCCCCAAGCGCACTCGGTCGAACCTTACAGCCCACTTGTGCAGCCGAGCCTCGTTTTGGCCGCCCGCAGGCCATCTGCACGAGGACCTGTCAAGCAGGCCCTACTCACCTTCGCACGTGGCTTCAAGGCCGTGTAGCCATAACTAGAACTTAACTAGCACCTAACTAGAATGACACTAAAAACTGCAATCGGCAGTCCGGCAAACAGCCTCCAGCGTGCCAGCCGGCCGGCCTGCCGTGGACGGGTAGACTACTTACAGTGCAAGCTGCTTGCTACAGCATCGGGTGAGCACGGCTAGTGGCCGGATTATTCACCTGGCTAAAAACGCGCGTGGACGAGCGACCAACAGCATCTATCGATCGATCGAAACACGTCCGTGTTTATTTTGCTAATGCGATCGAACGCACGGCTGCCGTAAAAACGACGACACTCCCCTCTCCTCCCTCCCCGCTGGTCAAAATGAGCTGCTGCTATGCTCTCGATCCGTGGCAGCTTGCAAACCCGCCGCCCCCAAAGTCTGGGGCGAAACCGGGATCGCGACTCGAGCCCTGCTCGAGCGAAGGGGGCAAATAATCATTAGCAGCCAGCCGCGGGAGTTAGGGCTAGCGTTGGACATCCGAAAACGGCATAACCACGTACACTGGCGGCTGCCAATGCTTTTTAGCACTGCAGACGAGACGCACGGGCAAAGCCGAGAGGTCTCTGCCTGGCAGAAGCGTTTGGCTTCGGACGCCGCTTAGCGAATGGGGGCATGACGCACAGCGAGTGTGGGCGCCGGCGCTGGCTGGCTGGCTGGCGGGAGGAGGGCGGATGGGCTGCAGGCTCCATCTCGGCCAGCGCTCGAGCCGACGCACAAAACCCCGGTTAGCTGAGCGAGGCAACGACCGCAGCGGGCGGCGACCCCCGCCGCCGCAAGTTCGCCGCGGCGCGCGGGCGCGACGGGCGGGCTGGTGAGGGCGAGAATGCGGCGAGCGGCTACCGAGAAAAAAGCGGAAGGCAGCGGCAGCTCGACTGAGCAGGAAACGCTGCGGCGGCGTCGATGAACCACTCGGCGCGGCGAAGCTAACGGACGCTGCGTCAGAACAGCGGAGGCCGGCGCTGAATTACGGGTCTGAAAAGGCAACGTCCACTAGCTTTCCGCGTCGCTAACCACTCGTTAATCGAGACTAGCACGAAAGATGCAAGCGCACCGGCGGCGAGCACGCGCGAGAGAGAGGCGCTTCGCAGCCTGATGCTTTGCGCGCGTCAAGCGCGCGACTCGGGCGCTTAAAGCGATAATACTTGCTCGGCGTATGGGTTACTCTATTAGCTCACCCCAAGCCGTAATCCGTAGGATCGATCTAAAAGGCGCTAAAGGCAGCCGTGGGAGCTGGCGGCGGACGGCGAAAGAGACCGCTAATAAGGACGGTCCAGTCGAGATTCCGGTTGTGACGTCAACCGGACCTCCGACCGCCCTCCGATAAAGCGGTAATGAGCTCGTCTTCAAATTACGCCGGTCTGGCGGAAAGAGTTACGAATAATTTGCATTAGAATCAAAAACAATTAATTAATATAGTAGCACCACCAAACCTGCTCTTTCTGCTCTGCAGCCCATGCAACGCTCGGCGACCGCGCCCACATATGCGTTAGCCAGCCCGCGGCTGGCGCGCCGGCTCACGCCGGCTCATAAGATTTACTGCTCCTGCTGCTATTGGTAGCGGCACTGATGCGCGCTTATGAAACGAAAGCATACATCGACTGGCCGTACGAGGCGTGCCGAACGTTCGGCCCAGCTGCGCCCGCACTTCCCATAATACGGAAGCCGCGCCCCCCCCCCCGTGACCGAACGGTCAACCGCAAATATTCCGCTGACCTCGCCAGCATCGCATACGCGGTCGGCGCCAGAACCATTATCCCATCGCAGCCGACGCGGCCTACCTGCCGCCACGCTCGCCCCTCAGCGACCGTGCTTTGAGCTCTCGAAACGCGCATAGGCGGTCGCGGTTTCGCGGAGTTACGGTTGAATTATGAACTGTGCGCTCACTGAAATCCAAGCACTCTGTTTAGGGAATGTACCGAGTCAACGATTTACAGCAGGACTTTGACCAAGCGCGTCGTTACGCGTGAGCGAGCGGCGTCGTCATAAAATGCACGACCACGTACAGTACATGGGCTGCACCAACGCTGCTAAAGGCCTTCGGTTACCTGATATCTGTTAATGATAATAATATTGTATAATATTAATATTAAAAAGCATTATAATTCAATTATAATTATATTATAATCAATATAAATATAATTACCCTCAGCGACCTTGCCACATCCTGCGTTCGCGCGCAGTCGCTCCCTGCGAATCGCGCCGGCCATTCGTAGAGGCATGCTATTTCCGCGAGCCGCGGTCGCGCGACCGCTGGGTTTATCTAGCGCGCGGTGCATGCGTTGCGATTGCGGAAAGACTCGTGCCGGAGCCGTTCGACGCGGTCGTAGTGGTGTGACCGTGCAGGTGTCGTGGCTGGCATGAATGAAAATACAAAGGTGAATGGGTTAGCTGGCTTATCTCCGCCACAGGCAGAATTTGCTTCTTTTTAGGCTTAACTAGTGCCATCACCCTAGGTGGCCAAGCGTATGAAGGCATAGGGTCGCCGGCATCGATCGAACAGTCGGGGACGCTTTCGCAACCGCAGTTCAACCACAGCTACTGCAGTAGGACACCACAAAGTGACGCCATAAGTGACGCCATTGGACTGGCTGTTGTCTTCTTCGCGTAGCGTCGCACTCTCCCGGGAATCCGAAAACCTTTTAGAACCTTCCCGGGAACCTGGGAACCTTCTAGAACCTTCCCGGGAACCTTCTAGAACCTTCCCGGGAACCTTCTAGAACCTTCCCGGGAACCTTCTAGAACCTTCCCGGGAACCTGGGAACCTTCCCGGGAACCTTCTAGAACCTTCCCGGGAACCTGGGCGTGGGCTAGCTAGGCTTAGGGGTGGGGTGGTGGTGGTGGTGGGGATCTAGCTGCAGGGACCTTTGGTCAACTTATTCAAACCGATTAACGCCAAACATCCAGGGAAGGGTGGAGTCAAATAGTTGTCACCCCTTCGCACGTGTTGACCCTGCCCACCAGGCATAAAAGGTAGGGCAGGCGCTTGCTAATATAATAAATAAATAACACATTTGAATAGCACCCTCAGAGAGCCGAATCTCTTTCTGGGCACTTTATAGATGCTGTATAGAAACCGTTACCAAATGTTTGGTAGTAACATCCGCAAGCAGCAGAATGTAGCACAGGTTCTTACAGTCTTCTAGTCTAAAGACACAGCATTGCTAGCATTAGGACTTGCTTAGATAGGGATACTACGTCCACATTGGTCATCCATTTGTATCATCCCATCTCGACTTCTGCAACTCACTGCTTGCTCGTCTACCGGCCTGTGCAATCAGGCGCTTATAACTGGTGCAAAACTCTGCAGCTAGGCTCGTCTGTTGTGAGCGGCGCAGTTGCTACATCACACCACTTCTCGCCGACCTGCACTGGCTCCCAATCCAGCAGCTCATCGACTTCAAAGTTCTGTCACTCACTTTTTGGTTCCTTTATTCTCTGGCTCCAGCCCAACTATCAGATCTACTCCCCCACCAGGCTAGGCGTCGTACCACCTTCTTTTCTGAATCGGATCGCTTACCTACACTGTGTACAAACCTCAATCCTTCGGAGACCGCGCCTTTAGTTGGCATGCTACCACAAACCATGCGATCGTGCTTCCTTTGCAGCAAATGTAAAGTGCCTTAAATGAGATAGTATTCTCTGAGGGCGTAACAACAAATGTATTATTACTACTGTCATTATTAATATTATTATTACTATGCTCCTAAAGAAGAACTCGTTCCTGACTGACCTCATGACATCCCAAGACTTGACGACCTTCAAGATATGGATTGGTCCATCGGTTAATGTGCTCGCCCCAAACAAGGTCTGGCTGAGGTAGTGGGCTTGAGCCCCGAGGCATATGTGAAGCGCCTGAATAGAGATTAAGTATGGCGCTATACAAATGAATTATATATAATTATATATAAAAAGAAGCTAAAAACGCGCCTATTTATAACAGCATTTAGTGGATCCATGCAATTCTTCCTTTATGTGCTTATGTGTACTGGCACTCTGCATTCTGCCACTAACCATAGTTGCATGCTGATCCTGTGCATGTCACCTCTAACCATGTTACGCTTGTTAAAATTTCGTATAAAACCATTAACTATACGATTAGACCCCGCTGAACGACCCACCTCCTGTTATACCCGATTGAAACCACAAGCTCGAGGCGACCCTATTCTGTTACCAACACAGCAAGCTCGCGTCGCTTTAGACCCCGTACCGACGAAATCTATTGATTAAGAGGTCCCTAACTCATGGGATACTCTGAAGCATTGCCATTTCCATGGATTCTTTCGTGATATTTCTCTGGCACCGTATTACGTGAGCAATTCGCACTTAAATTGGGCGGGTCGGCTTCCGGCTGCTTCCGGTGCAACGAAGCGTTGAACAAAATGCAGTTGGCTACAAGTAGCTTGTAGGTAGCCCGTAGCTTGCATCTCATTGTTGCCGGCACTGGAATGCTTGTATATCAGAGGGACGCGAGCATGCATTGCAGCGTGCCTCCTAGCAGGGAATCCGTTGGGTCGTTAGCCAGACTCGTCCGTATTCTTTCTGTTAAGCCGCTGGCGTATGAATTGAAGCAAGCGCAGCAATATGCACGACGAATAACTTGAGTTCTGCATAACGGCAAGGCACTCAACAAGCGATCGCCAGCAACAAATGCGGCACGCGTTTTGACGCCTTGCTTCGGAGACAGCCACTGGCAACCATTAAGCGCACCCATAGCAGCCGAACACGAGCGGAGCGAACGTCCCGAGCACAGATCAACCGACTACCGGCTCTAGGGTCGCCGATCGCACCGAATGGCTCTCGACCGTTTCAGGTGAGATTTATTTGCCATCCTTTCCGAAATGCTTTGCCTATGCTTTCCATTTTCCTGCCGTTGCCGGAGACGTACGCGTATGGCCACGGACTGCCCACCGAATCGCCGGCTTCGACAGCGAAACTCCAGGCGCCTGAATTTAACGGTGAACAAGTACTTTTTAGGGCTCGAAATCGTAATCGACCTAGACGAACAATAGGCTGATTGGCCATTCGCGGCCGTCGAGCATCCTTCCTATTTGCAAGAGCCTCTGGATGCACTCTCGGCCGAGCAGCAGACCGAGACCGAGACGCCGATCGGCAGACGGGGATCGGCAGGGCGCTGCCCCGACCCTGACCCCGTAGGAGGCTGCCGGATTTCACGCGGCTCGAGGCAAAACTTCTTCCCTCCCAGACCTAAGGCGGACGGCCTCGGTTGCTACCACTATAGCCGATGCACGTTCAGCCATTAGGGGTCTCGATTAAGCGTGGAGTTGGACCCTGGATTGTTCCGTCCGCCAGTATCGGACGGCGAGCTTGCTGCAGCGTCTGACGGTTGCTTTTAATGGCAAGTAGTTGCCGGCAGCCCTGCCGACGTTAGCGCCGTTCTAGCCGATGCCCCCTAGATTGGCCTGTATCATTACAGCAGGTGCATTTATGACATCTAGTGGATCCCTGCGATTCGTCCCTTATGTGCTTATGCGTGCTGACACTTTTGCATGCTGCCACTAACCACACTTGCATGCTGACCTAGTGCATGTCACCCGTAGCCAGGTTATTTATGTCGTTTATCAAGCACGATACCATTAACCATTCGATCGTGTTTCCTTTGCAGCAAATGTAAAGCGCCTAGAAAGAAGAGTTCTCAGAGGGCGCTTTATCAAGTGTATTATTATTATTATTACTCAGGTGGAGTCGCGATGCGCGAGCAGAAACGACCGAATCGCTGAACACAAATAGACTGCCACTATAGTCCCGTGCTTCCGTATCAACCCGCCGCCCGCAGTCAGGAATTGTTCGTTGAGAGGCTAAACCTTGACCTTAAGTGGGCGTGACAGACATCGCCAGAAAGTAAGTACGGCGTCAGATGGCACATTTGCCCTGTCCTGTGGCTTAACAAGACAGTGCTATTCTTACAAAATTTGTCTTACTACAAACTTACCGGCTAATGACTGAGCAGTTGCCTGCCGGAAGTTACACATAGATGCCGTTCCGAATTTTAGCTATGCGTCGATGAGGCATTAATCGTTATTTTGCACCCCCCCTCGAGGGTTAATTAGCCCGGGGAGGCTGATACGTGATTCTGCCAGCTGTGGGTATGCCCTTTTACTTGGGATATGTGGGGCAATGACGACGTTACCCATTACTAGTAGAGCAAAGATACAGCCAATGCCACAGCAGCTCCGTTGAGTCTGAACTAGCTATACCTTCTCACTTTACTATATACGTGTGCTACAGACAAAGCCGTGACTTGAGATGCTCATCTCATTGCTCTTATCTGTGACTTCAAAGTGCGCGTTGATACCGGAGCCACTTCCAGTATAATGTCGCGGGCTCCGTATTGCTGTTTTCGTGATGGTGCTCCGAACCGACGAAGATCAAAACTCTATACTAAAATGGGGCAAACATCTGTCTGTATGGGCTCAATATGAGTTCCCCGTACTGCGCTAAGGGCGATAGCAAATCCTGAAATTCACTACCGCAGACGAAGAAATGTCAGCTCCCCTAGGCCTGCTTAGCCTCAGAGGATTAGACATTACTAAGGACCGGTCTTGGCCGGTCGCTACTCTAGGCCCGCCACCATTAACTAAGGGAAGATTCCCTGGTGTCTTTAATAGGTTAGGACGCCTGCCCGGTGAACACAAAACCAAGCTGCGGCCTAGCCGATTTCCTGGCGGAGCGTCGCATTACTTTAAAATACAGGCATCGGCTTTGAACCAACTGCCGGCCCTGGGGAAAAGCTACCGTGGCTTCTGAATGGTTCAGCAAAATTTTGTTAGTTACGAAACCTGGTATAGAATAGCTCCGTGAACCCAGGGGCACTAAATAATGCAAGGTAACGCGAAAGTTACCAGGTCCAGTCGATTGAGGGAGACTTTTCAAGCCAAGCTTGTTCTAAGTACTTCAGTACGCCGGATGCTGTATCTGGGTTAATGCATTTGGCCTCAGATAAGGCTAGCAGTCTTCTAACGACGATCGCCGTACCATTAAGATACTTTCAATTTTTTCGCTTCCCATGGTATTGCTTCAACCCCTGAGGTGATTCACCGAAATATTTCGAGTCATTTGCGGCCATCCATTGCGTTCATGCGTACATTGATGACATTCTTATCAGCGAACCCACAATTGAGGAACACACAGTTACTCTATGGCAGGTCCAAGCGAAACGGAGTGGTGGTCATTTCTCGTTCATAACGCCAACAGCCTTTGCAGCTCATTTATGAAGGCCATTTTAGCATTGGGAAAGCTATCCTGCTTTCCGTATTCGGTCTATTGGCTGAGATGCGCCTGAGATCTCGATGACGGAATGACGCAATTTGCCGAAAATTTCAAAAGAACCCGAAGCGTTAACCTGCCAATGGGCAACCACTTATGCTTCGGGGGCCACCGCCTGAGCAGGCAGTAGAGGAGAGCGCGGGAACCGATGGCTACAACGACTTTCCAGTAGTGGCGGCCGCCCCTTCCCAGCCAGGCTGGTGGACTACGAGATCTATTTTCAATGGGGGATGGGATGTTGCGTGCGGCTGCTGCTTCTGCTTTTCTAATTAGCGCAGCGTTTGGCCACTAACCCACGTGCAGCAGGTGGCTGGACAGCTGACTTGGTGCAGTGTCCGGCCTTTGAAGTATGAGATGTTGCCCACCGCAGCTGCATCGCCCTATCTATCTTCGGCGATTTGTACGTGTGAAAGGATGAACAGAGAGTCTCGTTAAATGCTTACGTACACTCTGTTTCCTCCAGGAGACTTCACTAGAGCTGCCGCCACCGGAGCCACAGTAATACAGCGATGCAAATAAGGAAGATGCAGTAAAGCCAACTCACGGAATGCACGGGAAAGGTTTGCTTAAGTGAGCTCGCAGTAAATGCAGATTTTATCATGGCGGGTTATTGGCCGGGGACTGCCTTCACAGCCTCCAGAAACTCTTTTTAGCCTCCGTGTGTGAAGGCGGAATGCTGCCTTTAGTCAAAGGACCAAAAGTCCACCTAACCCAGAGTAAAGCTACGCTCCTTCGATTCGACGTCCGGTAGCGCCGTTTAGCCCCGTGCAAATTAATTCCTGTGCATCATTTTCCAGGAGGCCTGGAGCTGTGCCCCGAAGACGCAACGCCCAGCGTGCGACAGTAGACTTACAGATAAGACGCGTCTGTGCTCATCTTTGAAGAGTCCGAGCTTCAGGACGAAGGTGGGATGCCGGGCTGATTGTCTTTAAAAAGAATTACCAGTATAGCGACTCTAAAAGTACGACCAGCGAAAAAGAAATGGCAGCTCTTTATTCGAGATATTGATCCGAGTGAAGCGGTGGTCCATCCCGGTTTAGCTGCGCCTTGCTTCGAATGAGGATGGGCCTTCTCTTGAAAAATACTTTGAGCTGCTCGGAGGGGCCGAGAAGAGCCAATCTGAAGCCGCTTCCGCTTCCTGCCCTCCCTGGACGCTTGCAGAATCCCCCTGCAGTGCAGCGATTCCAGGATTACGGGAAAGGTTTCACCAGCGAGGCGGCACCGCCATCTTCTGGGGGAGGGGCATTCGTCTGCATCAAATTACTGTTCCGCAGCTCGGGGCGACTGTATTTTGAGATGCGGTTGGAATTTGGGCCGAGCCTGCCCTTAGACTTGGGTAATGATGTGCGATGGCTCACATATATCCGGCGATGACTCACATATATCCGTAGGCGAAACTCCTTAGGTCAACTAAAATCTGGCGCAGCTGGGGTATTCCCGTAGCTCAGCACTCAGCGCTCAACCCGAAGCACTGGCGTTCTTCTTGGAGAACGCGGCCGGCAGCGGCAGCAGGCCTCGAGGAGCATACCGTCCAAGCCTCACAAGTGTTGCCTGCTTGCTTCTTCGCGTTCTCACTTTGAGAGTGTCGTTCGTAGGCCTGTAGCAACGGCTAGAAACACAACTAGTTGCCCAGCTGAGAGGCGAATCCCGATGTAGGGCAGACGCGCCCAAACCTTCGGGTCGTGCCATGCAGTGTATTACGTGTCATCCGATATGGTGTCGCCTGTCTTATCGTGCCGTACAGTGGCCACTTCCCTCGCGCTGCTTGGGCTAAGCGGTCGCTCCCTTCTCTAATGCATAGCTCCACAATGCTGTAGCTCCACAAAGACTAAGTAGGCTTTACGCAGAAGACTTTTCCATCGTGCGCTCTGAGCCCAAACGGCTTTCGGCAGTCGAGCATTTGGGCAGCGTCGAAGTTGCAGCTCGGGATGGCTGGAAAGAATGTGCCTTAGTCGGCAGCAGGATAGTGGATGTCGTTACGTAAGAGTCGTGAAAGTGAGTTCCAAAGTCTAGGAGAGAGCAAAAGCTCCTGTCGCCAAAGTTCTTGAAGCTTAGGAATTTAAGAGCTAATTTATTGTCCACGTAGGACTTGAGGGCACGAGGTGGCTGAAACTGGCGCAACGTTTTACCAAAGTATGAAGGAGGCACTCCTCGGTGGGCCTTTGCGAATCAGCGAACGACCTTTACTCGGTACCCATTAATCAACCGTCGCCACCGATCGATCAACCGTCGAGCCATCAAAGCTCAATCAGCAATGGAGACACATGATCGAACCTTTGGGATTTCTTTACAAGCCTTGCAGCCATGTCTGTCACCAGAGGCACAAAGGCTTTTTTCGGTAGCCCAGCCAAAATGGAATTGCAATAATCTAGCTACAACGACATAACGAGTGAGCTAGTTACATGTTTTGCAAGCATCGTGGAAGCAGTTCCTAATCTTAGATAGAGATCGGACCATATGGGTGCATGTGAAGGCAGTCTTTGTAATTACACATCCAAAAGTTAGGCAGTTGTCAAAGACGACACCTCGATTCCGAGCACCCCGACCCGGTAGAGCACGGCAGCAGCAGCAGCATCATCGCCATTATCATTAGAAGAGCGAAGTCTTCTCGTCTAGCCCCTCTAGCTTCTAGGGGTTTTCTACGAGCAGCAGTGCAAATATGCTGTTTTAAAGTTAAAGAAAACTTGTAGACATCTTGGATCGAAATGTCTGGCACGAAAGCATTCAGTTTATCGGTCGCTGCCGCTGATTCCGACGGTTTAAACGACAAAATAACAGCTAGTTATCGTCAGCATAAAAATGGCAGCCTATTCCATGGGCCCGAATCGCTTTACCAGAGGTTAAGTGTGAGTGGAGAACACCAAAGGAGTTGCCCTTTCAAAGCCCGTAGCAGAGGAGTGCTAGTCAATAAATACATCAGCACCCTGGCAAGTAGATTTGCTCGGGCATGGAACAACAATTCCGCTTAAAATAGATAGTGGCACTGACGTAGCCGTCCCTGACATATAGGCGCGACTACTACAACCACATTGTCTCGAGCGTACAGCTGCAAATCTACACAGTGTTGGCAACCGCCTGGCCTGTAAGGGTAACTTCAAAGCAAGGTTAAAGCGGAAAGGAACGATTTATCTGCTGCCAGTTCATGTAGTCGCTGGGGCAAGAAATAGTCTCGTCATCCGACAAGCTTCTCTGGGCACGGTACTTATCAAACTTAGCATAAAAGCCGGTATCTGTAGTGAAGGCTCCGTTCTGCTGAAGTGCCGTGGATCAGCAGAGCAAGATGAACGACCTGCTGCATTCGCATCTCGCACGTTGTCAGGCGCAGAAGCGAGATATGCTCAAATCTAAAAACAGTGTCTTGCGGCAGTGTGGGCGTTCGAGAAGTTGAGGCAGTCCTTGTTGGCTTGCCTTTTCTTGAGCTTCGCACAGACCACAAACCGCTTAATCCGTTACAGATGACTGAGGACCTCGACCAGATCCTGGTTAGATGCTTATTGATGCGAATGATGCATTTTAACGTTGCATCATATGTGTGCCTGGGAAGACCCTAGCAATAGCAAATGCGCTGTCAAGAGCGCTATTTCGTAAAAGCGAGAAAGGCGACCAAGCCGAAGCAATTCGACTCTACGTGCAAGCCATCGTTGCTACATCGCATTCAGTGTCTCGCTTGAGCAAAGAAAAGCGGGCTACCACTGACGACAGGAAACTAGAGGCTGTCATTGAGTGTACGCTAACAAGGGTAGCCTAAATCGAGCCAGGGCCTACCAGAAACCTTGCGGAAGAGCTTCGCCATAAGTAGCCATCTTTCTGTTTTGAATGATATAATACTGTAAGGCGATCGCACACATACACACACACACATGTATATATATATATATATATATATATATATATATATATATATATATATATATATATATATATATATATATATATATATATATATATATATATATATATATATATATATATATATATATATATATATATATATATATATATATATATATATATATATATATATATATATATATATATATCCCTCTAAGCCTGCTGGTTTTTCTGTTGGAGCGAATCCACAACGGCCACCAACTGATTACCAAATTTAGGGACTGCGAAAGGTCTTGCGAAGTCTTGGCTAGGTATTAGCCAAGACGTTAAGATATTTTTTCACTCTTTCAGCTTCCGTTAAAACAACCAGAGAAGAAAACTGCATTAGCCACTTATCCCAAACCGCTGCCCGGTGTTCCTTGATGTAGTTTGATTGCATGCGGGCTGGTACCGCTCCTTTCCTAAACAGCTGTTGGGAGCATCGTCGAGAGGGGCCTGTGCGAAGCTGTGGTCCGTTTCTAATGAGGCGTTGACACAGGCCGATAACCCGCTGGTGAACGGATGGTGGATTCACCACCGGGGTCGGTCAAGACACAGCGAGAGTCGAGTGGGAGAAGGGGGCGAAGGGAGCCTTGCGTCCTTCGGCTCCGTGCCTTGTGCCATAAACTGTTGGCGTTGTTCATTGGCTGGCTCTCTGATGTGCGAACCAAACTACACTTGGCAGCAAGTCGCGGTCGATCTCTTCGAATACGAGGGGCGACATCACGTGATTGTAATTGCCTCGTGCTCCCGATATATGGAAATCACTCCATTATCAAAATCGATGACCAAAGATGCTGTGGCCGAACTACAGACCATTTTTGCTCTCTGAGGCATATCAGAATCACTGCAGTCTAAAAGTGGTCCTACATTTTCATCTCACGAATTTTGTCATTTTGAAAAACGATACGGGGTCAAGATACGGGGGTTTAGACCAGCCTACATTTTTTCATAAGCGAACGGAAGATTTTGAGGAGCTGTGCAAACAGCCAAATCTATTTTAAGGCAGCCTGCTCCGTGCCTCGCTCTAATGATTCCGAGGTGGACGACGCCTTTCAACCTCCACTTCAGGCTTCAGCCCAGCACAGCTCACCAAGTGACGACACGATCACGTGACGACTGCTGCGATCCTGCGATCCTTTGGCCAAAGTCGAATGAATGAATCGCAATGGCCGGCAAAGCGGACTTAAGTGCAACTTAACGACGGACGACCAAAAATGCTAAAGAGCCGTAACAGCGCGTACCACGATCGCCACTATTCTGCCTGCAAACTTCCACCTCTTTAATTCGGCCAACACCGTGTGGACTGATGGAGAAACAGCTGGAGCACAAGTGCAAACGTGGCCGCTCAAGCGGGTACACCTTGATCGTTTGCCGGTGCAGACTGACAATGGCAGCACACTTCGGCGGAACAGAAGACATTTTCGACCGACTGACGCCGATCTGCAGGTCAGCAACCGCGAATGTCCTGGCGTTTGCCTACATCAACCGAACCGTACAACTCCAGTTCAAGATTAGTCTCAATGTATTGCTAATGAGATGCACAACTCCGAAGGTCAGTTGAAAGCAAGGTCTGGCAAGGTGGTAAAGCCTGTCCGAAGGTTAGAATGCTGAGAATGATACTGTTCCTATTTGAAGGGAAGGTGATAGCTGAGCTATCGGGGTGGAGCAACAATAACGTGACCAATCAGGGGAGAGCAGGCTTGTCATGTGGTCCTGCAAGTAAACGTAACGCAGCTGCCAATAGCGGTGTGCTGTCCATCCGCAAACCGTCTAATCATTACAGATAACAGTCTCATTTTGAAGCCTAGACTAAAGAGCCTAGATAGAGAGCCTTAACGACTATCGTACCGCTTGCAGTGGTCACTAAAGGATCGAACCCTCGAATTTACAATCTGGGATGTGAACTTTTTGTTATTTCCCATTCCTCCCTCGATAGCCCGGATGAACCTCGGGTCTCTCAGCAGTACTATTTAGCTCCCATGTTATTATTCACGCAACTGATCTTGTTGCCAAGACGTTAATAAAACTGGCCGCTTGTCGGTCGCTAGCCTTGCGATGTGAATGGAAGGCGGCGTAACTTGGGCGTTGGATTGTTAAGCGGGAAATAGCCAAACCACTATTCGCCGGGTTGGCTTGGCCCACTGGTTAAGGTTTTCGATTCGAGCCAAGGTTAATGTGAATTTAATTGATGAATATGGTCGTGGGCTCGAGCCACGTGGCGTACTTGAAACTAGCAAATTTCGATTAATTCACCCAGAGTTTTATATTATTGAAATAAAAATCCACCGGAACCCGAGTGAATGGCACATACTTATTGCCAGTTTCTCGCGATGCCTCGGAGCAACCAACTAGAGGGCTATGGAGCAGCTTCTGGCTGGAGTAAATAGCTGTTATTAGAAAGCATCCCGTGATATCAAGAAGACATGTGTTGGGTTCGCTGTACCGTGTGAGCGTACGACGTCGGCGGAAGTCGATGAAGAGCAGCGGACCTAATAATGTACTCCGAGATTCTCCGGTGCAGGGGTCAGTCATGACGGTCATGAGCTATCTATCGCATGGCTTCCTGCGTACATTCACACACATTCCTGCCGCATTGTCGAACTTTTTTTCTGTGTGCGACTGCTCGCACAAACTTAAAAGTGGCGACGAGGATGAGATTAAGAGTTTCATGCTAAGTGGAACACCTCGAGGATCTGATATGAGAGCTCCACCGGCATTCGGGGAGCAGACGTAAGCAGATTACGTTTGCTGCAATTGCTAAGAGGATGTGCAATTACAAACCAATTTCAGGTGAGTGACGACGAAAGGAATTCTCGTAAGCATCCTTCGGGTTAGTGTTATGCCCTACTAAAGATGGAGGTAGCACCGCGAAGACCGGCGGACCTCCTGCTGCAGGATATCATTGCTTCACTTATCAGGATGATTCTTTCTCCTTCTATCTATGTGCCTGATGTGTGCTGCATGATGCCGTGGAGATTCCAGCTCAGCCCATATCTTTACCAGTTTCGATACCAGGTTTAGTAATGAGACGAATTTTTTGCTGTCTAACGTGTCTGTGCCGCAAGTGCCTGTCAGGGTGGTACCAGAGCGGCAGCAGCTGGAGGCGACGGCGGAGGAGCCCCGTGCGAGGTAGCAGCCGGTGGCGGCAGGCGAGACAGTATGCCAGGCGCAAGCGGTCCACGAGGCGGTGGACGAGAGAACGCTGGTCCGCGAAACGGAAATACACTAGGTTGCGGACGAGAAGGCACTGGTAGACGAAATGTATGCAAGACGGCAGCGGTCCACGAAACGGCTGCCTGCCAGACGACAACGGACGTCAGCAAAAAGGCAGCAGTGGTAACTGGTAAGTGGTAGCAGTAGTAAGTGGTAACTGAGACAGTGTGTGGGGGTCGCCACCCACAACGGCGCCAGTGACCGACAGCGAAAGACTACGACGCCTCCAAGCGCTGCGACGCCGCCAAGCGCCATTAAGCCGGCTAGTGCTGCTACGCCGATCGGCGCTGCGACGCCAGTTAGCGCTGCGAAGCCGACGCCGGTAGGTGCATCTACGACATTGGTTAGTGCAGCTAGGACTGCTATTGCGACGATTAGAGCCGGTTACGTAGGAGCAGCCGTCAATGCAATCGAGACACTAGACAGTCAAGTGGCGGAGAGAGGAGGCGGCTGCCTAATCCCTGGTCATGGGAAAAGAGCACGGGCTGCATGCCCCAGCGATGCATTAAAGCTGGCGGCCTGCGTAGCCGGCTGGTCGCCAGAGGCTGTGCTTTGATTGCCTCCTCCGAGCGGTAGTTAGGTAGCCTCCATGCCAGTGAGAAAGTTTTCTATCTGCCGCTAGTCAACGTGTGCTTTCTTTGACTTCTCGCTGCGTGTTTGCCAGCCACTTGCCGCATTTTTTATGGTTGTCACTTGCTAGGCTCTCCGTTCAGGAGTCGACCAGCCGGCTTCTTGTGGGCAGAAAGGGTGTTGGGTATCGCGTGAACGTACACTATCGGTGAATTTCAACGAAGAACTGCCCTACCAATGATATATTTAGAGATTTTCTGGGCCCATATCCGCCACGACGGTCACTAGCTATCGCGTGGCTCCCTGCTTAAGAATAATGACAATAATAATAATAATATTACAATAAAACACTTGATAAAGCGTCCTCAGAGAGCCCAATCTCTTTCTAGGGACTTTACATTTGCTGCAAAGGAAACACGATTGAATGGTGAGTGGCAGCATGCAAGATAAACATCATGAATAATATGGTTAGGGGTGACATGCACAGGGTCAGCATGCAAGTGTGGTTAGTGGCCGCATGCGACAGTGTCAGCACGCGTAAGCCCATAAAGGCTGAATCGCAGGGATCCACTAAATGCTGCGATAAATAATGGCGTTTTGAATTTCCTATTAAATGTGGTCAAGTCAGGGGATATCGTGATGTAAGTCGGGAGTATATATAATTCATTTGTATAGCGCCCCAAGATAACTTAATCTCTATTCAGGCGCTTCACATATGCCTCCGGGCTCGAGCCCACGACCTCAGCCAGACCTTGGTCGGGGCGAGCACCTTAACCGCTGGACCAAAAAGTGAGTTCCCGGCTGTCGGAGCATAAGAACTAAATGCACGATCCCCAAAGGATTTGAGGTTTGTATGAGGTATAGGTAAACAGTTAGATTCCGAAAAGCGATTGATACGATGCTTGGCCCGGTGGAGGAGTAGATCGGATAGGTAGGCTGGAGCCAAAGAATGAAGGGACCTAAAAGTGAGCGACAAAACCTTGAAGTCGATCCGTTGCTTGACTGGGAGCCAGTGCAGATCGGCGAGAAGTGGTGTGAAGTGGCAACTGTAACGCTCACGATAGACAGGCCTAGCTGCAGAGTATTGCACCATCTGTAAGCGCCTGATTGCACATGTCGGTAGGCCAGCAATCAGTGAGTTACAGAAGTCAAAACGGGATGTCATAAATGCATGGACCAACTTAGATGTGGTATTCTTATCTAAACAAGACCGGATGTTAGCAACGCTGTGTTGCTGAAAGTAGGCAGACTTGACTGTGGAGCTGATGTGGTCGTCAATAGAGATGTTACTTTGGAACATGACACCTAGATTTCGAGCTGATTCAACAGGAGATATGCTGGCAGAGCCGATTTTTATTTTGAGCGTTAGCCTTTCCAATTACTGATTCACACTTGGTTTTCCCATAACTAGTAAGTTAGTTTTTATCATCAATCTATTTAAGAAAATGTGCTGCCATGTGCGGATGCCGAGCTGGTTTGGTTAAGCGGTTAAGGTGCTCTCCCCGACCAATGCCTTGCCGAGATCGTGGGCTCGAGCCCCGAGGCCTATGTTAAGCGCCTGAATAGAGATTAAGTTCTCTGGGGTTGCTATACAAATGAACTATATGTTACATACGTCATCAATACATGCAGCAAGGGAGTTGAGAGAATTCGACTTGCTTGAGGGTTGGGAGGGATCAAAGCAAAGGTACAACTGAGTGTAAACCGCATAGAAGTGAAAGCCTAGATTGTGCTTGACAATCACATCGGCAAGAGGGAGAGGATAAACCGTGAAAATAACCGGATCGAGCACGGAGTTCTTAGGTGCCCCATATTTCCGAGGTAGCATAGATGATCTTCGTCCATTCACACTAATATTTATGTGTCTCCCACTGAGATAGGACCTGAACCATTGCAGAGCAGCCCCAAATCTTTGTAGATCTTTTGGAGTACTGTCTGAGGACACAAGTGGAGCACTTAGACCACTACAGCTGACTATGAATGTGGCTGCTAGGCTAGTCTTCAAGTCCCAGAGGTTTGAGTACGTGTCTTCTTTGCTAAAATAGCTTAGATGGGTGCCGGTTGAGCAACGGGTACAGAGCCAAGTTATTATGCTGACCAACAAGGCCCGACACGGCTTGGCTCCTTCGTACCTAGCTGAACTGCTCGCTAGTTTCAGCCTGTTCTCGCCCTCAGGTCCTGCGTGGACAATGAATTAGCTGTTCCATTCCTCCGCTTAAAGACAGTTGGCGACAGAAGCTTTAGTTATGCAGGTTCTAGACTGTGGAACTCGCTTCCACAATTCTTACACAATGACAACTACTTTTCTGCCGCCGACTATGGCTCATCGCTTTCAGCGGTCCTGAGCTGCTATTTTCATGCTAATCACTACCTCAACTGCTATCCTGACTATGCTATGCTTCCCACTTTCTCTTTGTTTGTGACACGAAGTCTGTTGGCTACCGAATGCGTACCGAAAGCCGCTTAGGCTGTGAGTGTGCTATACAAAACTCTCCTGCGCAACACCCACATAGTCTTTATGACTTTGTGGAGTTACAGACGGAGATACATTACATTAAATTCCACTTGAAACAGAAAGTGAAGCTGGCAGACTCCTACATTGTTCTTTGAACGTCAACTTTTTGGCTCTGTTGTCATTTTGATACAGCATCTTGCGAAAGATTGACTGCTTTCAGAAACGACTGCAGGAACCATAGATTAACTTCAAAGACGCCTCTTTGACCTCCACTCTCTCGAGATTGATTTGTCAAGACTTTAAGAAGACTTAATTAATGCCAAATTTGGTTTTTTGTTGGTAGTTGAGCAGCCACTTGAACAGACCAAAATCCGCCAGCCATGTTTAGATCTTGGAGGCTTCAATTGTTCAGAAGTTGATTTAACAGGGCTGTACAACGAAATATGTAACTGTAAAATGCTTCTTGCCACACGTCACGACATGGCACTAAAGGCCCCATCGGAACTCATGTTTTTATTGTCAATTATAAAGAAGAAGTGTTTCTTAATATTTGAGTTGGCAAGCAAGTTCTTCTCACCATAGCAGTATCAATTGCTTGTTGTGAGCATTCCTTTACCAAGCTCAAGATAATCCTACCGCCACTGAGAGAAAAAATGGGGCAAGAATGACTCTCTGATTTGGCCTTGTTAAGTATAGAGGAAGAAACATGGGAAAGTATTGATTTTCCAGCAGTAATAGAACAGTTTGCTACGTTCAAATCCAGAAAATTCCTTCAAGTTAAAGCTATGATGGCTACCTTATACCTTTATTCCAGTTAACAAAAAATTCTTGACTCGATATGCCTTTTAGCTTGTTTTTTGCATTTCCTTTGTGGTCCACCTATTTTGCAGCAATTTTTGACAAGAGGAGGGGCGCCAATTGCAGCTTTGTCCCCGTGCACCGAAAGGTTTCACCACCCAATTTCCCATGTCTATCTGCGACGTTTCAGGTCGTGAGAACACAGTTTTAAATAGATTTTATTCTGGAAAAACTTATGAAATCTCTGAGCACAGCCTGAACAGCACAGTCGAGCATGGGATCTCAAAGGTTTCCGTAAGCTTCGAATCGACCTCTTGACCCTTGCAAATTGCCTGGCAAGAGGCAACAGGCTGGTAACACTAATCAATCTGACATACTAGTTCGCAAGGGATTGCATTATAGCCATCTGAGCAAAGTCGGTATGACAGCATAGCAGTAATTATGTTTTGCGGCCTGACATCGGTGTCGCCATCGTGTCATTGGGGACTTGTATGTGGTGCAATGCAGTTCGCAGCTGACCCGTCAACTGATCCTTTGGCTACAATGTTCCGATCCTTCCGATCGCTTTGATCGCTTTCTTTTACATGTAAAATTATAATTATAATGATTAGACCTCCGCCGCTCGTCTTTTAACTCTTGGTTATTGCTTCTCTTAAAACGCGTTGTATCGAGCCTCGATAGAGAATGAATTCTCTCAGGTCGATGTACAAAGACGTCTTATTGCAATCGCGAAGTTTGACTGAGACTTAGCTTATATAATGCAATGCCAAGCTCAGAATTCGAGTTTTTTTTATTGCAATGCTGCTCAATGTAGACGTTGAAAGCCAAAGCGACGGGCACACGAAATTATTCTCACGGGTGCCATAACAATCCACGCTCACGGGCCTACCTCCGCTGTTTACCGTTTCTTCTATATCGTGCGGTGTCCATCCTCTTGACTACCACTCTATTGCTCTGCCTTTCTCTTACATGCGGGCGTAATACCAAACCAAACAGGTCGAGAGAGTAAAAATAAAACACTTGCCTCGCTGTGAGAAAGTCTAGCAGTATCTTAAGGAGATTGCTGTCGTAAATCAATCTTACTTAAATACCAAGCTGCTAACAAGCCTGGTTATCATAAGCTGTTCACTATCCAACTTCACTTCATCGTTGATCAGCATCTTCAACTGTAATAATAATCCAGGGAATTGTGAAACTATCCCACCTACTTGAACCTCCACACAAAAAAGTAGGCGAGCGGCAGGCAGATTCGCTCTTTGTTCACCGATACTCGCATACGCATGGTTTGAAGCATACTAGGAAGCCAACCAAAAACATATGCGTACATTCAAGAAAAACTTCAGAATTCGGCTCGATCACATACAAGGTAATGTAAAGCCACCGTTTTAATCCCTGCGTTGAGAGCTGTGGTGCAGCGGTAGACACGCTTGCTCGATAAGCAGCCACAACGACAGTTACAGAACACTTTGGGCGTATCTGCTGCAACTATACGTTAACCCTAGACCAGAAAACCAGAGTATGTGGAATCGGTTTCCGTTCTTCTCTCAGCCAAACGCTTTCAGTCGCTCTGCATTGTCCGATGTGTATGTACTTTTAGCTCTTCCTGCTTTCCCAGGCCTCAAACTTCTCAAAATACTTTGCATTGCCGATGATTGCTCTTGGACGGCAGCAGACTAATATGAACGGGAAACTCTATGATCAGACCCATCACAAACTGGGAAGCACGCAAGATGTGTTCCGAAACCATCTCTCTCTCTCTCTCTCTCTCTCTCTCTCTCTCTCTCTCTCTCTCTCTCTCTCTCTCTCTCTCTCTCTCTCTCTCTCTCTCTGTCTCTTAAGTACCAGCATCTCTCCAATCGAATAGCTACTGGACGATCGATGGTTGCTCAATCAGAAACGAGAAAGCACTCAAGATTGGCTGAGCGAACATATCCTCACACCAGCATTTGCCGCAGCTTCTTCGTTGATTGCCGGATATCTATACTAAAATGGCTTTTTATTGGATGCCTGCCAGCTCCGAAGAAAGCTCGGCCTACTTTCAGTTAAATGGCATTGCGAAATTTGGATACTCTCGAGAAAGGGTACCAAATTCAAATTAGACGCGAAGTGACATTCCTGGGTTTGCCCTCTGGTAAGGTGCTCGCCTTTAACGACCGAGGTTCTCGCCCTGTGGCATATGAAAAGCACCTTGATATAGATAACGTTCTCTTAGGGGGGCTAAGCAAATTAATTATAGTTTATATTACATATTCCGTCAAGACTTGTACATAATTCTCTCCTTCAAGGTCTTCTTTCTTGTGCAATAGAAGACTTTCATGGGGTGTAAAATTCGGAAGCTATGCTTATCCATCCTTAACGTCGTAAATGCGACGCGACATCACTTCTCTCTGACCTGTTCAACCCCCGCCTCAAGTAATGCGCTTCAGCGTCCTGTCACGCACTTTTACGTCCCGCTGTTTCTTGCTCCAACTAAGGATAATATATGAAATTAACTTGCTAATTGTGGATGCTATGTATGATTCTTTGTGTGAGCAGTCGCAAACCCAAAGATCGAATCACTACACGGCAGGTAGTTTAATAATACCAACGAAGGAAGCCACGATGGATTTAGTGGCCGTGATGGCCGCCCAAGTCCGGGAGAATCTGTAAGTGCGTGAGTAGGTCCGCCGTTCTCATCTGGGCGACTTCCTCCGCAAGATTGTACTGTCACGGTACAACGGACTCAGTAACGGACAAACCAAGTATGACTCAGAAACTGGAAAGCACAGCTCTCCAAATTGGTTCTACCAGCGTGTCTCCGGTAGCCTCTGTCCAGAATCTGGATGTCCTTTGCACAATGGCTTGTCACCAGATTAGCAAATCCACTCAATAGTCAAGTCTGCTTACTTTCCATCTATGCAGCATTTAAAAGTTTTGAGATCGCTGGATAAGTACGCTGCAGCCGAGCTGGTCAAATGCATTCGTGACAACGACTAGACTTCTATAACTCACTACTTTTGGGTCTAACAACTTACCGGTACATGCTTAAAAAACGGTTGCAAAACTTGGCAGCTAGACTTATCTGTCTTAAACGTCGAAACCACTGTGGTTTTATTAAATGCAGGCAGGTACCGCTCCTTTCCTAAACAGCTGTTGGAAGCCACATCGAGAAGGGCCTGGGCACAGCTGCGGTCCGTCCCTAATGAGGCGTGAACACAGGCCGACATCCCGCTGGTGAACAGATGATGGATTCATCATCGGGGTCGACTCGGGGACAGGGGCAGTCGAGTCGAGAGAAGACACGAGTGTGAGAAGAGGGCGAAGGCCAGAAGCCTTGTGTCCTTCGGCTCCGTGCGTTGTGCACTAAACCGTTGGCATCGTTCATCGGCTGGCTCTCTGCCGTGCGAACCGAACGACCACCACCAAATTACCCAACTGTTCACCACTTTGCATTGGCATCTGCTGTGAGGAAGCACACCAGGATAAGCATTTTCAGTCACCCGTTAGGTCTTTCCACTTTCTCTCTCCGGCCTACTTATCTGAGTTAGTTTTGCATCATAAATCTTGTTGCACCACCGGTCTCGTACCTCATTTCGATTACATGCTGCCCGAATAACTTCAAATCCCAGCAAGACGGTGCCATCAGTTACCATATACCCAAGGACAACTAGAAGACTCGGCATGGCTGCGACAGCCGCCATGATGCTATACTGATATCTCGTCATTTCGTAGTTTGCCGACATTTGAGAAGACGCTGTAAACCTACCTGCTCCCCATAGACTCTGCCCTGTCCGAGTAAATTCTTCCTTTGTGTGGTTCTGAGTCATGAAACTGCATATCGTTTCTAAGGACAAGAGCGACATGCTAGCACCACAGTGGATCTATCTTTTCTTCCAGAGTGCTTTGCTCACCTGTACATTACCGGGTGTTACTAAGGTTACAGGGTCCTACTAACGAACGGCCGCGTTTTTGTATGCTTTTGCATGCTTATCTCAGCATGATAAATGTGAGCTTTTGCATGCTTGCCTAAGCAATCTTGGTTTTCAATAACTATTAATTATTGCTTCTCTGGGAGCGATACGTAAAGCATGTGAATTGGAATGTTAAGTTCTCCTAGAGAGGTAGACAAAATGCTTATTCTAATTATTCCTCATTCCTCAGGCGTCCCATCCGCTCATCAGACTGTTTGTTCGCTTCCTTTTCAGTGAAGTGAATGTACATAAAGCGAGTTTTAGTTATTTTGCTGTAGAAGTATTTTGTTATTAGAAATATGAGCCGTACGTCTAACCAACCCCAGATCTGTCGCAGACTTTGCCATCAGTTGCAATGCTCCCAAAGCCTGGAACTTGCTACCAACTTGCATCACGGTATGCTCCGAATTGATAGCTTTAAAGCAAAACTAAACCTCATTACTTTCAGCATTTACTACGCCCATGCAAATCTTCCTCTTTTTTTTAGCTTCGCACGTTGCAATTTGCGTTATACGATCTCTTTTTCCACGCACCCCTTTGTCCAAATTCATTCACAATAATGCACTTGCTTGCTCCCGAGTGCATTTTATTAATTTATGAGCTTGTTTTCTTGACCTTCGTAAAGTTTTTATACCATTAGCATGCTACATAATCTCTCGATTAGAACGCTTTATTATCAACACTTGTGGTAAAGGAATTTCAAACTTTGAAAACATGGCTTCTGATTTTCTTATCAAGAGTGTGCTAATTACCGATGCCACAATCAGAACCGTTGCGTATCTCTGTGCAGTAGAGACTGATCTTGCCAGCACGCTATTTTTTATAGCAAAACCCTAATATTAGCTGATTTAGCAGCCTCATTTGCATAGCGACAGAAAAGCTTAACTGCTATCACCACCGCTTGCAGTTGGCAACAAAGGAACGCTCACTGTTGCAGGATTCGAACGCACGACCTCGAAGGTGAAGAGCGAGCACTTACTTCCTAGGCTATCGCCGCCCTAAGCCTCGCCCAAAGTGCTGGCAAAAAGTGCTACCAACAGAATTTAACGTAGCCCTCGGGAGAAGCTGTGTCGGCTGATCTCGGGTTCCCCTGCAGCACTTTCGAATAACGAATGACCGGCAGCTTTGTATAGAGGCCGTCAAGGCCGTACAGTAGCGAAGCAGCAGAAAGGAATTTATACACACGGACAAGCTCGGACAAGCAGCACATGCTTTCCCCTTGCTCTATAAGGCTTTGACTGTTCGATTATATAGACTTTGTTTTGTTTTGGGTACATGCTTTTTGCTAGGCTTGCAAGAAGTGAGTTTTCTAGCCTGGCTTTTAGCAAGAGTTTTTTTCAACATCGAGTTTAGCTGGTTATCATGACACAAACATGCTGAGACTGAGACGCACACCATACCATCACACTTCTATGGCGCAGCGATAGCTAGTGGACATACTGATGCATTGCAGCAAGCAGAAATCAAAACATAAAGTGCTTTCAATTGCATGACATGTCCTAAATTATGCAAGGCCAATAATAGTGTACTACATTCTGGAACTCACTTCCGACTGGCGTCACGACATCCCCTGACTTGACAACATTTAAAGAGAAAATGCCGGCCTATTTATCACTGTATTTAGTGGGGGCTGTGTGAGTCGTCCTTTATGTTCTTAAGTGTACTGCCACTGCGCATGCTGCCACTAACCAAGTTTGCATGCTGACCCAGTGCATGTCACCTCTAACCATGTTATACTTGTTGTCATTGAGCATGCTACTACTAACCATTCGATCATGTTTCCTTTGCAGCAAATTTAAAGCGCCTAGAAAGAGGTTGAGTTCTCTGAGGGCATTTCATCAAATGCATTATTATTACTATTTTTATTATTACAAAGAGACTGAGTTCTCTAAAGTCGCTATAACAAATGTATTCTTATTAGTAGTAGTATTCAAAATCACACCCTCACCTGTAAATCTCGGGAAATCGGTTTCAGTTTCTACTTTCACATGTAAAAATTGTCGGTACAAGGACATTTGGCCTGGCACAGCCCTCTGTAGGTATTGACTGCTGGAGTTTCAGGACTGAAAATTTCTCTCTGCATACACCATGCAATCTATTTTTCCCAACCTCATTTTATACGAAGTCATTACAGCATTCTATAAACCCGCTGCTAGTATTATTTCACACACAATTGGCTAAAGTCAGGATATACAGCAAAGTGTTTTATTGTATATTACTTTCTAGCAAGCAACAATCCAGTCTTGCTAGAGAGTAACTAGGACCAGATGGTGACAGTGGCATGATTGGGAGGTTGAACCTGACGAATCCTAGTAGCCTGCAGACTCCTAAGACGGCAGCTCCAGCGCCCAGCCGCTAAATGTACCGCTAGGTGTAGTAATCTGCACATTATGTGGCAGTTTGGAAGAACATAATACAGCCTGTCCATACATAGGATATAAAACATACAAAAACTCTTCTGCTCTAATATGTCCGAGAGCATAGTAAGGAGAACCGACAGACATGCCAGAAACCTCCAAATAATAGTCGTTATTTGAATTACATTTTGTATGTCAACCTAATATATGACATACAAAAGAGAAGGAGAAATTCATCACAGAGTGGCATGCTTCATCGGCACCTACTGACGACCATAGTCGCAGGTGTCCACGTTTTGTCCAGCAGTCGCATCATCTGCCATATTTATTTCTGTGAAGTTGCCACGTGCATTCCTAACGGTCAGCCAACAAAGACAGCCAGAAAAGCCTTTCCTGCCACCAGGAACCCACTGGCTTGGACGTCTGCTGAGTACCGAGTCGGAATCCGGCACACCACCTGCCCAGCGAAGCATATTTCTTAAGCGATTGATCGCAGCACGAGCGTAAAATTCCATTCGATATATATATATATATATATATATATATATATATATATATATATGCACATTAAGCGATAGGACATAGAAGGTACAAACCTATGTAGAGTGCTGGCTCTGTGTTCAGCCACGTAGCTTTACCCGGTGTAACAGCACTCATGAGTGCACCAAAGTCCACTTGCATGAAAGTCTCTTGCTTCGTTCTGCAGAAAGATAGAGAGAGGGAGAGAGAGAGAGAGCAAGAGAGGGAGGTGGTGAAGGGAAAGAGCAGGGAGAGAGAGAGAGAGAGAGAGAGAGAGAGCAAATACATGTACTGCCCACACTCATCAACTTGCACATCAAATTTCCGAACGCTTGCCTAAGCACTTATCCAAACAGTCTTAAGCTACATCTAAGTTGGATTAAAGCCCTTCACAGAATTACGTCCGAATACATCAAAGGTAACAAGGAGTCCTACACAAGGCCAAGGCCCGTATATTCGGTGTAACTAAAAATGCAGCACTAAGTAAAACAGAGGAGGCCTATGCATATCTTTATATTCCAGAAGCACAGAGCAGTGTATGCATTTAAATAGATTAAAAAAATCTTGAAAAGCAATGAGTTCTTGTCAGATTTGCAAGAGACTCGAATATGTAGCCACTTGAAGTTGCAGCATTACGGATGCAAAGTGCTCACGTGCACACACAAACACGTCGCACACAACACACCCAACTTCTCCTAGCTCAATATACAAATCGGCCCAATGCTTAACCATTTCGATTTTCGCTTGAAGTGAGTGAAGCTTTAGGGTTTAAAGCTGGCCCGACTTTAGGGCTACCGATTTTGCTTCGTGCTTTATCTGGGCAATGTGCTAGCTCTCTCTCTCTCTCTCTCTCTCTCTCTCTCACTCTCTCTCTCTCTCTCTCTCTCTCTCTCTCTCTCTCTCTCTCTCTCTCTCTCTCTCTCTCTCTCTCTCTCTCTCTCTCTCTCTCTCTCTCTCTCTTTCTCTTCTCTCCTCTCCATTCGCAAGTATGCATTTACCTGCTTACACTGTGCCTGCGGCTCGTGGACGTTGCCACGAATCATTTAGTAGCTTTTTCTACACAGCATCTGTAAAGTGCCTAGAAAGAGATTCAGTTTCCTGAGGGTGCTATATAAGTGTATTACTATTTTTATTATTATTGTGTCACTTTATATCTGTCTCTATTACTTCTCTGTTAACTTGAAATTTTGAACTCACTATTTCATCACTCCAACCCATTCGTCGGACTAGCCATATCTGTGGCATCCGCCTTGCAGGGAAATCTTTTGGAAATAGAAGCATATTGGTGTATCATCTTCACCACATCAGATTGTGTACACTGTAGCATACAGGAAACCAATTTCAGATTCTTATCACTACTCATTCTAGGGTTCCAAATACTGTAATCTACGTACATGGAAGCAGGCTTTTGTCAAACATGGATTGAGCTACTGTGATCCTTCATAACCAATAAGTGCGATTGATGAAGCCTGGAAGTAATTTCTTTTTAGAAACTTTGGACGGTATAGTACCTTTGGCAGGTGTGGTTTGAAGGGCATACGTTCCTGAATAAAACAATAAAGAAATGAAAGAATGATTGATTGAATGTGGATCGGCATAGCACCATAGTAGCCAGCTCCATCAAGGTTTGTACATACTTCCTTCTTATATAGCTTAGATTATGACAAGGGGCCATTAACAAGAAATTAATGTTTACCTGCACTAGTCATTGTATGATTTGCTAGCAGTCTTCTTTCTAAGCAGTCATAGCTGAGGCAGGGGCTAATATTCGTCTAGCTGTAATAGTTAAACTAAGCTGTAGATGCCAAGTATTGCCAAAATAAGTGAATTGCCAGCTTACCGATCGATCCTCACAGTGTGCCATTTTCCATCAGAAACATTGACGGCTGTGTAATTCATCTTGGTCGAGCCGGTGCCGAGGTTGAAAGCAAAGTAAATATTTCCTGCACTAACGCCCATAGCCAAGTAGTCACTTTGAGGTGCCTCGGGTGCTGAGGACTGGCCAGACCACAGAATCAATCCATCGGCTGACAGTGATCGTACGGACAGTTGCAAGGACAGACTGTCGCTGTTGAGGCTGCAGGGAAGCGAGAGAATGTCTGCGATATCTTATGGACCGCTCACGAGCAAATCGATGAAGCAAACGTGCACGTTGGGGGGGGGCAGTTGTGCACAGCAGTCTCAAAATCTGGCACGATTCAGCCCGTGCAGATGAGCTACAACTTTTCAAAAACCAGGCCAGCTGAGTTATTGTGGAAATTGAGGGCAACTTAATGAAGCAAGCTGAGAATTATGCTTGATGTACCCTAGTTGAACAAGGATTCTTATGGACTTGCCAGTCGTTTAGCTTAAACTATGACGAAGGGATTTATTAAGCGGTTGTATAAAGTGTGCGCATGTGGGTGCACACACGCTCATGCACACACAAGTGCACACACACACACACACACACACTTGCACACATAATATAACAGCTAGCCGCATACCAACTGCTCCCCAGCTAAGTACACGAGCCGGTCCAATACCTAACGGATGGATTTCTGCTGAGCCGAGTTATGTTTTGTCAATAAAGAGATGGACAAAATTCGTTACAGTTAGCGCTCCACGACAGCTTGTGTGGATAGCTCTCGAGTTTTTTTTTACTGGCCGAGGCCTGCAAGTGATATACAATGCTAGAGATGACCTCGAAAGGCCAACCGAAATATCAACCTGTCGTTGTGGCTTTACAGAGTTACAGACATGTGGGAATGCACACATACATATGTACTTTACAGTGGCCCAATTCGGCAATAGGCAGCACATCCACATTTCTTCTCTGCAGCTGCCAGGTCCTTACACTTGGATCAGCTCAGAGTTCTCCAGCTTCATGTAGCCGTCGCCTTTGAGCATGGCTTCTCTTGGCCGAGGTTTGGCTGAAACGCAAACGTTGGTGCATTCTGCATTTCCCAAGTTGCTACTCCTCCAGTTTTGAAGAAATTTAGGAAGTCTGTCGGCACTACGCTAATGACAGCCTGCCAAGCACAGTGCAATAACTACTTTGATCGAGGAAATTGCACCTGGAATTTCTCTGATTAGGCAATACGTATTCAAAAAGACCCGGGAATTCTGGCTGGGTGCTAGCTGAAGAGAATTTCTCGATGAATGGGACATCATTTGCCTTCGAAACTGCCGAGTTTATTTGTTTCTGACCTGTTTCACAGTGACGACCTTCGTAGCCGAGAGGGCACTGGCACGAGTAGTCTGTTCCCTTTGCTAGGCACACTCCGCGGTGAAGACACGGGGAGCCCGCACAGGTGTGCATACAATCTGCCGTGTTTTTTCCTTCCAGAAAACCCTGCACGAGCTCCAACGGCTCGTGATTGAAAACGACCTGAAATGCAAACAAGATCAGCTGGCCATTTATCAGAAAATAATAATTATAATACATTTGTTTAGCACCATCAGAGAGCTTAATCTATTCCTAGGCACTTTACAGATGCTATACAGGAAGCATGACCTGAACTATTGCAGTGCAGAGCCAGTGATGCCCAGGCGAGATGACAGGCACTCGAGAAGGACTTGGTTATCAATATTATTAACCACAGCCCAAAGATTAATTAAAAAGCAGAGAAAACATTACCAAAGTCTGTATTCCTGGGAAGGTCTCACAGAATTTACTTCTGTTTCTGAGCCTGGCGATGTCAACAGCTTGCTTGGATTCATAGCAAGCTTGAGCATGTTTCAATGATGACATAATTTCTTACAGCCACATCTGAGCAGCAGAGGAATACTAGTTTTCCCTCGACGATGACTATCACCACCCAAGATCTCTGCTTAATGTCGCACAAACTTGCACCCGGTCGTGCCCACAAATGCGTGTGTGCACACACACACACACACACACACACACACACACACACACACACACACACACACACACACGAACACACAAACACACACACAAACACGCACACGAACACACACACACACAGCACATACACACACAGCACATACAGCACACACACACACATATATGCGCACACTTGTCAACACATTATCCAGCCAGAGAAGCTAATCAATCAAGATGGCTTGGGGCTATGTATATTTTTGGCAGACCAGCTGAGGAGGAGCCCCTTAGCAAATATCTTCACTTCTCATTTAATAAAAATTATCTGCATTGTTGTATTAATTAAGTTTCATCGTGCTGCATTGGCTGGCCAGAAGCAATAGGACAATCGGTGCAGCATGGTCTACAGCCGGACTTGAGTCAAGTAAATGTGCTAAAACCCATGCACTAATCTGAGTTGTCGTGCACCGAGTTATCACCAATCACTGCTGCTGGACCTGGAGCATAGGGGCCACTAATGTCACGACGCCCGACATCTGCTACCACGTTTTATGCTTCTCCTATTGTTAAAAATTATATATCTTGTGGGGAGGTTCGTGGAGTACGTTTAGCACTCGACGGTCACTCGTTTCTTGGGCTGCCAGGCAATATACTGTCGGTGACTTATATTGATTCAAGAGTGACCTGGAGTTAATGTTATTATAACCGAAATGTGTATCGCGACTGGAGTTCTTGAGTTAAGATCTCAAGACAGCATTTTCAGCTTCTAACCGACTCAGAGCAAACCCATCAAATATCCAGGGATAGGGTGCTCTCGATCCATGACTCAGGTCGTGAGCTCGATTCTCGCAGCAGGCAATTCTTTATTGCCTACTACAAACTGGAGAGGTAGCCGCTAAGACTCTTCTGCTTCAATGTAATTGAGGCTGTGAAATCGGCTAACCTTTACTTTTTCACTTTTACTCACAAAATGGACATATAGACTTTCCTCCTATGTGGATGACACTCAGCTGTACCTTTGCTTTAATCTCTCCCAGCCTTCGAGCACCTCGAATTCTCTCAACTCACTTGCTGCATGTATTGATGACATCCGCTCATGGATGGCAGCACATATTTTTAAATTAAATTATGATAAAACTAACTTACTAGTTATGTGAAAACCAAGTGAGATTCAGTAATTGGAAAGGCAAACGCTCAAAATCGGCTCTGCCAGCATATCTCCGGTTGAATCTGCACGAAATCTAGGTGTCATGTTCCAAACGACCTTTTTTTAGATGAGCACATCAGCTCCAAAATCAAGTCTGCCTACTTTCAGCAACATAACATTGCTAAAATCCGGTCTTGTTTAGATAAGAAAACCACATTTAAGTCGGTTCGTGCATTAGTGACATCCCGTCTTGACTTCTGTAACTCACTGTTTGCTGGTCTACCGGCCTGTGCAATCAGACACTTACAGATGGTGCAAAACTCTGCAACTAGGCTTGTCTGTCGTGAGCGTCGCAGCTGCCACATCACACCACTTCTCACCGATCTGCACTGGCTCCCAGTCAAGCAACGGATCGACTTCAAGGTCCTGTCGCTCACTTTTAGGTCCCTTCATTCTTTGGCTCCAGCCTACCTATCAGATCTACTCCTCCAGTGCGCCAAGCATCGTGCTACCCACTTTTCGGAATCTAACTGTTTACCCATACTTCATACTAACCTCAAATCCTTTAGAGACCGTGCATTTAGTTCGTATGCTCCCAAGGACTGGAACTCCCTCCCGACTTGCATCAGAACATCCCCTGACTTGACCACATTTAAGAAGAACTTAAAAACACGCCCATTTAGAACATCATTTAGTGGGTCACTGTGATTCGTCCTTCATGTGCTTATGTGTGCTGCCACTGTGCATGCTACCACTAAACACACTTGCATGCTGATCCTGTGAATGTCTACCCTAACCATGTTATTCATGTTGTTTATCAAGCATGACACCACTCACTTTTCGATCGTGTTTCCTTTGCAGCAAGTGTAAAGGCCTAGACAGAGTGCTTTATCAAGTGCATTATTATTATGATTATTATTATTTAGCACGCCTGACATCGACATATAGCATGCCTCGAAATCACACAGTACATCTGACTTGGGCGTTACGGAAATGATTTAGTCAGAGCTGTTATCCGTATAGAGCTTGTGAATCATTGTCTAATCACATCACCATCTAGTTATCGCAAGGAGGAATGTTGACTTATGCTGCATCTATCTGCCATGCATAATCAGTGTAGTACTTTCTATGCATATGACAGGCTCACAGTTGTATGTACGTGTGCTTTGATCCCGCCATGCCTTCAAGCACCTCAAATTCCCTAGCAGCAGCAGCCTCCACGAGTGCACAGGCTACACGGGTTTTGCATGCAAAGGCTCTAAGATAGCAACACTTAGCAAGCACCAGTCGAGCATCTAGGCTTTTCAGATGCTAAACACTGGCTCGCGAGTTACGTTGGGCATCGCCCAGTGCAAGCCTGTCGAACTGACTGAGCTGCTCATATGACTCTCACATTTGGCTTCGATTACCAATGACGACACGAACAAAAAATTTTCTTTCCAGCACTTCGGTATTCGTGGGAGCTGTTATAGTGCTTTAAAAATAGGACACCGAGTTAGCCAATGTACCGCACCAAGCCTTATGAGCCTACACGACTGCTTCCTCAATAGCCAGAAAGACGTTGCACTGCAGAATGTTGCGAATGCAGATGCAAACCGACAGATTCATTTCAATCACCAACGTGTGTTGGCCACCATGATGACAGCAGCCATGAAGTGTATGTGCTGGCCGAACTAACATTAGTCCATGATCCATCGACCAGCTCCCAATCGAGCATAAAGCATTGGGCGGTTGTGACAAATTACCTGCACCATTCATGCCTAGAATGAAAAACAGAGCGATCTACTTGCTTTTTGTACACATCCGTGCAATCCAGCGACTTGTGGCGACTGTACAGCCACCAGGTCATAGTTGCTATGGCCACCAACAAAGATGCTCTCTGTTGCTGACATTCTCGTGTGCTGTCCCGGTGATTGGCCACTTGCCACGACCTGGCCATCGATGACCACCTCGCCCATCCTACCTTCTCGCGTAGCAACAAGTGAGTGCCACTCGTTGAGTGTCACCGGATTCTGGGACCTGCGAAAGAGATGCTTCGTCTGGAAGCCGTCCAGATTGGCGGGTGCCAGTCACGCCTTCTAGCAAGGCTAGCTATATTCATTGCAACATATTCATGCGCACGTTTTAGCAAGTTTCATGGGCCGCTCAAAACAATCGACTACAAGATTGCATCATTTGCAGGAGCCAGCTAGCAGTCTGCTGCAAAATAAAGAATTCTAACTGGTTTCTTATCAGTAGCTCAGCCAGATCCCGGTGATAAAGCATTATAATCTACATCTTTCATGGGAACTCTTTTTTCGATTTTTCAGGGTCTTTTGTTCTTGGAAAAATGGTTAATAGCCTACTGATTCACTTCAGAAGTTGAAATAGGTCATACATGATGGTGACAGTGAGGGCAGCCAAAATCAACACTGAGACTGTACCCACCATGGTGTTCTGTACGTGTCTAAGACTGTGTAGTGAAATGAAAGCTCTTTAAGGGGGCACATGCCAATAACGGACCCAATCTGCCCGCACTCTGGACTGGGCCATTGCCAACGCCATAGGCTAGGCTATCCTTGATTTGATAATAGGCTCTGATAATCGTCCATGAATACAGTGCTCTCGGTAGGACCATTTCTTTTGCTTCTTTTTTTCCATTGCAATCTTGTATAGTAATCCTAATAAGACTGATCGAGTCAAAAAAACTGTATCCTAATTTTTTATCTTGCTCGAAATTCATTATAGTGAGCCTTAGCAAGAGTGACTATATTTGTGTAGCGCTAGCCAAGAGCAGCATCAGCTGCACAGTATGCTAAAATAATAATAATAATAATAATAATAATAATAGCATTAGTACATTTGATTTGATGTAGCACCCTCAGAGAGCTCAATCTATTTCTAGGCACTCCACATATGGTGCAAAGGAAGCACGATCGAATGGTTAGTGGTCGCATGCTCAATAAACAACAAGAATAGCATGGTTAGGGGTGACATGCACAGGGTCAGCATGCAAGTATGGTTAGTGGCAGCATGCACAGTGTCAGCACGCATAAGCATATGAAGGATGAATCACAGGGGCCCACTAAATGCTGGAATAAACAGATGTGTGGTGTTCTGTACTTGTCTAAGACTATGTTGTGAAATGAAAGCTCTTAAGGGGGTACATATGCTAGCATGCTAGAATGCCATACAACCGGATAAGGTTGATAATTCAATTTTGTACGGGACAGCTACTCATCCAGTTATAAATGTAGAAATACTGTAGATACAGAGTGGTATATTACTTGTGTCACAGCCATGGCTTTGCAGATATTTATCTAATATAAGAATCATAATGAACACTTATATAGCACCTTAAGAGACATAAATTAATTTTTCCAGGCCTTTTTATATATCTTGGAAAGAAAGCCTGTCAGCTGGCTAGTGATAAAATGCACAATTTCAGCCCACTTTAACGCATGAAGGACAATTCACACATGCACGAAGCAAGTGCTTGAGGAGCAGGTGGGGTTTTAGTTCCCTCTTAAAGGTCGTAAATTCAGCATATTAATAATGACAATGACAATGACATTTTTTCTATTAAACCCTAAGGAACTAAATCGAGGCACATTCTAGAAATAAACACATTAATTAATTTGGGGCTAACAGGTGCAGTATCAGCTCGCATGTGCACACAATGGGCAGCTCACACGGCCAGATCATATGCTGTGGGTAACATCTTTTTTAAATGTCATCAAGTCAAGCGTGTCGCGACTCAGTGGGCAGTGAGTTCCAGGCTTTCAAAGAAAAAGACCCAAAGGCAAGGTGTCCAACCAATTGAAGGCTCGTTAGAAGCACAGCTAACAACTTGAATCAGAAGACCCGGTGATACGATGCCTGCTTAGGAAGTATTTGCGGTTGGTAGGCAAGAGCGAGAGAACCAAGGGACCTAAAAGTGAGGAACAAAACCTTGAAATTAAACAAGCTGCTTAATGGAAATTTCAGGTCGATGAGATGTGATGCAATATGGCAGTCGCAAGACTCACGATGGGCAAGCCGAGCTGCACAGTTTGCGCCAAGTGTGGGCTCTAGTTCAGCAAACCGTATCTGCCTTTTTTCAAATTTTGGCATATTTTCAAATTTTTACTGTTATCTGGCACTATTGGCCGTACTCAATCGACCAGTCAAGTTTGGGAGACGATAGCAGAATTGTATTTGAGAACAACAAAAAAGTGATAACCGCACAGATATGCTTTTAGAAAAGGGAGTCCCCTAGAGTTGTCATAAGTATTTGGATTCTCAAGCTGCTTCGAGCAATAGGCAGCATCAGCTTGGCATGGAACTAACTGTGGCTTGCGGTTCTCTGTGCATGGCTCAGATCGCTGGGCTCACTGGCACACTGCAAGCCAGGCAGACCGGTAATGGCCTAGGGACAGGCCGGTGCACGGCTGTGGTCTGACGGCTGTGGTTTATCCACAGGCCGCCTTTGTCCTCCCGCCGACTCAGAGGAAGAGGAGTTGTGGGGGAGTTGAGTGGGAGAAGGAGCCGAAAGGAGCCGTGCGCCCCTGGGGCTCCTGGGCTCCGTGCGTTGCAATTATCTGTCGGTGTTGGGCATCGGCTGGCTCTCTGCTGTGCGAATCAATCTACACTAACTGTACACTGGCATTAGGCTGGCCTCGATTCCCTTCTCCATTTTCTGCCCTCTGTGGATCCAGCAAAGCGCTACTGCCAAACTCTGGGCCGATATCCAGGAGCCGGCGTGTCCCAATTGCATGCAACAGCTCGGTTCCACTCCCTTGGCATTTCACCGAACTCACAAACCGGTTTGCTGCTGCATCGGTGGCGGAAGCACATCGGCTCGAGCCAGCAGCAATGACAAAGTTTCACCTTGAATCGATCTCTCTTAAGTAGGTGCTGACAGCCAGCTCCGAAATATGACAAAGGTTTTACTTAGAATTTGCTAATCTGGGACACCTCACCACCACAAAAAGATCAACCTGCAATCTCTGCTGAGATCAGCGTTCTTCATCTTGCCAATGTCTGCGGACTGCGACTACATTATGACTTAGTCCAACATGCCAATCGTAATTGGCAGTGCTGTGCTTTGGTCTCATCACTAATCACCATCGAAAGATGCAAGAAAAACTAAGATTCATTTTCTTGCCATCCCCGGCATTCGGCTAGCAGTAGCGTTTGGCAAGGGGTGCCAAAGCTTTGGGCAGAAAGTGCTTCGTGCTGTCTTTATCGAGATGCAGCAGCTGCTGCTTGCTCTATGCTATGGGAGCTGACACAAATAAACGCCCACTTTCCCTAGAGGCAAGTAATTGCAAGTTCTCTTGGTTTAGTGTCGATTTCTTGAGAAGTGGCCCGACTACAGCTTTTTTGAAAAGTGCTGGGACATGACCTGAGGATAATGACATATTAATGATGTTGGTTATGCATGGCAAAACACACCTATTTAGAACAGCATTTAGTGGGTCCCTGTGATTCGTCCTTGATGTGCTTATGCGTGCTGACACTGTGCATGCTGCCGCTAACCACATTTGCATGCTGACCCTGACCCTGTGCATGTCACCCCTAATCATGTTATTCATTTGTTTGTTTATCAAGCATGATTTTACTCACCATTCAATTGCATTTCCCTTTGCAGCAAATGTAAAGCGCCTAGAGAGAGATTGAGTTCTCTGAGGGCGCTTTATCAAGTGCACTTTTATTATTATTATGGCAGCAGCAGATCAATGCAACGTATGAGCAGGACAGTGGAAATAGGGTCCAGAGGACTTGTTGTCTTCTTTGATTGAGATACGAACTTCAGGACTAGATCACTAGTGACCCGCTTAAATGTAGACATTGAGGTGCAGCCAGGAATCGGGGAACAGCATTCTAGTGGAGATGTTGTCATCGCAGGGATGGATTCCCTGATCTTGTCCATCTTCTGCACACAAAAATCAAGAGAAGCGATCGGCTAGATCATCATAAGGATCATCAGGTAAGGAGCTAACCTGGGAGCAGTTGAGGAGATGGTTTATCGTCGACATCAGCATTTTTGGATTGTGCATCTGTGATTCAACAATGTTTCTATAGAAGCTGGCCTTGGCCTTTGCTAGGATCGATTGGTACGACCTACAGTAGTCTTCATATGCCTGTCGATGGACAGTCAGTCCAGATCTTGTGTATGCTTTTTCAAGCTTTCGCTTAGTAGACCTGGCTAGTTTAATGTCTGTGGTAAACCATAGGCTGTCTGGGCGCCCCCCCCCCCCACTTTGTCAGAGGTGCAAACTCGTCGAGCGTGTTGTCAGCTAGTGTCGTGTTGCAGCTATCTACTAATGATGACAGATCGGAGGGAGGACTGAGCAGCAAAGGTGAAGCAGATATTCTCGCACGGACAGCATCGGTGTCTAGGGTCTTGAGGTTTCGCGATTCTCATGTTATTTTAGAGGAGGAGGTGAGCACACACTGTAGATTGAATGAGATCTGCATGTGGTCAGATAAGCAGGATTTGGTGATAATTGGTGATGACAAAGTGCAGTTATATGAGAAAATCTGGTCGAGTGTGTGACCCTTGATGTGAGAAGGGCCATGCACATGAGCCACAAGAGACAATGAGTCAGTCAATGCACGAAATTTGGTGCTGAAAGCGTCAGGTAAGTTATCAAAGTGGACGTTGAAATCACCCATAACGAGGATGGATCGATTTCTTGCACACACAATCGAAATAAGATCGGAGGAATCTGAGATAAAGGAGGATTTGGTACCTGGTGGGCTATAGACTGCTGCCACTATCGGTAGCTTGTTTTCGGATGAGACCAAGACAATTGATTCAAAAGACTGCTTCGAGGGTACTGCAAATGGCTTGAAGTTGAATTTCGAGCGCACGATAATAGCAACTCCACCTCCAGTTTTGATCGATCTAGGTGTGTGAAAGAGCGAGAAACCAGATGGTGTAGCGTCTTTTATTGTCGGGCAGTTTATCGATTTCAGCCAAGTTTCAGTTAGGGCGAGCAGGTCGATACCATTTTCAGAAATAAGGTCACTTATTACCAGAGGCTTATTGCACATTGAGCAAGGATTCCACAGGCAAGCGTTAAGTCTGGCCGATGGAGTTACAACAGGCCTGATGACCAATAAGTTAGAGAGATTTACAGTGAAGCATGTGGGGGAGCGTGCTGAGCGGTTCGAGACAATGCTAGGAATACCAAACGAGAGGGTACTCAGCTCGCAGCTCCCGCTACGGGGTGCTTTTCTTTTGTTAATGCATAGCTCATGAATCTTAGCAATAACATTATTATCTAGGAATGCATTTGATCTACGATGACGAAGCGTTAACAGCTGCTGACGATCATAACTAAAGTGCAGGGCAAATCAAAGAAAATCAGTTAGCTAGACACACATCTATGCCTAGCTAGTGCAGTGCTCATTTGGGTCCTGTTACCGAGAATGACAATCTAAAGCGGACCTATATACACGACCATTTATTAGAAAACAGCAGGTTCAACATCTTTGCCATCGCCTTTAGGCTCAAGAGACAAGACAGCGTGCATATACTGCAGATCTATGCTTACACCGTACTTATTATCACTACTGGCTTAAAGTCGCACATAGCGAAAGCATATGTATAGCATAATTCCTAGCTGGCTTCTATTGTCTGTACAGCAAAGGTAATGCCTTCTAATGATAGTGGCCAGTTCGGGGCATCTTACCTCAGAATGGCTGGGCCACTGCCCAAGTCAAACCTAAAATCGATCCGACCATCCACTATGGCGAGGGAAACAAAGTCGCCCAGCCGATCGTGAGCAGCATCCGTGTACAGGATTAGTCCAGTCGGACGGGTAGCTTTGAACTGCACCTCCAGCACTGTGTAGTAGGGAGCATCACTCCGAACGCCAGCAAACCGTAAGTAGCCGGTACCATTGAAGGCCGGCATTGACACCGGCGAGACTACATACAAAGATAAAAGAATAGATAGCTTTCATTGGGAGTCTTAGTTGTGCAACCGTGCTCTAATCACAATTACAATATAATAGATAGGCTAATTCCTTATTTATTAGCCACACCCTTTAAAATATATGCATATAGAGATATTACTCATTTAAACAGTAAACAAATCTTAGCTGATTAAACAGCCTCTTTTTGTATGGCGACAGAAGAGCCTTTACCGTTATCACCACCGCTTGCAGTGGCAATAAAGAATCACCCACCACAGGAATCGAACTCACGACCTCGGGACCGAGTTCGTGAAAGCAACCACCTTACCTAGTGTGCCATCACGGCTCACCAACCAGTAGGGCCAAGCCATGTTACTATCACTACAGCAAGTCCATAACTACCATTCTAACATTATAACATAGCAACTAAGTATCAGTAAAATATGTTCTGTGACCAAAATTCTTCATTTATCAGGCAAGGTATTCACTGCTTAGTCAAGATCAGCTGTTTTCAGGCTGCAAACTCAATTTTATTTCACAATATCTGCACCCAAATGACTATGTCACAAGTAGGCCCACAATTTTTTATAAACATCTAGTGGACCAACATGGTACCGGAATGGAGGATTGATACTTGCGCATTAATATTTTTCTTTGATACAAATATGGATACTGTACAACTGCTAAACCGGCATAGGAATGCGTTTCATTTCTAAAAAAAGACTCAATCGTTTCGGAAGCAGCTATAATATATTAGCTATATCAGCTTCAAGTCTGTTTTGGGAAACAGTTGACTCAGTCCTCATAGTTTATGACATTACTAGCTACCCACATTGTTAAATCTATTTGATGCTTTATGAGAAAACCTTTACAATAACTACCGAGGGCTACTACTAAGTTCCCAATCACTGCAAGCAGCAGCCGCAGCCTAGATTTGGTGAAGATTTGGGCCAGACCTTGACCTTGCAAGGAACAGAAATCACGTGTGGCTGGATCCCCTCTAGGTCGGTCCGATAAGAGACCAGGGATCGCTGGCCTCTTCCATTTGCCATGCCATGAGCACATGGAAAAGCCACTCACATAATGATATTAATAATGTTGTGTAGAACCCTATGTGAACTTAATCTATCCGCGTGCTTTGCAAATAGCTGTAAGATAAGCATTTTTCAAGGACAAGTACTTTGAATTTGCTTAATAGCTATCAAATTTTAATTTAAGCAGTTTGCAGTTGGAGAATTCGCGCATTTGTGAAAAGAAATGACATCTGCTACATTGTCTAATGGCAAGGAAATTGAGGCGCGATGTCAACTTGGGCATCATCGATCGTATTTTCATGTACATGAAGAGCCTAGTCTCGACTTGGAGGAATATTAAGATAGCCAAAGCAGAGCGAATGACTGAATCACTGGAGTCACTGAATCCTTTGAATCACACTAATATCGTTACATCTTTGTACAGGTGCACGAGTAATGTTGCAGGTGAGTGGATGCTGCATTTTGCATATTCCAAGTCCTAGACCATTCAGCAGCCTGCTGGGACTCTTGTGCCATCAAGTTTTTGCACCAATACAATCCCAAGGAAAGGAAGTATCTGGATCAGAGAACATACAACAGGTTTTGACTACGATGCAGATGGGTTAGCACTCAGGAAGCCCAATGGCCATTCTAATGCATTAGTGCCACTTAGTTTGAGTGACAACGTACGACTTGCAACGTTGCATATCAAATTCAGCAGACTCCCGTCAAGCTATGTATCGATCGACAGCGAGCTCAATCTGCCCTAAACCGTGGCTAAGATGCCTTCGTCACGACAGCATTTGTACGGTTATCGTTAAAGCTTCTTAAATTTCTGATTGCCCCTGAAAAGCTAAAGACGTTACGTGGCTAATTGGCTATAGTCTCGTGATTGATTGCTAGCTAGTGAGAAAAGTGACAGCTCGTATTCATGCAGCAAAGATTGCAAGAATTTTCATCACAACACATGCCGATGAGATGCACACCTCTCAAGGTCAAACGACAACAAGGTCTGGCAGGCTGGTAAAGCCAGTCCGAAGGCTAGATCTTTGAAAACGAGACAGTTCCTATTTGGAGGGAAGGTGTGATAACAGAGCTATCAGGGGAGCCACAACAACATGACCAATCAGGAGAGGGCTCGCTCACGGTTGGGTCATGGAGCAGACATAAGATGGTTGCCAATAAATGTGGTCTGTTCATTGTGATGCGTCTAATCATTACATTCTAAAGCTTGTTGACCATTACGTGGCCCGCCACAGCTAGGCTCCTTCGTACCTAGCTGAACTGCTGCATCAGTTTCAGCCTGTTCGCGTCCTCAGGTCCTGTGTGGACAATAAATTAGCTGTTCCGCTTAAAGACAGTTGGCAATAGAAGCTTTAGCTCTGCAGGTCCTAGAGTTTGGAACTCGCTTCCACAATCCTTATGCAATGACAACTACTTTTCTGCTGCCGACTATGGCTCATAGCTGTCAGCGGTCCTGAGCTGCTATTTCCATGCTAATCACTACTTCAACTGCTCTCCTGACTCTGCTATGCTTCCCACTTTCTCTTTGTTGCATGAGACGAAGTCTGTTGGCTACCGAATGCGTACCGAAAGCCGCTTAGGCTGTGAGTGAGCTGTACAAAACTCTCCTGCGCAACACCCACATGGTCTTTATGACTTTGTGGAGTTACAGACGGAGATACATACATACATACATACCTGAAGGTCCCCTATTGATGGATGACACGAAAAGTAATATTGCAGTCTGGACCAAAAGATTTCTTGCACCCGATGGAGCTACGATAGGAAGCTTCCTTTGCATCAAATGTAAAAAAAGATTTAATTCTCTATGGTTACTGTGCATACATTTCTTCTTCTTATTATTATTATTACTATTACTATTATCATCGGATCAAGTGAGACTAGGTGCAGTGAGCGATAGCTTACTGTTACATCAATGTGTTGCATTGAATCACTTTTCGAAGCCAATTTTAAACTGCATGCACTGTCGATAATGACCACAACCAAGTGTGAACATAACAGCATGAGCATTAGCTGTTCTTGCAGTTTTCTATATTCTTCCACTTCATGGCACCACATAACAGGACTTTTTGAAACACACCATAACTAAAATCTCACTCTCACTGCATCATTGATAAGACTACATGCATACATGGTGTAAAGTTCATTTTTATGACACGACCCTTGCTGAGCATGCAAAAAGCCTAGAAGTGCACAAGAGCATCGGTGTCCAGACGACCTTTGCTGTGCAGTCAGCTTAGAACTGTCAATGTCTTCCAAAGATAACTGGGTTTCCATGGGAAGAGAAGAAAAAACGCATCGCGAGCATCATTTGAGCTTACACCGTTCACACTGAGAGCCGACTGTACCAAGTGGACACAGGCAGACTGCTTCACTAGCCGACCGGATGACACAAAAGCCTCCATTTGTGCATGACATTGACTGGCAAAGACCAGCAGCACAGTCCTCTGCAACGGAGACGGCCAACCGATACGGTGTTACAGTAAGTGTAGTTGCACGGTTGCTAGGTAGCAGCAGCTGTATACTGCTGCAAAACGCAAGAGACACACTCTGATCTGGTCGTCAGCTCAGCATTCGCCTCCTCACCAATGTCAAGGCCATATATGGCATCTCCGACAAAAGGTCTTCTTCTCATGTCGAGCACACGACCGTCAGCTGTCATCTTCCCAATGCATCCCACAAATCCACGCGAGACGCCAATGCGAGAGCTTGTCGACTCATAGGGTATCGATCCAAGATAAAGAGGAGTGCGCACAGTGACGTATGTGTAGGGCCCCTTGAGAGTAAAAAAGGAATGCAGCCGCAGTTTTACAGCAAACTCCAATGAAGCCTGCCACATCAACGGCTGTCAGTGGCAAGCTACTACTGTGCACGTAGGATATCTGGTAGTTCACTGCATAGTCTTCATCTGGCAAGCCAGACCGGTTGCGAACGAATAGCTAAGCTGCTGCTGCTGCTCTCCTGCAAGACTCGTGGTCAATCGCTTGCTGTAGCACTGGCACCAATTAACCGAAGCAACTTTGAGGGTGTAATGACACTGTCCCAGGAGACAGTCGTGGCATAATTATTGCCTGAGTGAGCCGACAGCACTGCAGTGTCGTCCGTCGTCAGTTGGGGGCAGGGGGCCGTTGGAGGAGCGATACCTGTCCAATAATATCCTCGAAGCCCCCCCCCCCCGTTCCCCCATTGATTGCACACAATCACCGATTCCTGATGGAGGCTGGCATTTTACAAATTTTTTTCAATTGAGAATACCGTTGCTCAGCACAGGCGATAATAGTTATTCCCTTATCATAAAGTAGTAGACAAAATAAGGATACTGCATGTAATGCCCCAGGCAAGCAAACTCTCAATTCTGCAAGCAAATTATTAATTGAAAGCACTGCCTGTCGGCTTGCTAAATTGTTATTGCGATGTACTCTGTAATAAAAAATAAATAAACCAAATAAAAAGCCAATAGCTACTGTTGAAGCTCGAATAATGCAGGCAGCTCACCGGCGACTTTCCGCGAGTCGTGTCACCTTCGTTCAGCTGGATGTAGCCGTCGGCATCGCGGCGGCCGAACGAGACAGTGTTCCATTCGTGGAGTCGAAGCATACCTCGAACCTTCAGCACTGCCATGCCACTGCCACAGTCAAACCTTAGCAGAACGCACGCCCTTGATGGAGGAACGATCGGAGGAGGCAGCATTCGCAGCCGTGAGCAGGCCACCACTAGCCTTCTCTCGTAAATGACGTGACACTGAACTGCCGTACAGCTGTACATCTGTACAGATGTACATCTGTACAGCTGTACAGCTGTACAGATGTATACCTTTTGACTTCACCGTGCAGACTAACCCGTGTATCACTCACTACAAATGCTAGGCAAGCCTGTGACCACTAGTAATAACAACAACGACAGACGAGGCATGCTTCGTGAGTGGGAGGGGTGTCACGTGGTAAAGAATAAGAAAGGGAGTCTGCTGGGAGCCTCGTTGGAGGAGCACTTCAGAAGACGGAGCACAGCCGTCATGATGCTCACACTTTGCTCTGATAAACAAAAGTCAGAGGCAGTAGCAGTAGCAGCAGCAGCAGCAGGGCGTGTCCGAGGTTATGAACAAAATAACTCACCAGCAAGATCAAGCAAGCAAGCACAAGAGATAGACGAGAGCACCTTGTGAGAGGTGAGGCCAAACGTACCAAAAGCGCCTTGGTAAGCCTCGCTGCAAAGGTTGCGCACTGCTGTGCTGGCTTTGCCTTGACGAGCAGCTTTCCCCACTCTCCCCTCCGACCTGTGCTGCTAAGGCACCTGCCCAGGTGCTCGGTTTGACCGTGGAGGTGGGAGCGACCGATTGGAGTGGAATGCCGCAGCCATTCGCCAGGGATGGCAAGCCTGCTGCAGCCGCCGGACTAGGTGCATTTTCGCAGGGACGGCAGCAGGTCAAGTTGGCCACAAAAAAAAGCCTGAACCAGTTGGGGTGGCAGCAGTCCTATTTTGACTGTCATTGAAGCACGTTAAGATGCAGGGAGCATACATAAAGCTGCCGCATGCAACACTTCTGAGAAGCGACTGAGGTCTCTTGCAGTGGGCAGAAACATTTTCTGAAGTCCGATTCTCGAATTGTCGAGAAATGAACTTCGGAAAATCTCCTGCCATAGCTAGAGGGCAGCAGCAGACCGAAATCAGCAGCCGCAAACGCGGCTACCTCACGTCCGTGAACTACAGCGATTGCCACCATTTTTGCCTAGCCCATGCCCAAAGAAGCTGAGCTGATGCTTCCTACCCAGCTCCCTACCCAGCCCTTCCCTCGGCTGACTTTAATTAAGTCGTCAACTTCTCGCGAGGCTGTAAAGCCCCCCTAGTTCCAGCGACCTCGTGCTGAGTGCGAACGTACAGTACAGGGATATCCGAGTGAGATTAATGGCCTACAGCACAGCCTGGCGGTTCGCTTTCGTAAGCTTTAATATCGCGTATCTCCGAATATTTGGAATTTCGGCGCTAGTAAACCTGCAGCCAGCCGCTCGTCTTTGTCTTTGACGAGTAAAATCGCGAGCAGCAGAGTGGTATGCACACAGGTTTTTCTTAGCAAGCACCGTGAAACTTTCTTGAGGCCAAGACCATTTGTAGACCAGGGTTCTCCTTCATGACGATGCGGAGGAACGGAACGGCACCAAACAGGTAACTTTAAAAAGAAGCTAAAAACTCATGCGCTCCTGTCAGCATGTGTTCCTTCCCTGTGAACAGTCCTCTGCGTACTAATGCATACTGAAACTAAGCGCGTTTTGCTATCCAATCGCCATGCATCCATTGCAGCTTATCAGTGCTAAGTAACTAGACAGAAATCTAGTTCTCTCAAATTGGCCGTGCTGATGTTCTCTCGAAATGTGTTCGTATTTGACGGCCGAGGTCGTGGGCTCGAGGCCCGCCTGCAGCATACATGAAGTGCCTTGATAGAGTCAGTTTTCTTTAGAGTGCTTTGCAAATTAATTATATCTTTCCATTAAAGGCTGCTGTACAAATGTTTTTATCATCATTATTCTGCTGCTTACAAACGTTTCATTATCATTATCCTGCTATCAATGAGAATAACTTAGGTGGAAGGTTGCTGCACATATTACTCTCTAACGCTCTGTAACTTACAATGCTCTAGGCTTATAACATATCAGCAGCGTACTAGTGGCAGTGAACATTAATTTGTGTATCTGCGAATGTAAACCTAGCAGCCACTGCAGATACCTTGTTGATGTTGTGTCTATTTTAATTTTTAATTGTCCTATCTATTTTAACAAACAGTCACAATTGAATGCTCCCTTTAGCCAAATTTCGTTGCACGGGCTAATGTGCTGAGGCAAGTTGCCGAGTCTAGCTTGACATGGCAATTCAAGATCCATAGCCTAGTGCAGCAGTGGGTAGGGAGGGGATAAGGGCTTCATGCTTTACTTGTGGGAAATGATTGATTAGAATTCTTTGGAATTCGGGAATCGGTTGGAATTCTGAGATCGTTGAGTAGGCAGTAGCTGGCACGTGAGTACGGTCAGAAGCAAAGAAGATCCAGACTCGTTCATTCTTTTCTTGCACGGCAGGAAAGAAACATGCTTCGACCTCAAGAGTTGTCTCAGATTGCAGTTTCCACTTGCCAATGAGCTAACAGATCAATAAAGTCACAAGCAAATTTGGCCACGATGTGGTCCTGGCTTGCCTGCAGGTCTAGCAGGGGGAGGGGCAAACCAAACCAGGGTTAACTTTGGTAGGGGGTAGGTGATATCTCCGAAGCTATTCAATAGCTACTCAAGAGGTAAGCAGTGAGCACAGTCGATATCTAGGACGGAGTCTGGACGGTAAGCTAGTAATCAAGATTGCTGTGCTGCAAGTAAGACGATTGATCACAAAGCACTGCAGTAGCTGAATGATGGTGCACCATTCTAACAAGGCCGATCGGGGGGGGGGGCAATGGACTACTGGGGTGGCACCGGGACACTGGTATAAGATGTTTACTAAGGACTGCTACGATGACTGCTGGACTGCTGGCGATGTGAGCTGTACTTCGGGTTCACTTGAAAAGCTTATTCTGCTGTCATTAACTCCATCGTGCATATGGGCAGTCTTGTACCATCATTTGTGCATTGCTGAAGTTATGCCCACCGAGATATCTGATTAAGCTTACACATCTCCAGAGATTTGTTTTTTCTAATTAACTCGTGTGTGGCGTTTTGTGTCGCTCCGCGAGGGTCAGCAGACTTAGATAGCAGTACCGAGCACAAATCAAGTGGTTAAAGTGAAATCTGAATATCGGCCACCTGGTAGCTATATTAGCTGAACCGCCGTTAAATCAGGTGATCCGAGCGTTGTAAAATAAAAGGTGCAAACCAGACGCCCTGAAGTAGCAGCAGCTGGTAGCCGTGCAAACTTGCCTGAACTCAATGATGTCTTTACGAAAGCTGACTGACATAAAATCTCTGGTTACTTCCAAATTCTGTCCTGTGTAAAACAGTATACCTTCAGAGCTCTCCGGCTTGAACTCGATGGTCATGTCGATATGTTCATATGACTCCCTCGGAGCAGGAAGTGCTATATAGCTTCTGCCGAAGAATCTGGGATACTTGACAGATGATTCTGGTAAAATAATAGTAAAAGAAATAGTAAATAAACAATCGTCTAGAGCCCCAGCTGAGCTAAATCTCGTACAAGGCACTCTGCAAATGCTGGAAAGAAAACATATCAATCGGTTAGTTTTAACCTGCATAATATCAGCACACAAAAGCACACGAGGATGATTGTCAACACACTGAGCAAAGTATGTAAGAAACATGTAGATATCGAGCTTCTTTTTAGATGTCAAGTCGGGCGATGTCATGACGACATTGTGGAACAAGTTCCAAGCTTTGGGAGCAGGGGAACTGAAGGCGTGCTCCAAAAGATTAGAGCTGCGTCAGAATCAATGCTCCACAATCTACCACTAAAGTAGGACATCGTAATACAGTGTCATTGCTGCCTACGAAAGATGGTCGACAATCCAGAAAGTCTAGGTGATAAATGGTATTAAAGTTGACGAGAGATCCAGAAGAACTAGCAGAAACGTTAGCATATCTGATAATTAAGCTATACACTCGCGCTCATTGGCGTATCGAAAGGGGAGGAGCATTAGTCCACTGGCGCTGGATGGGGGGGGGCGCCAAAATGGGCGCCTAATACTAGGGCCGGGGGGGGCGGCATCTGTGTAGTTCGTTCCCGGGCGCACAATATTCTAAGAACGAAACTTCTCACGCTGAGTTCGCGGAGCGGTTTGCTTCGAAAGTTAATTGAAATTTGCACGGTTTGATCATTGGTCACAATTTTTTATTTGTTTTTTTTTAGGAACAGGGAGGCTTGGCAGTTGAAATTGTGGAAGTTGCTTAAATTCGCTAGCACTTCTTAATGAGTGGCATCACAGAAGCATATTTGAAGGATGAAGGGAAATACCTAAGACTGAGGATATATTTATTATATTCGTATTGCATTACAACACCAAATCAGGG